>CM029276.1:26943125-27676504 GCA_016920895.1 Vaccinium myrtillus | reverse complement strand
TGATTTAAAGATCTTTGGAGATTACATGGAAGTAAACAATAGGAAAATATGCAACTGTCTGGATATGATACTCAGAAGTGCTAGGATTCTTTTTCTAAAGTTCCTTGGCAAACGTAAAAACATCAAAGCACCAAAACATCAGAAAAGAACATCAAAAAACCCAAAACCCAACTCAACCCTACAACCCCAAGAACAAAAGAACCCCAAACCATCTCCTAAACATACCACCTAACTGCCCAACCAACTAACCAACAAGCTCCAACAACAACCAATTCCTAACTTTGTTGAGCGCCAAAAAATCTTGCCCAGCTATCCGCACTTCCCCACTTCACGTCTTGGATACGATTGTCGTATAGCCACTTTCCCACTTCACGGGGAGCAGTTTCTAGGCAATCAACGCGGATGACAATTAGAGAATTGCCATCCATCTCCAAAGGATGCCACTGGCCTACTTTTTTAGCTACCTTGTAGTAACCAACGAGTAGCGCTAGGCAAAGGGAACCAGAGTATTGTATAAGGGGGAATGAACTATCATAACAACGCAAAAGTTCAAAAGAAGAAAGAGCCAGCTGTAAAAGTGCCATAACTGATTCTGCATATTCCAAAGCTCCAATGGGAACCTTCCTCTTTTTCATCCCCCAGAGCTCCCCAATAGCGAAAAGAATGGCTAGCAGAGCAAAGATGAACCCGAGAACTTCGCAATAATGTAAGAAGTGCTTGGCCAGTTGGTCGAGCGTAACTCTTGCAGCTTGAGCCAAGATATTAAGAATAGCACATATCTAGAGGTATCAAATGGGCCTCCCGGCATGGCACGAATAAATGCGGCACGGGCACGGTATAAGTTGGGCACGGCACGGTCTGAGCGGGAACGGAAATGGGTGGGCACGGCACAGTAGCCCCACTACTTGTTATCCCAAAACTTTTAATATCAAAGCACCAAAACATCAGAAAAGAACATCAAAAAACCCAAAACCCAACTCAACCCTACAGCCCCAAGAACAAAAGAACCCCAAACCATCTCCTAAACATACCACCTAACTGCCCGACCAACTAACCAACAGGCTCCTACAACAACCAATTCCTGACTTTGTTGAGCGCCAAAAAATCTTGCCAAGCTATCCACACTGCCCCACTTCACGTCTTGGATACGATTGTCGTATATCCACTTCCCCACTTCACGGGGAGCAGTTTCTAGGCAATCAACGTGGATAACAATTAGAGAATTGCCATCCGTCTCCAAAGGATGCCACTGGCCTACTTTTTTAGCTACCTTGTAGTAACCAACGAGTAGCGCTAAGAGAAGGGAACCGGATTATTGTAAAAGGGGGAATGACCTATCATAACAAAACAAAAGTTCAAGAGAAGAAAGAGCCAGCTGTAAAACTGCCATAACTGATTCTACATACTCCAAAGCTCCAATGGGAAACTTCCTCTTTTTCATCCCCCAGAGCTCCCCACTGGCGAAAAGAATGGCTAACAGCGCAAAGATGAACCCGAGAACTTTGCAATAACGTAAGAAGTGCTTGACCAGTTGGTCGAGCTTAACACTTACAGCTTGAGCCAAGATATTAAGAATAGCACATATCTAGAGGTGTCAAATGGGCATTGCCGGCATGGCACGAATAAATGCGGCACGGGCACGATATAAGTTGGGCACGGCACGGCACGGTCTGAGCGGGAACGGAAATGGGTGGGCACGGCACGGTAGTCCCACTACTTGTTATCGCAAAACTTTTAATATCAAAGCACCAAAACATCAAAAAAGAACATCAAAAAACCCAAAACCCAACTCAACCCTACAGCCCCAAGAACAAAAGAACCCCAAACCATCTCCTAAACATACCACCTAACTGCCCGACCAACTAACCAACAGGCTCCGACAACAACCAATTCCTAACTTTGTTGAGCGCCAAAAAATCTTTCCAAGCTATCCGCACTCCCCCACTTCACGTCTTGGATACGATTGTCGTATAACCACTTCCCCACTTCACGGGGAGCAGTTTCTAGGCAATCAACGTGGATGACAATTAAAGAATTGCCAACCGTCTCCAAAGGATGCCACTGGCCTACTTTTTTAGCTACCTTGTAGTAACCAACGAGTAGCGCTAGGAGAAGGGAACCAGAGTATTCTATAAGGGGGAAAGAACTATCATAACAACACAAAAGTTCAAGAGAAGAAAGAGCCAGCTGTAAAAGTGTCATAACTGATTCTGCATACTCCAAAGCTCCAATGGGAACCTTCCTCTTTTTCATCCCCCAGAGCTCCCCAATAGCGAAAAGAATGGATAGCAGCGCAAAGATGAACCCGAGAACTTTGCAATAATGTAAGAAGTGCTTGGCCATTTGGTCGAGCGTAACACTTGCAGCTTGAGCCAAGATATTAAGAATAACACATATCTAGAGGTGTCAAATGGGCCTTGCCGGCATGGCACGAATAAATGCGGCACAAGCACGATATAAGTTGGGCACCGCACGGCACCGCACGGTCTGAGCGGGCTCGGAAATGGGTGGTCACGACGGTAGCCCCACTACTTGTTATCCCAAAACTTTTAAGATCAAAGCACCAAAACATCATAAAAGAACATCAAAAAACCCAAAACTCAACTCAACCCTACAGCCCCAAGAAGAAAAGAGACCCCAAACCATCTCCCAAACATACCACCTAACAGCCCGACAAACTAACCAACAAGCTCCTACAACAACCAATTCCTAACTTTGTTGAGCGCCGAAAAATCTTGCCAAGCTATCCGCACTTCCCCACTTCACGTCTTGGATACGATTGTCGTATAGCCACTTTCCCACTTCACGGGGAGCAGTTTCTAGGCAATCAACGCGGATGACAATTAGAGAATTGCCATCAATCTCCAAAGGATGCCACTGGCCTACTTTTTTAGCTACCTTGTAATAACAAACGAGTAGCGCTAGGAGAAGGGAACCAGAGTATTGTATAAGGGGGAATGAACTATCATAACAACGCAAAAGTTCAAGAGAAGAAAGAGCCAGCTGTAAAAGAACCATAACTGATTCTGCATACTCCAAAGCTCCAATGGGAACTGTCCTCTTTTTCATCCCCCAGAGCTCCCCAATAGTGAAAAGAATGGCTAGCAGCGCAAAGATGAACCCGAGAACTTTGCAATAATGTAAGAAGTACTTGGCCAGTTGGTCGAGCGTAACACTTGCAGCTTGAGCGAAGATATTAAGAATAGCACATATCTAGAGGTGTCAAATGGGCTTTGCCGGCATGGCACGAATAAATGCGGCACGGCACGGTATAAGTTGGGCACGGCACCGCACGGTCTGAGCGGGCACGGAAATGGGCGGGCACGGCACGGTAGCCCCACTACTTGTTATCCCAAAACTTTTAAGATCAAAGAACAAAAACATCAGAAAAGAACATCAAAAAACCCAAAACACAACTCAACCCTACAGCCCCAAGAAGAAAAGAGACCCCAAACCATCTCCTAAACATACCACCTAACTGCCCGACTAACTAACCAACAAGCTCCTACAACAACCAATTCCTAACATTGTTGAGCGCCAAAAAATCTTGCCAAGCTATCCGCACTTCCCCACTTCACGTCTTGGATACGATTGTCGTATAGCCACTTTCCCACTTCACGGGGAGCAGTTTCTAGGCAATCAACGCGGATGACAATTAGAGAATTGCCATCCGTCTCCAAAGGATGCCACTGGCCTACTTTTTTAGCTACCTTGTACTAACAAACGAGTAGCGCTAGGAGAAGGGAGCCAGAGTATTGTATAAGGGGGAATGAACTATCGTAACAATGCAAAAGTTCAAGAGAAGAAAGAGCCAGCTGCAAAATTGCCATAACTGATTCTGCATACTCCAAAGCTCCAATCGGAACCTTCCTCTTTTTCATCCCCCAGAGCTCCCCAATAGCGAAAAGAATGGCTAGCAGCGCACAGATGAACCCGAGAACTTTGCAATAATGTAAGAAGTGCTTGGCCAGTTGGTCGAGTGTAACACTTGCAGCTTGAGCCAAGATATTAAGAATAGCACATATCTAGAGGTATCAAATGGGCCTTGCCGGCATGGCACGAATAAATGCGGCACGGGCACGGTATAAGTTGGGCACGGCACGGTCTGAGCGGGAACGGAAATGGGTGGGCACGGCACGGTAGCCCCACTACTTGTTATCCCAAAACTTTTAATATCAAAGCACCAAAACATCATAAAAGAACATCAAAAAACCCAAAACCCAACTCAACCCTACAGCCCCAAGAACAAAAGAACCCCAAACCATCTCCTAAACATACCACCTAACTGCCGAACCAACTAACCAACAGGCTCCTACAACAACCAATTCCTAACTTTGTTGATCGCCAAAAAATCTTACCAAGCTATCCGCACTCCCCCACTTCACGTCTTGGATACGATTGTCGTATATCCACTTCCCCACTTCACGGGGAGCAGTTTCTAGGCAATCAACGTGGATGACAATTAGAGAATTGCCATCCGTCTCCAAAGGATGCCACTGGCCTACTTTTTTAGCTACCTTGTAGTAACCAACGAGTAGCGCTAGGAGAAGGGAACCAGATTATTGTAAAAGGGGGAAGGAACTATCATAAAAAAACAAAAGTTCAAGAGAAGAAAGAGCCAGCTGTAAAACTGCAATAACTGATTTTGCATACTCCAAAGCTCTAATGGGAAACTTCCTCTTTTTCATCCCCCAGAGCTCCCCAATAGCGAAAAGAATGGCTAGCAGCGCACAGATGAACCCGAGAACTTTGCAATAATGTAAGAAGTGCTTGGCCAGTTGGTCGAGCTTAACACTTACAGCTTGAGCAAGATATTAAGAATAGCACATATCTAGAGGTGTCAAATGGGCATTGCCGGCATGGCACGAATAAATGCGGCACGGGCACGATATAAGTTGGGCACGACACGGCACCGCACGGTCTGACCGGGAACGGAAATGGGTGGGCACGGCACGGTAGCCCCACTACTTGTTATCCCAAAACTTTTAATATCAAAGGACCAAAACATCAAAAAAGAACATCAAAAAACCCAAAACCCAAGTCAACCCTACAGCCCCAAGAACAAAAGAACCCCAAACCATCTCCTAAACATACCACTTAACTGCCCGACCAACTAACCAACAGGCTCCGACAACAACCAATTCCTAACTTTGTTGAGCGCCAAAAAATCTTGCCATGCCATCCGCACTCCCCCACTTCACGTCTTGGATACGATTGTCGTATATCCACTTCCCCACTTCACGGGGAGCAGTTTCTAGGCAATCAACGCGGATGACAATTAGAGAATTGCCATCCATCTCCAAAGGATGCCACTGGCCTACTTTTTTAGCTACCTTGTAGTAACCAACGAGTAGCGCTAGGAGAAGGGAACCAGAGTATTGTATAAGGGGAAATGAACTATCATAACAACGCAAAAGTTCAAGAGAAGAAAGAGCCAGCTGTAAAAGTGCCATAACTGATTCTGCATACTCCAAAGCTCCAATGGGAACCTTCCTCTTTTTCATCCCCCAGAGCTCCCCAATAGCGAAGAATGGCTAGCATAAGTCAATGAGAACGGGATCAATGCGAAGGGGAAAGGGATTAACAAATGGTTTACCCTATACAACAGTACAATTTTTGTAGAAATACAAGTGATTTGGGCCCAAAAAATGCATAAATTCTACGTCCGTCACTTTTTGCAGCATGTTTTTTTGGGCAACGTTTTTCATGATAGATCAGGCTCAATGAGTTTAACAAATGGTTTACATTCCTTGCAACCTACTAAATCTTTAGCTTTAATTAATGCTAAGTTTGGGGTGCTTAACTTAATTACCTATTTTAGTTTTTTTTTTTTTTTGATCAGTGAATCTGTCTTACCATGGTTAGCAGATTAAAAAGAAAATTAGTTTTAGCATACAAATCTGACGGCAAATAAAAAAAAAAAAAAAAAAAAGAGTGAGTCAAATTTTTTTATTTTTTAAAGGAAGTGATTTTGTTTTAATTTTTCGTCATCTTTTTTACACACAACCTACCCACGCAAATGCGCACATGCTCACATTTTGTGGTTATGGCAAATTTATTTTTACTTGTTCAATTGCCTTCGTCAGGATAATTAAATGCTCTAATATTAATCCAACACTAACTAGGGCTGCCCAGCAAACTGTTTTGGGGGTTCGGCTCTATCTAGTTTTAAAACTAAACTGCTCGCCGTGGTTTTCCATTTTCTCCATCCACACCCGTCTATGAGTGTTGTCCAGTGATTGGTCGGTTTGGTTGCGGTTTGGGCAGTTCTTCTATTCGAAAACAACCTAAACTGAACCGAACTTGATGCTCCAAAATTCAAATATTAGGATCTGTATCCGTCCGTACTATACCTCGGGCAAAGTTTTTAAAAAAAATTAGTGCACAACATTTTAAGCCAAGCTAACCCTACGTATATTTCCCTTTGATTTATTCAAATTTTATTTTGGAAAAAGAAAATTCTATCTAAAGCAATAATCTTACATTGTGCTTGCAAAAGAAAGGGCCTGCTGTTTGCTTTACTTCTCTCTCGTGCACTGGGGTTATCTGAAGGGGATGGGATCTAGCAACTCCAATACATGCTCTTTTCTTTAAAATGAAGAGTGGAAGTGACATATTAAAGGGATATTTTGTAATTTATGCCCTTTTTTTCTCAAAAAGTTGTACTGTTTGGAGGGACTCATCCACCTTTTTGTCACATCCACTCTTTAAATTTAATTTTGGCTCTTTAATTTTGAAGAGTTAAAATTAAATTTAAAGAGTGGATGTGACAAAAAAGTGGATGGGTCCCTCCAAACAGTACAACTTTTTGAGGAAAAGAGGGCATAAAATACAAAATTTATCCTTAATATGCCACTTCCACTCTTCATTTTAAAGAAAAGAGCATGTGTTGGAGTTGCTAACCCATCTAGTCAATGTCTCAATGGGTCCATATGGGCTAGTTTCAACAAGATTAGCAGTATGAGCTTTCCAATCGCTTGTATAAAAAAGCCTAACTCAATGTGCCTAATTTGGCCCACGTTTTCTTGAGAGCATGAGAAAATATGAGGCCCGTTTTCTTTTTACTTGGACTATTCGTAGACGAGAAATTATTAATTGCTCGCAGAGGACTACTACCACGTAGTTCTCCAAGTGCCCTTTCCACCACACATTTATGAAGTTTTTCCGATCAAGTGTGTGGCCCCCCACAAATGCATGTCTGTCCAGGGTGAGTCACCTTGTATTGACCGGTATCAGCCAATATTTTCCAATATGGTTGGTACCAGCCCTAGTGCCAACCGAGAAACCAGAAAGGAATTAGAGGAGTGAAGTACCGATTTTGTGTTAAAACAGTCGACACTGGTGGGTACAATATGTATTTCTAAGTCAACTTCTTTTTCTTTTTTTTGTTGAAATGAAGAAGACACGACAAGAAATTTCGCTTTTCCCGGCATTAGAAAACCGCCAGAAAAGGTCCCAAAATCGTCGGGAATATTTATGGCGCTAATAACAAGAAAAATCAGACCGTTGTCGATACGATCGTTGGAAAAGAAAACCGGCAATAATATACCACTGGTAATAAAATTTGACTTTTATCGGCGGTTTATTACTGCCCGTAAAGGTTTTTTTTGGGAAAAATTTCTCCCCAAGATTCAAACTCACAATCTTATGCGTGGAGCCCTAACACCTGACCACCCGACCACTCAAACATTTCGATTACATTTAGGAAATAAAAATATTTATATTAAAATTTATAGTTTTGCTAGCAGTTTTTGGAATTATCGCTTTACCGGCGGTTTAAAATTACCGCCAGTAATAGTAATTTTTATCGACGGTATTATTACTGCCGGTAAAAGAAAAAAATGGAAAAAAAAATCATTTTTCACAGCAGGTTTTGATTACCGGCGATTTTGTTACCGGCATAAAACAATTAACAAAATCGCCAATAAAGCCACTTTTTCTTACAGTGAGATTATATTAATAAAAGTGCAATAACACTTACATAACAGAGTCATTTAAAAAATCTTGGACAACCTAATCATAAAAAAAAAACACAAGGTAATCGATGTCTTTCACCCCAACATAGACATTCAGCCTGAGGCAAATATCATCACTCGCAATCTGCTGAAATTCTTACCTAGAATAAGCAGTCTCAAAAGTGATTAAGTGGTAGCCAAAGACATACGACAACAACAAAAATGCTAGAGCCACACACTTTCAACCACAAACCCTCTCACATGTGGTGGGACCCACAGTAGGCCCCACCACATTTGAGAGGGTGTGTGGTTGTGTGTGGTTGAAAGTGTGTGGCTCTATCACTATTCCGACAACAAATATCCAGACGATCAGATGGAATGGACTCCAACCGTGTTGCCCCTAAAGACATCCTATATAGTTAAAGAACCGTTGACACATAGGAGTATATCATTGTGAAGCAATCGTCTGAAAGAACCCCATATGTAGATGAAATATTCATTTGAAGACGAAACTAACGACTCTCGCAAAAATTGATAGACATAACTATAAAAAATCAAACGACAAACCGTTAATCTAAAGAGACGAGAGAAAAACAAAACATAGACTACAGTATAGAAGAAGTGGTTTAGAACAAGGACCATGGCATTCCCCCACCACCACAAAAGGGTAGTGGAACCCTAGGGCCTAGGGGAAAGAGAGACGAAAAATATTTGTGACGTCTAAGATTTTTGAGAGAGAGAGGTCGAATGCGAACTTTTTGGAGCTTATAAATTGGAGACAATAGTCAACTTTCAATAGTTACGTTACGTAAGTTAGGTACAACTAATATTCGATTATCATTGATACATCAGTACATTAAATGAAGCCATAAACGAATTTTTTTCTTATTTTGTTTATATATCATTTTCATTGCCTAAAATGAAGTTGGCATCGCATGGGAGAATATCAATCTAAATCTAATTTGCCCGCCACTAATCCCGTGCCACTATCAAAGGGGACACGGGGCCCTGTAGTGAGGGCACTCACTCAAGGTGTAGTGAGCAATAATGGCCGTTGGATTCAACAATCGATGGTTAAGATTTAAAATAAAACTTTTACGTGTACGTAAACTTAAAACTATTCTTGGAAGAATTTATTTTAAATATGAGCCATCGATTGATCTGTATCGAATCGATTCTGTTCTTCATTCTGGACCCTGTAGTGAGTTTGGCTCACTACAGGGACCGATTCCCTATCTCTCACATGTTGTAGCCCTTGAGAATCGTGACAAGGGCCCTTGGGGTTGGAGAAAGGGTTCTTGTTTGATTTTTTCTTTAATAAAATCAATGGTGATTTTATCAAATAAGAAAGAGGGTTGATAAAATCTCAGTTTTTTTGCATTAAAAAAGCTGCTGAGATTTTATCTATCATCTTCCTTATTTGATAAAATCAAGAAGTGATTTCATCAAATTTTGATAATTTTTTTTACTCCCTCCGTTCTTAATTAAGAGCCCCAATTTCTCTCTCTTAACATTTTTCAAATTAAAAGATGAAGTACTTCCGTGTATCATTTTTTGAATTTTTTTGCACCGAATTAAAGTACTCGTAAGGTACTTTAATTCGGTGCAAAAAAATTCAAAAAATGATACACAAGTACGTCATCTTTTAATTTGAAAAATGACACGATTTTTCGTAATGTACTATTATTTTGGAATGGAGGGAATAAAAAACTAGGCCTAAGTCACAAGGGTCAAATAACGCTATAGTCAAAGCAAAAAAATACTGCTCCCCATATTGTATCGCTAATGATGTGATGGGTATCCATGCTAGTGCTAGAGCTGGAAAAGTCCAAAGCTGCGGCGTTGGCATCCACGAAGCTGGGATCCAATAATTGTAAGTGATTAGTGATAAAAAATAAAAATCAAAAAGAAAAATCAAAATTCGCCCACAAGGCGGACAATAGTTAGAAAAATTCACTTTGTTTTACTCTCAAAAAATTTAGCTCTAGAAGCTTTTATTGTTTTGTCGTTCGTGTTATTTCGTCTTTAATGATTTGTTATTGGATTTCTATATTACTCCTATTTTTTAGTATTTGAATGTATAGTGCGTACTACTACTCAAAAAGTAAAAATTAAAAATTAAAAAATGTTGATTTTTTTTATTAAAGACGACAAGTTACGCGTTTTTATACAACTTTTTTATCTTAAAAATCTCAAAACTGACAACCAAACAATATCTTTACAGAAAAATACTATGGGTACATAAAACCTGTGCAAAGATTGTTGTGTTTTGACCACCCAGAGTTTCTCATTTTTAGCACCGATTAGTAAAACAGTTACGGGGTGTTCCACTAACAAAAAGTATTTTTTTTCAAACACCGAGACAGGTCATACTCTCACAACACATCACTTAAAAAACCGTGAAATTGAAAACCCAATTTTTTCAAAAAACTGGGTTAGTGGAATACCGTCTTAAGTTATTTTATTTCCTATATTAGTTAGAAGCCATTTTGCCTGAAAGTGACTTTTACGGTGTTGGAGAAGTTAAGTCAAACCAAAAAAAGGGAGGAATTTAAAAAATAAAAAAAATAAAAAAAGGATGCCTTTAGCAACTGGAAATCGAAGTACTAAAAATGAAAAACTTACCCTGAATCAAACTCTTTAGATTGTTAAATTGAGCGGATTTTTGCTAGGTTACTCTAAAAACTTGAAGTTTGGATAAAACACTTACGCATATCCAATTGAGCTGATTTTTTTGCAAGAAACTTGAAAAATTATTTTAAAATTATTAAACGGTTCGGATCATTTGTGTGGGACCCAAAAGTGGGTCCCGCACGCTGATTAGTACAATTTCCGTACATGGGTTTTCAATACCCATAGGTTTATCCCGGGAAAAAGTGAAAATCAACAGCACTAAAGAGGAACTTGAATGATGTAAGTGGAGAGGCACGTGTCCATTGGAAAATTAAAGAAGATTATTTTATTTTAACTTAAATGTCCGCCTATTGGGCGGAGTATAGAAAAACTGATAAAAAAAATAAAAATAGTAAAAATACTAAAAAAATAAGTTTTTGTGATTTGTGTATTTCTATGAGGTCTTGGGTTCAAATTTCATAATAACAATATGTGAGATATTATTACAGTAGTGGTTCAAATTGTTTATACCTCTCCTCCTCTTTCTCTTTTTGTTAGATATATAGAATAGTGCGAGTTTTTGTGATTTGTGTATCTCTCTGCTGTCTTGGGTTCAAATCTCATTATATGTGAGATAGTATTATATTAGTGGTTCATAATGTTTCTTTTACTAGATATAGATATAGAATAGTGTAAGTTCTTTCAACATTTGACCGAAAGGAAAATACAAACAATACAAAACAAAATTGCAATGTCAAGTTGTGGGTTATGGGCCAACTTTGGACTTAAGATACAAACTATTTTTTCATAGAAGAATTGTGAAGAGATTCAAACAATATTAAATTATGCATCCTACTAAAAAGGTTAGGAGTTCGAATTTTGTGTTGTTATCCTTGTATTTGTTTGGGATTATTTCTACCGTTAATGGGACTAGAACTTATGCATCCTACTAAAAAGGTTAAGAGTTCGAATCTTGTGTCGGTATCCTTGTATTTGTTTGGGATTATTTCTACCGTTAATGGGACTAGAACTTATGCATCCTACTAAAAAGGTTAAGAGTTCGAATCTTGTGTCGTTATCCTTGTATTTGTTTGGGATTATTTCTACCGTTAATGGGACTAGAACTTATGCATCCTATTAAAAAGGTTAAGAGTTCGAATCTTGTGTCGGTATCCTTGTATTTGTTTGGGATTATTTCTACCGTTAATGGGACTAGAACTTATGCATCCTACTAAAAAGGTTAAGAGTTCGAATCTTGTGTCGTTATCCTTGTATTTGTTTGGGATTATTTCTACCGTTAATGGGGCTATTGATTGGAAAAATATTATAGTGAATCTGGACTGAAATTATTGTCCGGCCTCTTGTGATAAAAAAAAGATTGATATTAACTACATGATCATCTCAGATTTGTGTTAATAAAATAGATGGCTTGTTTGAAAGCAATTGTTTGATGTGGCTACTGTTAGATTGTAATTTGGTTGATGGATTCTACTAGATCATCGGCTCTAAAAATGGGAGTAGGCCGGCCACGAATGCCCAACTAACAGAGTGGAGTACAAAACTTTCTCTCCTATTGGTTGAAATAGTATGGACCCCATCACAAAGTGATATCATGCTTACCGAAAGGTATATTGCAGAAGTGGTCATCTAAATCTAAATTATAGTAATGAGATTGGATCATCTTCAACCACTCACGATCTGGCCTTATTTATTTTTTTCACTATTGGATCCATTTGATGATCGGAATAGTTTATTTTAAAGGCGTTGTTTAGAATATTTGTCACACCATAATCATGCCAAGCGAAATCCGATTGACGTGAATGTGGTACTGGATGAAATTTTTTAAAAGGAACGATTTCGAAGTAACAGGATAGCAGTGGCAGACACAGAATTTGTGTCTACTAGGGGGTCGAATCACGTGTATTTTTCATATTCATAATAAAATAATATATTTTAGAAGTATATATAGCTACTTGTGAGGCGCGAAAAAAAGAAGATAGTGTGTGCATGTGCTTAACTATCGTTTAATTTTATCCACGCAACCTAAAAAATGATTGATAACTTAAAAGTATAAATTTTCATCTCACAAAGTAGATTTAAGAAAAAAAATTCACTAAAAAGACTTACGTGGACCAATCCCATAGAGTATGTCTTAATAAAACTTGAAAATTAATAAAATACGCGAGGATACTTAGAATTGTACAAGATCCTCGGATTTCTTTTTGGTAATTGGGGATCCTGTAGACTGCAGTGCGGCATCCAAGCCATTGATCGTGTAATCAATAGTTCGGATTTCATCTTAGCATTTACATGTGCAATCAATAGTTCGGATTTCATCTTAGCATTTACATGGTCTGAGTCGTTCATTACCGAAATTACCAAGATGATTGACGCCACACTACAAAATTGTAGTGCAGCTCGGCACCTCCTCTTGCACTTCTTTGGGACCGCCCAATCCGTGGGGAGATCCAATTCCACTTCTCTCATTTCAAAGGGGGGGATCAGTCTCCCAAATACAGTTTAAAATAGGAGTGATGAAAACAACAAAAATTTCAAATGAAAACAGAGCGAAAGGAAGAGAGAATCTTATTTCCAGCGATTCTGCATCCACCTTTGTCCCCTCCCCCATGGATACCCATACCTATGCAAAAACACTCTGCACAAAAATGTCAGAAAATTAGAAAAAACAATTGAAAAAATCCAACAAGCATGGGCCCATCGTGCTCGGATCTCCAAACCCAATAGACAAATCCAAATGCACATCCTTCGACCCTGCCTCAACCCAGATCAGAACAGGAGAGAGAAAGAATTAACAGAGACCTCTCTCTCTCCTCAATCCTCACAAGTTGCTTTCATGGCTACTACAAATCAAGTCCATGACTCCATGCGTTTTTGGCTCTATCGTAAGTCCCAAACCTCTGTTTCTCTCGTTGGTCTTTTCTTTTTCGTCACCCGCCTCTCTCTCTCTCTCTCTCTCTCTCTCGCTCTCCTTTTTTCTTTCAAAATTGTCCTTTGTTGTTTAAAAATTTGTTTCCCAAACCCATTTCCATTGTTTCTATGTTGTTCATTTTCGTGGTCAAAAAATTGATTGGCCACTGACTTTCTTCAAGTATTTTTGTTCTTTTTCCTCGATTGAACCAAAAAGGGTATGACTTTTTCTAAAATGTCATTTGTTTAAAGATTTCCAGACAGCAAAATAGCTGCTTTAAACTCTCTTTTTTTTCAATTAGTACTTTATTTTTGGGTTTCTGTTTTCAAATTTCCCCAATGACTCTTTTTGTTTGAAGATTTTTTGAGTTGAAAAGCTGCTAATTTGAATTTTTTGAAAAGAAGGTAGAAGAATTCTCTGATCCTTTGTGGGGAGGGGGGATGTTGTGTACTTGCTCCGGCGAGAAATTTAAGTTCGAAGAGCCGCTGCCGCCGCCACAGTCGCCGGAATCACTGGCGACAAGGGATTTCTCGGCCAGTGGCGGCCATTCATCGAGGACCACAGGGGACTGGGAGTCAAAAGTTGAAGCTGCCCAAGTGGATGAAGCTGAGTCCACTTTGAAGGAGGCTCTTTCCTTGAATTATGAGGTTTGTTTCTCTAATTAGATTTTTGGTTTTAACGAGATTTGAAGATCTGTTTTGAGCTTTGATATTGTCCTGATAACAAATACTAAGAAAGTAAGAATCAATAGAGTTGATTCACGAGCAGCTAAACCTTTTGAAGCGGAATAATGAGTTAGTTTGAACTTTGGGAATTTGGGGTACCCATAGTGACCAAATTCACTACATCCCCGTAGTGACTTTAATTGTGGGTCCTCTATATTTTGCATTTGAGATTGGAAGCGTACAAGTTGTTGCAAATGTTGAGTAGATGATAACGTAAAAAATCAAGTTAATTGGATATTGGTAGCCATAGTCAGATACCATTTATATGGATGACCAATATCATTTGGAGAATACGCCGTAATTTGTCTCAATTGTGTGTCTAACGATCTCCGATGATCATAAATTTTTGTACCCATGTTGTGATTAACATTCTTAAAAAAAAAAATGAACGGTTTTGATCCTAAATGAAGATATCAGAGGGCTCACAATTAAGGGCACTATGGTTTTTAGGGATGTAGTGACTTGGGTCACCGCGGGAACCCTAAGTCCAAAGTTCGGTTTCAAAACATAAAGATCTTCAAGATGAATCTACGCTTAGTACAATCGAAACATGAGTTGGGTATGAGTCGCTTGTTTTAGTAAACAGCCCTACTTATCTGGGCTTTTTGCCATGGCTTTATGGTTTGAATTTTTGCTGTGGGGAATAATGGTTTGAATTCGGTTGCAGGAAGCAAGGGCATTGTTGGGGAGGCTTGAATACCAAAAAGGGAATTTCGATGCGGCCCTTCAAGTGTATCAGGGGATTGACATTACAACTTTGTCTTCAAGAATGACAAAGGCTATTATGGAGAGAACACGGAAACAGCGAAAACCACGGTCCAAAGGTGAAAACTTGATGCCGGGGGTCATGTCATTGCATTCCGTGAGCCTGCTTCTTGAAGCAATCTTGCTGAAAACAAAATCTTTGGAAGAGTTTGGTCGATTCAAAGGTATATCCTCCTCCCTTTCTTGTCGTAGATTGTTCATATAAGTACAGGGAATACTTGTAATGCTTAATATCGCATCAAGTTTCTTGTTTTCTCCACTTCTCTATTTGAGACCGGACCACTTTTTCACCATCTCTCCTCAAATCAATTGGTGTTAGGAAATGTTTCAATTAAGTCTTTTATGGCATTCGACATCACACTCGCAAGTCTATTTTTTAGAGCGGTTGTAGGGAGTGACATTGTGTAACCAAATCTATGGGGCGCACTCCAGGCCCCGGGGCCAACAATCCTCTCCCTCGTGATGACGCTCCCGCGACTCGAACCCATAACCTCCTAGTTGTGGTATCACTTGTCGGACCGCAAGTGTGTTTTTTAGAGCGGTTGCATGGAGTGGTATTGTATAACTAAATCCATGGAGGCACTCCGGACTCAACAATCCCTCCCTTACGATGACGCTCCCGCTACTCAAACCCATAACCTCTTGGCTCCGATATCATGTTAAAGCATCCAACTCAAACAATTGACAATGAATGGAGAGACCGCCTAGGCTCAAATGTTAGGTTTGGAGGTTATAATTAACCAATGTGGGATAAATTCCAACAATATATGTCTCATCAAAATTTCACAAACATACACGCTTTTGAAAGGGATGGTTAGGCATGATAAACCTAAATGAGGAGGAACTTTTCGTAGATGATCACATATATTCGTATTGATTTAGTAATTTGGTTAAAATGGGGATTGTTCGTTGCAACTTCCAGCGCAACTTTTAGCTTTTCCTTTTCAGATTATGTCTCACACTCAGCTTGTTTCATGCTGATTTTTCTACCACTTAAAGGGCAAAAGCTGCTTTAAACTATGCTGGGAAAAAACTTATTATCCGAAAGCTCTATTTTGATACCTCTGGAGTTCATTTTATCAGGATGAATATTACCATAATTTGACCTGCATAACCACCCATATAAGGACCCATAAATTTGAATGCAAATAATTCAGTTAGTTCTCATGTTTTCTTTTCTCATTTCCAAATTTACAGATGCTGCCAAGGAGTGCAAAACAATATTGGATATAGTTGAATCAGCATTACCAAATGGAATGTCTCATGGCGTCGGTGAAGACTGTAAGTTACAAGAAATGTTCCACCGAGCCCTAGAATTGCTCCCCAAGTTATGGATCCAAGCAGGTTTTCTCGATGAATCTATCACCGCTTATCGTAGGGCTTTAGTCAAGCCCTGGAATTTGCATCCCCAAGGTTAGCCAGTGTGCAAAAAGAGTTAGCTGCGCTGTTACTCTATGGAGGTGTTGAATCAACCCTTCCCCCGCATTTCCAACTATGGGGTGCAAACACCCCTAGAAGCAACACAGAGGAAGCAATTCTTTTGCTGTTCATACTAATGAAAAAGGTTTTGAATAATGAAATAGTGTGGGATACAGAAATTATTGATCACTTAACTTTTGCACTCTCCATTTGTGGGCAATTCGAATCTCTCGCCAATCAGGTGGAACAAGCACTTCCGGGGATCTATAACCGATGTGAAAGATGGTACTTTCTCTCTCTTTGCTATAGTGCTGCAGGTCAAAATGAAGTAGCATTGAACCTTCTAAAGAAGGTTGTTGGGAGTTCGGACAGTTCAGAAGCCAGTGATAAGCTTAAGCCGCATTTGCCTTCATTTTTGCTAGGTGCAAAGTTGTGTTCTCTAGACCCAAATCATGCCCATGAAGGGATTAAGTTTGCTCGTCAAGTTATGGATTTGGAAAATAATCAAATTGAGCATTTCATTCATCAGGCTCACAAGTTCCTTGGTGTTTGTTATGGCAGTGCAGCGAAGATTTCCATTTCAGATTCCGAAAGATTTTGTTTTCACGAACAATCCTTGAATTCTCTGAACAATGCTGTATTGTCTGGCAAGGATGATCCGGAATCAATTCTGAGTCTGGGGGTGGAAAATGCAAACCAAAGGAATTTGAAAGCAGCATTTGAGAATGTGATGATGTATAATGGAATGATGGGTGGAAGTTCGGTGAAGGGTTGGAAGCTTTTGGCATTGACTGTATCGGCAGAGCAAAGGTTTGAAGATGCTGAAACTATCATTGATTTGGCTTTGGATGAGAGTGGAATGATTGACCAGTTGGAGCTTCTGAGATTAAAAGCAGTTCTTCAAATTGCTCAAGAACAGCCCAAGCATGCAATAGAGACATATCGCATTTTGCTAGCACTTGCTCAAGGACAAAGGGAGCATAATCAGAACTACAATTCTGAGGTGGGTATGATCATATCCAACACATACTACTCCAATTCATGCATTTGTTTTCAAAACATATTTAAGAAATTTCAAAAGTTATATTCTTACTTTTTGTGAAACCATTAAAAGCTACTTCTAAGTTACATGATCACTTCTAAATTTTGTTTTGAGAAAGTGTTTTGGAGAACTGATTTTTGAAACAGTAATTGAATAAGAACATTGTGTCTCAGAATCTTGTTCGCTTCTGCAGTTATTGCATGGAAGAAGTCTAGAAATAGAAGCTTGGGATGATTTGGCCAAGATATATATGAAGCTCGAGTCATGGCATGATGCAGAAATTTGTCTAGGCAAAGCCAAGTGTATCGAATTTTACTCCTCTCGTACATGGCACCAAACAGGTTCGAATGCAGTTCCAATTCAATGAAGCTGCTTAAACACGCGTAAAATGTAAAAGAATTTGGGTTTGTTTTGTATTTTTTGTTTTCTCATTTCTCATGAAACTCAAAAGCCTGTTGGCAAACTAGTTTTTACAAAAATCAACTTACCACGAATCACCAAAAGATGTTTTAAAATTAACGAAAACAGGAAAGGAAGAAATCGGAAAGCAACACCAACGTTTTCTTGTTGATTATCTGGATGTTATCTGAACACTTCTTCTACAGGCATGTTGTTTGAAGCTCGAGAAATGCACAAGGAAGCCCTACTTGCCTTCACAATTGCATTGTCAATAGAACCGGATTTTGTCCCAGCAATTGTTTCGACTGCAGCAGTGTCGATGAAAATGGGAAGTAAATATCTCCCCATTGCAAGAAGTTTCTTAATGAACGCTCTACAGTTAGAACCCACGAACCATGAAGCCTGGTTGAACCTTGGGTTGGTTGCTAAGATGGAAGGCTTAATACATCAAGCAGCCGACTTTTTCCAAGCTGCACACGATCTCAAGATGTCGGCTCCTGTTCAAAGCTTTGTGTAACATATGTGAACTTGTTTATCAAAGTTTGAAGATGATGGAGCTTTATTTTATGCTGCTGGAATCGAAGTCCAAGGGAATGTAAAGATCGGTTCACCGGGGAAGATGTACAATGAGGCTTTTCTTGTTTTTCTGTTTCTAAATATAATTCCGATAATATCTGAGTCGTCCCCTTTAATTGCGTTCATATAAAGAACCGGTAAAGATTTCCACAAGAACTTACATTGTAATCATAAACCATGAAGCAGAAGGGAGACGAGTTATGGTTTCTATAAATATTGGCACAAAGTTCGGCTAGTGTTAATCTGAGCTCGAGAGCTTTGGATAAAATTCGTGAGCCTGAGCCGGTATCGAGCTCTATGTTTTTGAAAACTTTTTTTATAACTAGATGTCCCTCTCGACTAATTTCGGGGTTACGGAGATAATGGCGAGATAATAACTTTTGGCAATGAAAACCCAGCAAGAGTTTGTTGAAGAAAGAATCGAACCTAAGATCTTAGATGGGAGCACTTTGCCAATCCTTGGGGTTTGCTCTTGAAAACTTTTGTGCCTTGTTTCAACCCAGCTCCATCGTTATGGACAAGATTTGTCGAAGTGTCTTACAACTAGTATACCTTTAACAAATCTAGTACACTAAAAATAGTTTTGGATGTCTAGGATTACGATTATCCCTCAAACTATCCTCTGCAGTCATTCAAACTCTTTTTGATAAGTTAAAATAGAGGAGCCCTAGTTAACGTTGATAATTTGTACCAAATATTCGAGTTTTAGCTCTCGGTATTTTTCAGCACCTTAAAAGCTCATTTTGCAAGGTTAAAATAATTTGACGTTGATAAGTGTACCAAATATTCGATTTTACATAGTTCTTTTCAAGGTTAAATAATTTCACCAAGATTACATATTTCTTTTAAGATCGTTAAGTTTTCGAGGCAAAATTGAACAAGCTATTACTCGGTTCGTCCAACTTATGATGGTTACACCCCTTTGGATGGATGGTTTTTAGGAGAAAAGAAAGGAAATCAATAGACAGGGTTTTTCTCACCCATGTTTGGATTGCACGAGAGGCGAGAGAGGAAAGGAGAGGGTGAGATTCCGGAACACCTTCAAAGCTCCATTTCGTTTTTCACCAAAAGTGGCGCAATTTCGTGAGAAAGGGAGGACGAATGGATGGTTGTCGACTTCCGGCAGCACGTGTGGTCCACCCCCTCGTCAGATCATTGTTGTACTTGCACCGTTGTCGTCATCTCGTCAAGGCGAAGCTACTTTGTGATCAAAATAACCTTTGAATTGGTCGCCAGAGATGAGAGAGAGAGAGTTTGATTTCTCACGGTCATTTGTATGACATTGTGGGAAACAGGTCAGATGGCACGAGGGCGGAGGCACGTGTCCCCAAATCCCTCCCCCAATGGCCGCCCCAATCCCCAATGGGCATCCCGCCTCCCAAACGGGAACGGGATTTTGGGGATTTTTTTTTTTTTTTTTGCATTTGTAAAAATAAACATATTGTAAGTTCAATTAGAATATCATCTTTAAAAAAAGAGAACTTAATTAGTGTTCTTGGGGCGCCATTAGTTGTGTCACAATATATTACTAATTTTCTACATATTTATGTGAGAATCAAAACTCTATGTATGAGTCTCACCTAAAAATGTGATAGAAAAAGGGTGTTAGGAAACCAAGTGGGAATGCCCCATGGTTAATTACTTATAACCAAGTCTCAATTCACAAATTTTTGCCCCTTGAAAATATCTCGTGTTACAAAATGATGATTATTATCATAAATGCAAGTCAAGCGAGACTTCTTTTTACATTCGCACTTATTTCTTTTCTTAAATCTATCAATATCTCATCTCTTTTATGTTGAAGATAGTTTGTTGAGAATTAAAAATTGACCTATTTTACTTATGAAAAACAAGAAATTGTCTACAACATAAAATTATTTTTGATTTTCCTCCATAGCTATTTTATATAATATAATAGGTAAATAATTTTCAAATAGGAATATATGTTGAAAAATAAATTAAAAGAAAATCAAGGCATGTTCGTTTCTTAAAAAAGAGAGATATCTTTTCCCCACAACAAAGAGGCTTGTGGCCCCACTGATACAGATTTCTGATTTCATTTCTATTAATTACTTAAACCACATCCTTTATTTTCTTTTCTCACTAATAAGGGAGATCACGATTCACTCCCCTTTCTTTTCTTTCCTCATCTCACTTTCACCAGCCAAAGGGGCTGTTAAAGATTTCAAGCTAATTGACATTGTTAAAATTATGGAATAATTAGGCATAAATACATAATATTTTGCCTAATTAAAGGGAAGGACAATAAACTTTTTTTCTTAAGATCAATAACTCATCTCTTTTATTTTGCCCAAGATGAGTTAAAATGAGCTACAATTGGGATCTAAGACTTCCTCCAGCTTTTTCAAGCGTAAGCTAAACATAAATTCAAATAGGATCATCAAATGATTAAAAGAAAATCGTGGCATTTAAAAAATTATAAGGTAGGAGTTATTTTTTTTAATATCCTGTACAAAATTACAAGTTTTAAAAATTAGTGACATTTCACTAATTTTTTTGGCACACGTCAATGGATCCAATCGATTATCCGTGTATAGGTAAAATGATTAATGCCAATTGTTATCGAAATGTTTTTTTTTTTTTTTTTTTGTTCTTGTTCCTTGTAAAAATTAGTGGCATTTCACTAATTTTTTTGGTCACAAATATCCTCTTTAGATGGGGTCTTTGTGGTCGGTGGTGTTTTTCTAGGTGGTGGTCGGCTAAACATAAATTCAGAGCTCGGGTGGTGATTTTTTTAAATTTTATATTTGAAATTAGAATTTTAAAAAATTAGTGATATTTCACTAATTTTTTTGGTCGCCGAAAGTGGTCGGTTAAAGGTAGAGTGGTGGTCGGCCAGAGGTGGGGGGTGATTCTTTTGAATTTTGTGCTCGAAATTAGAATTTTAAAAAATTAATGACATTTTACTAATTTTTTTGGTCACCAAAAGTGATCAGCCAGAGGTGGGGTGGTGGTCGGCCGGAGGAGGGGTGGTGATTTTTTTGAATTTTACGCTCGAAATTAGAATTTTAAAAAATTAGTGACATTTAACTAGTTTTTTCGGTCACCGAAAGTTGTCGGCCAAAGGTAGGGTGGTGGTCGACCGGAGGTAGGGTGGTGATTTTTTTGAATTTTATGCTCGAAATTAAAATTTTAAAAAATTAGTGACATTTCACTAATTTTTTCGGTCGCCGAAAGTTGTCGGGCAAAGGTATGGTCGTCGGTCGGAGGTGGAGTGGTGATTTTTTTGAATTTTATGCTCGAAATTAGAATTTAAAAAAATTAGTGACATTTCACTTATTTTTTTGGTCGCTGGAAGTGATCGGCCAGAGGTGTGGTGGTGGTCGGCTAGAGTTGGGGTGGTGATTTTTTTGAATTTCATGTTCGAAATTAGAATTTTAAAAAATTAGTGACATTTGACTAATTTTTTTTGGTCTTCAGAAGTGGCGAGCCAGAGGTGCGGTGGTGGTCGACCGGATGTGGAGTAGTGATTTTTTTGAATTATATTTACGAAATTTGAGTTTTTAAAAATTAGTAACATTTCACTAATTTTGTTTTTGTCTTTATGTTCAATTGCAAAAATTATTTGTCCTTCTTTCTAAAAATGACAAACATTTTTTGTTTTTATGTTCGATTGTAAAAGTTTATTGTCATTGCTTTTTTAAAAATGTCTAATGTTTTAGATTTTTTTTTTGTAAATAAATAAAAAAAAAACTGAAAACAAATTTTTCTAAAACAACCCCACTTTTTTTGTTAAAAATTTCTTGTCCTTTCTTTTAAAAAATGGAATGTTTTGAATTTTTGGGTGAATAGAAATACAGTAAATTAAAACAAAGTCACAGCTCGACTAGGATCAGCTCTTGCAACTTACAACCTTTTCTGAAGCAGCGTCGTTGGCTATACACATCATCGCCGTCGTCCTCCTCCTAAACCAAAAGACAAACGTCGTCTCTCACAAACACCAACACAGGGAGGCATGACCAATCGATCGCTAGACTCTCTTTCCCCGACCGAAACCCTAGAACTCGAAAACAACCTCTCCTTGATTCCCCGCGTAAAGCTCCTCCTCACCGTCCACCGCTCCGACCACTCCGTCAAGCCCCTCGACCATTTCAAACTCAAGCGCTCCCTCATCGACTTCCTCAAAACCTCATTCTCGTCACCGTCTCCGACGACGACGTCGCCGTTAAGAAGTTCAAGGACCTCAAGAAGCGCAAGCGCGAAGACGCCGTCGCTCAAGGCGCCCTCTTTATAAGGGATCTAGGGTTTCTGTCGAAGCTGTTTTCAAGGTCGGGAGGTGGTGATGGGAGAGAGGTTGGTGTTGAGGAGTTGGAGAAGAAGTTTGTGGAGTGGAGGAGAGGGGTTGTTGATAAGATGGATGGGATCGAGTTGAATCTTGAAGGCGTGAAGTTTAAGTTGAGTGTTGGTGTGCCGGTTTCGGATGATTTTGATGGGATGAGGAAGGAGTGGGAAGAGCTTTCTGCGTTCGGCAATCAAGGTTAGAACTTGATTTTATGTCAAAGGTTGAATTTTGAAGATATCGTTTTGGTTATTCGACAATGTGCGTGTGTGTCACTGTGTAGAGACTTTTAGGACTAAAAGCTAAGTAGAATAGAACAGAAATTTAGCATAGTGGGCATGGCTATAGCCCAGATCGTATTTTGGGGCTCAAATGCAGGTGCTTATTGTACAGGGATCGGCCCAATCAATAAACACATACAGTGTGAAAAACAATCAGAAAAAGAAACACAAAAATGTAAAACCTAGAGATTTAGGCTGTGGAGCTGAGTACGTCTGCTCACACCAATTTTGACTATGTAATACTAGAGTTGCATCGGCTCCACATATAAAGTTTTTGTAGGTAGTTCTTTATGAATTATGGAACCCCAAAGAGACAGCAAAGCGCAAACCAAACCAAATCAAGCTGAACAATCCCATGACCTGTATGTGCTTCCATCTCCATTTTGATTCTCCACTACGGAGACTTGAATTTTAGTCTCCAAATTCTGAGATCCATGGGACATTTGAAGACTAAGTTCTCCAAAATGGAGAATTCAAAATTCCTACTTTAGACCACATTGATGAATTCATGTAATCCAACTCTGCGAAGAGGAAAAAACATTTTTGCAATTTTCAAGTAACAAGCTTTTTTGTTATTAATAGGCTGGAAAAAATGTTGGTAAATACTGGATGTATGTGTGTTGATTGCTTTTAGAAAGTTCAAGAGGTGGGAGGCAGCAGCCTGATACAATTGTGTTGAGAGGTGTTCCGTCGCGGTGGTTTGCTGAGCCGAGAGTTTCGTCTAAGCCTTCAATGCTGGTCACTCATACAATTTTTTCTGCATTTGGGAAGATAAGGTGTGTTTTCATAGCATGATTTCTGTAATTTTTCTGAGTTCGATACTTTGCACTTCTTTTTCAGTATTAAAGTTGAAGTAGTTGGGTATCGAACCTTTCTGACATTTGGTTCTGTTTCTATGTTCCTCTACACGCATCCTCTTCTCTTGAATCGCATTGGGGTTGCGGAACTTATTTGTCATCTCTTTGATTCGGTGAAACCTTGCAATATCACTCTCGATTGAAGATCTTCTGGGATACCAGTAGTGTCTGTGGGGTTCATTTGTTATAGTTAAGGATTATTAGTCAGGTTGAAGACTAGAAGTTGTCCAGATGATATATAACTATAGACTTACAACTGCCATCTGTTGGTGCTTTGATTGGAAGTTTGAACTGTTATCTAACTTCCTAATAAGGCTATGATGTAGGACAGAATTGAAAGAAGATTAAGATGATCCTAACACAAAGAAAAGGGGCTATTTTGAGGCTGTGAACAGTGTACGTGAACGGTAGATAGATGAAAAAATTCTTGGCTCACACCTAGACAACCTTAGACATCACACCAAAGAAAGAGGATTGCATCACACAATCTTGAAGGTTAAAGCTGCAGGAAGCTGCAGGAATTTTTATATGTTCATTCATTCATCCCTCAAAGTATTGAAGTTACATCAATTTACAGGCTTCCCAACTTGTGTGGAATGCAAGGGACTGTTCCTATTCCTAGGAGATCTAGGAACTATGGATCTATCATGACATGAATGAACTTAGAAATGGATGGATACATTGCATAATCACTAGGTCATTAATGTGATGAAATGAACCTAATAGTTGGATTCAACGAATGGAGACTTGTGGTAAAATGTATCTAATTGCAAATGCATGTAACTTAGTAGAATCATATAAGGACCAATGGGATACCAATCAGCCCATGACTTCGAATCTTCTGAAATTACCAAACTACCCATTGCACATACTATGGACTGCATCAGGCTTGCCTAGTGAAGTTTATGTTTTCTATTGAGATTGGGTCACATTTTCTCTATCCAGTTTATCCACTCTAATGCACCTATAAAGAGAGTAGAAAGCAAACTCAGATGCGTTTATGGAAGTTTTTTTTTGGCTGTATATCCAGATTTCTTTGTTCATCTCAGTTGTATACATTCATATGCGCATGCATGAGAAGACGTAAAGTGTAAAGGAAGGTGTTAAAATGTCTATTACAAGTTAGTGATTTGTCCCGATGTTGTTCCATTTTGCAGGCTATTCAAATAGTTCATAGCCATTGATGCTTTTCATTCATACTTGTACTCATTTTTGGCACCATGTACACATATTAGAAAATCCACAAAATCCATGGGTTTCATTGAAATTTTTAATGTTTACCGCATTGTTTGTCACTTTATTGAAATTTTTAATGTTTACCGCATTGTTTGTCACTTTTTAAAGTATTTTCCGAACATAAGTATGTCTTCTTTGCTATTGTTTTAATGCGCGCTTTGTGATCATTAAAACAATATTCTATTTGTTGTCTTTGTTCACCTATTTTCTGCCCTGTTGCTATAATGTGATCGTCTTTTCTCGTAATTGTGGGTGGTATGATGCCGTAGGCTGATTACAAACTATTCTTATTGGTTCTCTGATAAATTTCTCATTCCAGGAATCTCAATGTTGCCGAGGATGATGATTTAGGTAAGGATGAGGAAGAGAGTGGGGACATTGTTTCGGGTCTCCAGTGTAAGATTGTCGTTCAGTTCGAGAAATACAAGGACTTCCACACTGCATTGAAAGTTCTCTGTGGCCGCTCTTTGCAAAAGGTCTGGTTAACTCTTTTCTGGTAGTTTTTTATGACACTGCAGTAGATAATTTCTGAGTTCCTTGTGTGCACCTGTCCATCTCTCTGGACATGGGGATGTGTATGGTGCACTTCATATTCGGACCCAACTAAAGCAACTTTCTATAAATCATCACGTTTGAAGGTTGCCTCCCACGCTTACAAACTTCATTTCATCAATGGCTACTTCAGAAGGAATGGAAAATCCGGAATTTGGTTACTTTGTTAACCTTTTGCCTAGGAGCTGTTTGTCTTTTGCTTTACTACAGGACATTTAGATGTTTATAATTGTCGGATTTCAGGATTGTTTGTGTCACTCTAAGAAGTACGTGAACGGGTACTAGGACGAGTGTTGGTACGATAGGGGTATGTCGATACGGCAAAACCTAAAGAATGATGGGTACGGGTACGGCTATAGCTATTTTTATAATTTAGAGCTTTGTATTACATGTAATAATTACACTTAAAATAAAGGAAAAGGCTAAATAGGTTGGGCATTTAGGGTGCAAATTAGAGTTTAATACCATGATACTAAATAACCTATAAATAACCCGTGATTTGTAGGTTTCATCCACTAACAGTACGGGATGCAAAGATATCACTCATTTGAGACTTCTCATTTAAAATTTTGAGATTAAGTAAAACTTACGATTCAGATGAGCAACCATTATTAGTATGCTGGATTTCTACCCAGGGCCAATGCGTCCCAGTATATATCATTCAAAAGCGTGTTTCCAATGACTGAATTTGTGAGTATTTTCTTTTGTGGATCTCAATAATGCAGCAAGGATCGCGTTTGAAAGCTGATTATGAGGTCACTTGGGACAAGGATGGCTTCTTTCGAAATACTAGAAGTGAAACACATGACAAGAGCAGCCGGATGCCACCATTGGGTGCTGGAAATTATAGAAGTGATGGTTACAGGCGTCAACCGCAGTTTTCTCGCTACAGCCCTGACAATGCACGCACAAAGAGATTCAAGGTCTGAAAATTGCTATTAATTACACAAATAAAAGCCATATGCGTGCCCTAGAAGATGCTTTTTTTTACCCCTTTCACTAAGGCATACTTTTGACGCGTTAATAGCTACTAATTGCTTTTGTTCTTACTCCTTTCATTTGTTTACTCTCTCTCTCTCTCTCTCTCTCAAAGATTGTTGGAGAAACCATATTTATGGAATATATTGAAATGGAAACATCATTCTGGGCAACTAATGACTCAATATCCTTTTGTGGAACTGCAGGAATGAGTAATGGAACGGACTCAATCAAATAGAATCAAGCCGAAAATTGGATATGATTCTTGATATGGTAAACCATTCGAGCATGTTGTACAATAGTTTATTTAGACTGGTGAAATATTCATCTAAATTCAGTCAAATATTAGAGCTTGAATAGCTGTAAGTGTACTCATTGATTTTTGCATCTGTTCTTCTAGTAGTTCTTAGATTTTCAAAGTAACTGTGCAACAAGTTACCGAGATGTCACATGGGGTATAAAACATCTTTTATATATGAACAAAGTGAGAAGTGCTCTTAATGTACATAAGGGTTTGGCCTTGTTACTATTCTCCATTTCTACTCTCTGAGGGCCACTCTTCATTCTGGGTGATTAGTATCGGGGGTGGTTAGAATCGGGGGACAGTGTCAAAGTGTCCCTGGATAGATAGGGCGGACCCAGCTGAAGGAAATAGTTTCATAGAAAAGCAACTATAGAGAAACCAGGCTTGTTTTTGGAACTAAGTAGAAGTGACAATGTGTGATCCAATCAAACATTCTTTAAGCTGCTGTAGGTGTTTCCTTGCTCATAGGGTATAAATGAATTCTTGCGACCTTCAAATTCTCATGGCGTCTCTTGTAGAGTCTTCCTCATGTCCGTTCTGTGCACTGCAGTCATACGGGCGTAACACAAGCACTACGAATCCATGACACATCTATAACTGTATAGGATGATTGCTAAAATTTGCTACTGATCTAGCAAAAAATGCATTCTAGAAACACCGATTTCCATAACGGGCCCATTTTATCAACATCGATTACCAAACCATAATAAAATAGGCCTAAATTGCGCAATGAACAGAGCTGTCGAGTGTTGAACATCTATAACTGTATAGCTTGCTATAGATATTTTTGGTATTAATATTACAGAATTAGGTTTGTGAAAATGTAGTCACGCGGTTAGGTTAATGGATTGTCACTCTTTTAAACATGTCAAAAGTAGTTAGAAACTTTTATTTTTCTTTTATATCTCTAAGTAGTTAGAAATGTTTTAAACCAAACCCTCTAAGATGTCCTAGCAACTGACGTAAAAGATTAATCCTTGTTAGTTTTATATAATCTTGCAATCTAAGATGGCGTTGGTAAAACGTTAGTCATATAGTCCTCTAAGATGTCCTGCGCTCCAACTCTCGATCCTTGCTCTCGTGTATTTTAGTAGTTTTTGATGTGATTTGAAGAGGTTTTCACACTTGCGTTCCCGCTCACGCACGCGGATGCAAATTATTTCATTTAGGATAATACGGGAAAGAAATTTCTTCATAAGATTCTTTGCATCATAAGCATTCCGTTAATCGTAAATTAAAATCGGACACTTTGAGTCTCTGATGATGGTGGGAGAAGTTCAGAGATATGAACCATGGGTTGAGGTTTTCCACTCTCTAATCTTGCCTTAAGTTAAATGCGGAGATTTTGCGCGCACCTCGATTTGATCCTCCTTTCTGGTCCAGTCAAACGCTGGCCTTGCTGGGACCAAGGAATTCGGACCAGGGGACCTTATAGTGCGCAAAACGCACTACACAATGTAGTGCTACATCCGGCTGTCCATTTTGACGACTAAGGAATTCGGACCAGGGGACCTTATAGTGCGCAAAACGCACTACACAATGTAGTGCTACATCCGGCTGTGCATTTTGACAATGAACGGCTCGGATTTAATCCAACAATGAACGGCTCGGATTTAATCCAACAATAGACGGTCGGATTAAATTCATTGTCCGAGCCGTGCATTGAATGCACAGTCGGATGACGCACTACACAGTGCAATGCGTTTTGCGCACTACACCATCCCCCAATCCCGGGAATTTAAAAGAAAAGCTCTTGTGGCCTACCCCAAGAGGTTGTTAAGTTTCAAGCTCAGGCAAGGACAGATGCAAGGGCGGGTTAGCCGGGTGATGAGCTTACCAAAGTTTCGAAAAAAAAAATTTCATAAAATATAATATAAAAAATTTAAAATTTTACAACTATATAGGTCCACCTGCCCAATAAATTGTTATTTTATTGTTCGCTCAACCCACATTCTAATCCCGCATCCGTCCCTGCTGTTTAGATTTACAACTCATTTCCAGGACCACTTGAGTTAACGCTTGGGGTATCTGGATATTGTTAGATGTTCTGAAACCGATTCTGAATTTGGTACCAATAACCAGAAAAAAAAACTTGCAGTACCAGATACCGGATAACAACTCTTTTCATTGAACCTATTTTGATATAAAGAGTGAGATCAAGCCAACGAGATATTGATAAAAAAAAAAAAACAAAAAACCCAACGAGATCAGAACAAAACAACACATTGCAATCCAACTTAACGGTATAGTATTTGACTTGGGACCCAAGGTGGATCTTTGTCCCTTTCAACAACGCAACGCAATCCAGTAAATCGGAGGAGGGACCGAGGTGCATGCTGTCCCCAAAGGAACAACATGCATGTTGTCCGATCTGGGCCGTCCGTGCTCGGCGATGGACGACTCGGATCACATCTTGTCCAAACACATCCGAACCATCCGCTACCAAACAAATCCGAGCCGTCCATTACCGAGCACGGACAACCTAGATTGGAGACAACATGGATGCTGTCCCTACTCAACAACGCAATCCCTGTAAATCAGGAGAGACTGTCAGGAGGCATCATGCTTCCACATTATTTTAGGATTCAGAAGTATTCTCTCAGCATGTTGCCCCAAGGTGGAATTATCTGAGGATTAGTATACTGGTTCCAATAGTATTACCAAACTAGTTTATATTTGGCTTTGATTGAAATGAGTTTGACTAAAACGGGAGGAAACAGTCGAGGTGTGCGTAAGCAGACCAGACACCCCTATCCGTAGAAGACAATGTGAGATACCTAGTGAGTACTTGGGAAGCTAGTTTCCAGGAAAATCATTGGCTGGATGGCCCTTGGAATCTCCCCCACAGAATGCTAAGAAGTTGATTTATTTTGTTGTTTACGCTGTATTTCTTTAGAAGGTGGCTGTTTTGTTGAGTTCTATTGTTGTTGCAAGGGGTTTATATCCCTTTTCTTTCTTTTGGTTTGAAGGTCAGAGTGTCCGGACCGAGTTACACGCACCTCGATGAATTCTTCCCCCAAACCGTTCTATCTTTGTCGTAACTCTGGTTTTGGTTGGTATAAATGTCACTACAGTGTCTCTCCAGTCCGGTCTATCTCTATTGTAACTCTGGTTCGGTTGGTATAAATGACCCCAACAAGAAGTTATTGGGACTAATCCCTTCCCCAATCCGGTCATCCGATATCTTCCATACCTCGACTTTTTTTCAGGCCTCACCTTAGACCCACTTGGTGATCCAAAATGTTCACTTCGTACGAATTATCGAAGACATCAGCGGAAAACTCGATAAATCTCCCGTTGATCAGCTCAAAGAGCCTTTGTCCCAATTACTTCTTGTTGGTTATTTGAGATGTATTTTGTTCAACAAGCCTTGTGCTAAACAAGGAAAAACTCAATAATAAATTCCCCTACGGAGTGCCAACGCCGCGACGGGGGCTTATACTCCTATGCACCAGGGCGAAGATTCGAACCCCTAACCCACTAATCGATTTCCAAACCCAAAGAAAGACAAAGAAAAACACAAACCAAGTGTCATTAACAAACTGACTGCACAAACCGATTCTGTTAAAATACATGAACTGCTTGTGTAAACGCTATCCGAAATTCTTACTGGGTAAAGATTACCCATATAGCTAGAAGAACAACAAATTCACAAGAAAGCAGTAAAATGGATCACTCTCACTAGCTTTTCCGACGAGGCGAAACCTCGTTCACGGCTACGTTACGATTAATGCTCTTAGGAGAAGATAATCCATTGGAGACCTTAATCTTATTCTCACTCTCTCTTGTTCCATGTTCCTTCTTTTTCCTTCTCCTCTTATCACTCTCCTTCCTTTCCTTGATCGCGGGAACCAAGTACCAACCAAGAGCAACAAGTATGATAGCAAAAGACCGCCCAAACACCGCCAAAAACAACATAATCAACACCACAATCGCCACCAAGTAATGAAAAGGCCTCACAATTTCCCTCTCCCTCTTCATTTTCGTTTTATTCTTCGGATCAACCTTATCGATTCTCGGTTGATGAACTTCCTTTTGGGGGGCAGAGGACAGTGCAGAAGTCTGTTCCACTCCCCGGTTTTTCGCTCTGTTTCTCACCTTTACCACAATTGGCTTGCAGTTGTTGGAGTTTGAGTAAGCGAAACGGACGAAAGAGATATCTTCCGAGCCCGTTTGGGTGTAGATTTCCTGCCTCTTGTCTTCGAGTTCTGCTAGAGAGCAGAGAACTTGTCGCGGCCGAATCGGGCATATGGGTTCTTGTCGGGGTGGTTGTCTTTTGTTTTCCACAATTTTCTTGATCTTCTTGGTGCTGAGGTTGCTGTTGGGCTGCTGCTGCTGTGGAAATGATCGTCTTCTTCTTCTTCTGAGTGATGGTGGAAGGTTCCATTGCCACAGATGAAGGGATTGACCATTTGAGGGAAATGGAGTGCTTAGTTATGGAAAGAGTTTTTTGGGTTTGGGATATGGGTTTTGGATTTCGAATGACTTGACTTTTGATGAGGATTGGAGTGGATTACAAAGAAACAAAGACCCACAAATAGTTGTTGGAGGGTCTGTTTGGAAGACTCATTCAATTTAGTCAACACATAGGCTGGAAAAAACTGAATCTCATGGAAGCTTCTGTCCAGACTTGACTTTTTCAAGTGGAGTTTTTTTTTTTCAAGTGGAGTTTATACTAGGGTTAGGCTCCCTATTGGATAACTATGTTTCCAAAAGATTTTAGCAACCCAGGTGCTAAATTCACCATGATTTTAGCAAATGAGTTTAACAGGTGCTAAAATCATGGTATTTCAAATCAAAAAATTTAAGTGTTTCCGTGTATTATTTTTTGAATTTTTCACACCGAATTAAAGTACACGATGAGTACTTTAATTTTGTGCGAAAAAAATCGAAAAACGATACACGGAACTACTTTTCGGTTAACAAGTTTAGTTTTGTTTTGTTTAGTTTTGATGATGTAAGCAAGGTGTAATAAGTGGAGAGAGATAGAGAGAGAAATGAGGGAAATGATGATGTAAGCAAACCAAAACAAGACCAAAACAGGCCCAAAACTGTTAACCGAACATGGCCTTTATTTTTTTGATTTCAAAACCATGATTTTAGTACCTGCTGAACTCATTCGCTAAAAAAATCTTTTGAAAAACTATGGAGTAAAAAAATTGTCTCCAAGAGTATTCACCAATTCAAAATTCGTGTTTTTTCATCTTTAATGATTTTTTGTCGATTTATTTATTTATTTTTCACTTTATATATGTATACTAGGTAATTTTATTCAACAAGTAAATTTTTTTGTTAAAATGTTTATAAAGTCGATTAAAGATGAAAATTTACAACCCCAATAGGTTGGCAAAGTGGTCCTGATTTGGGACTTAGGGGGTTTGCTCCCACGTAAGGTCTCAGATTCGATTCCCCTTACTAGAAAACTCTTGGGGCCGCTAGGGTTATACCCGATCGTTACCTCTAGAGCCTCAAAATTAGTCAAGGTGCACGCAAGCTAGCTTGGACATCCAGATATTGTTGGGCCCGGAGTGCCCCCATGGATTTGGTTACACAATGCCACTCTCTGCGACCGCTCTAAAAACAGACTTGCGGGTACAATGTCGAATGCCATAAAAGAATTGAAGCCCTTGCCAACACCAATTAGTTTTATGAGAAATGGTGGAAAAACAGTCCAACAAGTGGTATCAGAGCCAGGAGGTTATGGGTTTGAGTCGCGGGAGCGTCATCGTGAGGGAGGGATTGTTGAGCCCGGAGTGCCCCCATAGATTTGGTTACACAATGTCACTTCCTACGACCGCTTTAAAAACAGACTTACGGGTGCGGTGTTAAATATCGTAAAAGACTTAATTAAAACTTTTCCTAATACCAATTGGAGAGATGGTGAAAAAGCGGTCTAACATATATAAAAAAATAAAAAATAAAAAATAAAAAGATGAAAAATTACGCGACCCTGTAAAACTATCTAAAGGACTTATCTCAAAGCTACTAACAAAACTACATTTTATGAACATACGAGAATATTTTTGGGAAAGACTTCAACAACTCTCCAGAATAATTCTAGAGATGATGCACATTGATGACTTGATGTACAAAAAATATCACACTTGTACCGTTGAAAGAAACGGTTTTCCTACCGACTTCAATCAATCCATTTCGAATACATCAAAATCTAGTAATCTAATTATTGATAAGAAAAAATAAAGTGTCTATTTCTGATCGTTCGCTCTTTCAACAGCGCGACAGGAAATAAATTTAAAGAAGTGTCACATTATACGGCTAGAAGAAGGGGATGAGACACGAGTACATAAGCTTTTGAGATAAGTGATCCATGAACATATTCATTGTTCGAAGATATACTTTCAAAATAAGTGTCCTATTCTCTCTCTTTCGTTACCGTTTTTTAAATTAAAAAATTAAGTATTTTTGTGTATTATTTTTCGAATTTTAATTCGGTAAAAAAATTCGAAACACGATACACGGAAATACTTAATATTTTAATTTAAAAAATAGCACTACTTTTCATAGTAGACACTTATTTTGGAACGGAGTGAGTATTTGTTTTGGTAACATCAAACGGTTGCTCTACTGATCAAGGCCTGAGATTAAAAAGTTTTCTTCTTTTCAAAATTTTAGATTTAAAACTTTTCAAGTGCTATCAACTCTTTTGGGGTCAGTTCATATTAGGGTTGTCTAGCGGATCATCCGATCCGTCTTTTGACCCATCCGTGAGTCTTCGGTTCGGTTCCGGATCAAGAATTTCTTATCTGGCGGTTTCGGATCCGGATCGGATCGGATCAGATCCACTCGATCCGCTCAATAATCCTTCTTAATCTGTCAAATCCGCCCGATCCGATTTGATCCGATCCGATCTGTAACCGATCCGTCAATGTTCGGTTTGGTTCCGGATCTTAAAAACCATAATCCGCTCTGAGCGGATCGGATCGGGTTCGGATTCGATCCGTCCAGATCTGATTTGTGGACACCCCTAGTTCATATAAAGTTTTGCTCCGATTTTAATTGGACTCCTACCAAGTGTGTGTTGGAATTGAATTTTCAGAGTTAATCAAAGTGAACATAAGCTGGTGTGGTCACCTGAGTCCTTGAGTTATGTTTTTTTTTTTTTTTTGGGTAAGGGGGCAGTTGGATTGGTCCTTGCTCTGTCACTGGTTTTAAATTAATTCATTGGTGAATGGTGATGCAAATTTTTCTATAGTTGATAAATGATAACCACTACTTATATACTTCTAGACAGAAATGGAACTGGACGCAAATAGGAGTAGTTAGCTGTAAGTAGCCGCAAGGCTATTCGTTGGCACTGGGCAGGTAAATGATAACCTAGGATTTGTCGAGTTTGTTTTTCACAAAATTTATAACGCCCTTATTTTCGAAGGTATTATTTTAATCATTTATATAAAGAGTTCATTTAACTTAAAATAATTTTCTTAAATATGTAACTGAAATTATAACTTTAACATTTGAGTTTACCGAATTCGATTACATCATTCCAAAATAGAGTACGGAATTAAAAGAGTAGTCTAAATTTTAAATTCTGATTTTAGCCTTCCTCTAGCACCTAATTGGCCGCAAACTCTTCTGTCTAGTAGCACGGCTTTTCCTCCTCTGTTTCATGATATGCTAGAGCCAACAATAGCACTATGCTCGATAAATTGCTCAGTAGCTAACTCTTAACCACTAACCCTTACTTTACAAGTAATGAGCAATTCATAACAATCACATAAAATGCAATATTGAATGCATGAGTATTTTATATGTAATGCTTAATATTGTTTAGCTATCTAGTGATTTCTAAGTCAAAAGGTCTGGTAATCTCTACGTTAAAAAAGTATGGTTCTCCCATTCATTGTGATCCCATCCACTATGTTCTCGTCTATTCTGTTCCCATCTGCCACGCCTAACTTGAAGAAATGACATGGCCCATGACAGAGCACGACCCATGGCATCCCCTGACAATCTAATCATATCCATCCGCCCATGTTCCCATCCACCACGCCTAACTTGAGGACGTGACATGGCCCATAACAGAGCACGGCCCATGACATAGTACAGTTTAAAGCCTCTCATATCCTTTCAATTTCCAGTAACCTCAAATTGTCCATGCAAACCTTGAACTACCGTAAACAATTCTCAGTGATCCTAATGTCCATTCTAACAATCCAACACTTCCATGATAATCAAAACACATAATAACAAGCAAAGCGTTAACGATATTTCAAGGGCGCACACGTTCACATAAATCACATAAATCGGTCCAAAAGATTCCTTGGTGTTTACACGTGATTTCACAATTCATAAGTAGTGAGTATTTCAAGAGAAAAAAAGTTAATGCGTAGTTAAATAAACTATACGGGTCAAAAGTGTAATTTTACAAAATTATAGGGTCGGTTATGTAATTACCTTGATCGCGGTAACGTAGTAATTTTGTAAGTCTATGGTGGTTTTAGTAATTTACTAGGTATAGGGGCGTTTTGATAATAAAATTAAGTACAAAGACAATTTGGTAATTTGACAAAAGTTGAGGGCAATATAGTAAAATGTCACATTTGTAGGATTTTCATGCTACTTCTTTATTACAAAAAGATTTTGATGAATTTTTATAGGTACATTTAAAAATCGATAAGGTTGGTCGGCGGACATTGCGATAAGTCTTTTGTCTTGCTAATACTTACATATAAGCACATGTCATGGCATGTCTTGAAAGTACCCATCGGATCATATTTTCAGCAATTGCCCGATGATAAGCACTCGTTGGGTCATTTTTTCAAAGATTGCCCGGGATAAGCACTCGTCGGGTAATATTTCCATCGATTGCTCGATGACAAGCACATGTCGTGGCATTTTCCCAGCGATTGCCCAGGGACAAGCACCCATCGGGCAATATTTCCAGCGATTGCCCTGACAAACACATGTCGTGGCATGCCTTGACAAGCACCCGTCGGGTCATTTTTCCAGCGATTGCCTAGTTAGAAGCACCTGTCGAGTCATTTTTCCAGCAATTGCCTAGTGATAAGCACTCGTCGGGTCATTTTTTCAGCGATTGCTCGATGACAAGTACCCGTCAGGTAATATTTTCAGCAATTTCCCGGTGACAAACACATGTCCTAGCATGCCTTGACAAGCATGTGTCAGGTCATATTTTAAGCATTGCTCAAGGACAAGCAAATGTCGTGGTATGCCTTGCCTAGCTCGGTTGTCATCCTTTGTGCCCGATATCGGCCGTAATTTCAGAATCAAAACCGTTCACATTTTAGATCTCGTGGAGACCTTGTCGTTAACAAAGATTATTTTATTCGGATATCTATAAGTGCATGATCCGAACAAATTTTGATCGGTAAGCTAGGTTCCGCACACACTGAATCGGAAACCAAAAACACCTAATTTTTGCATCTAAATGTGTTCGGATAACGTATTTAGAAATGTCTGTTTAAAATAATTTTTGGTTACTACAAGCATACTAACGAGATCTAAAAGATAAACGATTCGAATTGCAAACTTACTAACGGGAGGGTGAACTGTACCCCCATAGTTTCACCCCAAATGGCAGAGAAACCATGTACATTTATCTATTTTTTTGTGGTGCAAATTTTATACTAGTTTTTTTTTTTAGCCAAATCACCTCTTAGAGAAAGTGCACCAATAGATAGCTATAAATGCTCCTCAACAGTGCAAATTTGTATTTTTCCTATCCCTACTTGGCCTTCCTACTACACCAATCCTCTCTAAATGTAAAGGTATCCCAATAAAATAATGCAAAGTAATAAAGAGAGAGAAGAGAAGGAGACAGAGAGGAGAGAGAGAGAGAGAGAGAGAGAGAGAGAGAGAGAGAATAGAAGATGAGAGAGAGGAGAGAGAGAGAGAGTAAAGAATGATTTACTTATACAATTGCTCCTCAACAGTGCTTGACTATTGATACTGAGCTCAAGCCTCCAAAGGTATTTTACCTTTCCTTTTGGCTTGTCTGGTGCAGCACAATTTTTGTAATTTGTGAGGTAAAATAGCAAAAAACAGAGGTTTAGCTTGTCTTGTGCACTTGCTCTTAGTTAACTTCTAGAAATGGACCCTTGGCGCTTATAAAGGAGTAGTTAGTTGTAAATAGCCACAGGTCTAGTTTTTGGTGCTTAAATTCAGCCACAGGTCTATTTTTTTGTGCTTAAATTCAGCCACAGGTCTATTTTTTTGTGCTTAATTAAATTCAGCCGCAGGTCTATTTGTTGGCACTTGGCAGTCAAATAAATAGATTCCGATTCCTCTCCTAAAACTAAAATAGACCACACAGTGCTATCAGTCTAGTCAGTGGATTTCTCTTAAGCTCACTTTTAGGCCCCGCTAAAAAAAATAATTTTGTTTTAATTCAAAAATTATCTCATTCCACTAACAAAAAACTAGTTTTTTTGCAAAACTAAAAACCAAAAAAGCCAAAAAACTAGTTAGTGGAACAAGTTAGTTTTTTTACAAAACTAAACATACAAAAAACTAGTTTAATGGAACAAGTTAGTAGAACAAGTTAATTTTTTTGCAAAACTAAAAACCAAAAAACTAGTTAGTGGAACAAGTTACGTAGTTTTTTTGCAAAACTAAGTTTTTTTGCAAAACTAAAACATCCAAAAAAACCAAAAAACCAAAAAAACCAAGTTAGTGGAACATCCCCTTAAATGATCGAAATTGTTCATTTGTTAAAGAGCTCTTTGAGAATATCATCAACAGTCCATATTCTTGGACCCCTATTGATCCGATTTGGAAGCCATTTGTCATTTGGAAAGAGACACATATACTGAAACCTAAACACATCTATCTTGCTATCTCAAAATAAGTATATTGCTATGATATATTCATATCAATATAATTTATGATACGGTTAAAAGTGAGATTAAAAATGTAAAACTCTAATAAAAAAGGGAGATGTGAGTGATACCCATAAAAGTTAAGGAGGCATGAATTATATTTCAACATAAAGTTTTTTTGGGACCCATATTAAAGTACACGGATTGGAATACAAGTGTTTTCAGAAGTCGTCGTGCATGTGTGGACCTCACATCTACTGTGTGGGTCTTAATTGAATCCAACAGTTGCACTATGTTCAGATTTATACAATTTTGTCTGTGTCCGTTGTATTGCTCCTTTAACATACACCTGGCATGGTTTCACTATTTAATAAATAGTAGTAGTATTTACTCATGGGAGCTTATTGTCCCTATCTTGTCTTAAAATACAGAATCTTTTGGAAGCACGATTAGCTGAAGGATGATGTCCGCTTATTCGATGTGGTGTATGGAATCATGGAAAAGAGAGTATTTAACCTGCAAACTAAGTTTATGGATTAATTTGTTTATTTGAATACCATCACACACCATTTTTTTTTAAATATTATTATACGGACATCGTTTTTTTTTCCTCTTGGATAAAATGTGTCACTCTTAGACAAAATGAACAAATTTGTCATGCCTCAAAAAGCACTAACTTAAAACCATGCTTCTATTCGCTTTTTCCAGAATAATAAGAGAAGAAAGACAAAAAAAAAATGAAAAAAAAAAAAAAAAAAAAAAGAAGATTGATATTGAAAACATTCCCATCAAATCGTTACCCAATAATGCATTGGGTTTCATAGATTCAGTGGAATAATTCAGAATTTAATACAATTTGTTTGACAACAACTTTCTACCAGCTTTTTTCGTGATCTATACATTTTTGTTTTCATATGAGAATCTTTAAATACGCAACAAATTTTTATTATGTATGCCTTTGAAATTATTATTATTATTTTTGTTTTCATATGAGAATCTAGACGCAACAAATTTTTACGCCTTTGAAATTATTATTATTATTTTTAAGCTGGTTAACATTTTCAACTCAAATTGTCCTAAGCCCTCGGATATGGTCTTGTTTACTAGCATCACTTATAGTCCTGTTTGTTTGAGGGATAAGAGAAGGGAATAAGGGAGAGACGAGGATAAGGGAAGAATAGGAGAAACAACTAACAAGAAAGTTTTTGTAAGGAGGACAAGGGGGAAAAACAAAAAGGAGGGTAAGGAAGGGGTGATATCGTGATAGCTTATCCCCCACCAAGGGTTTTAGCCAACAACACCCTCCACTCTAGGATTAACTTATTTGGGTGCATGGAAAGATCAAATTACCCCTTAAACCATTATATATTCACAATGCAATGGTTTAATGAGGGCAAAAAATAATTTCTCATATTATCAACTTTTATTCACCCGTATCAACTACTACCCAAACCAAGTATAAGCAATCTCCCTCCTAAATAATCCCCTCTTATAACATATCCACCTCTTATCCATTCTTCTTTCTTATCCCACAAAACCTTATCCGTCCGACAAACGGGGCGATATAATTTAGATTAATATATTGATAGTAATCTCTTTAATTATTTTCTTAAAACATATTATTACTTGCTAGAATTTATAACTATGTTTGATATAACTTTTGATAAGGTTGAATATAAATTTTCTTATCCCACTCGAGCAAAAACAGCTTCGCACCTACCCTCATGACAAATTCGAATCTCACAAACGACAGCCGTTCTCTCTCTCTCTCTCTCTCTCTCTCTCTCTCTCTCTCTCTCTCTCTCTCTCTCTCTCTCTCTCTCTCTAATTCCTAACCCACTAAATCAAAACGAAAATACAATTAAGACTCCCTCCGTTTTATTTTGTATATCTATTTATGGTGCAAATTTTATTTTATATAGTTGATGATGATTTGATGGTTGATAATGATAAACCACTACTTAGTTGACTTCTAGAGATGGACCCGAAGCTTGGCGCTTATAAAGGAGTAGTAGTTGAAAGTAGCTCCAGGTCAATTTTTTGGTGCTGAAATTCAGCCGCAGGTCTGTTCATTGGCACTTGGCAGTCAAATAAATAGAATTGAAAGGATTCCTCTACGAAAATAGACCAGACCGTGCCATCAGTCTAGTCTCTGGATTTCTCTTGAGCTCACTTTTAAATGATCAAAATCGTTCATGTATTAAAGTTCCTTGAGAATATCATCAACTGTCCATACTCTTGGACCCCTACTGATCCGATTCGGAAGCCATTTGTCATTCGAAAGAGACACATATACTGATACTGAAACTTATACATAACTATCTAGCTATCCCAAAAGGAACACGTTAGCAAGACCCATCTCAAAATAAGTATATTGCTATGATGTATTCATATCAATATAATTTATGACATGGTTAAAAGTGAGATTAAAAATATAAAACTCTATTAAAAAAAAGAAGAAGGGAGATGTGGGTGATACCCATAAAAGTTAAGGAGACATGAATTATATTTCAACCTAATTTTTTTTTTGGACACATTAAAGTACACATATTGGAACACAAGTGTTTTAGGACTCGTCGTGCAAATGTGGACCTCACATCAACCGTGTGGGTCTTACTTGAATCTGACAGTTGCACTATGTTCAGATTTGCTCCTTTAACATACACCTGACATGGATTTCACTATTTAATAAATAGTACTCCCTCCGTCCCTTTTTAAATGTGTTGCTTCGTAAATCCAACTTATTAAAAAAACATCATCATTACACCTTTCACATCAACTTTTTCACTTTCCACATCAACTTTTACCTCCACTTTCCAAAATTATCTTTCACCCTTACCCATTAACTTTTTACCCACTAACTTTTCAAAAGGGCAAAATGATAATTCTACAAACTTTTACCTATTAACTTTTCAAAACACACACTTATTAATGGACATCCCAAAATGGAAATGTCAACACTTAAAAAGGGATGGAGGGAGTATTTATTTATGGGAGCTTCTATATTGTCACTGTCCTGTCTTAAAATACAGAATCTTTTGGAAGCTTGATTAGCTGAAGGATGATGTCCGCTTATTCAATTTTATGAGAGCTTCTATATTGTCTCTGTTTTGTCTTAAAATACAGAATCTTTTGGAAGCACGATTAGCTGAAGGATGATGTCCGCTTATTCGATGTGGTGTATGGAATCATGGAAAAGAGAGTATTTAACCTGCAAACTAAGTTTATGGATTAATTTGTTTATTTGAATACCATCACACACATCGTTTTTTTTAAAAATGTGTCACTCTTAGACAGAACAAATTTGTCAGCCTCAAACACTAACTTAAAACCATGCTTCTATTCGCTTTTAGAATAATAAGAGAAGAAAGACAAAAAAAAGGAAAAAAAAAAAAGATTGATATTGAAAACATTCCCATCAAATCGTTACCCAATAATGCATTGGGTTTCATAGATTCAGTGGAATAATTCAGAATTTAATACAATTTGTTTGACAACAACTTTCTACCAGCTTTTTACGTGATCTATACATTTTTGTTTTCATATGAGAATCTAGACGCAACAAATTTTTATTATGTATGCCTTTGAAATTATTATTATTATTTTTTAAGCTGGTTAACGTTTTCAACTCAAATTGTCCTAAGCCCTCGGATATGGTCTTGTTTACTAGCATCACTTATAGTCCTGTTTGTTTGAGGGATAAGAGAAGGGAATAAGGGAGAGACGAGGATAAGGGAAGAATAGGAGAAACAACTAACAAGAAAGTTTTTGTAAGGAGGACAAGGGGGAAAAACAAAAAGGAGGGTAAGGAAGGGGTGATATCGTGATAGCTTATCCCCCACCAAGGGTTTTAGCCAACAACACCCTCCACTCTAGGATTAACTTATTTGGGTGCATGGAAAGATCAAATTACCCCTTAAACCATTATATATTCACAATGCAATGGTTTAATGAGGGCAAAAAATAATTTCTCATATTATCAACTTTTATTCACCCGTATCAACTACTACCCAAACCAAGTATAAGCAATCTCCCTCCTTAAATAATCCCCTCTTATAACATATCCACCTCTTATCCATTCTTCTTTCTTATCCCACAAAACCTTATCCGTCCGACAAACGGGGCGATATAATTTAGATTAATATATTGATAGTAATCTCTTTAATTATTTTCTTAAAACATATTATTACTTGCTAGAATTTATAACTATGTTTGATATAACTTTTGATAAGGTTGAATATAAATTTTCTTATCCCACTCGAGCAAAAACAGCTTCGCACCTACCCTCATGACAAATTCGAATCTCACAAACGACAGCCGTTCTCTCTCTCTCTCTCTCTCTCTCTCTCATTCCTAACCCACTAAATCAAAACGAAAATACAATTAAGACTCCCTCCGTTTTATTTTGTATATCTATTTATGGTGCAAATTTTATTTTATATAGTTGATGATGATTTGATGGTTGATAATGATAAACCACTACTTAGTTGACTTCTAGAGATGGACCCGAAGCTTGGCGCTTATAAAGGAGTAGTAGTTGAAAGTAGCTCCAGGTCAATTTTTTGGTGCTGAAATTCAGCCGCAGGTCTGTTCATTGGCACTTGGCAGTCAAATAAATTGAATTGAAAGGATTCCTCTACGAAAATAGACCAGACCGTGCCATCAGTCTAGTCTCTGGATTTCTCTTGAGCTCACTTTTAAATGATCAAAATCGTTCATGTATTAAAGTTCCTTGAGAATATCATCAACTGTCCATACTCTTGGACCCCTACTGATCCGATTCGGAAGCCATTTGTCATTCGAAAGAGACACATATACTGATACTGAAACTTATACATAACTATCTAGCTATCCCAAAAGGAACACGTTAGCAAGACCCATCTCAAAATAAGTATATTGCTATGATGTATTCATATCAATATAATTTATGAACATGGTTAAAAGTGAGATTAAAAATATAAAACTCTATTAAAAAAAAGAAGAAGGGAGATGTGGGTGATACCCATAAAAGTTAAGGAGACATGAATTATATTTCAACCTAATTTTTTTTTTGGACACATTAAAGTACACATATTGGAACACAAGTGTTTTAGGACTCGTCGTGCAAATGTGGACCTCACATCAACCGTGTGGGTCTTACTTGAATCTGACAGTTGCACTATGTTCAGATTTGCTCCTTTAACATACACCTGACATGGATTTCACTATTTAATAAATAGTACTCCCTCCGTCCCTTTTTAAATGTGTTGTTTTGTAAATCCAACTTATTAAAAAAACATCATCATTACACCTTTCACATCAACTTTTTCACTTTCCACATCAACTTTTACCTCCACTTTCCAAAATTATCTTTCACCCTTACCCATTAACTTTTTACCCACTAACTTTTCAAAAGGGCAAAATGATAATTCTACAAACTTTTACCTATTAACTTTTCAAAACACACACTTATTAATGGACAGCCCAAAATGGAAATGTCAACACTTAAAAAGGGATGGAGGGAGTATTTATTTATGGGAGCTTCTATATTTTCACTGTCCTGTCTTAAAATACAGAATCTTTTGGAAGCTTGATTAGCTGAAGGATGATGTCCGCTTATTCAATTTTATGAGAGCTTCTATATTGTCTCTGTTTTGTCTTAAAATACAGAATCTTTTGGAAGCACGATTAGCTGAAGGATGATGTCCGCTTATTCGATGTTGTGTTATGTATGGAATCATGGAAAATAGAGTATTTAACTTGCAAGCTAAGTTTATGAATTAATTTGTTACTTGAATAACATTACATAGAGTCTTTCTCAACAAATGCGTCACTCTTAGACAGAACAAATTTGTCTGTCTCAAATACTAACTTAAAGTCATGCTTCTATTCGCTTTTAGAGTAATACGAGAGGAAAGACCAAAAAAAAAAAAAAATCTATATTGAAAACATTCCCATCAAATCGGTTACCCAATAATGCATTGGGTTTCCTAGATTCAGTGGAATAATTCATAATTTAAATACAATTTGTTTGACAACAACTTTCTACCAGCTTTTTACGTGATCCTATGCATTTTTGTTTTCATATGAGCATCTAGACGCAACAAAATTTTATTGTGCCTTCGAAATTATTACAGTATTATTTTTTGTGATAGTTAACGTTTTCAACTCAAATTGTCCTAAAGCTCTTGATTATGGTCTTGTTTACTGCTCCCACCGTTCCTTTTTAGGACTCTGGGGTGCTGCACAGTCAAGTGTTGTGCAGCGTGTTGTGCAGCTGCACGGCGGGCCGCGCCGGCCACGTTCCGGCGATCCGAGACGTTTACTGGATAGCCCTCGTCGAGTACTATAAGTGTACCAAAAATCAACTTGATCGGATATCATTAAGTACCTAATCGAACACAAATAGATTGAAAAAAATGGGTTTATTGATTTGGATCCAGTGTTTATGTACATTTGTGTTTCATTTCATTTCAATCTATTTGTGTTCCGATTAGGCACTTAACGATATCCAGCCAAGTTGATTTTTTAAACACTTATAGTACTCAACGAGAGGTATCCGGTGAACGTCTCGGATCGCCAGAAAGTGGCCGGCGCGTCTGCGCCGTGCGCGCACAACACTTTCCTCCTCTTATTCGTAATTTCAAATTATTAAGAAAGCGTCATCATTACATCTTTCACATCAACTTTAACATTCACTTTTTACTATTGCTCTTGATGGAGACATCATCATTAATCTTTACTCACTAATTTTTCAAAAAAGAATCTATTGTTAAGGGCTAATCCCCCATTATAACATATCCACCTCTTATTCATCCTCCTTCCTTATCCCACAAAACCTTATCCGTTCGACAAACGGGCGGGTATAGTTTAGAATAATTGATGGTAGTCTCCAATTATGAACACACTGAATCAAAACAAACTCAATGAATCAAACGAAAATACGATCTTGTTCTGGTATTGTGAGGTAATTAATAAAATTTTCTCTCTATTCTTAAAAAAAAAAGATAAAAAAAAAAAATCAAAACTAAAATGTTTAGGTTTCATTTCCTAATTTGAACATTTTTATTTCGCATTTCGTTTTGTCCAATTTTCTAAGAATGTTTCCAAATTGAGGGTAGACTGGGTGATGTGAGAGAGATACATTCGAAAATCAAGCCACTTTCACTAGTAATTTGAAGTGAAGGAAAGAGCGGGTGGGGATGGCCTTGATACGTCAGATATGGTTGGGGTATCGTCATTAGCGGCGAAGGTTGTTCATGTTCAGGTAGTTTGCTGTGAAGCTAAATGATATCGTAATAAATATCTCACGGTTCGGTTCATTTAATCAAAAGTTTTACAATGAAAATCCGTGGATTGAACCACGAGTTACTCTCTCTCAAACTTTCCCCTCCCTCTCTTTCACTACACTTTCCAGGCGGTTAGGGTTTCACAGATCGGGGGGTGGGGGTAGCCCTCCTCCGCCTGCGCCCTCGCCCCCTTCCCTCCCCCTTCTCCCCTTCCCTCCTCCCTAGATCTACCCCCGACAGTGTGTTCATTCCTTACCCTTGGCCTCATTTTCGAGTGTTGTTCTTCTGAATCTGGGTTTAATTCAGCCCTCTTTGGCGCGCGGTCCGCAACAGAGGTGTTGTTTCGGCTTCGTGGGTTCAATTTGATGCAATGGAGATGGAGTGTAGGGGGCTAGTGAAATGGGAGATTTCTTTTTTGTCTGTTTTTTTTTCCTTATGTTTTCTACCCTGGCTGGGTCTCCCCTAGTTCGATGGTTTTGGTCCCGGTCTGGCTCCCCAGATCCGATGGGTTGTGGTGGTGGGTGAATGATTCTTTTTAGGTGTTTTGTGTTCTTGGGACCTCGGTGGTGAGGTTCCAGATTTCATCTATGCTATTATGTTGTATGATTTGAACTGGACTGTCCATTAGGATTATCTACTATTGGATCTGGGCTAGTCTCTATGCCGGCATCTAGTGTTGGTCTGCTTTGTCAGAAAGTGTCCCGAGCCGGTTCATCTGATGTGTGCGTTTTGCCGTGCAAATGTCTAGATGTAGTAGTTTTGGTTTATTTCTATCTTTGCGATGAAATCTTGTCAGTGCCGGATGGCTTTTCTCTTGAATGAGATGTTGATCGTTTCAAAACCACGTAAGTTATTGTTTTCTAATTTTTGAATTCGTACCCAGACTATTAATCCATGGTTTCAATCCAAAATGTACGAGTCAATTCATTTTTTGAGCAAATTACATGGGTTGCGCTAGATGTAAAATAAGCCTAAACTAAAATTAGTACTCCCTCCGTCCCAATTTCTTGGTCCTTCTTTCCATTTTGGGATGTCCCAAAATGTTTGTCCCACTTCTAAAAACATCCATCAAAATTGGGTCACTTTCCAATTTTACCCTTAAAAAGTATTTTTCCCATCTTAATTGGCTAGTCTATTATCTTTTATTTTATAACGGTTTTTATGATTTTGAAAATTTTGTATAATAAAACTAATTGATATCTATCAAACAAGATCCATATTGAATATGTTTTGACTTTCATAGAATAAATTAGCCTCACAAATTTGGTCACAGTAATATTGATTGGCTTTAGGGGCAAAATAGAAAAGTCAATACAAAATTTTTACACCCCTTAAAAACCCACTTCCCCAAAAGGGGCCAAGAAATTGGGACGAGGGAGTAGTACTAAGATAAAAATTAGTAGTCCAGGTGGTGGTTTAAAATCACACCAAGAAATTTTTGGGCCAGTGTGGGAGCGGCCCATTCCGTCTCAAAATTCAAACTTGAAACCCAACTCAAGGGAGTCCAATAAAAGAACCAAACTGCTGGAACCTTCTGGTGATTTCCCGCAGAAAAACCGTTGCTCTGGTTTCTGCTCGATCCTCTCCGACGATTGGTGTGGAAGAAAACATGGCGAGCTTTATGTGTCGAGGCCTGAGATTATCAAATCTAGGTCATCGTCGATGCTCTGTGCTTGCTTCGACGAGGTCGTTCTCGTCTTCTTCGGACGCATTGGTGGAAATCAAGCCCGGTGAGGTCGGGATCATCTCCGGCATTCCAGAAGAACATCTTCGTAGAAGGGTACTTCACTCTTCTTGTTCTCTTTTTTTTTTTTTTTTTTTGTTGTTGAAATCCTTAGTTAGCAATCACGTGATGTTTTTGATACGATACTTTAGCGCCAAAGGTTGATGATTTTAAGATTATTCGAGTTTGTGGAGAAATTAAGGTTTTTAATTGAAGTAGAGCTGGATTTCAAGTACTAATCAAAGTTTTTGTTTGTATGTATGTTTGATTAAGTGAATGGCCTCTTGCTATGGAAGATTAGGCCCTTACTAATTTACTTACGGATTGAATGTGATCAAAGGTAGAAGAATGCTGGTTTGGAAGTTCTCTGATTGATCACCATTCTTGTGCCATTATCTTTACTCAAGGACTCTGAGTGTTTCCTTTTGTGTTTTATTGATGGCTTAAGACTGTTTAGTATTCGGCTTGTTTTATGTGCTGAAATTACTGAGGTTAGGGCTGGCAATTTTCATCCAAATCCAATTACCCGCCCATTTATTTAGCAAATTGTACTCCACTTGTTAATATTTTAACAGCCATTTATAAATGGGTTCTAAGTGGGCTTTAGAAAGGTTGAATGAGGTTAATTTTTTGAAAATACTATACCTAAGCTCTAAAACAAACACAGACGATACCCATATTGAAGAAGTCTCTACGATTTCTTCTCAATCTTGATTCTCAAGAAAACATGCTAGAAAGCCCAGTACGTGGTTTGGGATGATTTTGACAAGTTGCCAAATAGTGCTAATTGGAGACAACGGGCGAAGTGCAAGTGTTGATGAGAGACGACAGGGGAAGTGCTGATGGGAGACAACGGGGAAGTGTAAGTGTTGTGCTCGAGAGTAGCTTGCAGACTCAAAATCAGGCACTACTAGTACCCTAATTTTGAATTTCTATCATTTGCCTCCACAACATAATGGTCCAATTCTTGTAGTACCCAATCGTCATCAGTGTAATGCACCTTAAGAGCCAAATTCATCACTAGGAAAGGAAGATCATGAATCAGAAATCAGTTATATCCTAATTGGGTTGGACCCTAATCTAGGTTTCAAATTTATGTGCTCCCTTCCAAAGATTTCTTGGACATCTGCTTTTGTTGTATATCTTGATATGTTTCTTTTGCTTGGGTTTAGATAACAATGCAATCCTTAACTCCCTTATGTTCCATAGACATAAAGGGGTAGTTATGCTTAATTGCTGTTTTGGCTACCTTCTCACGATATATATCTTGGTCTAGTTTTAGATAATGATGAGGATCTTGGGAGTCTTTCTCAAGGGCCAAGTCTATTACCCATATGGCGTACAATAATGGTGGTGCCTGATTTTGATTCTGCAAGCTACTCTCAAACACAACACTTACACTTTGCCTGTTGTCTCCCATTAGCACTAATTGGCAACTTGTCAAAATCATCCCAAACCGCAGAAGTGGGTTTTCTAGCACCTTTTTTTTTTTTTTTTGACGTATTAAAAAAACTTTTCTCCTCCTGCTCATCGCTATCCTAAATTAAGATTCCTAAGTGCCAATATCACAAAAAATCAAACAAGAAACCCATGTCATTGGAAAATGAAAAGAACACGAAAAACAGACAGAGAAAAAGGATTTTCCATCAGTGTTTTTCATTTCCATTCTTTGATATATCCCTTGTTTAAGATTTCAATCAAAATCCCCTGTACACTAATGATTTTTTTTTCTTTTTTTCCCTGAAACACACCAACATGGAATATGTAAATTACACATTATAGTGGAGTGCAAGCGACACAAAAATGAATTTGGCCCATATGCTTTGTATCTAATTCACACCTTTAGAGACATGAACAAGATCTAAAAAAATGTAAATAGGAGCAGGACAGCATGACCCAATTTCGAATATCGGTTAAAAGGTACCTGAGACATCACTAGTGTATGACTCTCCCATTCTTCATTCAAAGAGAGATCCAGAGTTAATTGAAAGAAGAAGAATTTGATTCAGCCTCCAATCACTCCCGAACCGAGATATGATGAAAACCCAATCGTTGTTAAGAGATCATTGGAGAGAGATCGTTGGTAAGAGATTGTGTGTGAGAATCAAGATCGAAATTGAGAAAAAATTGTTTTTAGAGCTTAGGTATGGTGGGTTCGAAAAATTTATTTAGATGCCTCATTTAACCCATCTAAAACCCACTTAGAATCCATTTAAACCCATTTATAGATGGGTTGGTAAAAATTTAACCCCAATTACTAATGGTCATTTTCAAAGGAGATGTGCATTTAATGCTTGTACCCTTAAAAAATTGGAATCCCCAAAAAGGGCCAACATTGTGGGACGGAGGAAGTATAATTTACTAGTGGGTGTTCCACTAACAAAAAACTATTGGTTTTTTGACTTTTCATGGCTTTTTATGTGATGTATTGTGAGATAATGACCTTTCTTGGTTTTTGAAATAAACTGGTTTTTTGTTAGTGGAATGGGTGGGATGGTTTGTAAATGGGTTGGGGTGAAGATTGCCAGCTCTTTTTATTGCTATTGAAGAAACAAACATACAAATCACCAACATGTGGATGACTGGAGATAATACTAAATGAATCCATGGAACTGGAAGGTAAATGTGCATGGATAACTGAAATTTTGTAGATTGCTCTCTACGGAGGCATTTATACTCGTGCATGACTACGAGCCTATTTGATTGGAAAACTGTATTAGTTCTCTTTGAAGTAACTGCTACCAAATTTTTTGGATTTGCAATTGAGTTATTTTCATATTTGCATCTGCATTGACCATGTGAGCTATGCAATAGCCCAATATTGAGTTGTAAAGTGTCTTAAAGGAAATTGGACAAATTCAAGCAGGCAAGGAAAGTAAATATACCAGACTTCTTTAATATACACCTCTGGTGAACTAGCTAGCATGCCCATGCCCAAGGTTCAAAACTAAGGAGTGGATGGTATTTTTAGGATCCTCTTGTTTATGACCTGATCTACTTGTCGAGCGTAACACCATCTGCCTGAAGGGGAAACTTTCAAAATCTCCAAGTTCTGGAGGATTGTTTTTATTACTGGCTTTGGAAATTTGTTACGTCGCCTTTGATGATACTGCTGGTTGGTTTGTCTCCTTAAGCTGACTAATGGCGGAACTGTTCAAATCTATGATGCTATTTTTGCGTAGGGAGCTAGTTTTATGCCACCTATCTGCCTCACCTTTCTGATTGGTTGTTGAAGCGTTGTCGACATTTAGTCAACTCTCTGGTGCTTTCCAATGCTTGGGGAGCCAATTTTAGACTTGAGTTCCGCCTCGTCTGTGTGCTTTGTGTTGAAACATTGTTGATTGTTGTGCTGGTTAGGTGCAGATTCAGATTATTATTGTGTGTACAATGATGTTGCCTCTTGTGAAATTGTCTTGCAACTGTCCTGTTATTGTAGATGTGTTTGGGCTCTCTCCATTGAGGTGAGTATTAGAACCAAACTAAATATGGAATTTGAACCTGAGGTGTGTGTAAGTACTAAACTGTACGGAACTTGAACCTTACGTGTGAAATGGGGGGCAGAATAATGGGTTCATTATTCTTTGGGAGGTGGCATAGTGGATCCCGAGGGATGACTCTGTTGTTACATGCACAGTATTTTGTGTAGTAACAGTATCCTCGGTTTTCGTCATCTTCTCAATGACATTTAGCCATCTTTGTTTTCTTCCTTTGGAGTATTTGCTTACCTAAATTTCCATCTTGTGCCAGGTTGTGATTTACTCACCTGCTCGTACTGCGACACAGCAAGGCTCTGGAAAAGTTGGGAGGTGGAAAATCGACTTTTTGTCTACACAGAAGTATGCTCTGTTTCATGCCTTCCATATTCTCACATGATGAACATTTGTATCTTCATTGCACCTTGAAATGCTTAGTGTAATTAGTTAAGTGGATACAGAGTAGCATCTAACTGTTTCTACCTGTCTTTTTTTTTTTTTTTGGTACTTCGGAAATAAATTTCTACCTGTCAGTTTCAACAGACTTAATAGTTTCGTAAGTATGCTTTTCCAATACAAGTTAGTCAGATTGAGATTACCCTCTCTTATCACGTGGAATAGTTTAGTGATGCATCTTCTTACTTGGATAGTTGTCCTTTGCTGAAAGTTGTTCAAGTTTGTGAAAGCACCAACTAAAATTGCAGCCATATTTTGTGAAATCCTTCTATCTTTTGAGTAGTTTTTCACTTATGGGAAAAAGGTGCCCTTTGGAAAATTTCATTGCAACTTGAAATGGCGGTTAAAATACACGTATAGATAGAGACAAGGAAAGAGGGGAAGGGACAGGGAGATTGGAATCAGTTGATAATGCTGATTGACAAAAAATTATGTTCTTTTGATTTGAATAAGTAGGTATCACAGTTCATTAAACGTGGAATTTGTCGTCATAAAGACCAAATTTTCAGATGAGATTAGGGGCGGGTTTTTTGTTAGAACTGATGCTAGTTCAACTAGAGAAAAAAAATTCCGTCGTCTTTCAGGATTTGTGGAGAGGGGAAGGGTACTGTTCAAGAAGAAAAAGGAGATGCCACCAAAATGTAATTGTCATCTAAGTATGCAGAGAGAGTGTCGTTCCAATGCTTTTGATTGGCATTTTCTGGGTTGTTAAGATCAATCAGGTGACGTGTTCAGCTTTGTTTCTGTGTTGAAGATCTAAGCAAAAGTTGAAAAAGTGGCCGATTTGAGTTGATTATTTTGTTATGCGATTATAAACACCAATCTGCTTTGCTTCAGCTTCTTAGCAAATTTGGAAATTAATTGACTTCTCAATTGTGATTGAGTTGTTGGAATGAAAAAAGCAAAATATACGGTTATCTTTCAAAACGAATGTTTTCTTTGTTTGTAGAACCATAATACTTATGCCACAGGTAATATTAGATATGTCCTTTAGGACAAATTCCCTTGTTTTCTTTGCCTTGTAAGGCTCTGATCAGCCTAGGCTCCTGCTTAAAATTTCTTTAGATTGCCCAACGCAATGGGGAAAACCCAGTCCCAAATACACGCGCTGTATATGGGAAAAAACATTATTGGCCTACAAATCAGTATTGTTTCACATGCTCAACAACATTTAGAAACTTATCCTTGTAAGAATCAACTCCCTGTATATCTTGAGCCACATTTACTATGTGATGTCTTTAGTCAAAGTAGTAATGAGAATCATGGTTGTCAGAATCGCACGATTCACGATTTGATTCAAGATTCTGTGCAAAAACGATACGAATCTAAAGGTGAATCAAGGTTGATATAGAATCGGAGGTGAATCATCCGATTCACGGTTCGATTCGCGATTCGATTCCCGATTCACGAAAAAACGATTCGAATCTTTAGGTGAATCAAGGTTTATCACAACTTACATTTGACGATATGAAACCACTTTTGCTATTTTGCCTTGTTTTTTCTTATAGAAAAAAAAGAATATGAGATCATATAGTACGGGAAATCATATTCCTTATTCAATGGAGACGAATCTACCATGGATATGTAATTTCACAAATCAATCTTTTGGTTCTTGTATCCTCTAAATCATAGACCAGGGCACGGCTCTAACGCTCGGACTAACCCACAGTCCCACATACGTTGCCATATAAGCTAGTTTCCTTCCTATTAGGCTACAAGCTTTATTTTGTAAGTTTTTTTTATTATGAATCCCTAACATCTATATGCATATATCGATGTTACTATAGTATTTATTTTGCTATGATGCCATGTGATCATCAATTTATAGTAGAAAACAAACTTAAATATGTATTTCAGCTTAAATTTTTCAATTTTACAATGTATCTTTATTATGTAGATGCATAGATACATTTTCCAATGTATTTGTGAAAGTTGGACCGAATCGTTACAATTCACGATTCAGAAAAGGGTCGATTCAATTCTCGATTCGACAACCTTGCTGATAATCACCTAAGTTATACTAGTGGAGATGGACACGATATACGGGATGCTCTCTGTCTCGGTCATCCATGTCTTCATATTGCTTATGAAATCCATTCAAAAGATACCGAATATTGTCCATTAACCGACTTGTCTCTCCTCTTTTTCCTTTTTTTTCTTTTCTGTACTCCTATTAAACTTCTTTTTTACCCATTACCGCTTATAAATGATAAAGATATCGCTATGATCTATTTTGTTAGGTGGGAAAATCCATTGATGGGTTGGACATCTACCGGAGACCCATATGCTAATGTTGGCGATGCAGGACTCAGTTTCGATAGTGCAGAAGCTGCGAAGGCATTTGCTGAGAAGTATGGCTGGGAGTATGTGGTATGTTCTAGTTGTTATGCCCTAACATGCACCACAAGCACAAAACAGTAAAATCAAACAAGAAACGAGACACAAATTTAAGTGGTTCGGCCAATCGGACCTACTTTTACGGGGAGGGGATTTTACTATAATCCGGAGATAACTCCGTGGTGATTACATACTCACTCTCAATCTCACAGTTCTCTCGTGTATCTCTCTCTCTCTCTCTCTCTCTCACACTCACTGCCTCTCTCAATTTTGTCTCACACAATAAACAAGACATAACGAGTATTTAAAGAGTTACAACGAGAAACGCTAGTCTCCCTCCCTCCGGGCCTAAGCCCATCCGGCCCACATGGGGTGGAATCCCAACACTAGCATGCAGTAAGATTATCAGATACAGTGTTCAAGCTTCAAAATATCGGAATGGCCAACACTGCAATGATAATATTCCTTATGTCCATTGTTTGAGAAATGTGGCAGATTTACATATCATCGTCTGTTTTTATCTTGGGCTTAATTCCATGATTTTTACAATGTTTAATGGTGAATCAATTGGTGAACCAAGTCACTACACCGCCGTAGTGGCCTCAATTGTGGGCCATCTATAATTTGTGTCTGAAATTGGAACTGTTCAATTTGTCGGGAATGTTGAGTAGATCATTACGTAAACAATCAAATTAATTGGATATTGGTAGGCATATAGTCGGATACCATTTATTTTGTGAAAATTGATGGTCAAGATCATTTAGAGAATAAATTGTAAAACAAATTTGTCTCAATTGTGTGTTGATGATTATAATTTTCTGTATCCATAATTTACTCAACATTCTTGTAAAAAAATGATTCCAATCCCAAATGAAGATTTCAGAGGGCCCACAACTGAGGTCACTACGGGGTCGGGAATACTGATTTGGGTCACTACGGAGACCCAAAGTCCGTATTTATGCTGCATGCGCATAGAATTTTTTTGTCAATTTTAAAAGATATGTGAACAATGCTCTAATTTAATACTCCTGCATGCTCTGTGCAGGTCAAGAAGCGCCACACACCCTTGTTGAAGGTAAGCAAGTTAGTACCTTATTTAATTTATTTTTACTCTTGAAGGCAAGCAATACATATTTCTGCCAATGGGCTCTTGCCCAAATTGCACTTCCTTGACCGCTCCAACCGGGAGGTTTTGAATTCAAATCTCACTATAGGCGCCGTAGTGTTACAAAGGTGGTTTATACCTCATGTCCCCTTCCTCTAAATAAATAGTATTCCATTCGTCCCGAATTTCTTGTCCATTTACGTGCATGCGTACTACTAATTTTCAATTGCTTATATCTTTCTATCTATAATGTTTTTTACAATTTTGAAAACTTTGTCTAATAAGAGAATCATCGAACGATATCTATATTGAATATATATTGTTATACATTTTAAAATATTAATAATTTTTTGAGGTGTCGTGAGTAGTGCAAGTGGATAAGAAATTTGAGACGGAGGGAGTAGTAAGTAGTAAGTCCTCTCAACCTGTGAGAAAAAAAGAGAGCATATTTCAGGGGATCCTTAAAGATTTCAGAAAATCTGAAATAGCCAATTAACAAACGTACTACTACGATTTTTGTGTTGTGCTGGTCACACACTGAAAATCACTCCTAATTCCTTGTTATTCTCATATACAGTATGCTCTTTGCATTTTTTTTCCCGTGCCGAAAGTCAATAATGTTTGTTATAGTTATTGAGGATTGAATTTCAGCGTACAAGTACATGGTGCCTATGGTGCCTACTACTGACTACCACTCCACTTGCTATATATGTCGTCGTCTTTTTATTTTAATCCTCTTGCCGTCCCTGATTGTGCTTGCACAATTGCATGTCATCTTATTTGTTGCAGCTCGACTATTTTTTAAACTTATTTTTATTTTCTGTGAATGTTATTAGTTTTGAGTCGCACTATATTTTTATTGTTCTGAGTCGTCTGGCGAGAAAAGCAGAAAACTGTCACAAAAAATTTGGAAGAAAATTAGTTTCTGAGTAGTACAATCAGGTCAACTCATAAAGCCAACGCCAGCTTTTAGTAAGTTTCATTGACTTATAAGTCAGGAACGCTGCTAGGGGTACACCCCAATTTGCACCGAAAATGCACCCCACGCCTTCGGGGATCCGCTTTTGGGTCCCACACGAGTGATCCGAACCGTTCATTATTCTTAAAACAAAATTCCGAGGGGGCCCACAAAAAATCAGCTCAATCGGACGGTTAGAAGTGCTTGAACCAAAATCTCACCGTTTCAAATTAAAACTTTTAATGTGAAACGGTGAGATTTTGGTTCAAGCACTTCTAACCGTCCGATTGAGCTGATTTTTTGTGGGCCCCCTCGGAATTTTGTTTTAAGAATAATGAACGGTTCGGATCACTCGTGTGGGACCCAAAAGCGGGTCCCCGAAGGCATGGGGTGCATTTTCGGTGCAAAAAGGGGTGTACCCCCAGGTTTTCCGATAAGTCAGTTCGTGGAACACTCGTAATTTCTCGTAGAATTCTCCTTTCCTTTAATTAATTAAGTCAGTTTCATTGTTCTCTCTTAACTAATCTCCTTTCGGTCTTGCATGCAGGCTAAATCCTACGCAGATAATTTCAAGTGGAAGGGCCCACCAAAAACTAACTATACACTCTAATTGTTGTGTGCTTAATTGGCTGCATGTACCTTAAATAAAGAACTATGTAAATTGGTCAGCTCATCACTCCAACCCCCAAAACAAAGCTAATGTGAAACTCTCCTCCTCCTTAATTACTTACTTACTTACTAGAGGCCGGGGCACACGCAATGCATGTGCACGTTGAAATTTGAAAAAAAAATATGGACAAATTCTTTTGACATTTTGTTTGAAAACTGAATAGTGCAAACTGCTGATCAAAAAAAAAAAAAAAACTGAATAGTGCAAACTGGGAGTGATTAAACAAATTTATCGTAATTAAAAAAAGTAAAATGTAATACTATTTTTTTCAGGGGGGAAATGTACTGATTTTTTTTTTTTTTACATGCATTGTAAGATTTAACAGTAAAAAAAATACAATTAAGTTTCTTACAGTGCATTGTAATTTTCATTTTTTTTCAACTTGACCTCTCTCATTTTTAAAGTACTATTGTAATATTCTAAAGTACATAATTTTCATTTTTTTCTCAACTTGACCTCTCTCTCTCTCTCTCTCTCTCTCTCTCTCTCTCTTCTCGTGTTTGGATGAAAATGGATGATTTTTTTGTCACAAATTACAATCAGAATGACTAAAAATACAAATGGGAAAAGATGTATGGGACAGAAAAGTTTAAGTACGACTTTGAACAGAGAGCACTGCATTAAGGAAATGAGGAATGGTGAGAACACATACAACACATATACATGCACCAACCAAAAGTAGAGAAAGGTTCAAAGGTACCTTCTGTGCTTTCTTCGATTTTTGTGCAAATTACTCCTTTCCTCTTTTCTCTAAAAGTGACTGGATCATTGCCATACAGCCATGGGTTTTTTTACTTTTTCGAGTTCGGAGAAAACCTTACATATACAACAGCGACTTGAAGCCCCGATACCAAACGCAGGTCGAGAGTCCTTATGGTCACGTTCAAGCCGAGGTCACCCCTTATGGTCACGTTCAAGCCGAGGTCACCGAAAAGAAAACAAAAAAGCAAAACTTCAAGCCTTGGAACCGGATTCCGAAGCCTCGGTGGTATGAAACCGCCACTCAAACAGGTAATCTTTCGACTCACAGGACAACCTCATCACTTCACAAAAGGCATGAACCGAGCTACTCCCCCACTCTATTTTCACCCAGCAAGAAAACCCATTAGACTTCACAGGCAAGCTTTCGGTATCCGAGAACTGAAGCATTACCTCTCCGCCGATCCTCTTGCACGAGCTAACCGCCACCATCGAGTCGAGCCACGGGCACTCCGGTTGGCCCACCATCTCCTTGTAAGCCGAGTTGGCCAGCCGGACTTTGTTGTTCGAGTCCGAAACCACCGTCGGAAGCTCCTCCGACTCCACCTCGGACTCGACCTCCTCTCGCTTCTTCTTCGGGAGGACTTGAGACGTCGGGTTCGAACTGGTCGAACCGGACGACTCTTCATTAATGGACCCCACGCTTATGCTCGAGCCCACCGGTCGCACCGGCTGGGGCGCGATGACAATTGGGCTGCTGCTGATAGGTGATTGAAGTTTGAGGAAGTCCCTTTCTTCAGTAACCTCAGCCAGTCTGTTCAAATCAATTACGCCATTTTGTGACCCATTCTCATGGGCCTGGGCTTGGGCCATGATTGGACATGGGAGGAGAGGGAGAGTGACGAGGGTTGAAGGACTTTGGGCTTCCGGCCCATGACCGAAACCATGAATTGACAAGGTTTGGGCAGGTGTGAGATGGGAAGGAGAAGGGACTAGGCCGAAGAAGTGGACCGACCTGGAACGCTTGAGTGTTGGTGGGCCGAGGGAAGTCCTCCCTCTCTTCCTGGTTCGTGTGGGCCTGGCCTGTAAATTAGCCCAGACGTTCCTCAGGTAAGGTGACTGACTGATCTTTTCAGACTCCGATAAGCCGCCGCCGCCGCCTCCTCCATCGGACGTTGGGTTAGTCAGAACTAGATCTGGCTTGGGTGCAATGGGCCTGTACCGAGACATTATCTCAGCTGTTTTTGCAGTGTTGGAGCTCTGATTCATAGCCTGCTGGATCATCATCTTGATTGAGGATTCTTGAGTAGTGCTGAAGTGGTGGTGGCGGTGTGGTCTCTCAAAACTCCCAAGACGGTGAGGTTGAAGTGGAGAGAGAGAGAGGAGTTGAAGTGGAGAGAGAGGGAGGAGAGATGGTGATGGGTGGGGTGGTTTATTGAGAGGATTGGCGAATGGGGGGAAGGCAAAGAGGTTGAAGGATGGGGGAGGAGAGAGTGACACTTGGCAAAGTACGGTGAGGTACGTGTTTGAGATGTGGGATTCAAGTGGGGTAGTGGGTCCATGCATGCTCACACATATACTCCTCCTCACTTACTAGTATTATACATGGATCAAGTTCATTGTATCAGAAATTCGTCGGTTAAAGAGGGCAATTAGGGAAAAAAAAAACTGGCTTTTTCCGGGTTAATCGATTTGTCCGGGCGAGACTTATCAGTTCAAGATTGTAGGGTCGATTTCCTACAATATTGATTTGTTACTGAGGCCATCGCGTCTTACGTAAATGCGTGGAAAGGGTCGTAGGTGGGATTGAAGAGATTAGTCCGGTTGATTGGGACACTCTTCGTTGCCAAAAAAAAAAAAAAAAAGATTGTATTTTTGGGATAGAAGACAAAGGGGATTGGGTAGTTGATTACAGCACGCCAATCGCCGGTGAGGGCCAATCTGATTGCACCGAATGAGAGAGTAGTGAACGCGTGTGGGGTAAGGCCGCCATGCGTGGGAACACCTATCGGGATTGGTTTGGTCATCTTGTGGTTTGCTTGGTTTCTTGTTTCCCCTTTGTTGTTTTGTGTGGCAGTATTCTGGTTTTTTTTTATCTATCTGATAAAATAAATAAATAAATAAATAAATAAATGATAGGATCCAAAAAGTGGTACACGTGACAGACTTCAAATGCGGCTGCACGTGAGAAGGATGTTAAGAAATATTGTCTCACATTGTTTGGAACTGAAATGAGTGATCACTTAAGCTCACCCTATATTTTGTATACAAAAATTGGCCAATAAAGAGTCTTTATAAAAACTATTACAAAAGATTTGTCATTACAAATGCAAAACTATAGTTATCCAAAAATATACAATCGGTACAATATTTCAAAATCTATCATTTGAACATTTGTCGTATCGCACTTTTAGCGGCAAACGTATTAATTAAGTCTTCGTAATCAAGCATCTTCACTATATCCTTCTCAATGGACAAATTGAGCCATTTTTTGTATGGATGGGCTACACAAAAATTGTATTGAGCCTAGTATATAATATATATATGTAGGAGTCATAACAAATTGAGGGCCCTAAATTTTTTGATTTTTTGGGGGGCCTAAATCCTAGGGTTCATAGGATTTGTGTCTAAGCCGGTACTGTATGTTGGGACTTCTCCACTAATTGTCAATTGGTTTTGAGATGAATATAAAGTTTCCACATAAAGTATCCTAGTATTCTCTCTACTCCGGCCCCGAGAGTCAGATTTCAGTTGGTTGGTGGTTTTGCTAATCACATCTGATACATTATAACTTTATAAACCAGTATTCGATTCTTAGAGTCAGATTTCAATTTGTTTATTGTCAATTTCTCTGGTGCTAACATGGTGCCATGTTTTTTACTAGATAGAGAGAAAATTAGTTGAAATACGTGTAAGCTCGTTCAGACGCCCATGATTGGGGGCAAATCTTGGTTCTTTTACGGTACAAAAAATCCATCAAAACATGCAAAACTTCCAGTTTTACCCATAAAATGTACTTTTTCCATCCCAGTTGATTTGTCCATTATCGTTTAATTTAGTAACGTTTTTCATGATTTTGAAAACTTTGTTTATGTTACACCCCGCTTTTCGGACACGTTAATTAAAATATTTTCAAAATAATTCACAGCATTAGGGCTCGTTTGGATGAGGTATGAAGACTTAGACTAAATCATCCTTTTTCCCCTTATCCCGGTTCCACGCCATATCTACGGTTTGGGAGCACTAAAACCCACCCCGATGGGACTGAGGGGGAGTGTTGTGCATCCCATGCACAGCACCGCCCCTTGGCGCCACCGCGCGGCATTTTTTCGACGATCGGAGACGCTCACCGTGTAGACCTCGTCGAGTACTACAAGTATGCAAAAAATTAACTCGATCGGATATCTTTAAGTAGGTTATCGGAACACAAATACTTTGAAAACAAATGGAACATAAATGGACACAAACACTGGATAAAAACCACTTTTTCATGATATTTGTATTCCGATGTGGCACTAAAAGATATCCGATCAAGTTGATTTTTGGCACACTTGTAGTATTCGGCGAGGTCTACACGGTGAACGTCTCCGATCGTTAAAAAAATGCCGGCGCGGAGGCGCCACGGGGCTGCACAGCACCCCCTCAGGTTCCACCCCGATGAGCAATCCGGCAATCCCCCCCCCCCCGACTAATTATACACATGGGGGTTGGTTATATTTGAGCCTCACCGGCGGTAGCCGTTCTTTTTCGACACCAGAATCGTACAACTTTTCATCCATGTTTGGAAAATTGAAAATTAACCGTTGTGTTTGGTGGAGAGTTTTGAGAAGAATATTTGGAGAAATATTTTTGAGATAGTGTTTGGATGAGTTTTTGGAAAAAGTAATAATTAGAGAGATGTGTAATAATTGGAGAGAGATAGAGAGAGAAATGAGAATAATGATTGGATAAAGAGGTATGAGTAGAGAGAAAAATATGATTAATGATTAGAGAGATGAAAGATGGGGAAAGAATATTTCTTGAGATTTTTTGGAAATACGAAGTGAACAAAGTGAACATAATTTAATTTTCAAGAATAGAATCAGATCTAGGAATTTCGAATAATACAAACAATCAAGGAAAAAAAATACATATTTGGGTGAGGGATTTGGTTGTGCAATCGCTGACCATCGTCGGACCATCATCATTGTGAACCGTCGTTGTCATTGGACCGTCGCCAGCGGACCATCGTCGTCTGGTTTTGGGTTTGTAAATGGAGATGGAGGGGATGATCGGAGAGAGATGGAGGGGCAGTGGGGTCTGGAGGCAGTGGCGGTGGGTGAATTGTTCGGAGATAGAGTGAGGTGGTGGATGGAAAGAGAGTGAGGCGGTGGATGGACCTGTTTGGATAGAGTATATAGAAGAGGGATGAGGTGGATTGGGGTAAATAATCCCTCTTCTCCTCCATATCCTCAGTTTAGCAACCCAAAATCTCCCATGATGTCTCATCCTCCTTTCCCGCATGGGGTGCTTATAATTAGTCAGGGGACTGTAAGGGTTACTTACTCTCTCTCTCTCTCTAAAAACAAAAAGCCATGCCTTCTCTCTACAACACCCCAAATCTCTTAGGTTTTCCGTCAGGGGGCGGCGGCGCCACCGTCTGCCAGCCCCCCATCCCCGGTTCTTCTTCTTTCGCCAACTTATTCTACTCCGTCGCTGGGTCAACTGGTCAGCCAAATACCCAATCGGTTTTTTACCTTCACCCCAAATACCCAGTCGGCTCAGCTCTTCTCCAACGGTCGCCGCCTCTTTGTTGCATGATCAGACCTCTGGCTCAGGTGTTCTTGTGAAGATCGGCTCACCCATCACCCAACCGTATGTCCTCCGGCCCATACCTCAGCCGTTTCTGATTTTCAGATCCTTGGAGTGTTCAGATCCAATATTCAACAACAAAGTCTCCGACCTGTACCCATGTCGTTCCTGGGTTTTCACTCTATTTTCTAGTTTAGGCATGCATCCGAGTGTTTTAATTTTTTTTTCAAATGTGTTTCTTAAATGTTTTTCATCTGGTTTTCACAAAATCGGACGCATGCATCACTTTTCCGATCATCTTTGCAGGTTCGAGCATCGGGCGGGAGTAAGATTATTGTTGTGCTTGGAGCTTGGATGGGAGTAAGGCAAATACTGGGGTGTTGTTTTGATCAGCGGTGGTGTTTGTTTCCTGTTTGGAGTTCGGGCGGCAGTGCTGATTGTTTGGCCGTGTTTTCTGTGTTTGTTGTTTGTTCTAGTTCTTTGATTCACTGTGTTTTGTTTGTGTAGGATAGATGTGATGGCGTTGCAGGTCTCCCTGCGTTCTGATCGGTTGCATCATTTAATTCCTACTTGTACGGCATTGCGCAGTGATTAATAATATTCTCTCTATTTCGAAAAAAAAAAATTAGTCAGGGGATTTGTCCTACCCAATTTTACCTCTCTACCCCCTATGCGATTTTCTTCAGATAAAAAATAAGGCATTTCCACGAATAATTTTTTTTTACACCAAATTAAGCTATTAATAGAGATTTTTAATTTGATACAAAAAAAATATGACAAAAGATTATACTTTACAATATTACATTGTTAGCTTGTTGAGTTGTTTTGAAATATCCTTCAGAAAAAAAAATAAAGTACTTTCACTCATAATTTTTTATTTTTTTGCACCAAATTAAACTACTAATAGAGATCTTTAATTTGATAGGGAAAAAAATTATACTTTAGAATTTTACATCGTTGGCCCTTAAGCTTGTTGAGTTACTTTGCAATATCCTTCGGATAAAAAAATAAAGTATTTTCGCACATAATTTTTTACTCCCTCCGTCCCTTTTTTAGTGTTTAAATTTCTATTTTGGGTTGTCCTTAATAAGTGAGTATTTTGAAAAGTTAATGGGTAAAAAGTTGGTACAATTATCATTTTGCCCTTTTGAAAAGTTAGTGGGTAAAGAGTTAATGGGTAAAAGTGGAGAGAGTAGAGGTAAAATTGATGTAAAAAATGTAAAGTAGAGGTAAAAGTTGATATGAAAAATGTAGTGATGATGTTTTTTTAATAAGTTGAATATACGAAGTAACACACTTAAATAGGGATGGAGAGAGTATTTTTTTTGCACTAAATTAAACTACCAATAGAGATCTTTAATTCAATACAAAAAAAATTTGAAAAAAATTATACTTTAGAATTTTACTCTGTTGACTTGTTGAGTTACTTTACAATGTTATTCAGATAAAAAACTAAAGTTTAATTGTTGTTAGATATTATAACATCCTGGATTTTGAAATTATATTGATTTAAGCTATAGTCTAATCGGTGAGTTTACAATATGATAACTATTCGAAACAATTTTTTTTAATATCTAATATTCCTAATTTATACTATAAAAGAATATTGAAATGAATTGCTACTCCGTTATATAATTATATAAATACATAATCTAATATATGCATTACTAATGGCAAAAAAGTCTTTTGACATGATTTTACATCATCCACCCTCGTTATCCCCTATTTTTTATCGGGCCACTCGAATAATCATCCTCCAGGAACCTTGAAATTATGTTTTCATCCTGTGTTTTTTTTGGAGTTATGCTTCCATCCCGACATTCAAATAAACCAAAAATTGCCCTTTGTTATATATATAGGGCAAAGTGCATTTTACCTACCTATGGTTTGCGCGAGTTGCAGATCACCTACCCCAGTTTTAAAAATGAGCAAATGACCTACCTATGGTTTTGGACTAAATTGCAACCCTTAACTTTGTTAACAGAAAATGCTAAATGACTATAATAACCCTACACTTTTTGTTTTTGTTTTTTGGGATATATCACCATCTGTCTTCTCTCTCTACAATATATGTCGATCCAAACTCACCATCAGTTTAGTAGAGGTAGCAGTTTAGTCCAAAACCATAGGTAGGTCATTCGCTCATTTTTAAAAATGAGGTAGGTGATCTGCAACTCGCGCAAACCACAGGTAGGTAAAGTGCATTTTGCCCTTATATATATTGAGAAATTGAGGACTAAAACAAATGTTGCATATAAAAGGGGAGAAATTGGACCAATTTCAATATTTTGAGGTCCTCCACTGCAATTAAGGGATTTGGAGATAATTGCCAATCCATGATATTAAGCTTTACCAATGTCGTTCAAAATTAAGGGCAAAATATTCATTCCAGAAGCCATTCTTCATTCCAAAAATCACGCCCTACCACTCGTCCTCTCTCTCCTCGCCGTCCCGCCATCATCATCTCACCCTCCTCTCTCTCCTCGCTATCCCGCCATCGTCCTCTCTTTCCTCGCCGTCGGCGTCCCAAATCGTCCACTTTCGTTGTCCATCCGTGGTCTGAAAATTTCACTAGTCATAGTCACAAATCGGTCCCAAAATGTCCACCTTCGCTGTCCCATTTCGTGGTCAATACAAAGCATTTGCTGCTAATATGTTTTATGTGGTCCTAATTTTGTCACAAAATTTGGTTTTTTTTTAACAGACGAAATTTGGGTTCACATAGGTCATATATATGGTGTACCAATGAGATGTCGTACGTATTGATATCATCTTTTGGATAACAATGGTCCTTTGTTTCTTGCATTGACAGGATATTGAAGTTGGGGAGATTGCTAGAAGCTTGCCCAAACACGGTTGTTAATCATTAGTAACAATTTCTTCAATTGAAGCATGAAGTTTTTTGGATGTATTTGTATCTGATGAATCACAATTTTTACCATGCTTTTTTTGTTTTTTACCATGTTTACTTTTTGTTTTTTATTAGAACCTTATGTGATGGTTTTTTTTTATCATGCCTTCTATAAGAGAGCCGCTACACGAGCCTACATATATAAGGAGTAGGGGTGTGCATGGGTAGGTTCAGGTCGGGTTTGATCAGTGTTCTAAAACTCGGAAAAGTCGGCCAAGAAGTCGCCGAGAAGTCGCTCCTCGGTACCCAACCGAGGCGACTATACCCTAGTTGGCGATGTTAGTCGGTCGAAGGTCTAGTCGGAGATAAGTCGGCATAAGTCGCCGACTACTCGGCGAGTCGGTAAGTCGCGATGAATCGCCGGCTCGGCGAGTTGGGTTCTAGTCGGGAAAAATCGGGATGAAAACAAAAAATTCACAAAGTTGAGGGGGCTAAATGGTATTCGAACAGCCTTTATATACAGAAAACACGACTACTGACCTTGACCTAAATCAAATTTGGCCTCCAGTGAGTCCACTCCTCCTCCGATAGTTCGATCTCTCATCTCTGCTCATCTCGATCTCAGCTCATCGTCGTCTTGCCGTCTCTACGGCGTCGTCGTCTCGCCATCTCGTCGTCGTCGTCGTGATCTCATCTCTCTCTCTGTCTGGTATCTCTCTCTGTGTATATACACACAGTATATACACTGTGTATATAAAACATTCACAGGTGTAGCACTGTGCAGTTACCACACCTGTCGACTGTATATAAATCCTCAGAGCTGTTACTGTTGTCTTTTTTAATTTTTTTCCCCCTCACATAATGACATAAGTATCCAGTATGTGTTGTGTAATTGACTAATTGTGTTGACTGTTGACTAGCTTAAAATTAGTTTAAAATTAGGGCTAGTATCAAATATCAATGGCTCAATCCCAATCTTCTTATGGATTGACTACTTGTTTGGTACTTGGTAGTATTTACTTTACAATTTTACATGTCTCTACATTGTCTACAATGTCTATATATTATAAAAAATTAAAAAAAAAATAAAAACCGAGTAATTTCTCGAAGGCCGAGTACTCGCCGAGTACTCGGGCTGGAAGCTCGAAGGTCCCCGGCCGACCTGGGAGCGCCTAGCGAGTTTTAGAACATTGGGTTTGATCCCCACCCGTCACCCGACTCGATCCTTTCGGGTTGAGAAAAATGTAACCCGTATCCGAACCGAAGATTCCTAGAACCCGCAGTGTTTGGATCGTTTGGTTTTTCAGTCGGGCCGGTCGGGTACGATCGGGTCTCACTTCTGAATCTAAAAATCAAATAGAGAATCAAAGAAAGAATGCAAATCGTCGCTCCCCCTTCGAGCTTCTTTGCCATAGTTATGGAGTTTTGGGGTTAAAGAGATAGGGAAAGATGGTATGGGGAATAGATCCAGATTAAAAAAAAAAAAGATTGAATGTGTTGTCACAGAGAGAGAGAGAGAGAGAGAGAGAGAGAGAGAGAGAGAGAGGATTGTACGTATTCAATTTGAAAATCAAAGAAGAGAGAAAGAGAGAGAGGATTTGTGGATCAATATGTTGTCACTATCTTGAGTAGTGTACTCATTTTTTGGTGTAGACACCCCGATTTTGACCCGAGAAACTTATCAAGCACTCCCGATGATGAAAATGCCCGATAAGAGCACGCGAAACTTGATTGAATACTTGAAACCCCTCCAAGACCTCTTCAAAATAAACCCGAGCTTGCACGTTTGAAATGAGGGAGATATGCACGTTTTACCAAAACGACTTGTTTTCCCGACCTTCTGAGGGTAAAATGATCATGGATTTTGATGTACAAATCATATTGGGTTCAAACCACTTGGGTTAGAAAAGTAGACTTGACAAGCTTTCCAACGTTTCAAACCATGGACAAAACGGAGTTTGGTAGCACCCGGAATGGCCCCGCGAAGTTTGGAATTTTGTGCAGTTTCCTAGTCCAGGCGCCTGGATTCCCCAAATCCAAGCGCCTAGACTCAATCCAGGCGCCTGGATTCCCAACTCCAGGCGCCTGGAACTACTTCCAGTGGGCAATTTGCAGCTGGTTTTGATTGAAACCATGGGTTTCTCCCCTCCCTTATCCCACGTTTTTTTCATTCAAAATTGCCTCCAATACATTATCGTCCACATTTTAAAGTTCAAATTCATTTTCCCTCTAAAAATTCACCCAAAACTACCCCATTCTCTCCCTATATATACCTCCCTCCCACTCCATTTCAAAGGGATCAACTCTCCCCTCTCTCTCATGCTGTTTTTCTGCCGAAAAATTTCCAGAAATCCTATCCCCAAACTGACCTCATTTTATTTCACTCATTTCCATCCATAAAATCCACTTTTTCCACTTCAAATCAACAAATTTTCATCCCTCACAAATAGGGCTGTAAACGAGCCGAACCCTTTGAGGTTCGGGATCAGTTCGTTAAGGCACGAGTCAAGCTCAAGTTCAACTCAGGTTTGATTCGAGCCTAGTCAAGTGGGCTCGAGTTCGGCTCGTGAAAAAATTTCAAAGCTCGGGCTCGGCTCGGTAGGGCTCGTTAAACTCAAACGAGCCGAACCGAGCCGAATTTAGGCTCGAATCAAGCTCGGTAGGGCTCGTTAGCAATTTAGAACACAAATTGAGAGGAGAAATAGATATGCTTCAAAACAATGTTACATGTAGATCTATCACGATAATCAATAAATTAAACAAAAATAAACAAATCTACCACAATAATCAACAAATCAAAAGAAAAAGAACACAAGAAAAAAAATATTGAGAACTAAATAGAGTATTCTAGTTAGGGATAAAACCCATCTGTTCGTAGTAGAATACCCTAGTTAGGGATAAAAGAATAACAAATTACACAAAAGTTTCTCAACTATAAAATATTTACATGTAGACCCTTAAAGTATTATTAATTACATTTTGACCTCAGGTTCGCGAGCCTAACCGAGCCGAATCCACTTAGTTTCAGATTCGGCTCATTTATGGAACGAGCCTAATATTGAGGTTCAAGTTCAGTTCGTTTAGTAGACGAATCGAACTCGAACGAGCTCTTACCGAACCGAGCCTCGAATAGTTCGTGAACGGCCCAGTTCATTTACAGCCCTACTCACAAACAAACTCCAACTACCATACCTATAATCTGTCCCTTATAGCTCCAGAAACTGAATCCCAACCCAATCAACCACCAAGCAATACCCAAACTTGCTCCAAAAGTCTAACAATCAAGCTGCCAAAGGTAGATTTTCTACCAAATTAGTGCTCGAGGGCCCTGAGGGGACACCACCCATCCTTTCCTGATCCACAATATCAGGTTGAGGCTTTGGGAGGGTTGAAGATGCTACAAGAGGAAACATTTCACTTGTACCCACATCAGGTCCAGGTGCCTGGACTTGCATGGTGTAGGCGTCTGGATTCTTTCTCTTCTCTTATATTTTCTACTTTATTGTCATTTCAGCATGAGCATATAAGCTGTTCCATATCATTCATAGTAGTTGTTTACTTTGTGTTATTCAAATCATCAATATAAAACATGATCCTTGGTATTTAGAAAGCAAAATCAAGTGAATAATGACAATAGTGGGGTGTCCATGGTTTGCATCATGCATACTATAGAATAGCAAGCAACATCAGAAGCATCATAGCAAATGGAGAGAGGGTGCATCATGGTTGTTCATACTCATCACATGGTCTTTTGAGGTACTTTTATGGTTATACCCATTTCATCCTTTTTCCTTTTCCTTCCTTAACCATTAACTCACAAAGTCACTTTGAAGTTTCACCATTTGCATAAGAGAGTATTGTGCATGTCAAAAATCAGTTTAGTAGGTTTCATTTCTTTTATAAAGAGTTAGAAAATCATGATTTTCTAAGTTTACATTGCATTATAGAGTTGATCTTTAGGTTTATCTAGGTTACAATGGCATAGAACATTCCAGTATACATGATAGAACAAGCATACAAAGTTGCATTCATTGGTTATTTTGAGATTTGGCTAGAAGGAGGTGTCTGCCTGATGAGCATTCCAGGCGCCTGCACTGGGGGATTCCAGGCGCATGGAGTGTCCTTTTCCAGGCGCCTACATCACCTCCAGGTGCCTGGAGTTGCTTGATCCAGGTGTCTAGAAAGCAGTCCGGGTGCAAGTCATGTAATGTTCGCGGATTTGTTTTAAGAGATTTCCAATATTGTTTGATCAAGTTTGGGGTTGTTTAATGCGTTATACATTTGTATTTTACTAAACATTGCATACTTTCACTCATGACATCTGCACAAGCATCCATGTTCATCTCATTAATTTTGTTGACTCATTTACGTGCTCTCAAATGAATTTGTAACTAAAGTCCACTCAAACGATATTTTCAAAATCCCTTGAGCATTGGGTAAAGACCGGTGATTGCACCGGACGAGAGGGGTGCTTTAAATTCCTTCCCCTCTCGTAACCTAGTTCCCGGACTCGAGGAATCTCAATAAAAGCAGACCGGTGAAATATTTTTCATACCAAGGGCAAAAGAGTCATTTTTCAATTGGTTTCTCGGGTACGGTCCTCAAACTTGGGTGGCGACTCCAGTCAATCAATCGAAACCGTTTTCCAAAACCCAATTTTGCGAAATTTCGCGGGGTGTCCACATTTGGGAAAGATGAATTTTCAGTAGAAAAAAGAGGAGAGAATAAAGGAAAGTTCAACTTTCAAAGTTGTCTGTTAGATTTAAATGCGCGTCCACAGATTCCAAACGCACAGACCCTCCTATTAACTTACGTATAATAGTTATATATATCGGTCGGGTCGAGTTCACCGGTTTGTAGATTATTCAGCTCGTGAACCGCTCGAAAACCCGACATAAACTCACCATATTAACTCGTGAACTGCCCGATGGCCCTCGGGTCGGGCGGGTTGGTCGGGTTTCGCGGATCTATGCTCAGCCCTAATAAGGACTATATACAAGGAGAGTGTACATACTCTTTATCTATATAGGCCGGCACAACGGCTATAATATCCTAGAATTTTTACCACGATCATTAAGTAAGGCTTCCTTGTTTACCATGGTTTTTGACATTTTCTACCATGATTCAAGATATTAATTCAATAATTATTACCATATTTACAGGTCATTAAGTGTTTTTTACCATAAAACTGGGATTTGTTTTGATATTTTTACTATCATTTTTATCATTTTTTTTTACTTTTACCATGAAATGTCGATTTTGTGGTTGATATGTTTTACCATGATTCAAGTTCTTAATTTAACAATTATTACCATATTTACAAGTGATTAGTTATTATTTTTACCATAAAAATCGTGATATGTGATTTTTTTTTTACCATGATTCATGTTCTAAAAGGATATTATATTTACCATGTTTTTTGAGTGGTTATAAGTTTACTACATTTTCTCATTGTTTTTTACCATGTTTCTTTTGTTTTTTTTTTACCATGTTTGCTTTTTGTTTTTTGCCAGAAGTTTATATGATGATATTTTTTTTATCAAACAAATACTTTCCACCCCTCCTACCTCTCAGCGTTCAAAATCACCGAGGAAGATCCATTTGACGACGGAGTAGACTCGAAAATGGAGTACAACTCCATGTTTGGTGACTGCAAGCAAGAGGAAGATGCTAACGCTGCCCGAAAATGGAATACGAGCATCAAGTTTTCTACTATATTTTATGTTCTATCAATTTAGTTTGCAAAATCATTTTGGTGTTGCTTATCCTCAAACTTCTCCATATTATGTTCTTCTTCTTCCTATTCTCTTTGAATTTGTTGAATAATCTACCAAGTTTACTCTGTCGAGTTTAATATTTTACCATAATCATTGAAATATGATGCGGCATGTATTTTTACCATGATCCAATATTCCTAGTTAACTAATAGTTTCAAATTTACCATATTTACTATTCTGGGACTAATTGTTAACATGATTATTGGAAAATATTGTGGTAATATTTTTCACCATGATCCAAGTTGTAAATCAACAAATATTGCAATATCCTAAATTGATTTTTACCGCTATGACTCGAATATGTTGTGGACAATTTTTTATCTTGAGTACTGGACCTAATTAGTACGATTGATTTGGTTTTTTTTTACCATGATTGTTTGCGAATTTACCATAATTACTGTGTCGTGTGTGATTTTTACCACGTTCATTTGAAAATGTTGTGCCATATATTTGCTATAATTATTTCGCTACTCCCCCACTATTTCCATAAACCCCGAACTTTTGGTATTCGTAAAGAAGGAAACAAAATCATTAGATTCGGTTATTATGAATTTTTGAAATCCTCTCTTCTTATCTCTCGTAATTATTGTGATTGAATCCCACTCAATTAGGAAATGGTTGACTCCCACTAAATTAAGAAATAGTTGTATCCCATTAAGTTGGGAAACTATACATACATACATACATAGAGTAAAAGGGTAAAAAGGTAATTCACGCACTAAAAGGATGAAAACATAACCTGAAAAAATGGGCTAGATGAAAACTTACGTGATGCCTAAATAAAAAGATGATTATTTAATTACCTCTTTTTTATCCTTCATTCAAATGATGGACTATTTAATCTCATTCTTAATTGTCACATCAATGTGGGTCTACGTTTCTTATTTAATCTCCCTACTATTTTATCCCCTTATTATTTTATCCCTTCAAAACCAATATGCCATCCAAACAAGCCCTTAGGGGTAGATGTTTTGGCCCCAGAGGCTATGCTCGTTTGTTACTGCTAGGGCTCCAAAATTAGTCGAGGTGCGCGTAATCCAACTTGGATATCCGCTTATAAAAAAAAAGGGGAAAATAATGGTTTTCACTTTTGTAGGAGTTTTGGTTTGGTAGCTGTTTTGGCCGGGGGGGAAGTCCACGTAAATGGGGAGAATTTTGGGGAGGGAAGACTTGGTATAGTAACTAGGAAATGATTTTTTTCTTTTTCTTTTTAAGATAGGAAGTAGACAAGATTGATACTACAAAGCTATTTATAGATTTTTAATTTTTTTTATATAATTGGGTGGTTCGGACTAGTTTGCGCGTATCTCGATTTATTTCAGAGTCGGGCAAAGCCAATACTTCATGAAAACTATGAGATTTTTTGCAGGTAGCCTTAAGAAGTTAAAAAAAGTTGAATCCAAGACTTCCTCTTCTTCAGAAGGAGTTCTTACCAACTCATCTACCCCTTTAACGCCGAGAGTTTACAAATATATATAATGCACACAACACCCACTAGCATGCGTACAATAAAAATGTACCATTACAAAAAATAAAATTTACCATTACAAAAAATAAAAATTTTCGAATAAAATGTTATTCCAAAATTCAGATCGTTAAAGTTTAATATAACTAATTCATATCTATTAAATAAAATCCACATTGCATATCTTTTGAGTTTCACATCCAAAGTTATAAAAAATTTAAATACATTTAAATAACTTCACAATTTTAAAAGCTTAATTTTAAAAATTTAAATAATAATTTTGACTTTAACTTTTTAAAATGGGACGAAGGGGTACGTACCACATCCAAATGTAACTGTTTTTTCCGGTTTCTCCGTACTGCTTGCTTGTTTTATTTGGTTGGTTTGTTTGTGGGATCCACCAGGTGAACAGTAATCTACTTGAAGAAGTCATCTCTCCTTGCTTTCCATTTGCCTCAAGTGGAGGCGTACATCTCTGATCTCCATGGAAACCAAAAAACCCTTCTCCCACTCGCTCTTCCTTCCCTGAACCCTCCACTGCGCGCTGGGTCTGGGTCTCAATGGACGACGACGACGGCGACAGGAGAAACCCTCCACCGATGCCTTCCACTTACGTTACCCTCGTACAACTCGAACAGCGATGGCTCCAAGAAAAGCAACGGAAGCAGAGAGAGAAAGAGGAACAAGAGCGGCAACAGAAGATAGACATAGAAGAGGAAAAACGAAAACGCGAAGAACAGCAACGACAAGAAGATGAAGAAGCGAATCTCCAGAAGACACAAGTCGTGTCGACCACTGCTTTGCCGAGTCGAAATCATCGCCCGCCACTTCGGACGAATCGATCGATCCAGTCTGAGAAGTCGCATTTTAGGGCGATTGTGGTTAGTGATGGGGAATCAAAAAGTGGTGATTTGAAGGAGGAGGAGAAGAAGAATAAGCAAAGGTTTACCAGATGGAAAGTGAAGTGGAAATCTAGGGCTGAGGAAACCCTAATTAGTGGTGCGGAACATTTGTCGGTAGAAAAGGAGGACTTAAGTGAGGAGAATCCGGTGGTTTCGGCTGAAAGAGACTGTGAGAAGGAAATTGGGGGGAAATGTGAGGGGGTTTCATCGAGTGGAGGAAAAAGTGGGAATGGGAAATATTCAAGAGGTGTGAAAATTTGGGGGAAACCTAGGGTAGAGGAAGACCTATCCAATGGTAAGGAACAGCTGTCGGTAGGAAAGGAGGATTTAATAAGTGAGGAGAATGCAGTGGTTTCGACTGAAAGAGAACGTGAAAAGGAAATCGGCGGGGTTTCATCGAGTGGAGGAAAAAGAGGGAATGGGAAATCTGCAAGGCGTGTGAAAAATAAGGGGAAACCTAGGGTTGAGGAAGACCTATCCAATGGTAAGGAACAGCTGTCGGTAGGAAAGGAGGATTTAATGAGTGACGAGAATGCAGTGGTTTCGACTGAAAGAGAACGTGAAAAGGAAATTGGCGGGGTTTCATCGAGTGGAGGAAAAAGAAGGAATGGGAAATCTGCAAGGCGTGTGAAAAATAGGGGGAAACCTAGGGTAGAGGAAGATCTATTCAATGGTAAGGAAAAGCTGTCGGTAGGAAAGGAGGATTTAATAACTGAGGAGAATGCAGTGGTTTCAATTGAAAGAGAAAGTGAAAAGGAAATTGGGGGGAAATGTGTGGGGGTTTCATCGAGTGGAGGACAAAGAGGGAATGGGAAATATTCAAGGGATGTGAAAAATAGGGGGAAACCTAGGGTAGAGGAAGGCCTATCCAATGGTAAGGAAAAGTTGGTGAAAAATGAGGTTGAGGCTGAGAATATTGCGGTGGTTTCGACCGAAAAACATGGGGAATTTATGGGGAATGGGAAGGATTTGGTGGTGAATAATGGTAGGGTTTGGGAGAAGAAGGCAAGGGGAGTGGATGGGGAGGTACTAGTACGGGTTTTGAGGAAGGTTGAGGGTCTCTCGGTGAGAAGTGGGAGAGGAGGGAATGGGAAATATGGTGGGATCGAGAATGGCAGTCCGAGGAGGTACGGTTGGAGTTCTGGAAGGGTTAATAGCCAGAGAGTGGAGATGTCGAGGGCTTCAAACTTGGTGTGGGTTAGAAAGGAGGAAGGGGAAGCTTCTGATGCCAATGTTGCCGGTGATTAAAGATCGGGTAATGTAGAGTTTTTTGTTCTTTCAGTGATGGTGTTCTATTTGGTTAATTGTGAACTTTTGCGATGTGTAGATGCTCTGAGAATAAACTGGCTATAAGTTATAACCTAAGTCAAATAGTGCGTGCGTGCAAGGTTGCAAGTGTCTTTCATAAACATACCAAACTGTTAAATTCGCGAGAGCGAGGATTGAGAGCTGGAGCAAAGATCTACTGAAGGATTGTGTGACTTAAGCTTATAACGTGTTGAATAAACAAGGTGTTGGACAGTGTAGTCAAATGTAGTCGTTGTTTGCCTGGATATAAGATTTGGAGAAGGTTTGTGGTATCATGTGAAAAGTAGTTGAGGAAAGCATTTTCTTCTGTGGGGCTGCTGATGGAAGATATATAAATAGAGGCAATTGAATTCTAGTAAAAAGAGAACCATGAGTGTGTAATTTTCAGTTATTGTCTTGGGGGCATAATGTCACTGTGATATATTGTGTTTCTAGTTGTCGTCGTTGCAAAACATTGGTTTTGTGATTAAATATACTCGTAAAGAGTAACCAATTGTTCAGTCATCAGTTCCCATTACCTGCTGATGTACATCATAATTCTGCTGTTGATATTACGTTTCACCAATGATACTAAGATGTGTGCTACACTACTTTGAAGCATTCATGAATCATGGGGTTATGTGATAGGTAAATTAGATTAATAGTTATATTTACATTTTTAGAATTTTAACTATGCATTCCGAGAACTGGCTTCATGATGTGAGTTTTATATTTCTCCTTTGGGCAGCAAAATTGTAAATTTAATTTAACAGCATTGTGGATGCATCATCTTTCGGAGTTTTCTTCAATGAAACTCACAAACGAAGTAATCCAACATTCCAGTTGGTCATGTTTCTTTCTGTGCAGCATATGTAAATGCCATAAATAACAATGTCCCTGTTGTCGCGAAGGTGGCCACAATTGTTATGAATTGTGTCCTGTGTCCTGCTTAGCTTAGGTGTTTTTTTAGGCTATTGAGTTATGTATGATCTGCACGTGCTGAAATGTCACAGACAGAAGAAAGAAGTACAAAGTGATACAATTAGCTCTAATAAAAATAAGTAATTTGTGTTATAGGTCAAACTGGGCCAAAGTTGCATTGAGTATACACCACCCATCGTGCATGTGGTAAACTGGGCCAAAGGGTGCAATGAGTATACACCACCCATCGTGCATGTGGTATACCACTACAGCTTCCTTTTCTTGTACGTACCCGAACAATGTAATTCTATGTACCAGTGACTCCTAAGCTATTCATAATCCTAATTCAACCTCAATGGTTCATGCTCGCTGCACTTGGGAGTAGATTCAAGTGTCGATATGGTAGGTCAATGGCACCTTATTGTGTCACTCAGATGAATTATTGCAAGGCGGATATTGTTGTTTATGCTTTCTCTCTCGCATCCAGTACGTAATAGTTGAAGGAGAACTGTTCTAAAAAAAAAAAAAATTGAGGAAAGGTTTACCGCTTCAGGATTTCACCCAGGCTAATGTATAATATATGCTATTCATCATCTTTAGTATTTATGCTCCATTGGTTTTGGCATAAATGTGAAGGAAATGTATCTGGATCTTTTCCTGTGTCTTTTCATGCATTACATCGATATTTATTGAACTTTCTCTTTGTTGAACACCACTCTCTCTTTAAATCTAAAGCAGAAAATTTTCGTATTCATCAGGTGCGCTAGTGAAGGCTGGAGAAGGCCAGAAGAAACCAGCACAGATGAGGCCCAAGGAAACCAGTTCCAGAATTTTTTGTGTACATGTATCTATCGCTATTTCTGATGCTTTCCATTAATTTTCCATCTGAACATGGTAGATGGGACAGAAATGTTGGATGGGTGCCATTGACAATGAGAATTGTAGAGTTTCATGTCTTCATCATTATGCTCTACAGGCCGTAATTTTGTCAGTTGTGTCCGTTTCTTATCTTAATCTTTGGCATATAGTTTCTCAATCATAACAGCTTGAACTTTCCTTGGTACCTGTTGTCGTGGTTGATGTTTGCACCTGATGGAAGTACACAACGAAAACCAGCAGCTAGTTTGTATAAATTGGTATTCTTCGTTGTCTATGTTGGGTTTTCCATATGGTTTTGGGGGCATTGTTTCTGTTTTAGATTTCGTGTCTATGCTGCAAAATTTTAGCAAGGTGATATCTTGATATCTTGATAGCTTTGCAGTAGTTAAGGTCAATGTAAGATAATGTTTCTATCTTGGCCTTGATACTTCGATTTACTGGGAAGTGTTGCACACTCAGTTCTATGCTTGTTAGAGAACTGAGCTATGCTGAAGAAAGATGGCTGCATGCAATAAAAAGTGGTAAGGTCTATGTATTGTTGAGTACTGCGTTAGTAGAATTGTGGGGTAGGTAGCTGAGAGGCCTTATCATTTAGAAGTTTATTAATTTATCTCGTTGATTTGTCCCAGTAAAACAAATCAAAGAGGGTGATCAGAACACGACAATCCTATCTCGATGTGTCTGAAGAGCCCTTGCCCTCCAGGAGCCCGGCAAGATGGGTGTAGATGTGAATTGTGGGGTAGCTAGCTGAGAGGCCTTATCATTTAGAAGTTTATCAATTTATCTTGTTGATTTGTCCCAGTGAAACAAATCAAAGAGGGTGACCAGTTCCGATAATCCTATCTCGATGTGTCTGAAGATCCCTTAGCCCGGCAAGATGGGCGTAGATAAGCGACCCTGTGTGGGATTCTCGGTCGGCGATGAGGGTGGCTCTCGGTGAGGTTCTTCTTCTTGTCTCTATCCTTCTCCAGTCTGTTTTTCTTTTGACCCTCTAACCCTATGCCATGGTGGGTCTATCGCTCTTCCTTGCGATGGCTGCTCACCTCCTCCAAGTGCATCTTTGGCTAATTTTCCGTTGGGATCTCCAGCTTTGGCTTAACGGCATAGTGATGTGTCGGTGGGGGTTGTTACCGTCGTGGTCCGCCGTTACGATTGCTGATGGGTGCCGTGGTTATTGCTTAACGGCTTGTGGAGCTTCCAGACAGTGTGGTTTGTTTGGTCCTCGGCTCCGCCCCCACTTGGGTTGACCGGTGGTGGTTTGGTGGTCTTGTGGTAGTGGTGGCAGATGGTGGGGGTGGCGGTTGTCAGGAGCTATGGTGGCGGTGGTGGTGGATGTTTTGCACTTTGGTATAGGGTTAGGTTTAGGGTTTTCTTGAGGTTGGGCTTAGCCCACTTGTTTGGGTTAGACACTTTGGGCTCTAATGTTTGATTTGAACTTTATAGGCCTTTGAGTGTTTTTTCATTGTATTATTTGGGTACTTTAGGCTCATGGGTGTTTGGGTTTTGCCCTCAGGTTGTTCCAACTTTTTGGTTGGATCTTGTCTTCCCTTCTCGACGTAACCTTTGTCAAAATTCTTTAATAAACTTTTATTGCTTATAAAAAAGATGGGCGTAGATGTAAAGCGGATGATTTTATCTAATTTTGTCTCTCTTATTCAACTTGGTGGATTGATCGCCTGTTTCGGTTTTTTTTTTTAATTGTAGGCTATTCCCATATGGCAATTTTTTCCCCATTTATTTGCTCCTTACCTTTCTGGTCTCTAACGTGATGCTTATTGGAACCTTTTTTTGCTGTACTTAGATGCATTCTAATCCGTCGTCTTTTGGGGGTTTAATTTTCTGGTTTAAACATGATAGTTCACGAACGCGGGACTTCTGCTGTCTGTATAGGTCGGCAGGCCCTGCCAACCTGAATCTGGACCGTCCAAAAGTGTTTTCAATGATTCAGATTTAAAATAAAACTCTTCTAGGGAAGAGTCTTTTCCTCTCCGGAACAATTTTATTTCAAATACGGACCATTAATTTTAGAGACGAACGTTTCCTGATGTGGTTGGCGGGGCTTGCTGACCCATAGGGGCAGCAAAATCCCCGTGTTAGTTCAGTTATATCAGGGTTTTATTTTTCTACCATCCACCTTTTGTGTCTGTTCATCTGGTTCTTTTTCCAGTCCCCTGGGCATACATTATTGTGTACTTCCAAATACATTTCATTTACTCCCCTTTATTTTGTGACGGCTTCTGCCAAATCATTAAGTTTTTGAGATAGTGGATGAGTTGGCAAAGATTTCATGGGATTCTAGGTGGTATGAATGACAGTAAGTGTCATGGGGGTTACACAGTTACACTAGAGGAAAATGTAGAAAATACAAGCAAAAAGGAAAGTGAAAAAATTGAGAGAGAGCAAGGGGAAGGAAGGGCAACAAAATACCAGATTTATTAATATTGAAAAGGGAAATAAAACATTTACATATATTTGTCTAAATTCGGCAGGGATTTGATTGAAAAGTTACTTTAGGATATCAAAAGAAATAGTATGGTCACCTAAATTCGGCACCGAAATTGGTACTTTTAGATTGATGTATGAATGGACGTGGTTCTTGATTTCTACTGTCAATCAAAATTCGGCGTGGTTAAATCAAGGACCTATGGAAGTTGGCGCTTGTCCCCGGTCAATATCGGATCAAACAAAAAAATGAGTAGAATCTCCCTCTATTTCTTGGCAATAGAAAAATGAGTGTAGTAATGATTGGCATAATTGATGATAAAAAGACAAAAAAAAAAAAAAAAAAAAAAGAGGCTAAATTTCACACCTAAGCCGTGATGATTACCAAGTTGTAACCGCAGATTCAGGTTGATACTATCTACCAATATTGTGTGGCATATCAACAAATCATTACTAAAAATTTATTAATTGGGATATCCAACATAGTTATTAGTTACTTTCTGTAACAGCCAAATTCCTATTTATATTTCTCAGAGAACCGAGTTACAAGAGAATCACAAAGTACCCTTTTAGTTCTTCTTGCACTGTAAGCGTATCTGAGCTCCAGGAATGTCTATAGGTGACTGTGGCAATGGCGGCGACGGCTGCAAGTGTGGCTGCTGTTGTGTCCACAATGGAGCTAAGATGGAGGACATAAAGCCACACCCAGTGATGGAGCAGCTCCCAGGAGTCCAATATTGTGTCAATAGTCCTCCTCCATGGCGTTCGTCTCTCTCTCTCTCTCTCTCTCTCTCTCTCTCTCTCGTGAATTATTATTATTATTTTTTTTGTGTCCATTGGAAAATCAAGATGTAAATTATTTGCTAACAATTACAATTTTACTGATCTTTCCCCCCCTAATGCAGTGGAAATTATAGTGCTGGGGTTCCAGCATTACCTAATGACCCTAGGTACCACCGTCTTGATTCCAAGTATGTTTGTAAACCAAATGGGAGGCAGTAATGTAAGCAATACATTCTTCTCTGTTTTCATCTTTTCTCTTTGATTTTGTCTATTGACTCAATCTAATGGAGTATTTTCGTCGTTGCAGGTAGAGAAGGCTAAGGTGATACAGACCTTACTATTCGTTTCAGGACTAAACACGCTAGCACAGACCTTATTTGGCACCCGACTTCCCTCAGTAATCGGTGCTTCACACGCGTTTATTATTCCGATGACTTCGATTCTACATGCCAAAAGATATCATTTGGAATCTCCAGAGCCTTATGGAGATTACTGCACATATCATGTAATCTGTCTTCTTTTTCTTTTAGTAATTTTTAGTACAACTTCTTAGCAATTCTTTGTTTTTCTGACTTTGGGCTTTCGGGTGATTTTCAGAAGTTTGAAAGGACAATGAGAGGTATGCAGGGTGCTCTCATTGTGACCTCTTGTTTCCAGATGCTCCTTGGCTTCTTAGGCGTGTGGAGAAACGTCGTGAGGTCATTATTGAAAATTGCAGCCTTTTTTCATAGCTTATTTAGTAATAAACTGTTTGTTCATTCACATAATGTTTTGACAGATGTGGGATATAGTTTATTTTTTATTTTTTATTTTTATTTTGAATCTCTTCTTTATTTGTTTTTTAGGTTTATTACCCCTCTTTCTATGGTTCCTCTCATGACTTTTACTGGACTTGGGCTATATTATCTTGGCTTTCCAATGGTAAGATTACCTGATCCCTCAATACATCTTTTCTCTCTATTCCTGGTTTTTCCAGTTAAGACCTGAAGGCAACATTTTTTTCTTCTTCCACTTATTCAGTCTTTAATGCTGACAAATAAATTGAAAGGCCCCTGCCAAGAAGACTGATGATAATACCATGGTCATCAAAAAACGTAGAAAAAGCATTATGAAAAATATTCACGTGCATTGTTGGAATGAAACATACGAATGCGGGAATTACATTCTAAGATCAAACTTATTTCTAAAGATTATCATTCCCCTCCAACCGCATCGCCAAAATTCAACATTTTGTACTTTCTTAGCTGAATTCGAGTAGAATAAAGTTCATTTAGTGTTGCTTGGGTACATTGTTTTTACGGATCTAAAACATGTTTTTGGGCGTAACTTGTTCTCCTACACTGAGGAACTGGTAGCTCCTGATATTTCACTATATTTGCGAAAGAATTTTTTTGCTATTGAACTGTTTCCCCTTCACTGTTTTTTCCTTGTAGCTGGCAAAGTGTGCCGAACTTGGGCTCCCCGAGCTAATACTAATGGTTATCCTCTCACAGGCAAGTAATTGTGGTTTGTCAACTGCGCAATGATGCATTAAGGAAGTTTCTTGGTTTTTCTTTTAAGCATTTCCTTCCGAAGGAATTAACTGATTTTCAGTATCCGATGGAAAATCTATGTAATGGTTTTTGCAGTATCTTCCCCATTACGCAAAAGTAAAAACAAAGACGCGGGTGTGTGATCGATATGCACTTCTGTTCTCGGTTGCATTTGTATGGATTTATGCACAAATTCTGACTTCAAGTGGAGCATATCATAACGCTTCTTCAGCCACTCAAGCTAGTTGTCGCACTGATCGTGCTGGCCTCATTACTGGAGCTCCTTGGTAAGACATTATCTATTTTCTCACCTCTTTTTGGTAGGTGTAGGAACTCGATTGGAATCCCATAAACTTTCTTTCCAATAGCATTGCTCCATCCAATAGCACTTAATATTTTTTCCCTCGATAAGATTTTCTATCCTCTCTTCTTTTATTACGAAAAAAAGAACTCGTTCATGCCTTTTGAGATCATAGATCCCTCGATAAGTTTTATTTCAGATCGTTAATTTGAAATTGTACACTTCTAAAATGTAGGGTTACAATTTAGAATTTGATTTCTGAGTTCTCCTATTGCTTTAGTACTCTCAACTCACAGTCACACGTACTTCAACTTCTTATATAGAATTCCGTTGCTAACCATTTCTCATTATATTCCTTACCTCAAATCGCTACATACTCAGGCTCTACATTCCTTATCCATTCCAATGGGGGAGACCAACTTTTCAAGCCGGTGAAGCTTTCGCAATGATGGCTGCTTCTTTTGTTGCTTCTCTTGAGGTTTGCTCCTTTCCATTTAGTTTATAGATTCCTGTGTCATTCGATAGATTTGATTATGTCACCCACCTTTTGTCCATAATTTAATTATGTATGTTTTCACTCCTCATAACCATGAAAGTGGATATCTTTATAAAGATTACAAACATTCTCTCTGTTCCTTTTTTTGCAGTCTACTGGCACATTTCTTGCAACAGCAAGATACGGGAGTGCTACACCTGTTCCAGCTTCTGTTCTCAGCCGCGGTGTTGGCTGGCTGGTAATGACCTGCTATAGTAGTGTTTTTTCTGTTTCGATTATTGATATGAGATAAAATGCTTTTGAGCACTCCCCCGGGGGTGTATTCTTACTGCTGGTTTCAATCCGTGTGTTTCAGGGATTTGGGACTTTTCTGTCTGGTATATTTGGTACTGTGACCGGTTGTACTGCATCAGTGTAATAAGCTCGAACTTAATGTCTGATCCATTATTTTTTTCCTACCAATGTAATTGCGTTTATGCATCTTCTCGTCGTATGAACTCATCATATTGTATCCTGAGTTTTGCGTTTATTTGTGCAGTGAAAATGCTGGTTTATTGGCAATGACAAGAGTAGGAAGTCGACGAGTCGTTCAAGTATCAGCTGGGTTTATGATATGTTTCTCTTTATTAGGTTTGTTCATACTTCCCATTTCCTACTAGTCTACTGTTTTTGTCTCTCTATTTTCTTGCAAAAAAAAAGTTACTTTTAGGCTTCGTTTGTTTCAATGTAAAACGATTTACGATGAAAAATATTTTTCCTGTAAAATGATTTTAACAAAAAAACAAGAAATTATTTTACAAGAAATACTCCATCGTGAATTGGACGCAAATGGAAATACTCCATCGTGATTCCTGTGAATTGGACGCAATGCATCAGGACCCGGCTTTGGAAAACAACTTACGGGAGTCCTGAGGAAGAGTTGTTTTCCTCTCATTGGTGGAAATTATTTTACATGTAAAACATTTTTCACTACATTTTGTGTAACAAAACACCCAAAAACAAGAAATTATTTTACAAGAAAACGTTTTACGCCCAAACAAACGGAGAGTTTACATTTCTGTTCGGCAACATAAAAATCAGCAGAAGGCAGTGAAGTACTTGGTATGCACAGTCGTGTTAGACGTAGATCTTATATTTTCTTGGTACCTAGAGAAAGGATTTGAGATTTTGTGTAGTAATTTCTCATGAACAAGTACCTGATATGGCCAAACAGGAAAATTTGGAGCATTTTTCGCTTCGATACCTCTGCCAATTACAGCAGCTTTGTACTGTTTCTTCTTCGGCTACGTATGTAAGTATCTTCTCCCCTTCAACAAATATCTATTTTTGCTAATAAAACTAACTGCTACGTACCTAGAAAATTTATTTATTTGTGTTTCATGCAGCCTCCGCGGGCCTTGGCCTTCTCCAATATTGCAATTTGAATAGCTTCAGAACTAAATTCATATTAGGCTTCTCTTTCTTCCTCGGACTCTCTGTTCCACAATACTTCCGGGAATATCAACTACGTTCAGGAGCGAGTCCCATTCACACGCATTCGACATGGGTAAATTCTCTCTCTCGAAAAGAAAAAAAAAACCCGAAAAACTGGATTTTCACGGTTTGATAGCATTTCAAATGTTGACTATTTGTTCGATAAAACTGCAGTTTAATGACATAATAACGGTGATCTTCACGTCCCATGCCACCGTGGCTGTTTTAGTTGCCGTGATCTTGGATTGCAGTCTCGTTCGCGAGGACGATGAGGGTGGAAAAGACAGCGGATCACATTGGTGGGAGAAGTTCATGTTTTATAATAGAGATGTGAGAAGTCATGATTTTTATAAACTGCCTTGTAAACTCAACGAGCTTTTCCCTCCTTTGTAAACTCAACAAACTCTTCGCTCGTTTAGGAGTTTTAGCATAACCAGTTAATGTGTAGCTCTTTATTCTTCCCTGTAGTTTATGCTTTTATAAACTCAGGAAACTTTTCGATCTTATATCTCTGCTGTTCATGGTTCTGAAATACCCAATTTTGCATGTAATTACTAAATTAGTTTTGAAATTGTCCCTCTGCTGTTATTTGGGAACTTTCAAAGACCCTCTTAAGATTACGTGAAGGTAAGAGAGAATTAGGCTTTTGGTATAGAGAAGAAGAAGAAGATCCTTGTATTCGCGGTCTATGTTATCCGGTGTTTGTGTTCAACGGGATATTGCTCAGGATACCCGGTTTTTTGCACTAAAATGGGAAAATTCCATCCAAATCCCCCCCCACCCCCCATAGGATTCTATACACCGTACGGCCTGGGATAAAATTTGGGTGAGAATTTCAAATCCCATCCCAAAATGAGTTAACAAACATGGGAAAAAGGGACCCACTCTAACTCACCCCAAATCCCAACCCCCATATCCCCCAAAACAAACATGGCCACAGAGATCATTAAGTGGAGGTAGGTGTTGAGATGACTTAAGTGGGGGAGACTTTTAGGTCGAGAACACAGAAGAAAGAAAAAACAAGAGAGGTTATGTTGCATGGAAATGCAGAGGCCCAGCCCTAGGGCAACACTGAAAAGAATAATGTTCGGGTCGCGCTAATGCTGGGTACTGGGTAGGGATCTTAAAGGACACTGCTGGGTGTAAAGAAAAAAAGGGACCGAAAATGTACCGATTGCGTTCGGGGACCCATTTTTGGGTCCCACACGAGTGATCCGAACCGTTCATTGTTCTTAAAACATTTTTCCGAGGGGCCCCACAAAATTTCAGCTCAATCGGACGGTTGAAAGTGCTCAAACCAAAATCTCACCGTTTGAATAAAAAAAAGGTCCCCGAACGCGATCGGTACATTTTCGGTCCCTTTTTTTTTTCTGTACCCGTATCTTTATCTGATCTTAAACGCCTAAATTTCCTAGTCCAATCCCATAATGGCTTGTCCAAGGCCCTTAAATTCATTAAGCCAATTTATCCCAAACCCATGGCCCATTTAGTAGGTGGTATAACTCTAACACAGCAAATTTAAGAAAACTGTTCTGTATCTTGGGTCCGGTTATGAATTGATTTATGAATTTTGTGGTTTAGTTTATGAATGTTTGTTGTTAAATAAGATGACCAGCTGGATGACCAATTTTTCAAGTCCCAATTTTGCTGATGTGGGGCGATCTGGGCCCTTTGTTAGGTGCATATTATATGTCCTAATCGGGGGTGTATATTGAAGTATTTCCCAAAGTACTGAAACTATGTATGTATTGGGCAGTAGGCCGGATTTTGTATTGGGTAGTTGCCGGCTTATTTATCTTTTTGGTCTTTAATGTATTTGTCAAGCGATGATTTTGTTTCCAAACTATTTGCACTAATTTGGGCCCTAATGTTTAGAATAAAATTCACTTTTAGCCCAAGCCCACCATTGTTGTTGTCAATTTCCCCAACTTCTCGTCACCCTAGTATGAGGCCCAATATCCATTACAGCCCATCGCTTGCTGGATCATTAATTCATTCACTGATCAGTTTCATACCAAAATGGTGGATGGGTTTAACCCTCAATCTTTTGCTATCCGCTCGCAATTTTTGCTTTCACGAATTTTAGTAGTTTGGTGCAAGGTTGTCAAATCGCGAATCGAGTTGATCCTTTTCTGAATCGTGAATCGTAACGATTCGGTCCAACTTTCACAAATACATTGGTAAATGTATCTATGCCTCTACATAATAAACATACATTGTAAAATTGAAAAATTTAAGCTAAAATACATATTTAAGATTGCTTTCTACTATAAATTGATGATCACGGCAAAATAAATACTATAGTAACATCGATATATGCATATAAATGTTAAGAATTCATAATAAAAAGCTTACAAAATAAAGCTTGTAGCCCTAATAGGTAGGAAACTAGCTTATATGACAACGTATGTGGGTTAGTCCGAGCCTCAGAGCCGTGCCCTGGTCTATGATTTAGAGGATACAAGAGCAAAAAAGATTGATTTGTGAAATTATATGTCCATGATAGATACGTCTCCATTGAATAAGGAATATGATTTCCCGCACTATATGATCTCATATTCTTACTTTTCTATAAGAAAAAACAAGGCAAAATAGCTAAAGTGGTTTTATATTGTCGAATGAAAGTTGTGATAAACCTTGATTCACCTAAAGATTCGAATCATTTTTGCGTGAATCGGGAATCGAATCGCGAATCGAACCGTGAATCGGACGATTCACCTCCGATTCTATATCAACCTTGATTCACCTATAGATTCGTATAGTTTTTGCACATAATCGTGAATCGAATTGTAAATCGAATCGTGAATCGTGCGATTCTGACAACCATGGTTTGGTGTGCTTTTAAAATATGCTTTCTCGCAGACTAATTTTTCACACCTCGTGCTTTCATATAAATCTTTTCTTCTTTGACTAATGCCATCGCGCTTTCGCTCTCGTTCACACACATGCACACGCATTATGTAACTTATACAAGTTTAAACATGAGATGATCTTTCGCTTTCACAATTCATTTTCAGCAAAAAGCGGACTACAATAATACCCTACCACTTGTCATTTTGTTTGTTCCCTTTCTGACTTTTTGAAGTTCCAAATTGTTTGGCCCTTTCAGAAAATTGAAATATATATATATTTTTTATCTTTTCCTTTTACTCAGATTTACAAGAATTCGAACGGAAAGGCATTTCTCGAAAAAATGTAGATTTTGTATGTATAATGACTTTTTTTTTTTAGTAATTTAATTTTTCAAAATTGATAAACAAATTGGGACGGAGTTTGGCTTTGTCTTGGTTTCCAGTTTTAGAAATTTATCTTCCAAACTTACACTGTTTTAGTCATCCGTATTTTTTCGTCTTTAATGATTTTTTTTTATCGAATTTACTTTTTACTTTATTATTTATCTCTATTCAAAACATAAAAAAAAATAAATTACTTTTTAAATTTTATGGTACTGGGATCCGGAGATCAGGACCCAGAACATGGAATGTGCAGTCCTAGTCTATCCACTAGCACTAAAATTTACTACTCCTAATAAACCAAGGAAGAAGGACAAAGATGTTGCGCACGTGGCTATTTAAGCACCACACGTGCGACAGCTACAGCTTGTGTGGGGGTACTAGGCAGTAATTCAGGGGCCAACGGCCAACCTCACAAGGCCCACGTGAGATATGACTTTGATTTCCAAAAACCTTAATTTCATAGTGATCTCACAGAACAAGACAAAGCTCTAAAGGACACAACAAGAATTCATTTTACAGTAAAGATAAGGGAACCAACCGTGGTGCACCGACGTTATTCGAAGAGTCGTGAGACGCCGTTGGCCCCCCAACCCATCGATCCGAGCCGTTCGTCATCCTTCTTTAACGAATTCCGAGTGGGCACGCGAGAATCGAGGCAATCGGACGGTTGTATGAGCTCGATCCAAAATCATCCCATTTCGATCCAAAACTCGAATCGATTCTGAGAAGGATGAACGGCTCGGATCGATCGGTTGGAGCCCACACCGTCGGTGCACCATGGTCTGTGCACGTAGCAGCGTTCTTCATTTTAATACCATCCGGCTGTATAAGAGAATTTCCACTCTAAACAAAACTCAAAATAGAGTCTTCAAATTAAAGATAATCCTAACCACCGGTGGATAATGTGTAAAAAGATATCTTGATCTCCGAGAAAAAATGCATTAATATCCGTCAAATTTTATATTTATGTTGATTTTTCGTGAAATGCGTGTTAAAATTCTTACTTATTGGACGTCGTATGTATGTTATTGACTATCTAGTAGTAGGTGGTTAGTTACACTCGAACTTTAAAGGTAAATATATACTATTCTATTTGTTACGTGGAAAATTTGAATTAGAAATTTTCAAATTAGTAAGAAATGTTTAAAACATGGATATTATTTGAGAGGTACGGTAGATATCTTCTTAATAATACCATTGTATTATTGTATAACAATTAGATGCAGTTAAAAAAAAGAGTATAAAAATTGGATTGCAAATATAAAGATGTTATTGTTGTAGCCACAAAGAACCAACCAAAAAATAAACCATAGAAATCCATCTCTATTTCAAAGTCGTGTGTATCACGCCCTCAAATTTCAAGAAAAAACAAATATACTTTCCCTCCGTAGAGTATCCCAATAATTCCCCGCAACTACGACCAAAAGTCATCTCACAACGTCCATTTATAATGAATAATTAAAGTCAACATCTCATACCCATATCCCAAAGGTGCTAAGGTTATTACAAATTTTCAATGAGTCAAGGAAAGAAGATTTAGAGAACAAGTCTAGTTCCAAAAGAAAATTAGGATTTTACAAATAGTTTGAGTGCTCTTCATGCCATTGTGGACGCTGCCACAGAGCTCTCAACTTTGCCAACTTTGATTTTTCGGGAGTCGCCACCCAGGTTTGTGGATAGTCACTCGAGAAACCAATTTTGAAAAGTGTGACTTTTGTGCCATTATTCAGAAAAAGGCTTTGTTATTGACTCTTTTAAAAGATTTTGGGTTCGTAGCCAGGTTACAAGAGGGGAATGATTTTACAGCACCTCTCTCGCCCGATAGGATCAATCTCTACTTTAATGTTTATGAATTTTTACAAAAAAAATTTATTATTAAATTTTGTCCATGTAAAGGGATGAGGAGTAAAATGAAGGAAATAAAATACGGTAAACATATACAGTAGGAAGATGGCATATGATGATGATGCAAAACTATGATTTTAGCTCCTTTGGTACAAAGATTGAACCGGCCTAACAATATATAATCGACCTGTGCGCACGGGTTCACACCAGGGCGCACGGGTGCCTTACACCCAAATCTCTTATTTTTTGCTCTTGGTTTTAAATATTTGAAGATAAGCTTGAGAAGAGACTTTGATGATCTGGGCAAGGATGGCTAGACCTCTTTAGTTTTTAGAAATTGATTATCTGGCTTTAATAGACAAGCTAATTTTCTAAGAAGTGAAGAAAGAGAGTACTTACACAGATTTTAAAGAAAGGGAAAATTATCGAAATGGTCCCCGTAGTTTCACCCGAGTCTCGATTTAGTCCCTCTAGTTTCAATTGCACTCCAACGAACCCTGTAGTTTCAATTTTGGTTGAATTGAGTCCAAACGTTAACTTCCGTTAGCCGATTAGACTGAAAACCCAATTTGGGGATTTTTTGAGGGTCAAATTCGTCTTTTCACCCACTCTTCTTCTTCCCCAATTTGTAACCCTAACCCTAAATCAAATCCAATCTTTTTATTTCCTTTGCAAAAATAAAAAAAATAAAAAATGTCTTCAATCACAATTTACCAGCATTACAACCACGATAATTACTTCGGTTTCTATTATAACAAATCAAGTCCCAGTTTCCAAGCTTCCAAAATACGTGCTCAAATCCTATGGTGGTGTTGATCATCACTTTGTCTAGTTTTTATACACAACAGTAAAGAAAAAGAAAACAACTTCAGAAATCAAACCAACTATTGATACGTAGTTTAATTCAACACGTTAATTTAGTTGAGAATTCCCACGAATGAAGCTTCTACTCTTCTTCGATCAGCGTTCGTGCTAGCTGGGAGAGAGAGAGAGAGAGAGAGAGAGAGAGAGAGAGAGAGAGAGAGAGAGTTGTACATGTGGTTGCGACACCTTCTCTTTCTCTACCCCGCCGCCGTTCGAGGGCGGAGGGGGAGGAACACGGCCGGCCTCAAGATCGACGCTCGAATTGGGATCTCTGGGCTTGGGGTGGGGCCCAATTGGGCCAGAATCAGTCGCATTGGTCTAGCCGGAGACGTTGGGATGGAATCCGGTGCGTTTGGCCCAAGTCGAGGGCAGCATTGTGGCGGAATTCGGCGCCGGAGGCCATGGGCCAGGTCGGGGACGCTTTGGGTGGTCGGAGCTTGCCATTTGAAGATTGGATTTCATTTTTTTATTTTTTTATTTTTGCAAAGGAAAGAAAAAGATTGGATTTGATTTAGGGTTAGGGTTAGGGTTACAAATTGGGTAAGAAGAAGGGTGGGTGAACATACGAGTTTGACCCTCAAAAATTCTCCAAATTGAGTTTTCCGTCTAATCTGCTAACGGAAGCTAACGTTTGGACTCAATTCGACCAAAATTGAAACTACAGGGTTCGTTGGAGTGCAATTGAAACTAAAGGGACTAAATCGAGACTCGTGAACCTACATGGACCATTTTGATAATTTTCCCTTAAAGAAAATGGGAGGAAACTAGTTTTTAGAAAATGGTCACTAGAGGAGGACTTGTGCGCGTAAGTCATGTAAAATGCTTGATTTTTGAAAAGTTCATTTTGATTGCATGTAGATCCCTTTTTAAACATACTACCAGTACGAGAAATTGGAACGTGTTTAAAGGGTTCCCTCAGGGGGCCAAAATAATGGCCTAAAAGACCAACTTTTACCTTGAAAAAAGCCTTCGGACAATGCTCTTTGATGAAAATTGGAAAACAATACCGGTGATTAATGCTTATGGTTGAAAAAGATTGATCTTGAAGTTGTGGGCTTTAGACTCGAGTTTTGCAATGGACTTTTGAGGTTTTGTTGAGGTTTTTCTTGAAGATTTTTGGGATTTTGTTGGTGGTTTGAGAATGGAAAATGGAATAAAAATTTCAGTGGAGTGTGGAGAAGATTTTTGAATGGCTTTTGGAGTTGACTTTTGAAGAGGACTTGAAGTTATTTTTGAACGATTTTTTTTTGGAGAGTTATTCGTAGGTTTTGTGGAGTTTTGAAGAGAGAAAGGTGGTTGGAAATTTCTGGGCAAAAGAGTTGCCACGGGGCTCTCGACTTCGATTTCGAGTCGCCACCTGGGCTTGTGGATAGTCACCCGAGAAACCGATTTTGAAAAAATCTGACTTTCATGCTGTGTTCTGAAAAAAGGCTTTAACTACTGATCTTTTAACCAAAACATTTTGGGCTTGCAGCCAGGTTAAGAGAGGGGAAGGGTTTTACGACACCCTCTTCGGCCGACACGAGGATCGGTCTCTACTTTAATGTTCGTGGGAGTTTTGTGAAAACATTTTATTACTAAACTTTGTCATAACAAGATAGGGAGCAAGGTAAAATGGATTTAAAATGTAATATGGAAATGAAATAAATACCATATGGATGCAAAATATGACATATGAAAAAGACATAAAAGACATTATTTAGAGTGACATGAAAAAGAATTTGAGTTATCACTGAAATCAACTCGTGCGCACTAGTCTCAATTGGCGCACACGAGTTATGCTGTCTGGGCGCAACTTTGATTCTTTATTCTTGATTTGAACTGTGTTGCAAATTTTTGTTTCTACTTTCTGGTTTTTAGAAATTGATATTCTAATGATTTTGATTATATTGACAAACTAATTTTTCTTGAGAAATGGTGAAGGGAAATGACAATATGATTAAAATCAGGTAAAATAAAATAAACAACATATATTTTCACAAAAAGGGTGCAAAATCAACTTTCAGAAATTGGGTATTAGAGAAGGACTTGTGCGCACGATTTGCAAGAAGCTTGATTTTGAAAATTTTATTTTAATAATATGCAAACACTGTTCTAAACACACTACTAGTGTGAAGAACTATAATGTGTTTAAAGGCTCCCCTCAACGGGCCAGAATGTTGGCCCAAGGACCAATTTTATACCTTTGAAAAGTCTTGAACAATGCTCCTTTGTAACTTAGTTTGAAAAGCAATTTGGAGGTAGGTTCTTTGGCTGAGAAACTGAGGTTTTTGAATAAAGAGGTTGCGGTGCTTAGAGCTGTGGAAAATTAGGAGTGTTTTGAAGACTTTTGGAAGATTTTCTTTGAAGTTTTTGGAGCGGCTCAGTAAGCTGAAAAATTTGAATTTGAGGGAGTGTGGGAGAGTATATTAGCTGGTAGGAGAGGAGAGAGAGAGAGAGAGAGAGAGAGAGAGAGAGAGAGAGAGAGAGTAGTCTTGAAATGAAGGGAGGAGAGTGGTATTTATAGGAAGAGGGGGTGCAAAAATGGGGGGTTTTAAAAGGTTCAAAGGGTCCAAAGGGATCCTGGAAGCAGGGAACTGGGTTTTAAGGGAAGGGAGGCATCCAAGCAACCCCAGAAATCAACATATCATCATGAAATTTGCATGTAAGATGCCTGTACAGAATTTGGCGTCTGGCAGTCAACTCGTACGCACCAATTGAGACTGCACAGTAGACCAAAAATTCGCAGGACTGCCTTGGGTGCCACCAACTCTGTTTTGCGCGTGATTTAAAGCGTTGGAAAGATTGTTCAGTCTACTTTCTAACCCAAGTGGTTTGAACCCAAAATAATTTGTATATCCAAGTCTATGACCATTTTACCCTCAAGAGGTCGGGAAAACAAGTCATTTTGACAAAACATTTGCATCTCCCTCATTTCAAAACGGAATGAGATGTATTATATATCAAAAAGAGGATTTTAAATTTACTACAAGATGTTGTATGCTAGGGTTTGTTTTGAAAAGGTTTTCTTTTGGGTTTTTTTAGTAGAAAGAGCATTGTTCAAAGCTTTCGAGGCATGTTTTGGTCCATGTAATCATTGGGGAGCCTACGGCCACAACTTAAGGTTATTTGGAGGGTCCAAATTGGGGTGTCTATAGCCATGCTTCTCAAAATTTCATGCATCAAGGATACTCCAACTGATGCTCCTTAGTTGTACCTGAAAACAGTAGGGTTGAGCATTCACTTCGCCCAATATAGGTTTCTTTTAACAATTCAGAAATGCATAAACAAGACATAGTGGAGATGATGAACAATGCATTTTCAACATTCACAATTTAGCTTCTAGAGACAACACCTTATTATCTCAACTAGAATGATAACTCTTCACACACCTCCTACTCGCATCCACAAGATAATAACTTTAGGGTATCAATTATTAAACTATAGTCTTTCCTATTGACTCATCTCATTAGTACCACTTAACAGACTCTGTACATTTCTTTGAAACCCAATTAACCGGGTCCAACAACCCTCACAAACCATCTTTAGATTATCACAAAGTTTGTATTAATAAGGGACCATTTCTTCCTTTGTTTCCAATCACTTCGTTAATCACAAGTTCTCGAGTTCCATGGGCCTTGTTTACCCAAGTTGAGATTCAAAAGTTTCATTATCTTTAGTTTAACACAATGTTTAATTGTGCTATGGGGAAAATCAAGAGTATCTGTTAACTAACACGGTTCAATATCACATATCCAACAAATAACGGATAACAAGTATCCATCAACTATTCAATTATGTCGCCAATACCCTGAGCACTCCAATTACTCACGTATCCTACACATGTCCACGTATTCCCATGTCTAAATGCCTTACAAGAGCCAACATGTCCTACAAGTATTCCATAGCAATCATCCATCACATATTCAAGTACTTCTCGCATAGCTAAAGCGTTTCTCATATATTCATAGTCCCCATATCCCATAATTATACGTGTGTCCGTACTAATGCCCCCGTATCCCAAGATTACCCGTTTCTTCACAACTACTCAATAAGAGTCCTACGAGTGCCAATGTACCCTGTAAGGCTCAACAAATCTCTAAAGACAATCCAGGTTCAACTTGTTCATTAACTTGGTCTCAGGGATTTGAAAATCCTCTACCCGTTCTCTGTGTCTTATAATTCTCATGACGCTCTTCCTTACGACACACCGATTTGCAGTTTAAGTTTTTTGCATTATCTCCATATCGATTAACCTCCTATGATCGTCAATTAACCAAATGTCCATCTCTTTGGATTTATCATTTATTTATCCACATTAACTTCAATTGTACAGAGGGTGTCCCACATACGATACCATTACATGTCCACAAACACCTACTAATTTCCATTTCATTCTATTATGTTCTCGTTCATAATTTACGAGTCTCAAGTGCTTTTCAACAAATTTCTAAGTTAAGAACAAAGATATCATGATGGATGTTGCAAATGAAAACCCAACGGGCGTCAAGGGAGGACCAGAGTTACAAAATAGAACATGAGCTACAATCTTCCAAAACCGTTCGGACAGCCGGGATTTCCGTCTGGACGAAAATTTTAGCAAGTCAGGTCGTGCTCATAAATCTGTAAATTTTGGTATTTTGGTCCAAACTCAATGATTATAGCTCAAACTCAGAAACTTAACGTGTTAACCAACAACAAACAACAAAAGGGTAATGTATTCCAATGCGATTAATCAAATCAAACAACTAGATCAAGAATCTCCCAAGTTTACAATCTCAAACACTAGAAAATGGGTTTTCTTCAATTTCAAGAGAGACAAGCATAAATCTATGGATTTATATCACATATACACCACAATCACAATAAGAAAGTTCAAGAAACCCCTACCTTAAGTGTTTTGAGCTCTCACAAATCCTAGAGCAAGAAACCCTAGCTTCTTTAATCTTGAATCCCACCAAAAATTAGCCTACAAGCTATTACACATGAAACCAAGCTCCAAAAAGGTGAGAATACATATTATGGAGTGTGGATCTACAAGGGTTTGTGTGGGTTACACGTGTTTAGAGTGAATTTTGGGGAGGGAGTTGAAGAAATCAAGAGGGACGAGAGAGGGAGTGGTGGCCGGCCATGAGAGGGGGGAGAAGAGTGATTTCTCTCTTTTCCTCTTTCCTTTTATAGTCCGAGTGCCCTAATTACACCTCACACCCCTAATCTCGTTAATGTGTTACTAAAAGGTCCACAGTCAATTCACTTCTTGCATTCACCCACATGAAAACATTTAAACTAAATTCCTCAAAGTTCCCAAATTAAAATTTAAAATTTTTATGTGAAAATCCGGGTCTTGACATTGTGCATTCAAATTTGAAGACTTAAAATTAAGCCTTTAAAATAGAGGGTCAACATAGAGTTTGACTAGTGGATTTTGAGTCTATTATAGATATTATAGAGATACAAGATTTAAAGATGCTCAATGCCGATAAAATAAAATAAAATTGTGCTCTAAGCCTAGCTTAAAAAGGGGAGAGAAGGGAGATATTTTACAGAGTTGACTTATTCCACATCCTTCACAAACATATATTTGAGCAAACTTGAAAGGTTTGTAGAGCTCATTACGAGTTTTAATTCGATATTGGATTGTTTAATTTGTTAAGTTCGATGAATAGATTATTCGTGTAACGGAGTAGGTTAATCGGATGTCAAATTGTTTCATATAATCATATTCTTTTAGGAGAAATAAACAATTAAACCTTGGTTAATGGCTTTTGCCTTCGTAGATGAAAAACTCCTTTGCGAATGTCAAAACACATTTGCAAACCGTAGAATGAGATTCCCGGGATGTTAACCTGGATTTTGTTATTTCTTGGATAAATTTCTATGATTTAGATGAACTTTATTTGTGTTTTGCCTAAAGAGTCCTTTACTTTCTTCCTTTAAATTTTCTCTAAATAAGGGCTCTAAACCTGTTTGTACCTAATTTTGACAAATTCGCCAGGTCGTAGGGTAGAATGCCATGTGCCAAATGGGCTTCTCATGGTCAACACAATGTCAAAATCAAGTAGGCCCAATTGTTGATCAACAAGAAAGTCAAAGTCAATCAAGTCCAAGTGCAAAAAGATTGAAGATTGGAAAACCAATTGTAATATAACATGAGTACATCAGATCTATCTTACTCTTTCATTCGACAACAAACTCTTACATTATAGGATAGTTGAGATTTTTCAAGGTTTGATTGCATTCACAGACAGATCCTCAGGGTATTATCTTGAATATTTCTTACATTTCCTTAGATAAGCATTGTAAGGGTAAAATACACGAGAATTTAGTCATGAATACCATATGGCAGTTAATGGAGCAATTTTCAGTTGAAGATGGTTAACAAGATGAGTAACATTTGGAAATAAGCCTAGAAAACTAGCAAGCACTCAAACTTTTGACCTATTCAAAAGGCCACGTGGTAGCCATCAAAGGATTTTGGTTTGCAATCAATGTGTGCAATCAATTTGAGTTCCCAAAGATAAAAGGAAAAGGTTCGGAGACATGGGACACGTGTCACATGTCTCAGGACCAATTTCAGGGACAAGTGGCACATTTCAGGCCATAGATGACACCTTATCAGGGCATTCAGGAGGAAATATTCCTCAATTATTCGATATTTACACTGGATACAAGAGTAGTTTTGCTTCACGGAGCTTAAGTGAGCCGTGATTATAGCCAAAATGGTCCGTACAAATAAGGAGGTAGGAATAGGCCATGGAAAATAGGAGTTATGCTCGTTTTTTACTGTTATAAAGGGGACACGTGGCAACAATAAGGACCATTACTGTGAATGTCAATGGTTCGACATATTTCAAGCTTTTCTCAATAAGTGGAAACGGTTTTAGAAGTTGGAACATGGCTTACTCTCAGTGCCCTCTGTGCTGTTTTTTAGAGAATTAGTCTCCAATCATCTATCAGAGCTCAATTTTTGTGCAACTTTACACCCTTTCTTGAGTAGCACTTTTTTGCAGCATTATTGTTTGATGTTTCATCCAACTAGTCTTAATGGTTTCTATTAAATTTGCAGTTGAAGATGGTTAACTGGATGAGAAAAATTAGGAAATAAGTTTAAAAAACTAGGAAGCACTCAAACTTTTAACCTATTCAAAGGGCCACGTGGCAGCCATCAAGGGATTTTGATTTGCAATCAACGTGTGCAATCAATTTGAGTTCCCAAGGATAAAGGAAAAGGTTTGGAAACATGGGACACTTGTCACATGTCGGGAAAAATACAAAATGCCCCCCCCCAAACTTTACACTTAATTACATATCGCATCCCAAACTTTGACTTATTTCAATTTACCTCCTACAATTAAACTCCGTTATTCAAAACGACTCCTTCCGTCCCAATCCGTTACCTCACTAACGGATTGGGACGAAATGAGTCATTTTGAATAACGGTGTTTAAGTTTGGGAGGTAAATTGAAATAAGTCAAAGTTTGGGATGCGATATGTAATTGAGTGTAAAGTATGGGGGGCATTTTGTATTTTTCCCTCACATGTCTCAGGGCCTACTTTCAGGGACAAGTAACACCTTTTCAGGTCATAGATGACACATTTTCAGGGCATTCAAGAGGGAATATTCCTCAATTATTCGATATTTACACTGGATACAAGAGTAGTTTTGCTTCATGAGAAAGCTTCTAGGTATTTGGGTATGCCCCTTGGTGCAAGCCCCAAGTTGAGATCCACTTGGAAACCAGTGATTGATAGATTCAGAGGTAAACTTGCCTCCTAGAAAAGGAGATATCTGTCTTTTGGTGGAAGAATTGTGTTGATCAAATCAGTCTTTTGTAGCCTCCCTATTTTTTTCATGTCACTTTTCAAGATTCCTGCAGGTGTAATGAAATGTCTAGAATCCATACAAGCAAACTTTCTATGGGGCAGTTCTGACCTAAAAAAGAAACTTCACTTGGTAGCCTGAGGAAACATAACTCAAAGTAGAAGTCTGGGAGGCATGGGGATAAGAAACATAAGTGATATGAATGATGCTCTCCTTTTCAAGTGGTGGTGGAGATTTGGCATTGAGAAAGAAGCACTATGGAGGAAGGTTATCAAATCGAAAAATAAGATAGGGGGAAGTAATTGGACTCCAAATTCTGATCTTTCCAAGAAGGTTTCATCCATTTGGAAAGATATCATGCTTACAAAGGAGAGAAATCCTAGGATGTACTCAGTTTTCTTGAGCAATGCAAAAATTAAAGTGGGGGATGGAAACTCCACCCTTTTTTGGCTAGATGCTTGGTTGGGAAATCAGTGCCTTGCTGAGGCATTTCCACCCATTTTCAGATTGGTTTGTCAGGAAAATGAACTTCTGAGTGATGTCTTGGAAAGAAGATCTCAATCTCATGACTGGGGAATCCAATTGAGAAGAAGATTTTATGATTGGGAAAAGGACCTAATGGATGAACTTCACTCCATTCTAGATGGCTCTAGTTTATTAATCTCAAATGGAATTTGTGACAATCTGATATGGCAAATCCAAATGCTTATGTGCAAACTCTGCTTTTGATCTAATCTGGAGAAACGTGGCTCCTTATAGAGTGCAATGCTTTAGTTGGTTGGTACATCTTGGTAGAATAAAATCTGCAGATTATCTTCTTAGACTAGGAATAATTCGTAATGAAGAGGAGGCACTTTGCAAGTTCTGTTCTGTTGAAGTCGAATCTGCTGACCATTTACTACTCCATTGCCAACCAATTTGGGTGATGTGGTCAACATTTATGGCTTGGTGGGGCGTGGTGTGGGTCGCTCCTAAAACCGTGGTAAACCTCTTCAATTGATGGAAAGATTGGAAAATGAAAAAGATGAGAAGGATGATTTGGGAAGCAATCCCTATGGCTGTTCTATGGACCATTTGGAACGTGAGAAACAAATTGGTGTTTGAGAATGAAGCTCCGGATTGGGTTAGAACCACTGATCTGATTAAATCCAGGGTTGCTTTTTGGGTCAAATCCAAAGAGGGAGGTGCTGAATTCTCGATGGACGATTTCCTCTACAGGATTAATAGCTTACTGGAATCTCTTTAAGTTGTTAGCCTTTCCTTTATTTCTTCTTCTCTGTTTTTTCCAGGGTTTGTCCTGGTTTTTCTTAGGGTCTGAGGTGGTTTTGATCACGCTGAGGTTCCTTTCCTCATTGTTGTGGTGCCTTCTCCTCTTCCCTTTTAATCTTTGTTTCTCTTTCAAAGATTAATAAAATTCTTCGTCATTCAAAAAAAAAAAAAGTTTTGTTTCATGAGCTAGTTTTGCTTCATGGAGCTTAAGTGAGCCGTGATTATAGCCAAAATGGTTCGTACAAATAAGGAAGTAGGAATAGGCCCTAAAAATAGGAGTTATTCCCGTTTTTTACCGTTATAAAGGGGACACGTGGTAGCAATCAAGGCCATTTCTGTGAATATCAAAAGTTCGACATATTTGAAGCCTTTCTCAATAAGTGGGAACGGTTTTAGAAGTTGGAACGTGACTAACTTTGAGGGCCCTCTATGCTGTTTTTTAGAGAATTTGTCTCCAATCATCTATCAGAGCTCAAGTCTTGTGCAACTTTACGTCCTTTTTTTAGTAGCACTTTTTCACAGCACTTTTTCGCAGCATTATTGTTTAATATTTCATCAACTAGTCTTAATGGTTTCGATTAGCTTACAAAATGTGTTTAATTTTTATTTATTGATTCTGTTCACACCATTTTATGTGCAGCTTGACCTGTCTTTTGGAGACCAATTCCTCAAATTTAAAGTCGAGACAAAAGCGATTATGTTCGTCTGAGGTTTCAAACCCTAGCATAGGAGGTAGCTGTTGGAAAATTGGAATTTTTCCATTAATTATTTATGGGTTTTCACCCTTAAATTAAAGTGGGACCCACACCGCGTGAGGTGGGCCCTTAGCAGTAATAGACACTCCTATGTTAGGAGTTTAATCTGGTAGAGGAATGAACAAATTCCAATTAGAGATGAATGAGAAATTGTCTCTCGAAGTGGGTTTAATCGGCCTACGGGTTGGATTATTTGGAGTATCCAAATTTTTCGAAGAAGGGAACGCGCACTGCTGCCGCCGCCTGCCCGGACCGGACCGTGACCGGGACTGTAAGTTCGAGGTCTGTGGTCCTGGCCTGGGTTTGAGCTTGGCTGGCTGGCTAGACGATTATATTGGGCTTGGGCTCGAGCTCCCTTATCCTTTTATTACCCAGAAGCTTGCAAGTTCTGGGTAAGACCCGACCCGTTTAAATTAAAATGATTATAAAATCAAATATGCCGGTTACCTAATGCCCAGACTTGCATACTGATTGAGTAAGAATCCAATACCCACGTCACATATTTGAATTGCAAATTAGTTTTGCAAATTCAATGTTGGGTTAATACCCATATTTTATGCTTGGTAATTGAATTGCATTCAACTTCCACGTTTCATAACATACAGATTGAATGTGAATTCAATTGGAATTTGAATATTGCACTTAGTGCAATATAAGTTACGGAAATTCAATTGCCAGATTAATGGATTGGTTAATTCCCATGAATGAGAGAGGCTCCTCTCTACTCCTATATAAGGCAGTCCTTTCCATTGGTTTGTACACACTGAAAATCAGTCTCTTGTTCCATTGTTCTTCATTCAGTTTTTAGGAAGAGAGTACAGACACTAGTTCGTTCGACAGGGCAATCCGGTTGGTGTTACCGTTTGATTGTCGTAAGCCACTGTATCCTGGAAAGCAGATGTCGGTCAATCCCTCAAACACCTACGGTGAGGCGGCGAATTTGCTTTAAGGAAACCGTGTGAAACACGGGCCCTGGCTTGTTTTCGGTTTGCTAATTTTTCCCGGTTTCCTTTATTTCTTGTTCATATTTTTAATTTCCAGAATTTAATTACGTGTTTACTGTTTTTTGCACTGATTTTTCCTACAGTAGCGAACTTTTAAATCTCATATTGTCCCCACTGTAAACAGTGAAAACATAAAGAATGAAATCAACTTACTGTTTTAACTACCGTTTTCACTTGGCTGCAGTAGATTCTATGTACAAATATAAGCTTCAAGCACAGTGTGATTTGGGAACTCTACACTTTCGCACATGTGGGTGGGACATCACAAAAAAATTCCACAGCGTACTATGTGTACATGAAAGAAAGAAAAGAAGAAATGAATATTGACTCTATACAATTGTCTTTTTCTTTTTATAATTGCTATATAGGATGAGTAAATTTGAAAGGGAAGAAATCTAGAAGATCTTTTTTGGAGGAGAAAATCTTGGTATGATTTGAATTTTGTGAGCTGGTATGGTCTAATTTCTTCGTTGGCAGTTTGATCTTACACTTCCAAGGACCACATTTGCAAGCTAAGGCTGAAGAGAAGCCCATAACGTAGTGGGGGTATCCCATGGTCGTAAATATCAGCTGTTAACTAGCATATTGGCCAATGACTTCCAATACCGTTAGACCTCAATATATCGGTGAGATTGAAAATTGCATGCTTGTTCTAGTTACGTGACGTTCGTTTTTTATTCACAGAAGGCAACATGCGATGCTCGATTGTTACGGCGTATTTATGCACTGTAAAAGGATTTTTTGGAAAAAGATAACATTAAAATTTATGACCTTTACAAACGACTAACCGATTTCTGCTATCTATTCGATGCTTTCGATACCGTTACACTGCGACCAAGACTATTATGTGTCCCGAGACAACTATTTAAAACCTTGGTCTACCCATTCAACAAGGAAGAGGTCAAAGTGGGATTGACTTTGGGCTTTAAAACAGAATGGAAATATTGAAATAACAATAAGTAACGGACTCATGCACTATTGTTTGTTTCAGTTTGACCTATTTCAAGATTTGACCCAGAGTTATAGCTGAAGTGGTCGTGAGTGGGCACTTGTGTTTTAATTTGTGAGGTCTCAAGTTCAAGTCAATGAAGCGACGTTGGTCTGCCGTGGTAATCTAACTCTACTCACATCTTATCGTCTGATAGAAAAAGTCTGTCAAAACTTACCGGATAGCAAAGTTATCAAAACCCTTTCCTAAAAGGAAAAAATGGGTTTACCGGTGACCAATTGGATCACCAAGATTTCGTGATTCATTGTTCTGATCGAATTGGTATCTATCATTCGACACACAAATTAATAGGTCATACAATGTTTAGTAAACGCAGAGACCCGAGAAACGATCGTCCATGTTTTAACCTTTTTTGTGAATGTAAGAATATTAATTTTCCGTAACTTTAAATTCACGCGATTGATTTTCGTAACTTGAACCCGTTTAGGAAAGGGAAGATAACACTTGGACCCAATGGCCAAGTGCCATAACCAACCCAAAGGACAAGTGCACATGAGAATATTAGTGTCTGGGACCATACTAGTCAGATGGGGACACAAAAACAGCTCCATGAAGCTAAGAATCAGATTTCTCTCTTTCATTTGTCATGGATGATTAATCTACTTTGGTACATATGCCTATTACCCCCAAATCCAAAATTTGAATTGTGCCATTAATGGAAAAAAATGAAAACATTCGGCTGCTAACCAATTTGCAGTTTGCACCTACATTCTGGACCCAATTAAGACCAAGTGGATCTCCCACCCAAGGACAATTACTACCACAGGAATGCTAACCAATCATTGCTTTAGCTTAGTAACAAGGGATTGAAGCAATTTGTTACCTACCAACACTGAGGTAGCAGAAATCAATTAAGTTTATGGTATCTGACCTACCAGAGCACAACCAAAGCATGCAGTGACGGAGTTAGGATCCGGGTGTGTTGGTCAGTGACGTCAAATTTTAGTTAAGTGTCGTAGAAGGCGTGTTTTTCCTACGTAATATTTGAGACAATCGTTTTTCGTGAAAATAGTATTGGTTCTCATAGAAGACTGGTAATTATATTAATTTTGCAAATTTAAAAAGCTAACAAAGTTTTATATTCTGAAAACGATGCATAGTTACCTCTTTTACATACCTTCTTTGTGAAGCCTAATTCGTTATAATTTTGCTTTGCTAACTATCGAGGTTCAACCTGACTAGTCTGGACGCAGTGGTTTAAGGGGGTAGCGTCCGCAGTAGGGGCTCGAGAGCTGCGCCTTGAAACCTAAACAAGGGTAATTAGATAATTGATGATGTAAACTCTAGGTTATAAATACTTGATATATGCAACATCCAATTTAACTCTTGTATACCATTCTTGAATTGATATACTCAAAACCAAGTGGAAATCTATGTGTCTCTTTTATTTGCTCTCTTTTCTTAATTGCACTTCATATGTTGTGTAGCACTATCGTTCGGCCAATTTCTCAATACTCTAGTTAGTGATAAGTTTTATATTCATTTTATAGTGATTTGAATACCATTGAATTGTATACCATCCTTGAATTGATACGTGAATGTACTGAACTACATAGTTAAAAAACTACGTAAAAATCTATGTGTCTTTTTTGTTTGCTCTCTTTTCTTAATTGTGCTTCGCATGTTGTGTACATGTATTGTGGTTTGGCAATTTCTCAATACTCTAGTTAGTGATAAGTTATTCATTTTATAGAGATTTGAATCATATATGTAGGGAGTTCAAAAAAAAAATAAATCATATATGTACGGAGTGATACTCTTGTCTAGGGGATACTATCCCCATAAGAAGACATTGACTTTCATCATCAAATTATTTAAAACATAACATTTTTAGTAAAATTTTCAAAAAATATGATTTGTAACATTTTTAAAATAACATTTTTACAAATTATTTAAAAAAATAACCACTGATAGGGTTGTGACGGCATAAGAAAACCAAAAAATAACCACTAAAAAACATTTAACAAAACAATAAAATGGAAAAACATTTTCTAAAACACTTTTCTAAAATCACTTTATTTACGGTGTTCCCCATCATAAAATTCACCACAAAATGTCATAACATTTGCCATGAAAACACCTAACATTTTATATTTGGCCACACCATAAGAAGGGATACTTTACGTATAACACACAAATACTACTAATATTGGAAAGTTACAGTAAACGGTTTTCACTTCTGATGTCAAATTTAACATCAGAGAAATAGAAAAGGTCTTCTTTTATGCCAAGCTATTTGAGATTTTTCAAACAACTTACCACTGAAGAGATGAAAATAACAGCTTGTAAAGAAAATATAGTAGATGAGAATTGAAACCGCGAGTTCTTTTCTGAGAAGCTTTTGTTAGATTTTAATCGGGTTACCACTGAAGAGATGAAAATAACAGCTTGTAAAGAAAATATAGTAGATGAGAATTGAAACCGCGAGTTAAATACGAGTTATAAAAAAATCGCCCGCGTTTGTTGTTTTGAGAAGAGGACAACAAATACCGTACCTTGATGTGGCACAACGGTTGTCATCCGTCAGCTGGCTGGCACATTGTCATCGAGCTGGCTATTACATAAATGTGGATGGGAACTCTAACCCCTTTCCTCATCACCATTGTTACCACTATCAATTGCAAATGCCCCCCAATGAAATCTCTCTCCTCTCTCTCTCTCTCTTCCCCACAAACATCAGGCCAACTGGCAAATTTGAGCCCCTCAAAAGATAAAATAATAATGTTGAAAAAGGGTTGGCGCAAAGGACAAAACCAGTTTAGGATATTAGTGTGATTGTCTTTGTCTTTTTGTATCACACTCTAATCTTCCTCCATCTCCAAGGACATGGAAACTCATTATAGTCCCTCAAAACAGAGAAGTTTTTCGGTGGCGAGTGGGCTGCCACGTGGTACCCGTTGGCTCATCCAGGCTGCCTATTCGTGTTTTGGACGGCCCAAATCTGTTAGGGTTGTTCGGTGACATTTTGGTAATTTTGAGGGGTGAATTTACTCCAATAGATCTGGGCCATCCAAAACACGGATGGACGGCCTTGATGAGCCAACGGGCACTACGTGGCCACTTGGCATACAAAATTTTTCCCTCAAAATAGATTGGACGGCCCAGTTCGCCTCATTTTGTTGTTTTTCGGGCTCACTTCGATGATACGAATTATTTGATTTTTAAATCTCATCGAGAAAATTAGTCGCATAAAAAATCGTAGTATCTACGGAATATTGTTTGATATGTTGTCGTAAAATTTTTATCTTTGTGAAAAATGAGATTTTGAAAACATTGCAACAATGGATCGAAACTTACATTTCTGAGAGTAAATTGTTTAGAAACGTATCAAATGATATCCGATCATCATAATTTCGGACATCACTAATGCTCTCGGAGAGTCTGGAAAAAGTGAACGGTCTCGGTCATCAAAATAGGTTCGAGAAGGGACAAAAAAAAAATGAACCTGACTAGCTAGACCGTTCAGAAACTTAGAGGGACTAATATATAGAGGGAAACAAGAACGAGAGAACAGCCCATAGCATTATCAATCTTATTTTTCTCCAGCTCTCTCTCTCTCTCTCTCTCTCTCTCTCTCTCTCTCTCTCTCTCTCTCTCTCTCTCTCTCGCCTACAAAAGTTAGTAAAGAAAATAAACCACTTGGATTTCATTTGAATTGAGAGGCTAAGAAATGAATATCTCAACTTCTGAGTGCAGTAGTGGGTGTGAATCAGGTTGGACAATGTACTTGGACCAATCTTCAAATTCAGCAGATCAATTCCAGAAAGGAACCAGTGGTTTTAAAGCAGGAAATGAAGAGGAATATGATGAAGATGAAGACTTGTCAATGGTTTCTGATGCATCATCTGGGCCTCCACATTTCCAGGAAGATGAAGATTCATATGATGGAAATGGGTATCCTTGTTCAGTTTCTCGGCAACCAAACAAGAAAGAGAAAAATAAGAAGAAGGTTAAAGAACAGAGAAGCAGCGAAAAGCAGTACTCAAATCTTGATGACACTGCTAGTTCCGCTGTCAAGGCAAGTTCATAAGTTCCATTTTTCTTGGTACATAATAATTGTTTTTATTCGATTTCGTTGCCAGAATCAGTTTTGCAGAACACTTTCGGGAAAACTTTTCGTTAGACAGATTTTTGGCCTACAAGAATCTTTTCAGAAGAACACCGAAGACGATAATCTCCAATTCTTGAAATTTTTTATTTATTTTATAACCGGATGTCTGGGTAGTTTGCACGTACCTCGACTAGTTCCGGAACCCTAAAGATTACGACCGGGCAACTCCCAGTGGCCTCAAGAGTTTGTGTTTTCAAAAAATATTTCCCTGATGGTTTTTGTTTTTCACAGAAGCAAGTAGCCTTTCCTCCTCATGGAACTTCAATGGAGCACAACATGGGCTTCTCTCAGGGCTTCTCTGCAACACATTTTAAGGTTTAAATCTTCCAGTTTCTTTTCTCTATTTTTCTTATTTGCTTCTTCAACTTATATGAATTCTTAAAATAGGGGAAATCTGCATTGCAAAAGCACATTGGTTTCTTCCGCTCCTCTGTCCCAGGGAAACCAGCTTCGGGAGCATCGGGTAAGTTCTTAAGTCAATACCATATGAAAGGGGCGGCTTCAGAATTTTCTCGTTTGATAACAAAAATTTGCGTATGTTTGGTAAAACGCAACGTTACGCATAACTCTCACTTGACAGCATACATTATATTTTGTTGTTATAATGCAATTGCCTAAATTTGGTTCTCTCTCTCTCCTTGTTTGTGTTTTGAGGAGCAGGGGATTTGCAAGGGAGAAAGTGGGAATGAAGAAAAATATTCACTGGTGTATCTTCTACTCTGCAGTTGCTCAACAGAGCGTGGGAATGGAAAAGATAAAAAAAATGAAAATGGAAAAAAAAAAAAAGCAGTGGATATGTTAGGATCTTGTTCCCTTTTTGCTGTTCTTTAATTTGTATTGTTATTTGTTCCTGTCATTGCACTAGGAAACAACCTGTGAACATAAATGTTAAAATTAAAAAAAAGAAAAAAAATTTGCTTTTCCCTTCCAGTTTTATAGTATGTTTGTTTTTCTTTTTTTGTCATTGACAAATTCTTCTTTTGGACACTGTCCCATGGCAGAAGTAGGATTTGTACATAGCGGAGGCCTAACTACGTTTATTTTGCAATTATAACAAATTACACTCCTCTATATTAATATATTGTAACTTGGAAAATCTAACTTTGTGTGTATACACAACAGTCCTGTTGTCCACCCTATGGGCGGACGATAAAAGTGCTCTTTTACTGGTAAAAGAACACTTTTATCGTAATCTTGCTTCATGGTATAAAGAATTTTCCTACACATATAATTTTCCTACACATTCACTATAAAAGAAACACCCATTGTTTGTTCGATATAATTTTCCTATATTCCTATACATAAACACCCATTGTTTGTTTAAGTTTGTGTTTGGTACTTGTGATCAAAACTTGTTAGATAATTTGGGTCCACCTCCGTGTGAACATCTCACAGTATATTTTCCTTAATGAATGTCAAATTTCGTTAACTTCAAAAAGAAAAAAACATCAAAATAGAAAATTTTATTTGAAAACATACTTGGTAGTCTGGTTGATGCAATGCGTGATGTCTCACATTTGGTTTTTTTTTCTTCGGTAAAGAGGTAGAAATGCATTAAATTAAATCACCGGCCCAAAACCGGTAAACACCTACAAAACCACCAGCATACAAAGCCGCCGGCCAAGAAAAAACCACCGATAAAAAACAAACAACAACAAAAAAAGAAACAAAACAAAAAAAAAACTAAAAGGAGTAGAAAAGAAACCGTCGTTGTCACGCCATCGCCGCGGCTCGCGGGCAGTTGTCACATTTGGTTCTTCAAACTTTAAATTTTTCAGAGAGGGGAGGGGTAGGTATGAAGACAAGAAATTTGGTTGCCCACTTGTTGACAGAGAGAGAGAGAGGGAGAGTGTACGTTCTCCATTTTTCTTACTCTGATTCGTTGGGATTGCAGAGGGTGTGAAAGAGAGAGAAAGGAGTACAGTTCCTTCTGGGGAAACAGAGTCCAAGAATTCAGCAATTTTACAAAGGAAAATCTAAAATCAATTAATTGGACCGTCAATAAAACCATCCTTTGGAAAGCCGGAGCCCTGTAGTGAGGTAACTCACTACAGGATTATAGTGAGCCCTATCCGGCCGTCCATCTCGGCATCGACGACTTGGATTTAATCCAAACTCTAAATGATCCGAGTTGTTCATTATTTGAATTAAAATCTGAGCTTTCATTGCTGAGATGGATGGCCGGATGAGCTCAATACAACCTTATAGTGAGCTCCTCACTGCAAGGGCCCGTACCCCATTCTTTGATTTTTTTTACCGATAAGAAAGCAAACACTCTTACGGGTAAAAAAACACTCTTACTGGTCAAAGAATGGTCCTATTTAGGAGATTTTGAGGTAGAAAGCCACAACAAAGTTATACCATCTGGAAAAAGCCAACTCATGGAATATGGTGCAAAGAAAGGGTAAATGTCACTTTGGCCACTCAAGTTTGTTTAAATCTGAACTTTATCCCTAACATATTCAAAAGGAACGCAATACAGTCCAAATTTGCAGGTTTTTTTTTTTGAAATATTGCCCAAATGAGCATTCAAACCAGCACATTTGATATTTTATAGAGCCAAAAAGAAAAACAACTGCGGGGTTACACCACGTTTTCCTAATATTTTTCAAATATTTATCAAATAGCATTCAAATTTGGGCGTTTGAGGAGTTTGGTAAAAGCTGAACATTACTATTAGTATAATCAAAAGGGACACTGTAAATTCCGAATTTGTTGGTATTTTTGAAATATCGCCCAAATGAGTATTCAAACCAGCACATTTGATATTTTATAGAGACAAAAAGAAATGTAATTCTGGGGTTAAGCCTCCAATACTTTTGTCAAATGGCATTCAAACTCGGGTAATTGATCCTATATGGAGCAAAAAACAATTAGAAACTTTGGATTTACGGTTGGTTTAATTGTCGTTGTTATTCAATTTATTTTTTTGATATTTCGTTACCGGATTGATTAATCGCCTGAGTCAGAATGCAAACCGGGAACAATGCAGTGATTTTGACAAATTCTGGGTGCAATGTGCTACTTTTGATTATTGATGTACAAAGTGTAAAATAAAACCTAAGGCGAGCAAAAGACCCACAAAGTTAATAACTGTCCTCAATCTGCGTTGGAGCACATGCGAAAACACGAGGCGAGAAAGAGAGAGAGATCAGGCCAAAGGCTAAAGGCAATCAAAAAGACCCACAAAAGTATTCTACTTTGGGGATTGCCAGCCTATATAGAACTAAATGAATTGGGGGTGGAATAGATAGGGTAAATTTGGCAAAATTATCCCTCCCTCTCTTGGACTTAAATAAAACAGACAATGTACTGTTGAAACTTAAATACCTCTAGGTCTTACCTCCAAAATTGGAGATCCTCCAAAATTACCCCAAAATAAAAAAAAAATGTAGTGTGGCATCCGAGATGTTGATCGTACAATCAATGGTCCTGATTAGTCTCGCCAGTTGCATGATTCAAGTCATCTATTCTCGAGATGAAATTAGAAGCGTTGATAACCGAGATCAACGGCTCGGACGCCGAACTACAACCTGTAGTGCGGCTCCCCATCATGAAGGAGGATCCCACACTTTATGACAGCTACCCACTAACAATGTGACCCATGTAATCAATATTGATGATGCAGTTATTGATTTGGCTTTGGTGGGATTCCTTCAAAATCTTCATAGAGGGTCTTTTTATATCTTCAGAAAATTCATCCCATATCTTGGACTGTGACAATGGAATTCAAGAAAATGGACAATACCTTGGAGATTTCTTCCCTTGGCTAAATAATTGAGCCGTATTTTTTTTCCTTATTAAAAAAAAATCGAATTTGTTAGTTTTGCGTTAATTTTCTTTGGACTATTGGTTCGTCTCGATGAGATAATTTTTTGTGAATAAGGACATAAATAAACCAAAAAGTTTGTCCGTTTGAGATTATTTTTTCTTTTTTAAAGACTTTGATAATAATTTTTTAATTTTTACATTCCTTACGTCTAGACAAATCAATAATCCACAAAAAATCGACGTGAAACTAACAATTGTATAAAAATAAAAAAAGAATCTCGCTCAATTATTTAACCAAAAGACCCCTCAGGTTCTTTTGTTTTTGTTTTTTGTTTTTTTTGTTTTTTTTTTGGATCAGGTCAATGCATGTCTGAATCTCAACTAGTCGTTTAAGTTAAGGTCATATACTGGTCACAATACCCGTCGTGTGGTGTCCAGAATTCAGATGTCCCTTCTGAGTTGATTTTTTTCCACCGTTGAGACCCGTCTCTCCTGGTACTTCTGCACAAGAAGCACCCGCCGTTAGCACCCAACTTGGCCAAAAGTTGGCCAGGGAAGGCACTCCAACGGTCTAGTAAAAAGACTTAGAGAGAGAAGTACCAAATGAAGTAGAGAGAATTGATTTGTAATGTGTTGTCTATCTTCTAGGGTTCTCCTCTCTTCCTTTATATAGGCTCCCTTGACTTGAGCTCCAAGCTTAGGTGCAGATCGGTAATTTTGCTTGGATGACGTCATGCTACGTCACGCACGGTAACTGCCTCGGATGACGTCATCCATGACGTATCGGATGAACTGCCTTCCGCATTCCCCACGAGTCACTTTGGGTTTATCTGGCTCGGGTGACTCGTCCGGATCAATCTCGTCTCGGTGAATCATTTCGGGTTTACTCGGCTCGGATGACTTGTCAGATCAATCTCGTCTCGGCGAGTCATTTCGGGTTTACCTGGCCCGGATGACTCGTTCGGATCAATCTCGTCTCGGCGAGTCATTTCGGGTTTACCCTACTCAGATGACTCTTCCGGATCAAACTCGTCTTGGCCAAAACGCCGGTTCATCCTCGTTGCGGTTCGATTCGTGCCGACTCAGCACAGTTATATTGGGCTCGGTTGACACCGTCTCGGTATGGTCATATTGGCTCGGCTCGGTTGACACCGTCTCGGTACGGTCATATTGGCTTGGTTAACACCGTCCTTGTATGGTCATATTGGCTCGGCTCGGTTGACATCGTCTTGGACTCTCGGTACGGTTCATATTGGGCTCGGATATCGACTCAGCCCATTTAAGCTTAGGATTTGGCTTCGCCCTGTTTGGAGCCTGGGCCTTTGATCTGAGACAAGTTGTGACCCGTCTAATCGTTATATTTCGGCCCACTACACGTCGCATAACATTCGGTGACATAATGCCTTACAATTATACTCAGAATTGGTTATAAGATGTTGTAACTAATGCAAAAATTTTCCAATCAATGAACAATATACCACAACAACAAAACAAAATGAAAAAATAGCTATTCTCTAAAAAGGTAGAAAAAGGGAGGAAAAGAAAATCACAATCATAAATGGCAAACAGTCACAATGAAATTACCAAAATGTCTTAAGAGGTAGAAAGAAAGGGGTTAAAAAAATCACTATGAAAAAAATTGGAAAAAGTCTACCGGTGTTGTCTCTCGCCATGATCATCGATGGACGTTTCTTGGCTGTCACTTAACGGAAATGGTGAGCTTACGCGACAGCTTGACGTAGGTCCCTGTTTGGCTTCGCCTCCATTTGGTTTGCCGACAGTGGCGTGGTGGTTTTGGTGGCGAAGCGCGTGGTGGTGGTGGTGGTTGTCTGAAGCATGGCAGATGGGTTTTTTGATAGAGTTATGCTATAAGGATGTGGAGATTTAGGTTTAGGGTTTTTTTCGGCTGGACTTAGCCTTTTGAGTTAGGTCTGTTTTGTGCTATTATTGTTTTATCTGGGCATTGTTGGCCTGAAATTGGGGGGCCTGTAGTGGAACGGCTGCCCGTTCGGCAATCAACAGTCTAGATTATCTTACATAAAAGATAAGTGTCTAGGATAATTGCATTTAATCGGGACCGTTAATTGTCGAACAAACGACCGTAATTGCTCACTACAGGGGTGTATGGGTGTATGCTTTCATTGTTTTATCTGAGCACTTCGGTCCTCAGGAGTATTGGGCTTTGCCCTTTGGTTTTTTTTTTCCAACTTTTGGTTGGAATCCATTTCCCCCTAATAATTTTTTTTTCCCTGTTGCAGATAAAAAAAAAAGAAGTGGAAAAGACCAAAATATTCTTTTGTGAAAAAGCTGCTAATACTTGTAGAGAGAAACTTTGAGAATTTCCTCCATTGATTCATAGTGAACTAGTATGGCTCCCAAGGAGTAGGAAGTTGTCAAACATCGTAAATCTTGTGTATTCTGCCTTTCTCTCTCTCCCTCAATATCTCTTGTTTGTTTTCATCGTAAATCTTGTGTATTCTGTATTTCTCACTCTCCCTCAATTTCTCTGGTTTGTTTTTTGTGATTCGTAGTATCCCAGTCCTGAGGGTTTGTGTGCTGTGAGTTGAGTGCAGTGTTCAATTTCCTAACAAATATGTGATGTATAACCTATGGAAATAAGCCCAACAACCAAGCCCAACAACTTAATCAATACAAGAAATAAGGTCGTTACAGTGTAGAAACAAAGAAAGTAACGCAGGCTAGGCGGAGAGATTCGAACTCCTAACCTCCTACTGAGATGCAAAAACCTTGGCCATTTGAGCTAGTCCCACTTGGTTAACGACAATGTTTGAATTATAGATTCTTGTATATTCCGAAGAATAAAAAAAAAACATAGATTGTTGTAGTAATTTGTCAAAAAAATAGAAAACCAATATTCCCTCCAACCCAAAATTTTAGTTCACTACGAAAAGACGTATAGTTTCAAATCGAAAAATAAAATGTTTCCATTTATAATTTTCTGAATTTTTTTTGTACGAAATAAAAAAACTAATTGAGATCTTTAAAAAGCTTTTTGAACGGAGGGAGAATTAAAGTGAAAAACTTCAATTTCGTTTCTTTATTTTTATTTTTTTATTTTATCAAAATTTCGTTTCTTTATTGGATCCTTACTATTTTACTTTCTCTTAATAAATAATCCATGATCCCAACACAATGACACGTCATAGAAACACCTTTTCTCTCGTGGTTTTGCTCGACTCATAAAGACAAATTGAGGTTGTTTTTTATTTTTGGAGTCAAACCCCGGATTGTAGAAAATGGGACAAAGTTCAACCTTGCATCGGATCTGATTTTTAACCTCACTCCTTTTTTTTTTTTGAACTGAACCTCACTCCTCTCTGCCTCAATAATTGAACAAATCCACGCGTGCGAGGACACCCACCAAGAGAGAGAACGCAATGCTACGGACACAGAGAGAAATGCATACTCGAAAATTTCTAATACATTTGGGTCGTATACAAGGTAAATGTGAGGTTCATATACATCGGGCGATTCTAGATACATGTTTGTCTGGGTCTTTGCAGATCTGTAGGCATCCGTAACATCTAACAAGTTACCATATGCAATAGCTAAACCAAATGAGTCTGTGTAAATAGGGTAGATGTAGGGTTCACAAAAATCGAACGATTCTGGATATATCTTTGTGTAGATCTATGCACTTCTGTGCGTGTCCATAACCTTTTTTTTATTATTAGAAATCATACTAAATAAGTTACTATACGCAATAGCTAAGCCAAGATGAGTCTACAAACACGGTTGATGTGGGGTTCACACACATTAGACTATTCTAGATATATTTTTGTCTACATTTGTGCACTTTCGTATGTGTCCGTAACAATTTTTTTTATCAGAATACATACTAAACAAATACCACATGCGAAGTAACATAATTGCGAGTAAAGAGGGTTGAGAAGAGTTTAGAGAGAGAGAGAGAGAGAGTGAGTGAGATCAGAGAAAGAGTATGGGAGAATCTTCTACCTTTGGCCGCCGCAGCTACCCTCCCCCACCGCCCCATTCCACCTTCTTCCAACTTCTCCCACCTCCTCCTCTCCTCTACTCTGCTCTGGCCTCTATTACTTTCCCTCCGAATTGCCGGCAACGCCCCATGGACGACCAGATCTTTTCTCTTCTCCCAATGGACAACCGGATCTTCCAGTTCTAGGCTTTGACATCGATGGCAGTGGCGGCTCCGGCGTGACATGCTCCGGCGGTTTATTTTTTTCCTTTTCCTTTTCTGTTTTTAATTTCTATTTTTTCCTTTTTCTCTTTTTTTATTGGTGGTTGTATTTGTTTGATTGATTGATTAGTACATTTTTCTCTCTTCTGGCAAAAAATACCACAGTCGATAGTAAACCAAAAAAAAAAACACTAATGAATGTAATAGATGTGGCTTATAGCCCATCCGGTTGTATCCCTTATTTGTCAAGGGAGAGGTCTGGTGTTCAAGTTTATGGGGAGACATCGAACTCCCTTTGCCTATTTAACCCACTAACTCACTCTCCCACTAAGCCCCGGTACGGATGTGTAAGAATAAAGAGACATTACTAAAACTATTATTCAAATAATGGTGGATAAGGATGGAAGTTAAATAACAACTTTAGCACTTCCAAACAAAACTTTACAGAAGACAATTTGATTTCAACCCCCATTTTAGGGCAGGTTTGGAGATCCCATGAAAAAGGAATCTTCCAACTGGTATTTTTTGTACACCATTCTGGCACTAGCACTTATCATGCTCTGATGCATGTGCACTTTAAAAGACTAAAATAATTACCCTAAATTAAGCTTCTTCTTTTTTTTTTCTTCTCGTGCCATTATTATACAATATTCCTAGAATACCGAGTTAAATTATTAAAACAGGTATTGATATTGTTCTTTCAACTTAAACTCAAAATTTAAATTAGGAGGCGTACATTTACGCACCTATACAAAAAGACGGGAAAGTTGTGTTTGCTCAAGAAATTCAATGAAACAAAATAGAAATTAATGCTATATGTGGTAACGGGGACCCCCATATATGTTCCATCTTAATTAGTAAAAAAATAGTACAAGTGTAAAAAATAACTATGGTTCTATTCACATAAAATTTGCACGCTCAAAGGACAAACATATCAGTACTATTTCCTGCAACTCTTTTTGACTTCCCCATGTCACAAAATATATCATCAATAGGAAAGTCTCAAAGCTGTCTTTCCTTCTCCAGCAGATTTTACCCTTGTTTCCTTGATGACAGCTGCATTTCCTAATGTCCTAAGAATATACTCCCAAAAGAATTAAAAAAGTTACTGTCATTCCGTTGTTTTCGTTAAACATAACTGGGATGATGATCTTTATCGTCTAAACAAAATGATTCGTTGATAGTTTTGAGCCAAGTGATCGAGTTTAATCTGAATTCCATATTCGTGCGGTTCCTCATATAATGCAAAGTAAAACTTATAACGGTTCTTTTGATGTTATGAGTCGTACATTTTCTATAAGTCTCAATGTATATTTTATTGTTTTGTAGTCCATGCAAAAAATAAAAAAGTAAGCATGTTTATGGTTTTTGCCAACCTTTACTGATATTTGATCGACCAGATTTTAGGTTTTGAATATTTACACATCTTTATCTACATAATGAAGGGCTTGGACCATCGAGTGGAATGGAATCATGGTGGACCTCTCCTATAAAAATGTACAAGAGTGATCAATTAAGCTAACCTCAATTGGTTAGCTGATGCGTTCAATTTTTATGTTTTTTTGAACAGCACCTGGAGGCATTACAAAGATTCTGTAGCAAGATACAGTAATGAATCAAAACTAGTTAAAATCTAAACACGAGCATATGCACCAGCAGTCTCTACAACACATACTGCGAAAGCAGACAAACAACAACATTGGCTATTAGGCATAGGGCCAATCAAAGATTTGCAGTAGAGGATCCCTAAGGAACCCAGTTCAAACCTTAGAAAGAAGCACAAATGAAATCATCACAAATTCACAATAAACCCACAAAGGGTTGAGAAAGGTGATGCATTCATTCAATCACAAAATCTCTGAAAGATGAAGAAGAATCAGTAGAATGTTTACCTAAACCAAGAGTTGGACTGGAAAAACACTTTTCATGTCCAATTCTCATGGTACTGGATATACAAATAATGCCCACAACTTTTATTTTGATTTGGTGGACCATTTGAGATGTGTAAAAGTTGGTAAAATTACAGTTCCAATCTGAATGGCTTTGATGGTGGGCACTCTGCAGTGCCAACTAACAAATAAGATACACGGAGTACAATTATACGTTTTTGCAATTATTGAGTCTGTTTTGGTTGGTTGCAATCAAAACCTTTATTTGAAGGATTTTCACATCCTTAGAATTTGACCCCATATCTTGGAAAGTAATTCAGATTTTTGCAAAACGACGATACATCCCTCGCAATCTTCCTTCCTGGTTCTTCCAAATCTCCAAGTTGAATGGTTCAAGATCATGGGTTTCAAATCACAATTTCAAGATCCAGAGATTCGGACGGATGCCAGGCTTTGGTAGTACTCCTCAAGGTCCGGGGTCCGATTCCCACTGGGTGAGTACCTGATTTAATTCGGCCGGTGGGGGTGTGTTGCTATGCTAGTTTCCCCGGAGGTTTGGGTTGCACAGTCGGGTCTAAAGGGCCTGGCTGTAGGGTTGTTCCTCCGTCGTAAAAAAAACAAAAATAAGCCATCTACCGATTTCTGCACTAGTGAAATGGCGTAAATTAGGTAGATCTTAGAATCAGCTAGTAGATCATCAACACAGGGCCCAATTAACTCTCCAGATGAGTTGGGAGCTGATGCAGCCTTGTGCGCGACCCATACCAATCCTACAATCCTTTCTCCAATTCTTTCTGTCATTTCTTTGAAATCACGAAGAGGGTTTTTGGACTGGACTGAGCAGGAGGGGACTCATTTTTTATTCTGTGTTGGGGGAGCTGTTGTGAAGCCATCAGATGCAGAAGCGGCTAATCGCTTCTACTGAGTTCCCCAACAGCAGGGCTTGTACAGGCAGCCGAACCAATTTGTTTGAAATCACGTGTGGACTTTCTGTGCTTGTTGCCATTGTTAATCTCTTAATCACACATTGGATAGTCACTTTGGAAATTTGGCATAGAAGGCGCAAATAAATCAACCTAAACTTTTATTTCGGGTGGGATCCCAGCCCGTGACAAGTGGTATCAGAGCTGACTCGTGGTATTGTCCAATCAATAGTGAGTTTCCCATGGTAGTGGCCTGGGAAACTGGGGAATGAATAGCAGAAGTTATGGAACAGTTGGAAAAATGAAACAAAAGTTAAGTTCACCAAGTAACAAGAACAATGAAGGAATACATTATGCACCATGCTTTAGACCCCTGATAAGACACTTTGAGTAGAAGGGGGTAAAAAAAAACTGCTACATTTGTGAACTCTACCACCAAAGCTGTTAGGAAATCACCTTCAATGGGCAGTTATGTCCTGTAAATTTGTCTGTGAACAAACAGGGTATCAAAATCTTTAACCACTAGCATCCGTGGTTTGTCTATTTGCAAGAAAAAGACTCTTTGAAAGATATCCAACAAATAAAACAGGATCTCTGAAAGCACCAAATTCATACGGAGTATTTCTTTCTACTGTCGTGTTTCGTGACGAATTCTAGACCTTTCAATTTTTCATTGGCAACCCAAGCTCAATCAAATACATTGCTCTAAAGCACCAGAAAAGAAAAACCACAAATAAGAATCTTGTCATGTTATGCTAAACAACGATATGCCATGCACAAGACAATGGTCCCAATCCTAAGCAGGGGACGGACGCAGGATTTAGTATTAGCGGGGTCAAATATACAGTAGATCCAATATAATACTTAACCAAAAGATATTTAATATATATATATATATATTATATACGGGGATTTTCCTATCCGGACTCCCGGATTGAAGGAAAATCCCTTGCTTTTTTGTTTTGCAAATTATTTTTGGAAAATCCGAGCCATCCAATGTGTTCAGAAAGTGTTTTCAAGGGTCCACGCGAAAATCTCCACAAAAAAATACCGGGAAGGGCTTGATCCAAGCCCTTTTTCGCAAAACTGTAATAACACATTGGACGGCTCGGATTTTCCAAAAATAATTTGCAACGCAAAAAAAATTATTTTTTTCTTATTTTCGGGAGGTTTGGACTAGAAGTTTTAACTAGAAGTTTTAACTATATATATATATATATATATATATATATATTAGCGAAAGTGGTATGTCAATCATAACATATCATATCGTTTACAACTCGCCCCGACGGTTTTTCATATTTTGAAACCGATTCATGATAGCTTCATTTGAAATGGTAACAAAAATCTCTCGCTCAATGTACACAACCAAACTATCCTGCATCCACTGGTCACCCATTCTGTTACGAAGTTGGTTCTTCACAATCTTCATTGCAGAAAATGCTCTCCAAAAAAAAAAGATTAGAGGTGATCCGGAAAAATTATTTAGGCATAGTTATATTTATTTTTTGTTACTTGGGGCAAGATTAGAAAATAATCTATACGGTATGGGGGCAAAATTACCAAAATACCCAAAATTATATATACACGGTAGTAGGAAATTTCGGCTTGCCCCTATGTGGGGCCGCCCTTGATCCTAAGTACTTGCCGAACTCAACAACTGCTACATGACCTTTCAATTTTCGTTTCAGTCTTCCATTGACAGCCCAAACTCAATCAAACACATTGCCCTAAAGAACCAGAAAAGAAAAACCACAAATAAGAATCTTGTCATGTTATGCTAAACAAAGATATGCCATGCACAAGATAATGGTCCCAATCCTTAGTACTTGTTGAACAAAAGTCTTTTGTTTGGGGACGCCATGAATTTGACAGTTTCTACTTTCTAAAGATCAGGAATTCACGACACTCTTAAGCATATGACACATAGAAGGGGGTCAACAATTGCTACATTTGTGAACTCTACCACCAAAGCTGTTAGGAAATCATCTTCAATGGGCAGTTATGTCCCGTAAATTTGTCTGTGAACAGACGGGGTATCAAAATCTTTAACCACTAGCATCCGTGGTTTGTCTATTAGCAAGAAAAAACCCTTTGAAAGATATCCAACAAATGAAACAAGATCTCTGAAAGCACCAAATTCATATGAAGTATTTCTTTCTACTGTCGTGTTTCGTGGCAAATTCTAGACCTTTCAATTTTCGTTTCAGTCTTCCATTGGCAGCCCAAACTCAATCAAACACATTGCCCTAAAGCACCAGAAAAGAAAAACCACAAACAAGAATGTTGTCATGTTATGCTAAGCAACGATATGCCATGCACAAGATAATGGTCCCAATCCTAAGATCTTGCCGAACAAAAGGTTTTTGTTCGGGAAAGCCATGAATTTGACAGTTTCTACTTTCTACAGATCAGGAATTCATGACACTCTTAAGCATATGACACAGGAACAAGCCAACCCATGCTTAGGAGCTATCCACCCTAGTTAATTTGGTTCATTTGAGCACCCTAACCATAAGGGTAGGATCATAGAAAATATTTATCCAATAAGAAGCCTGTACTAGGAGCAAAATTATTGTGGTGGCTCAAATTCCTGGTTCACTCTGCTTGATCCGGCCGAACTCGTTGAGGTTCCCTTGACTCAAACCACCGCCTGAGCTTCAACCCTGCAAGCTGAACAACCGCGATATTACCAAATTGGACCGTGGAAGTCTGGAATGGCACTCCGACGGTCTAATAAGTGGAAGAAGATGAAGGAAAGTGCAAAACTCAGATCTAGGGTTTAGGAGTAGGGAGTTGTGTGTACTTCTCTTGACTTTTCCTCCAAGTACCATCGTGCCTTGCCTAGCACGCACAGTACACACCCGACGACTGGAATTGAGGTTGTTACAAGCACATGCAACAGGTCTACCTTTGAAGCGTGTCATAATAGCTCAACTGACCTTGCTCGTGACGTTGAGTGAGCCAGTTGAACACATGAATGAACCTTCTTCGGCAAATCACACAGGTCATATCATTTGGATCCGAGTAAAACTGCCATAACCCTACCTTTAAGCATTCGGGTCACGGATGTGGATCATAATACTCTCGGCTTGGGCCGTTCGGTCATGGATTAGTGCCTTCGGCCTGGCCCACAAATTGACCTCCACAGACGTTTAATCAAATTGTGCCTTTTGATCCATCTGAACTATTTCCTATGGACATGATTAGTTGGCCCACTATAGGTATGTCATCAGAGAGAGGATTCAGCACCAGTTGAATGGCAACTCTCTGTGGTGCAGGGCAGATAGCATGTGGAGAGAGTCCTGAGTGAACTCCTTGGCAGAATAAGCAAGGAGCTTACTGTCATAACTCACAACCAACTGAGATAAGTATTGGAACTCCTAGATGGACCCCACTTGTTGTATCTAAAATCATTAGGCTTCTCCTAAACATGAACCCTCACCTTTACTTGAACAAGATCACCGACGCCAACACCGAAGGAGCGAAAAAAATAACCTTCACCCTAACTCTGATCCTTGGCTTTATAGAGTGGTTATTGATGAATGGGACGTGCGAAATGACTTGATCAATGATTGAGAAACTGGAGTTTGTTCCATATATTCTTTGTCAAGTGCCTCGCGAAAAAATCGAAAACTTAAACAGTTATTGGTAAAGATGTGAAAATCATAGCAGTAGAAGCAGGGCATTGAAGATTGTATGATATATTTTTGTGCGCCTGGTGGATGGGTTCTACTTTCTTGCACCTTCAGTTGATATGAGTGATGGCACCACAATTTCTTTAATCAAACAAAAGGACTACAAGCAGTGGTGGAGTTAGAGTCAAAGTCGGTGGAAGCGAAAGAAATCTTGGTTCGACGATTTTTTCAAGACTAAATTAGGTCATTCAAGTTTTTATGGGACGGTTTTGATAAATGAAAAAATTAATCTCAAGTATCGTTGATAGCAATATCATCATCGCAATGTTTCGTTCACTATAATTTAGTGTTGTCGAATGAAAATTGTTCTTACTTTTAATTATTTTTGAAATTAAAAGTTAATTCCCCTGGAACCAGATCACGAAGCTCATTCAATGCCAGCTCAAATGTTTATGGGGCCTGAAGTGAAAATTTTAAATGGACCCTATAAATATTGGCTGATTCTATTAACAACCCACAATTTTCTCCATACAACCCACTAAAAACTCCTCAATTTTTACTATTGTGTAAAGACTAAAATGCCCCTAAAAAAAAACACCCCAAATCCCTCCTTCTTCTTCCCCGTTCTTGCCCCTTCCCCCTTTATCCCTTTGTCAGCCACCGCCGCCACCTATTGCCATCGTTGCCACCCATCGCCACCAGCCATACCCCACCTCCTTCCACCTCTCAGGTCCGAAAACCTTCAACCCGCCACCTCCTTCCACCTCATTCGTTCAAAAAAATTCGGCCCCAAAACGATGACATTTCAAGTCCGAAAACCGACCATTTTTTCGACATTCACACCTTGAAAAACGACTATATTTTCGACATTCACACCCCAAAATATCTGCACATATTCGACATTTAGATATTGAAGAAGGTACTTCAAAATTTTCATATTTTGACAACATACGTTTCGGAACAAGTTAATGTCGAAATTCATAATAATTTCCCATAAACTAATGTCAAAATTCATACATTATATTCGATGTTTGGATACCGAAGTAGATCCTTGGGAAATTATCCCAATTTCTTAATTTGATAACATACGTTTCGGTATGTAAATGTCGAAATACGTCATATTGTTCGACAATAGCTTGTCAAAAAATATGACATATTTTGACATTTACATACTGAAATGAATACGAGCAGAAATCTAATTTTCACAGTTTGCTACTTGCAGGGCCGCACAGACAGAGAGACGATGGAGGTGGTTGAGACAGTGCTAGTGGTCAACCGGTGGGAGGGAGGAAGGAGAGAGGTGGTGCTCGACCGATGGGAGGGAGGAGGGAGGTGGTGGTCGAATGATGAAAGGAGGTATAGAGGTGGGTTGACTGGTTTTTCAAATTTTTTTGGGGAGAGAGGAGGAAGACGATAGGAAGGGGAGGGGGAGAAAGTGTAATTTTTTTTAGGTTTTTGAGAGAGGGGTATTGTGGGAAGTTTAGGCGTATTTAGCGGGTTGTATGTAGTAAATTTATTTGGGGAATTCTAGTTTTGAGTTGTACGGAGAAATTAGGTTGTATGGAGTAAATAAGAGGTTGCAAATAGAATCAGCCTAAATATTTTGCATACAAATAAAAATTTACTTCAAAACTAAACAACCATTATAATACTCCAAAATTTATTGAATTCCATGAGACATGGAGGCCGGAGCATTTATTTTATTCATTTCTAAAATTAGGTATCAAGCTACCAATAATTTCAATTTCACCACTAGTTTTTGGGCCTCTAAAGCTTGGGTTGGGCCTATTTTCCAACTTGAGTTTGCTGGCACATTTCCTCATCTCACAGAGGTTGATGTGATATCCACCTTTTGAACATAATTGAACATTCAAAAGGCTTGTACTCTGGAGCTGTGTGTCCGCCTCCCTGTTTTGAAAAGAAATTAACCAAACAAAACACGAAAATGGAACCTGAAACAAAGGAAAACAATCATAAATATTTTCAAGCAAGAAAAGTGGAGTAATTTTCCATGCCTTAACCGTGGCAAATGTCATCCCATTGGAGTAGCTCCTTGTATAACTGCGTATCACCGATGACAAATAATCCAATTTAAGTTTTTACGGTATCCACACCTCCTTTTTTATTTTGCAGTGAAACTTTTTACACATTCGAAATTTGGAAACTCACCCGGCAACTTGGCCTTCGACAATCCACGACCTCCAGTCGTCAACAATGGAGTAGTTTAGAGATTTAATCCATGCTTGCGTTCCCAAAAATGGAACGAGCATGTCATGATCACCACTGTTTCAACCATAAAAAGTTCAAGTCTAATTACCAGCTACAAATTGGCTCAAACTACAATTTTACTCTTCCAATTCTGCGATGTTGTTTGTTTTTTTAATCGGCAATTTCTGCTATGATATTCGGGCCATCTTACGCGCACCTCAACTAGTTCTAGCCGGAGGACCAACCCCCATTTGCCAAATTATGTTATGTTTTTTAGTACTACTGATTCAAGTTAAAGAGATCTCACCTGAATATGAGAGACCTATAACCTTTAGCACTGAGTTTTACATGATATTGGTAACTGTCTGTGATTGTAGAAGTGTAAGACAGTCCATAGTTGCATCTTATCCATTGCCCAATACTTCCCTGCGTTGATAATTAAAATTCATGTTCCTGAATTTTCTGGATCTAATATTTTCTTCACAATTGGTAGGAACTAGGAAAATACAATTCCTTTAAAACTTCCTTGCGGAAATTTTCACCAGAACGTACGACGTCTCACCTTTTCAATGTGGAGTGCTTCTCGAACGCTATCATTGTCAAGCCAACTATAGGAAAGCCGATAACCAATGACCTAAAAAAGGTTATAAGTTTCCACAAACAGTCATAGCATTCGACAAATAATTTCCGCCCTAAGAAACTATATATTGGTGCTCATTGGAAATGATAAGAACTTACGCGATTGCCTGCACATGGCGATTGGTCTGGATGAAGGAGCTCCGGGTTTTCATCGTAAAGAGATCTTCTTTTACCAAACAATTCGTGCGGTTTTGGAGAAGCAAAACCACATTGAGGTTCCAAAATTTGATTATGTTGAAGTCCACTAATACACTGCAAAAAATAGGCATATGCAGGTAAGCGAATTGCGGTTGTTACGTGAAGAGTCTACAGAACAAACAGTGGCTGACCTGAGAATAAGCCTGAACATCATTCCAGCACACATCATTGCTCGGATCTACATTCATATATTCTCCCTCACAATTCCTTTGCAGTGACTAAAATTAATGCAGAAAAAAACAGTTCGATAAAGACGTTGGATTGGATTTTGAATAGAGGAAAGTGTTATTTAGAATAGAAGAGAGAAAGAGAGAAGTGTGTAAAGGTGTTAACAAACCCCAACACACGCACTATTATTTATATCATTGAGTACCACAGTACATGACTCAAATAGACGATGTGGGACAAACATAAGACTAACAATATAAACTATTCTAACACTCCCCCTCAAGCTGGAGAATAAATATCAAAAAGTCCCAGCTTGTTACACAGCAACTCTAACCGTGGTTTGAATAATGATTTGGTAAACATGTCAGCCAATTGAGCACCAGTAGATACATATGGAGTGGCTATCACACCACTAGTCAGCTTCTCACGCACGAGATGACAATCAACCTCAATATGCTTAGTTCTCTCGTGAAATACTGGATTCGAGGCAATATGAATAGCTGCCTGATTATCACAATATAGTGGCATGGGTAATTGCACACTAAACCCTATTTCCTCAAGAAACGATCGTAACCACACAACCTCACATGTTGTGTGTGCCATTGCTCTATATTCTGCTTCTGCACTAGACCGGGCTACCACTGTCTGCTTCTTACTCTTCCAATTAATAAGATTTCCACCAAGAAAAACACAGTATCCAGTAGTAGACCGTCTATCAGATGGTCCTCCTGCCCAATCAGAATCAGTGAACGCCTCAACGCGTAAGTGCCCATTGGCTCGATACAATAAACCCCATCCTGGATGTAGCTTAAGATACTTCACAATTCTAAGTACAGCCTCCCAATGTGGATGACGAGGAGCTGACATAAATTGACTGACCAAACTAACTGCAAATGAGATATCTGGTCGTGTGATTGTGAGATAATTTAATTTACCAACCAACCTGCGATACTGATCAGGATTGTGAAGCAACTCCCCCTGGTCCACACATAATTTGATATTGGGATCCATAGGAGTCTCAACAGGCCGAGCTCCTAATAAACCTGTATCTTCAAGAATATCTAGCGCATACTTCCTCTGTGATAAGCTAATACCTTCTTTGGACCGAGCCACTTCAATACCTAAAAAGTACCGAAGTTTTCCCAAATCCTTAGTATGAAATTGCTGATGTAAGAAGATCTTTAGCTCATCAATACCTCGCTGGTCATCACCAGTAATGATAATGTCATCCACATATACAATCAACAATACTTTCCCTCGATCAGAAGTGAGAGAAAATACAGAATGGTCAGTCTGACTACGATGCATGCCAAATCTCATAACTGCATCACTGAACTTGCCAAACCAGGCCCTAGGAGATTGCTTGAGGCCATAAAGAGCTTTGCGAAGCCGACATACCTGATTATGCCCCCCCTGAGCAACAAACCCAGGTGGTTGCTCCATGTAAACTTCCTCTTGAAGATCCCCATGGAGGAATGCATTTTTGACATCCAGCTGGAACAATGGCCAACCAAGAGTAGCAGCGAGAGAAATAAGAATCCGAACAGAACCAAGTTTGGCAACGGGAGAGAATGTTTCTGAATAATCAACACCATAAGTCTGGGTGTAGCCTTTGGCAACAAGGCGAGCTTTATAGCGCTCAACAGTGCCATCAGGAAGATACTTGACAGTGAATACCCAGCGACAGCCAACAGGAGTCTTACCAGCAGGAAGAGGAACCAACGCCCAAGTGCCATTGTGATGAAGTGCAGACATCTCATCCTCCATAGCTTTCCGCCACTCAGGGACAGACATGGCCTCCTGAACAGTGTTAGGAACAAAAATGGAAGAGACCGAAGTGGTAAAGGCACGAAAAGATGGTGACAGATGATCATAGGAGACAAATTGACCAATAGGATGTAAAGTACATGATCGAATACCTTTACGGTGAGCAATGGGACGATCATCAGGAAGACTAGGATCCCGCAACGGAGGAGAAGACGGAGCGGGGAGCGAAGGTGGATCTGCTGGCCCAGATGACGCTGGCGGAGATGGCTCTGACGGAGATAGCATGGATGGAGTTTTAGGACGACGAACATAAACCTGCAAAGGTTGGGGCTGAGATACCTGCAAAGGGTTTGGTGGAGAGGCAGACGGAACAGCGATAGGGAACACAGACTCAGATGCAAGTATATCAGTGGTAGTGACAGACTCCGAATAAAAAGGGAGTGACTCATTAAATGTGACATCAGCACACACAAAATGACGTCGTAAAGATGGAGAATAACATTTATACCCTTTTTGAGTGCGAGAGTAACCAAGAAAAATGCACTTTATGGACCGCGGATCCAATTTGCTCCGGTCATCATCAAGAGCATGAACATAACACGTACACCCAAAAACCCGGGGGGGCAATGAGTGGAGAGGACGACCGGGAAACAAGACTGTATGGGGTATCTGACCTCCAAGGACAGTAGATGGCATACGATTAATCAAATGACATGCAGTAAGAACCGCGTCACTCCAGTAAGACTTAGGAACTTTCATTTGAAATAACATAGCACGCATAACTTCTGATAAATGTCGAATCTTGCGTTCGGCAACTCCATTTTGCTGTGGAGTCCGAGCGCAGGATGACTGATGAATGATCCCATTATCATCAAAAAATTGAGATAGGGTACTATGAAAAAATTCGCGTGCATTATCAGAACGAAACATACGAATGCAGGTATTAAATTGAGTCTTTATTTCCATGTAAAATGACTTAAAAATAGTCTTCAACTCAGATCTCTCTTTCATGAGATAAAGATATGTAATACGAGAGAAATCATCAACAAAAATAACATAATACTGAAAACCAAAAACACTGGGCACATGAATAGGCCCCCAAATGTCTGAATGAACTAACTGGAAAGGATGTGACACACGACGTTCTACCCTAGGATAAAATGGTACTCTATGATGTTTACTAAACTCACAGACTTCACAAGGTAACTCCTTAACAATACCACACGAAGGCACTAGACGCTTCAAATTCTGAAGAGATGGATGACCAAGCCGACAATGTTGTTGATATAAGGACTCTGATGACTGAAGAGCAACTGGTTGAACATCATCACTGGTTAGGTAATACAGACCACTACGCTCAACACCGCCGCCAATCTTCCTCCCCGTCTTGAGATCCTGAAACACACAACCATGAGGGAGAAATGTGACTGAACAATTTAAGGATTTTGTAAGTTGACTAATAGACACAAGATTAAAGGGTAATCGAGGAACATGCAACACATAATTTAACGTAAATGATGGAGAGACAGGAACCGAACCCAAACCAGTAACCGCAGTGGTAGAACCATCTGCTAAGGTAACATGAAAGGTTTTGTCTATGGACTGACAAGTAGAAAAGAATTTAGAAGTACCAGTCATATGATTAGTAGCACCAGAATCGATAACCCAAGGAGAAGAAAAAGAAGATGCAACACAAGCAACAGAGGGACCTGTCTGAGCAAACGTAGCAGTGGAGGAAGAAGTCTCAGCGGAAGGCTGAATGGACATAAGGCGCTGGTACTCCTCTGCTGAGATAGTCACCCTACTGTCGGCGGAAGCATGAGTAAAGTGTCCAGTATCCTCAGAATGAGCAACCTGATGAGCTTGAGGATAACCATGAAGAACGTAACAATAGTCCACTGTATGATTGGTACCCTTACAATGAGTACAAAATCGGGTACCACGACCACGACCAGAACCACTGCGACCAGCATTAGCTCCCCCTGACATGCGACCATGACTACTGCCACCACGACTAGTACTACGATCATTGAACCCAGAATCACCACGACCACCATAACTGGTACTACCAGAATTTCGATCACCACGGCCTCGACTACTAAACCCAGAATTATGGCCACGACCACGGCCATTACTCGTCCCAAAAACACCAGAACCCGCTGACACTAAAGCAGAACGATCAGATGGTGACTGAGAAATAGAACCAACATCTGAGGTAGAAACTTGGCGAAGTCGACTAAACACCTCATCAAGAGAGGGCAACTCCCGCTCTCCCAGTATCTGAGACCGAACTGGATCATAAAGTGGCGGCAAACCATAGAGAAATCGAGCAACCTCCAACTGCTCACGCTGACGCGTCATAACCTGAGGATCACTGGAAATAGGCTCATAAACCCGAAGTTCCTCACAAGTACCACGAAACTTGGCATAATAGTCCTCCAACGATCCAGTACCAAATGATAGAGAAAAGAACTGATGATGGAGATCATATATACGACGAAGGTTATTAATACCTGAATACATCCTGGCAACCCGATCCCACACTTCCTTGGCAGTATCAAGATAAAACAAAGGGCCACTGATCTGAGGTTCCATACTATTCCACAACTCAACACGAATATGACAATCCTCTGCTTCCCAGTCACCATAATTCGTAGCATCTTTCTTTGGAGGACCATCTGTCAAATAACTAAATTTTCTCTCACCCATATAGTAGACTTTGACAGCACGAGACCAAATAGCATAATTGTTTCCATTCAACAGAATGGAGGTAATGGAATCCTTCTCACGACGCCGAGAAGACCTACCAATAATGATAGAGCCAGAACTAGAACCAAGTGCAGATTTTTCTTCAGCAGATTTTTCTTCTGACATGTTGCCAACAAATCACAGAGAACCAATCACCAATAACCAAATCAATCAACAAACTACTAATCTTCTGAACTGAGAAAAACAACTTAATCAAATAACGAAACAAATCTGGGGGTAAGCAAATAACGAAATATCAGCCTCTGCCACTGCTGACATCAAATACCCCAATCAAACACCAATCAAAAATCATACCAGACGAAGGAAACCGACAGCTACAAAGTGAGAGAACATCGATATCATCCAGAGAGCATCAATCGGCAATAGAGACATGATGGACTCGAGCAGCAACAGTCCAATTTCGAGTCTGATTGAACTCGAAATTAACAATACATGTTCGAAATCCACTTCATCAGAGTCGAAATCAACAGAACAGCTTGGAAATCCACTTAGTGGAACTCGAAATTAACAAAACAGGTACGAAATCTACTTCGTGAGACTCGAAATCAATAGAACAGGTTCGAACTAGGGTTTCGACTTAGGTAAGAGATCGAACAGGGGTCGGTTTGGATCGAGTTAGGGTTTCGGACTGGGTTTTGTTCGAATGGGTTCAAACAGTGGTCGGTTTAGGTAGATTTAGGGTTTTGATGGTGGTCTGGATATCGATTTGGGGTTAGTATGATGACTTGGGTGTCAATTTGGGTTTGGGATGAGTGATCTGGATGTTAATTAGGGTTTTGCAATTTGGGGATTTCTGGGTCGACGATGATGATGACGCAGAGAAGGCGTGGTGATGACGAAGGTAGATGACAACGATTGTTAGGGGCTGTTAAGGATTAGGGTTATGGGAATCTAAGGTGGGTGAGGGACCCGCTCTGATACCATGTTATTTAGAATAGAAGAGAGAAAGAGAGAAGTGTGTAAAGGTGTTAACAAACCCCAACACACGCACTATTATTTATATCATTGAGTACCACAGTACATGACTCAAATAGACGATGTGGGACAAACATAAGACTAACAATATAAACTATTCTAACAGAAAGGGTAATTTTGAAGTAGTACTAGACTTATATTTATACCTCATAGAGTTCATCAGAAATAAGTCCCATTCCATGAGCAAACGGAATAGCATAGTTTCCATCCCCATGGACAAACGTTAACGGGTTTCCAAGTACGTATCCCTGAAACGATTTCAGAAACCGAAAACAAGCCCATGGTGAAGCATCAAACACAAAATTACTTCTGCTTCTGTAATTTATAACTTCTTTACAGAGTTTCAACTCAATGCACACACTTGGTGGAGGCAAACGACGTCTTGAGGACAAGAAGAACATCATTGACACCCCTAGAAGAAATTGTTTTCAGAATTCTGAGACATTTACACCAGTTAAATTGCAGGTTTTTTCAACAGTTTTAGCTATTGAAAATCTGTCTTCAACAGGTTCAATCCATTTCAAAAAAGTCACAGACCTTGAGATTTATAAACGGCTTGATGCCTACTTCATTTCCTGCATTGACAGAAGGAACACTTGAAATATGAGGCAACACTTGAAGTTCCAAAAAAGAGTCCATAAGCACCAAATTTGGCATAGAAATGCAGAATTTAGTTCACCAAGATTAGGGGTTCAGAAAATTGGATACCCCTTACTTAAAACTTCTTACCCTCTGAAATTAGATGAGCAAGAGTTGGAACTGCAATGCCTGAGTACGATTCTCCGGCTATGTAAAACGGATTTGAGAGAAATTCTGGATGATCAATCAGCCACTGCAAAATGACTAATTAAATAAATCAGGAAAATATAATCTTGGCAGTCCATAAAATCGCTCAGGGCGCTGATATTGACTTGGGTAATGTAAAAGACTATTACAAGATTAAATATAGCTTCCAATAAATAATTTAACTTAGAACCATCTAGTGAAGGGGGCTTTTTCACCATTTTTACTAGGCTTTTCTCTGGAACTTGTACGTGTACGTGTACATACGTACCATGTCATGTATCCATGTATGCGTTTCGTAAGCGTAAACTATAAAATGAGCCAAATGGATTTTCCCACACTGAAAAAGCCAAATTCAGTGAAGTTTTTTCAATTGTAACTAGATAACAAACAATATACCTTCCTCATAAATTCATAGGCTTGGCCACATGCTTGCAAGTCTATAGAGTGAGCAGCTGCCGATGTTCTTGCGTAGGAGAATCCAGTACCAACTGCCAAATCAACAAATATTATGCTCGCCCCCTACATACCATTGCACCACTTCATTATATTGACAACGAATGCATTCCTAATCATGTACGTATATTTTTTCATTTTTAACACAATCTGCAATTCTATGAAGCTATGCATGTAATATTTGTTTTCTTTCCCCAAGCTGGGCCAGCTCACGTCTTTGGCCCCAAGTTTTTTTGACCAATAATAGGGCCTCCAAATAGCGGATTACGTTAAAAGGCAATTTACGACCATTCATAGAAAATAAGGGGTTTGCTCCCTCCTAAAGTCTCAGGTTTGAAACCTCGTAGGTGCTATCAACTGGCCTAGACACCTGGTTATAAAAACAAAACAAAACTATATATAGAAAATACACGAGTAGTCATTTTGAAATCTCGCTTACACAGATACTGTACGATTCATGTATTCTACCTTGGTCCAGGAGTTTGGATTCAAAACTAACTTGGGGAGGCTCCCATCATCCTGCACGGCCTTGAAATTCAATGGACCTGCAAAGTTCACAACTAATCATCTGGACAAATTGTTTCACTAAATATCATTGGGCAAATTTCCCTTATAGCCCTAAGGTTTGCCTTAATGACGGATACCTTCCTTATGTATGAGAAATACCAATATTGAACCGCATGAAGTTTCTATGTACGTTTCACAAAAGCCTCGAATCCACTGTTGTCTGCCCAACACGTGGTGGAATGAGTGAAAAGTGATTTACGTATAAAAAATCACCCTTTTCTGATAAAAAACAATAATTAAAAACTATCAACTCTTATTTATTAATTTTGAATTAAAATGACTTTTATTTTTACCCATCGGAGGAGCTACTTTGATTAAAATAGGTAAAATTTATAAATACGTAATTATTTTTTACTATTCGAAAGAACAGTTTTTTATATTTAGAAATAACAAAGTTATTATTTTAAGTCAAAAAATAATTGAGAACTTTTTGTTATTTATTGTATATTAAAAAAGGTGAATTTGTTAATACAAAACACTTTTGGGTGATTCTATCACGTGTTTGGTCGAACAGTTACTACTGGTTGAGTGTCTATAAAATGATCATTGAAACCATATAGGGTTTATAGTCATTGACTCATTTCTCATATATGAGGGGTATATGTCATTAAGGAAAACTCAAGGGAAGTAATTGAAATTTACCTTTAAATCATTTGATTCATAGTATAAAAAGTTCAATTACCAACTTCATAAGCGAAAGCAGTGAAAGAAGAGCAGCCGGGGCCTCCGGTTAGCCAAAGGACGAGCGGATCCTCTCTCGGGTTCGAACCCGACTTGGCAAAGTAGTAGAACAACTGTACATCCTCCCACTCATCCACTCCCACATACCTGATTACTCACACAATAGCGTACGGATGTCAACACGGGCAATTAAAACATAGAGTTCCATTTCAAAAAAACAATGAAAACGGCTATTGAACAAATGACAAGTGCTGGTTAAGAGCTACGTGTCAAATGATACAGACTCTGTCACGACTCAAATCCGGAGCTAAAATTTGTCAGCGCCGGGTGAGTATTTTATCACGGACCTTAATAAAGAAATCTTAAAAAGTGTGTATGTAAGGCACCCACAAAAGCAAAAATATTAATAAACAGATAATATCTATACACGCACCCTGTTTCGAGCTCAAAAGGAAGGGGTCCATCAAATCCAGGGAGGAACTTAACGATAGAAGAGTGAGAGGCTACCAGTAGTGAAACATCAAGCAGAAGTGAAAGCAGCAAAATCCAATGGAAGAAGAAGGAGAAGAGCAAGCAATTGTGTACTGCAAACACTGCCATTTTTTTTTTATATAAACTGGAAGCAGCAACTTGGGTTATATATATAATATGGAATCATGTAAACCCTAAGTGGTCCGTCCAGTGGTCTTGACTTGGGATTCAGGTTTTTGTTTCTCTCAATGTCTCAGTTTCAGTTCTTTTTATCAGCAACTCTTGAGTCAACTCATTCCGTGTTCTGAGCGCGTGAAAATGATGCGGAAGGGGCTGTAAGGATTAGTCCGTGGTGTCCTCAAGTTGGCCCGGGACACCCTGCATTTCCAAAAAAATATGGAATTATGTCCGCACCTGATTAATGTGAGGGAATTGGGACAAGAGATCATGTGAATGTGTGGCTGTTGTATACATTATGAATGAATGGAGAAAATTTTGTGTGCCAATAGGGTACCAAGGTGTCTAGCACACGTGGTACCCTGGGCCAATAAAAGCATGACAGCTCATGTGATTTCAATGTTGATTCCTCATGTGATTAATTTTGTAGCAAAATCGTTCATTTTGTAGATATTGACACACATGAGAAATGACTAGAAACCTCATGTGATTTCAATGTTGATTCCACTGACACCTCAAAACAACATCTAATCAACCCAATAAGTGATATATAATCGTCTAACAGTGGCCAATATTTGCTTGGTTCTCTTTTCTGGAAATTTATTGATAAAACTTCGTCATCTGTGTTTTTTCATCTCTAATGATTTTTATCACATTTTTTAATTTTATTTTTACTTGTTCGATGTTTATTGAGTACCTCTATCGAAAGAGAAAAGAAAAAACTTGTTAAAATGTTAAAAATATTTGACTAAAGTGGAAAAAATACGCAACCATATGTAACTTCTCTATCTTAAAAATTTATTTCAATACTGAGTAAAATTTATTTCAAAAGTGGAAATAGTTCTATTAATGAGTAAAAAACAAAAGGGCTATCGATAAATTTTATCTTTTTTTTTAATTTAGCAAAATAGCTCTTCCAATGGGTAAAATAAAGTCATTAATTTTATTAAAAATAAGTGAGAGTTGATAGTTTTTTAATACTTTTATTATTATGGTGGTGCTCCAGCATCTTGTCCATTAATTTACAATTCACACCCCTTGACAAAAAGGCTACACGACGATTGACAAAAAACGAGGCTACACGCGACAGACCTTAAAACAAGCGTGATGGGAGATGTTAAGGAAATACAATCTCACATTGCTTGGGTATGAAATCGGTGAGGGACGTACGTCTCCGTTCATTACCAACTAATTTTGAGTTGGATTTTCTACACCATTGACGTGGTGTATTTGGTTTCTATGATCGTGAAGATAATAAAGGAATTGTAAATTGACGGGGAACTGCCGAAAGGGGAGCATGCTGCGCCTACTCGGCATTTAACTTTGTATGCCCTACTTCTAGATCCATTATAGTTCCTTCAAGCCCTTCCTTTACCTCTAGAATCTGGGGATGCTGTGCACCTGGGTGCTTTGCACCGTGATGTGCACCCCTTAGCCGTCTGATCGTATTTTGGACGGCTTAGATGTGTTTTGATTTTTTACCGGTAAAAATAAATCAAAATTAAATTGAAATTGCAAAACGAATCCAAGCTGTCCAAAACATAAATATCCATCAAAATCCTTTATATTCATTATAATCTTTTTATTTTGTGCTGGGGACAAATCCTGGAAACATAAATATCCAAAGACACCAGTAATAATCTACTAAAACAAATTAAAATGGGTTTGTAGTACTTCTATCCAAATTCTCATTCGTTCGAAAAATCAAATAGCATGCAATTCAAATGTGAATTTAAAGTGCAAAATTTCAAGAAAGGTGTAACAGGGTTGGAGTTCTGGTCATACATTCACAAAATTCTTAACGATAATATTTTTTTGAGCTACAACAGAATAGTAACAAATTTGAGACCAAGCTTGCCTGGTAAACAAATTGCCCTTACATGTACATTTCTTTCGTGCAAGCATGAGTTCCACTTGGTGCTGCCAATTCATAGATATGTATTCTGGAGGTCACAACTTTGAGAGTCTTTATGGTATTTTTTGAGGTACAATATATAGAATAGTATCTTGGTACTTGCATGATCCGAGCCGTTCATTGCTGAGATGAAATCCGAGTCGTTTATTGCCGAGATCAACGACTCGTGTGCCGCACTACAGATCCCGGATCTACCATTATGTACACAAGGTTGAGAGAGAATTTCAAGGACACTATTAACAAAGTACTGCAATTTTCTGAAGTTAGACCAAGTTTTTATTTTTATTTCTTGTGTGGTAACTGGCAAGTACTTTTAGTTCTTCAAATTGGGTCCAAATTTTTGTAGGGATAGTTATAGTTTGGCCCAGGTTTTTCCTATTTGACTCCACTTTACACCTCCTTTTTTGCCCAAACCTATTAAGAGTTCAAATATAATTTTGACCCCACTTGCCCAGGTTTTTGCTATTTTGACCTCACTTTACACCTCATTTTTTGCCCAAACCTATAAAGAGTTCAAATTTTGACCCTCCTTGTCAAAAATCCTGGCTCCGCCCCTGGTGATGGGGCATCAATGTTAAGGAAATACCATCTCACATTTTTTCTTATGTATGGAATGGGTGATCACTTGATAATATGAGAGATCTCTCTGTTCATTACTACTTGGTTTCAGAAAATTGGTCTAAAGGACAAATTTGGAGCTTTAAATGGTATTTAGTCCAGCTTAACTTATTTTAATGCTTCCAATACATTGATAGGAAATTTTTGAGGGCTCAAGGACAATACTAGATAAAAATACCCTTAATGAAAACAACACTCACGCGCACCACGTGGAGGAATTTCCCGCGGACAAAAGCAATGAAAGCGATGTAACCCATGCGGAGGAAAATTTTGGAGTTGTTCAATGAAAGCGACATATGAACAGTGAAAGCCGGTACACTTGTGACCATGGGTCAGTGACCCACTTTCCCTCGGACAAAAGCATTTTATACGTGAAAGCGACATTTGTGACCATGGGTCAGTGACCCACTTTCCCGTCTCTCTCTCTTTCTCTCTCATGTATGTGTGGGAAAAAATTGATGGGATGAGACAAAATTAATTTCTATTTCTTCAATTTTGGGGGTGGGTTCAATTTTAGAGGGTTTAAGTTCTTTGGGGTAGGGTATAGTAAGTTTAAGCATTTTGGGGTTAGGCACTTAGGGTGCACTTTCCATTATAGGGTTTTAGCTGTTTAGGCACTTTGATAGGGTCCCCTAGTATTTTAGGCATTTTCATAGGATACCCTAGGGTTTAGGGCGCACTTTCCAATTATAGAGTTTTAGTGGTTTCGGCACTTTTATAGGATACCCTAGGGTTTTAAGCACTTTCATAGGGTACAGTAGGGTTTTAGGCACTTTTATAGGATACCCTAGGGTCTTAGGCATTTTCATAGTTCGGACCATTTTTTTTCCCGGTTAACGAAAAAATTCAAAGAATCCCAGGGGAATATAAATCAGTTACGCTCTTCGTATCGGCTGTGTTTGTTGGAAGAGCTAGGGGTTATTACAGTGGTTTAAAGGGTTTCATAGGGTGGGACATGCGTAATAATATCTAAATTAGCAGGGAAATTTGTGGGAGTAAAATCTAGATAACAACTTCGTGCTTTTAAGAGTAAGTAGTATATATCAGAAAGTAAATTTTTAGGTATAAATCATTTTTGGTTTATTTCATCTCCTGTTTGGTTGAACAGTTATTGGTGGGGATGTTGATCAAATGAACATTGAAACCATATGGGGTTTACAGTCATTTGTCATAAATGAAGAGGGTATATGAATCAATAAGGAAAAACTCTGGAGGTGCCAGTGAAATTTAACAATAATTTTTTAATGTCTTTAATACACAATTAAAGCACTTAATGAGTTCTTTAATAATGAGTTCTTTAATTTGGTGTAAGAAAATTTTAAAAAATATGCACTGAAGTATCTTGTTTTTGGACCGAAAAACTGCATGTCTTTTCGTAATAGGACAAGCAACAGGGGATGGAAGAAGTAAACTTTAAGTTTAATATTTATTGTTTTTTTTTTTTTACCAGCAATTTAATATTTATTTTTCTGGGTAGCACAAAATAATAAGGATGAAAGAATAAATGTTGAAGAAAGATCGAAGGCAAAGAAGTATTTTCATAAGTTCCACTGGCGACTCCTTTTGCAATAGGTATATGTAACCAAAAAGTCCAATAGTAAAGTAATGGGTAAATTTTTACCAACAGGGCTAACTCAGTTGGTCAGGGCTTTTGCATCTCACTAAGAGGTTAAGAGTTTGAATCTCCCTGCCTGCGTGCATGGGCTTTTCCTTTCTTTGTTTCTTTCTTTGTTTCTACCCTGTAACGGACTTATTTCTTGTCTTGATTAAATGGTTGGGCTTGGTTGTCTCGTGGACTCTCACAATTCATATAGTGTCCCGGATTGGTACTTTGTACATCATATGTGATGTAATTGATCTCTCTTCTATCGATTGACAAAAAAAAAAAAAAAGTAATGGGTAAATTTTACTAACCTCCCCTGAGATTTCAAACAAATGCAGAAACTTCCTCTGAAGTTTTGAAAATTACACTGCCTCCTCTATAATGTGATAAACCCATCTTTGGGATAGATGATTGGCTTCTTCCTCGGGGTATTTTGCCTTGTTCTATTGCAGAAGGTACTTTTTCAAGCTTGAACTCCACTATTGATCAAAAATCCATTTGGCATAATCCGTCACTCCATCCTCTTTAATAAATATGTACAACAACTCTTACTCCTTTTCATGGGGTTTTTTTTCTCATTTGCATGGGGAGAGAGATTATAGTGAAAGACCTTGTTCATGGTCCGATACCCATCTTTCAGACCCTCTAACCGATGCACACCATCAAGTAGGGGTGTCAACGGTCCGGTTTGGTGCGGATTGGTATGAATCCGAGGACCGAACCAAAAGTCTACGGTCCAATGTAAGACAATCCGTGTCCAAACCAAAAGTCTACGGTCCGGTTCCGAAACAATAAAAAAATTTACGGTTCGGTTCACGGTTTATCCACGGATTATAACATTTCACAAAATAAAAATATATATTCCACATTCACATTCTCAATGTAACTTTTGGAACAAATTCATCAATAGCTTTTAAGTTTTAATAAACAACACCAAGTCACCAACAACATTGCTTCAAAATGATTCAAAGAGATTCACATTCAAGAGAGTAAACAACATAATATCAAGCGAGTAAACAAAAGTCTTCACCACAACCAGTCCCGAGTTCGGGAGTAGCTAATATACATGCAAACAAAATTACAATTGTTAATTACAGTCTGCACCTTTACTTTTCAGTTATACCACATTCACCTATTTAGGATATAAAATTAAGAATAATATGTTTAATTATAATTCTTACCACAATATTATATATATAAATATATTTTTTTTATTGATTAAATTCTCACGGTCCGGTTCGGTTTATCCATGGTTCTTTTATGAAAATCCATGGACCGAACCGCGAAGCACGGTTTTCTAATTTTTCAATCCATGTCCGGACCATTAATCCACAGACCCAATCCAAAACCTACGGTTCGGTTCGGTCCGGTTCGGATTCACGGTTCGCGGGTTTTTTTTTACAGCCCTACCATCAAGGTCAACAAAACTGCCTTATGCACAATATCTTTCTTAATAGGTTTTCAAGATTTTGTCAGCTACATCAGACTACTACACGGGACTCTCATAACCTATGTAAGTGGCAATTTCGTCAGCGTCACCACAACATACAGGGCCGGACAGCCCGGACCAGAGGTAAACCCAGGAAGCCCTCGGGCTTGGGCAAGCCCCACCCCCGGGTTAGGGCAACCAAAAAGAAAACGACGGAAAGTATTTAAATATAAATTTCAAAAAGTATCCACATGAAATTGGTCGACTAGAAGTTCATATTCAATATATCGGAGTGTATATATTATATTTTGTATACATATATATGGACCGGTTAGGTTCAAACCACGGTTCTTAATTACGAAACCAGGGACCGAACCAAAATGTCCGGTTCTCATTTTTTTAGAACCAGAACCAATCCATTAAACCATAGAACCAATCCAAATAGACTCGTTCGGTCTGGTCGGTCCGGTTTCACGGTTTTTTTTGGTTTTCTTGTACACCCCTAGATATTTTGAGTACTTCGGTTTAGGCTGTCGAATTGACATGCAAATGTGTGGTACAGTAATTTCTGCCCGGCAATATTTTTTTTCCAGTGAAATTCTACCTCGTTGATGCTGGCTACCCTAACTCGCCTGGCTTCCTTTCTCCTTACAAAGGCTATCATTATCACCAAGAGGATTTCAGGCGAGGCCTCCGCCCCATAAATGACGACCGTGAGTACTTCAACATGGCTCATTCCTCACTCCGTAGTATTATCGAACGCACGTTCGGAGTGTGGAAGAAGAAGTTCCGAATTCTAGGGAATATGCCAATGTACTCAGTCCCTAGACAGGTTCAAATGATTCTAGCATCCATGGCAATCCACAATTTTATTCGCCATGACCGAGATCCGGACGAAAGAATGGTCGGGAAGGTTGTGAATCTAGCGGAGTATGCTTTCGAAGACCTAGAAGATGAGGACCCCGAACTACACGATCGTGAGGATGACCCCGCATCAAGAGAGGGAGTGCCAAATGAAGTTGTCGTTTCGATGCACGTGCCCGTGTGCGAAGATTATTAATGTCTGGAGTACGTATGGAATAATGTTGTCGAAGCTTTATGTCTGTTTGGGTATGAGTTCCGTGTCACGTTGGTATGGATTCGTTGAGGATGCCGGTGAAACGAACAACCGTATTTCATTTTTTCATTAATGTATGTATTTATGTGGTGGTAACAGAGGAATCACCACAACCTATCTATGATTTAATTCGGGATTATAGCATCCAATGTAGCCAAACTCCTCCAAAATCTCAAAAATCGGCCTCGCCAAGCGAACTCACCAATTTGAAGATTTCTTAACTTTGCTACAGTAACTTAACAAATTTGGTGACTTACTGTTCACTCACCAAAAGAGAAGGAGGGAGGGAAGAGTAAAAGTTTGAATAGAAAGTCTAATTCCGTGAGTTTTTGATAAAGTGACTTGCTGAAGTTTGAATAGGTGTTTTTGAGGTTAAATTTGGTGTTTTTTTTTTGTGTATTAGATAAGGATGTCCTTAGGGACTTGTTTAAGGTCTGTTTGGACAATGTAGAAGCATTATTTCTAGTTTCGTTGTAATGATTGATTTTCCGTCCCACCGATTAAAAAACTTGTACGTAGTTGGGATAATGGTTGGAAGGATTCATACTGTCGGTACTTGTTAGGTTACTCGGGCAAAAATTATACCCCTATAATTTAAAATTATCAGAATTAATAAATTTAATAAACATAAACCAGGTTTTTCCTTCCTGTTACTTGGGGAAAAGAATAAATTACATAATTTTTGGGAGAGATTTTTGGTCGTTCATTTGGTTGTATGGACGAGAGAAATTTAAAAAGTATAACATAATGCTGAATTTATAAAGAAACTGCATGTGCCGACATATATGTCATACAAGTTTTGTAATTTTTATTGGATTATTATGTACTATGTTTTTGTCATCCAAACATGTGAATAATCCAGATAACCCAAAAATCAAAAATTTTAATTTAATTTTTTTTTTAACCCAGAGGACCCAACCCATCTCTTCAATTATTACTATCATTTTTCTATCCAATCATTACTCCAAACCAAACAATATATCAGAAAAAAAATTCTCAAAACAGCCAACCAAACGCTGCCTAATAATTAATAAAAGTAGGAATTATATAGTGTAAAGTAAGGGCACTTACTCCAAATTATATAATTTATTCAATCTTTGAGTCGGAATACATGACTGAAATTACAAATAGAGGTAGATTTTAGAGAGAAAGAATTTCGCTATCTGAAATTATCGATGTGGGGCGAAAGGACAGACACAGTTAGAAGAACAAACGACGCAGAGTGCCGAATTAAACAACATAGAGTACGAATTATAATTCAATATAATAAACTAAGACTAAACAAATCGAATTATTTTATCTAAAGGAAAATCATTAATCGGAAGTGGCAGAATTATTACGTTAAAATTATTCTAGTTTAATTGAAGCAAAATGAATTACTATAATTAAATCAACTGAATCGAATTCAAATTTATAAATTTAACCGGTAACGAAAATGCAAAATATAAATGATTAATTTGTCTTAATGGATTGTCCATTAACAATAAAAGATTTCTAATTAAAATAATATAATGAAATACAATAATATTCAAAAGTGAAATTAAAAAAATACAAAGTATGAATCACTTACTTTTAACTAAATATATGTATAAATATATTGGGAGGGCTTCTAGTCCGGACCTCCCGTTTCCGGACCTCCATGATCCAAATTTTTTTTTGACGATCCGAACCGTCCAATGTGTTCAGAAGGTGTTTTCAAGGGTCCTTCGCGGAAAATCTTCAAAAAAAAAATACCGGGAAGGGCTTGATCCAAGCAGTTTTCACAAAAAATATATATATACAGTTTTTGCGAAAATTGCTTGGATCAAGCCCTTCCCGGTATTTGTTTTTGAATATTTCCCTGCGTGGACCCTTGAAAACACCTTCTGAACACATTGGACGGCTCGGATTTTCCAAAAATAATTTGCAACACAAAAAAAACCATTTTTTTCTTATTAACGGGAGGTGTGGACTAGAAGTTTTACCTAAATGTATATATATATATGTGTGTGTGTGTGTGTTGAAATCACGATGAAAAATTGATCGATTAAAGTTCAGGTTCAAATTGAGACAGTCATAACTTTTTTATTTCTTCCCGTTTTTTAGCCTTTCTACCGTCAAAAGAACTGTAACACAATAGAATTTGAATTTCGTAAAGGATAAGGCTATGAACAATTTTTTGAGATGTGTGAATAATAAGTAGGACCATCTTTTTGGAAAAGAGGGAGTAGTAGTAGTCTTCAATCTTTTGCAATACAAAATTACAAATACCGGCCATCTTGCCAAATTTTCTCTTTTTATGATGATATTTAGTGCTTCACACCACTCTTTCCCCTATAAAAATAAATACCAGACAAAAAATGCAACTCTATTATTAGGTACGTACTACCTTGATTTCAAGTTTGACCGACTAACGTCTATTTTTCCAATTTGAAATTGGGTTTAAAAAAAATATTCGTCCATCACATTTTTAAATTAAAATGTTTAAATGCAACGTTTTTTCTTAAAATAACTACCCCATTCGCTCATTCTCGAAAAAAAAAAAAAAAAAAAGAAAGAAAAACCCCTTTCCCTCTTTTTCTTTTGGGTAAATAAGTAAATAACCGCTTTCACTCTTGCTCTATCAGCACTGAGGCGAGATATTCGCGCGCCTTTTCAGATTATTTGCAAACTCTTTGTCCCTCCCTCCCTTCATCCAACTCGGTTCGCCCGGAGACAGAGCTGAGTCAGAATTCTTGCTTAGGTGGTCTATGTGTCTCGGTGAGGTTATATAATTCGATGATATATACGTATTTTCCGTATAATAGTAGGGTTTTCAAATTGTAGCAAAGACGATAGCCCTTACTAGCCCCGCTCGCTCCATCCTAGGTGACGGCTCTCACTCTCGCCATCAGGTATTTTTCTTGCTCTCTCTTATTCCCCTCTTGCTCGATCAACTATGTCTCCCTCTGTTTGTCTCTCTCTCCCTATATTATATGTATATGGAGAGAAATATTGGAGTGTGATTGATCGTGCCAAAATCAACTATATACATGTACATATACATATACATATGTTCTTACATATGTAACTATGTGTATACATACGACTTGTGAATGGCATTTCTTGTTTACTCGCTGTGCTGTGATAATTGCTTTCTAAGTCAGTCTCTAGAAAGATTAAGCCAAAAATCCGTCACTTTTGTTGAATCTGAATACACATGCAATTATTGGTGTTTTGAGAGCTTGTAGCAGTTGTAAAAATCTAACAGCCAGGGATAGGTTGGTCGGATAGGGTGAGATGGGTATGGTTTGATTTGTTGATAGAATTGGTGGTGGGTTTATTGGAAGAATGTTGGGCGTGACAGTTGGTAAGAACTCCATTATAAGCTAAAAACCTTGTAATTACTTAATGAAATTCCAAATCAAACCCAATTTTGCACATTACACATGGAACTCCAACCTAAACCCAATTGCAATTTCAAATCTCTAGAACTATATATCCACTATGCCGGTGATATGTGGCATCCGGCTCCATCCCACGGGGTCTGGTGAAATCTAAGTTGGATGGTGGTGATGCGCGCAAGAACTCTCTCTCTCTCTCTCTCCCCACTATTTTTTGTAAAGAACCATCTGTACCGGATGGGTTTTGTAAATTGGTGGATTCAAAGTTTCTAATGTTCTCATATAAATTATTCCTTTTTAATAAAATGGTTCTTGTATTTTGGGATTTTTTTTTGAGTTGATGAATGGCCGGAGGGTTTTCAGTATATCAACCTTGGATTTGTTTGTGTTTTATGTATGCAGGGATGGTTGTCTTTTTAGTGGTGTTGGTGGATTGTTTAAAATGGCAATGGATATTTCATATGGTGGTGGTTGTTCTTCATTGTGATGGCCATTGGCTTTTAGAGCCAAAATTTGACTGGCACCATGTTTCTTTTGTGCTATACATCATACTAGTATCAATAAAATAAAAAACTCATTCTTGCTTTTATAAAACTTGAAGTTTAACTAACTCCATTTGCATGTTAGTTAAATAAAACCTTTGTACTTTTACCTTAAGTTTCACCCTTGAGAATGGAATGTAGCTAATTTTGGCTTCACCATATCTCTTCAGATCCCTAACTTTCCGAATCCATTTTCCTTTTTTTCTGTTTCCCAGAAAAATCTGGTTTTAAAAATCTATTATTGTATTCGTGTTTCTCTTTAATCTCTATTTTCTGTTTACAATTGCTGTTTTAATTTTATGTAAAAAGCTGAACTTTGGGCAAAATTTAGTTTGGAAATCACTTGTGGACATGCAGCTGAACTTTAGAAGAGAAGGTTCTTCGTGGGAGATAAGATGGCCACTGAAATTAGTATAGAAGATTCAACTCTGAAGCCGCTTCTAGATAAGTCCCAGAACATACAAATTGAGCAGATACTGCCATGGAAGCAGCAACTAACACTGAGGGGACTTCTTATTAGTGCTGTACTAGGCACTCTTTTTTCCCTCATGGTACACAGGTTGAATCTGACAGTTGGTGTCGTCCCCTCTCTGGGTGCACCGGCTGCACTTCTTGCTTTTTACATCATCAGGCTTTGGAATCAGGTAACGTCCAAATTACGGCTTCCAGTTTCGCCCTTGACTAGACAAGAGAACACTGTGATCCAGACCTGCATTGTTGCATGCTTCGGCGTTGCTTATAGTGGTAAAATTCTCCTTCTGTGTTACTCTGCAATTTCTTCTTTCTAGGTGTGTTTTTTGATTTTTTTTTTCCCTTGCAAAAGATCTCTTTGTTTTTCTATTGGGCTGATGTTATGGCATTATTCTTCACAGTTATGATTTTATTTTATTTGATTGAGAACCAAAAAGAACAAAAATTCAAGGATACCGAGCAAGGATCTGGATGCATCATAACTAGATACCACAAAATAAGGAAGGAAAAGCTGATGAAGGTACAAAGCTTTAGAGCTGAAAACAAGATGAATAAAATGGAAACTAATTCCAGGCCATGGCTGCGCATCCTGTCATTTAACATCGTCAATTGCAAGGAGATATATGTCACTGCATCCTTAAACTTATGTATTGGTTGAATCTAATACTCAGATAATGCCCACACCTGGCACTTATACCCAAGCCAATGTAACATTAGGGTAGTTCTTTCTTTGTTTTGTGTTTGGGGCTGGAGCCAGGGATTTATAGACTACAAATCCAATTGTGATGTTCAGCTTTATGTGGAATTGATGTTATCCAAAGTTGGTCTAATAAGCACATTCGAGGGCAGGGAAAATATCAAATTAGCTACATTGTTGCTTAGAATAGTTTTGTAAAAAATATTTGTTTTCATTCTCAAAAATGCTTTTCTGAACTTCTATGGATCTCTTGCAAAACATTGAACAGTTTGTTGAACAAGAGAATTTATCTGTCTCAATGTAAGACACATCAGCTTACTTATCAAAAGTTTGACAGGGGGATTTGGCACAAATTTGCCTGCGATGGACGAGAAAACATACCGACTAGTTGGTGTAGACTATCCTGGAAACCGGGCAGAAGATGTGATAAATCCTTCTTTGGGATGGATGATTGGCTTCTTGACTTTTATAAGTTTCCTCGGGGTATTTTGCCTTGTTCCATTGCGGAAGGTACTTTTTCATTTGCTTGTTTTCTTTTAAATCATTGATATGTAGGCAATTGTAATGCTATATCTTGATAAGTAAAAACTGGAAGAAATTTATCTTACGATTTTTTTTTTCTTCTTTTGATCGGCAAATTTATCTTACATTGATGACACTTACTCATAAACTATTAATGATATTTTTGACTGACTTTACTATGCCACCTTTTGAATTCTATTTCAGTTTATGGTTATGAATGATCGCCTCTCATACCCCAGTGGAACAGCAACGGCAATGCTAATTAATGGTTTTCACACTACTGTTGGGACTGAGCTTGCTGGGTAGGACACAAATTGAAAATATACTATCATCGAACATACTTAATATCAACTTCTGGATGTGTTTTCTTTGTTTGTTTGAAATATTTAAAATCAAAACTTGTTGCCTTAAAAGTTCTATTACATGTTAATCTTTGATTTTTTTTTTCCCTCTCAGCGAGCAAACTTGGTGTCTTGGGAAATGCCTGAGTATAAGCTTTTGTTGGAGCTGCTTCAAGTGGTTTTTCAGTGGCACTGGAGGAGGATGTGGATTTGATAATTTTCCTATTTTTGGCTGGACACTTTATGAGAAAACGTAAGACCCTCACTTGAAACTGTTCTTGTGATTATTATGTTTGATCTTCTAATAATTATTAAGTGCTCAATTTCAATATGCAGAAAGAGAAAGGATGAAATATATTTCTTATGCGAGTTATTAGGATATCTTATTTAAAGACTGTTGTCCTTTATAACTGAAGTTTGAGGATAGTGGCTCTTTCTTGCCTTAATTTTACCTTAACTTCTTCAGATGAATGTGTCACGATTAGCGAAAAACATTCACTATCATAACTCATAAGAAGCAACCTAAGTTTTGCAGTCAATAGACACATAATTGCTATTTTAAATACTTTTTTTTTTCAGGTAAGTTAATTTTCATTTAGAAACAAACCAGACAAACAAGACCAAGGGTATACCCTTAGGGTCCAAAATACAGCTAGTCACTAACTAGATAGCAGAGAAAAAACAACAGTGATAGGCCACCCAAGACACTACAAATCAAAAATGGAAACCGGAATTCTCCAAGCATAGCAAAGCAGACGATTCTCATCAGATTTTTTGACCCTTCTCCAGGAGATAAAACAGGTTCGCAGATCTGATGTAATCCTGGAAATAAGGTCTTCATGACCAAGATTCTGCCCCTTGACAATTCTTTCATTTCTATCACGCCCAATATTATAAACCACAGCTGCTAGTGACAGTTTGAAGATGGTGTTTTTCACACTAGAACCTCCAGAGTGTTGGGCTAGCCAAGCTATCTCATCACTCAAATTGAGACCATGTCGGTTAACTCCATTGAGCTGGAGAAAATGAGACCACATTTGAGAAGCATATTGGCAGCCAAAAAAGAGGTGGTCATGTGGTTCATGGCCAGCTCCACACAATCTACACTCATCATCAGAGGTGACCCCCCACGCTAGGAGTCTGTCCTTCGTCGATAGCCTCCCTAGCAGAGCAATCCACAAGATAATGGCCCATTCGGGCACAGAGCAAGGAAACCAAATGGCTTTACGCCAAGGCACTGTTGCAGCCTTAGTTCTAATAGCTTCCCATGCAGTCTTGGTGGAAAAAATACCACCGGGGTGCAAGTTCCACTTAACTGAGTCAGCAACATGAACATGAGGCACCAAAGTGGCTGGGGTATTGGCTATTATGTCTTGTGTGATGAAGCTACGATATCGAGGACAGTGCCAGCCTCCATCAACTATAATAGTACTGACCTTTTCTGACAGATCTGCCCAAATTTTGTCCCAAGCTGACTAAATACCTTGAGTGCAATGGTCCAAGGAGATGCCAATTATCCCACCATAAGAAAGTATCATGGCCATACCTTGGATATTTTAAATACTTGTTAAATTGAATTGTTATTATGAAGATTATGTTTGGTAAATGACTCCAATTTTTCTTGATCGCAGTTGTGAAGTTCTATGCCCAGTTGTTGACTGAATTTAAGTAGTATACTTGCACAGTTCCAGTGGATAGTGTCATAGTGATATGGATCATGTTTGTCTCGCAGGTTTTTCTTTGATTTCAGTTTAAGTTCTATTGGTTGCGCTCTTGTTTGCCCACACCTGGTGAATAGCTCAATGCTTCTTGGGGCAATTATGTCATGGGGTTTGCTTTTTCCCTTCTTGTCCAAACATGCTGGCAATTGGTACCCCACTGGCCTAGCAACCAGAGATTTGAAAGGCATTGGTGGATATGAGGTAATGCTGATCAATATTATGTTAGTACCTCTCTTTAATATCGATAGATGCATCTTGAACTCCTAGTTTAAGGCAAATTGTATTGCTTCAGATACCCATTTATGTATTGCGTCAAATACCCATTTATGGCATACAGAAAAAAGTGCGCCCAATTAGTACCTATTAATGGTGTTTGGGAGAGTACAGACTAAATCTTCGGCATTAAACGAACAAAGTGGCTATCTTCATACTCGAACGGTCGAACCCACAATCAAGATGTTAAGAGAATTAATATGCTTGCAATTAAATTATTGAGATGAAATATTGAAAGAATCCAAGAGAAACTCGCCCATCAAAGATGGAATGACCATTGGTGGTTTTCTTCTTGGACAGAATGACCATTGGTGGTTTTCTTCTTGGACAGTCTTTTTGAATCCTGGATAGCATCTCTTTCTTTTTCTTTTCTTTTTTTTCTCTCTTCTTTGGAATTGGCAACAAGGGAATTAAAATAGAATTACAAAGGAGAGTACAAGAAGATCAAAAGAGGGGTGGCCGTTGTTATTGAGAGAAAATTTGTAAATTGGATATACATCTCAAGCTGGGTTTTTTGGTTGGATAATTGACATCTCAGGCTAGTTAGATATTTTATCCGGCATTCAAATGAATTCTATAAGCCAAACAAACGACAAAGATGTGAGGGTCCTGTGGTTTTCAGCATATCATATAGATCGATATGAGATCATTTGATCTGGAAATAGATGTCCAAGCTAGCTTTGTTCTCGGTGAGAAGTTCTCACTGAAAATGGGCTTGGCTTCTGGGGGAGTATCATGCTAAAGGATGAAGAGATCTTTTAAGTGTGAGGGACTTAGTTGCTGGAAGAAGAGGGGATGAATAGTTTGCGAGGAGGATGGCAAGGGAATGGTTCGAACTTAGAGATCACAATAGCATAAACAGGGACGGATTGTTTCTGAAATAATAGGAAGATGTTATATACAACTGTAAAATCTTGAGCTCTTCCTTTTCTGCGAAAATCTTGAGTTTCCAAAAACAAAATAAAAAACAGAACTTTGTAAATTTGTTATCTATGTTTTGTTATTATCGAAGTCAAACAGTGAATCATTGGTCTTAACAATTGGTATTTTTTGTCCATCCAAATTATTATAAAGACTATCAGAAGCACATTTTATATCCTCCTCTTTCACTGTCTCTCATAGCGGTAATGTGCTACCCCTCTTTCTGCAGGCTTTCATAGCCACGTCCCTTATCTTTGGTGACGGTCTTTACAATTTGGTTAAGGTAACTGCAACATTGATTGGCGAGCGATTGCACACCTGCGGCACGGAGCAAACTAGCATTCCTGTCAAAGAAGATTTTGGAGGTAAGTATGTGTTTCCAACTCTTAGTGAAGATCTGAAACTGCAGTTTTCAGTGAACTTATTCCAAACTTTTAGCGGTATTTTATGTTCTGAATACTCATGTCTCTCTGCTTAACTCTGGTAAAGGTGTCGGGTGTGGGTCTATCTTGGGATTGGACCCATGAAATCTATAATTGATGGGTATGCAGACAGGGATCATACATAGTGTTAAAAGGTATTTTATGCATTTATAGTGGTTATGCAATAAAAAAATGCATATGAAGACAGTTTTAAATAGTACCTCGCACTAGTATCAAACATATCCCACACCCTAGGTATCCATTGTCTGACATGGTACTTGTTTTGTTTTGAAGAGTCCATGTAATTTTGGAAAATATAGGTTAATTTTCTTTAAACGGAATCGTGTAAGACAGGAATTCAAATATGGAACTGTTACAAAAATCTGAAAGCAACAAAAGACAGTACCACTGTAAAGACAATCCAAAATCGCCAAAACTTACAGATCAACTCTATGTATCACATTATCTCCTTGAGACAAATTTCAACCTTGCTATGCTGCTTAAGATTGGAATTGAAGTTTCTCTCCCAAGATAAAATGATCTACGTACACAAAAGCATCACTACAACGTATGTGTCCATCAAACCACTCAGTGTTCTGTACTCTTCTAAAAATCGACTCTGACTCATGAAAAATATGCCAAAATCATATGCTGAATGATGCACACATGACTATATGTATAGACGAAAACATGCTAGTTTTGAAGAGTCTGAACGACGAGACACATGTTTTTTTGGAAAGATTCCAAATGGCAACGGACATGAAGAAATAACAATTACGTAAAAAATTCTTCAAACAAATTTTCTCCAAAATTGGAGAGCCTGGGGGGCCCAATCCCTCGTGAACTCACACAGGTAATCATGCCTTATTACTATGGGACTAAGCTTGTCATGTCACCAAACCTTCAACCAATGTTCGAGTGGTGACTTTTTAGAGTCAATTTCTCATTCACTCTTAAGTGGTTTTGATCATCCAAGTATACAGCGTTAACTTTTTCGTGGAGGTGAACACATTCCTATGTGGACCCACCTTAAAGAATGTGTGGGTCAGCATTTTTTATTTTGGCTCAAAGGTACCAAACTAAGTAATATTAAGATCATTGGTCCAACAATCCCCACAAGAAGGAAATTTGCTTGATTGCAGATGACAATATCATTGGTCTTTATTTTTTTGCTTTCAGGATAATACTTTTGTACTTTTCCGGTCCTCTAATAGAGATGAACCAGAATATAAACGTATTTCACTCAGCTGAGAAAAATTCATCAAAGACAAAAAAATCTTTTTTTTGAAGTTTTGTTTTGTTATTTTGTCCTCAATTGACTTTTAAAATATGGTCCATATATGAATTTTATTCTAATAAGGATAAATTACTCGAAAGCCTCCAATGATAGTTCAATGTGAAGAGCACTAGAAGGAAGATTAAAGGGCATTTGTGTAACTTTATATGGTAGATAAAAATACTGTATTTGGTTAAAATGAGACTGTCAAAATCATAAATATGTAAATTAATATGCAAATAATACACTGTCATGTGCCATTTGATTTGCTACAGCAGGTGGTGAGAATTCCACATTTCTAATGGAGCAAGGGAAAAGAGACAAGATATTTCTTAAAGAAGAGATACCCTTCTGGTTTGCTGCTTCTGGATACGTGATATTGGCTGTTACATCATCTATAACAATTCCAGGCTTCTTTCCTTCCCTCAATTGGTACTTGGTGCTCTTCTTGTACATCATTGCTCCTGCTCTTGCATTCTGCAACTCTTATGGTGCTGGACTTACTGATATTGGCTTGGCTTCAATTTATGGGAAAATTGGTGTTTTCAGTGTTGGTTCATTTGTTGGCAGTAGTAATGGCGGTGTCATAGCTGGGTTAGCAGCCTGTGGAATATTGTCATCTAGTGTTTCCGCGGCTGCAGACCTGATGCAAGATTTCAAGACAGGCCACCTCACTTTAACATCTTCCAAGTCAATGTTTGTCAGCCAGCTCATAGGAACGGCCATGGGTTGTGTCATTGCTCCGCTAACATTCTGGTTGTTTTGGACTTGTTTTGACCTTGGGTCCCCAGATGGTCTGTACAAAGTGCCATATGCTGTAATCTACAGGGAAATGGCCATCGTAGGAGTGGAAGGCTTCACCGAACTCCCAAAATATTGCCTTTGGTTTGCAACTGGTTCCCTTTTCTTAGCACTGGCTCTTAATCTTATGAGGGACCTTGCTCCAAGAAAAATCTCCCAATATATTCCTATTCCTACGGCCATGGCGATCCCTTGTTTTGTTGGATCGCACTTTGCCATTGACATGTTTCTTGGGACGATGGTACGATTTGTATGGGAGAAAATGAACCAAGAGAGTGCAAGGAAATATGCTGTTGCAGTGGCTGCAGGCTTCATGTGTGGTGATGGTCTCTGGACATTGCCGTCGGCCATTCTTTCTGTCTTGAAGGTTAATCCCCCCATATGCATGTCTTTTGAACCTTCCATCTCAACCAAACAATAGGCGCCATACGACAGTGATATTTTTTCAAACAATTAGAGACTTTATTTGCCAGCCAATATAAACTCTCATTGGATGCAATGCTTCATCAGCAAAAAGAAAAAGAAAACATCCTTGTTCATTGATTTGTCCTTGAATTTTTTTTTTTTTTTTTTGGTTATTTATTTATGTAGCTAGTGTATCCGGCACGATGCACATGAAGTTTTGCAAAAATATTATCCCATTTGGACAATCGAAAGATTTCCGGAGTTCGAACAATCTAAAGATGTCTAGCGTTATACTTCTAAATATATCAATTATTCTTGAATAAATTGAATTTGTCTTGTTTTGGCTATCTGAATGATGATAGGACTAACAGAGAGTGTTAAGTGAACAGACCCATCAAAAAGGTTGTGATTTTAATTGGTAAGACGAATACTTGTATATATGCACATATATATTTTTACATAAATGTATGTGTGTGAATTAGTTTCCAAAATAAAAGATGACAAGTAAAGAGAATTTTCCTCAAGTGTTGATACCTATTACCTAATACTCCCTCCGTCCCTTTTTAAATGACCACTTTCACTTTTTGACTTTATTTTTAAATTGTCTATAACTTTCAATCTATAATATATTATGTACTTTTGAAAAAATTGTATTTTAGAACTCATTGATTTCTATAAAACAAGATCCATATTGCATATTCTATGTAATATAGATTGAAAATTATAAACAACTTTTTGAAACTTCACTTAAATAAGTGTTGATGGAATACTATGTTGCTGACCTTCACAAAATAAGTGGCGTTCATCTGTTGGTGTCAAAATGACTTTGTCAATGTCATTTTTTGACTTGTTGCTTGGAGTGTAAATTTTTTTTTTAAAAAAATAACAATGTTGGTGTTCGGAAATGATGACATTTTAGTACACAATCTTAAATTCAAATTATTGGATGAAAACTCTTCTCAATTTTCGAAGTAAATCAGTTGACTTGGATGATGCAAGATATTTGGCAAGACCAAAATAATCAAAATAACTTTTCCATTTAGCAACTGGTTGATTTGAATTTTGCCAATTTTGGTGACCTAAATGGCTCATAGAAAGACTTGCTCTAACTAGTTAGGTTTTTCTCCATCTGTTTTTTCTTTTCTGCACCAAGAAAATTCCAATATTCACAATTTATCATGCTATTACACAGTAGATATCTCTCATCTGCATAATACGGATGAATCTAATAAATGAACTGGGCAAGCAAACCATGGTTTCAAATCCTACATGGGAACAAACGGTAAATTTTTGACATCGTCCTTTTGATAAAATCCTAATCCAAATGGAGTGTCAAATCCAATGTGAATCCACGCCAGTTGCTTCACATTTGACTCCTCATGTCAAATCTACTTTAGGCATTTTGGAATTTAAAAAGTAGGTCTTATGTACTTCATCAAGGTTGGAGATGGAGGTTTGTTGGTGTCAAATTTGAAGATGTCTCCAACCTGCGCTTCAAACTTGAAGTTGTCAATTTTTTTTTTTTTTTTTTTAAGACTGATGTGACAATTTGACACCTTCAAATTTGACATCAACAAACATTCCTCGTCAAATTGTATTGGAAAACTTCAAAACTTGAATTTGACATAAGGCTTCAAAATTGAAGCAAATGGGAAAGGTTGCCAAATCCACGTGGGATTTGGCATCACAATTGCCACCTGGTTGGATTACAAGAGTTCTCTGCCTTCAAATAAATTTGACATTTTCAAATTTGTCATCACGATTGGAGATGCAAGATTTTACATCAATGGCTCGACACCTCATTTCCAGTACTATTATAACCTGAACAGATTCTTGCTCCATTTCTGTAGATTTCAATCTACAAAGTGCAATAATTAGTCAACAGTAAATACATTTTCGCTCCCACAAAAATAAAACTCCTTATAATTGTGGTCTTGGCTTCAATTTTGCGAGTCACGGTACAAGAAGTTCCAAGTAAAAGCAACACAGATGACAGACAAATAACCTAAAATCCAAGAGAAAGAATCAACATGCAAAGAACCAGCGATCAAAATATAACTTTCCATCTATATTCCAGTTTATGGAACCCTGTCATTCTCCACAGTAGTATACAAAGTTGCCAAGTATTTTCTAGTCAAACTGGAGAAGATGGGTAGCTTTCACCCAAAACTGGTGTGTGCTCCCTGTGTGCCCAAAATATACAGCCCTCTTGGTTTATGATGGGGTGACTTTACAGAGACCTCGACCCCAAAAAAGAATTTACAGAGACATGCAAAACAAAATACTAGACATCAAGGAAAATCAGACAGGAGGGGGTGTTGAATTCACGGCAACCTTTTCCATTTCTGTAGTAATGACCTCTTCGCCTCCCTGATCATCTTCCACTTTTTCAACCTTCAATCTCTGTCACAGTAGAGAGATTTGGTATAAGAAACTTCAAGCACAGCTCAAATGATGAACAAACAGCATAGTCTATAGGGAATGCCCTCAATTGATAAAAACGACATGTTCCTTGCAAGTGAAAAGGTGGGAGTACATCATTTCTAAAAAAGGCACTAACAAAAAAGGTAGTGCAGAAACGGTATAACTAAATAAACCCCTAGGTCTTGTTTGTTTGTCCGCATTAAAACATCATATTGGTCTAATTCCAGGGGGGAGATTTTGTGGTTAGCATTAAATATCCAAGGGATATTATCTCCCTCAGAACATGGGATATCATATCTTAGGAAGTTGCAATTATTAATCCTCTCATGGTAAATCCTATTTTATACGATCGTTTATCCTATGGATAGTTTAACACCTTCCCCCAGTCAAAAAAGAGGGCCCAAGTGAAGTAGCATTCTGAAAACCGCACAGTAGTGATTGTAGCTCAGAAGGGATGAAGGTCATGGCGGACAATGGGTCAAAGATGTGGCGTTTAAGGCTACAACACAGCAAAGAGGATTGCACTAGTACACGTAAATGTGTCAATTCTTTTCCTCGATAAGTAGTACGGTATTATACTAGCCAGATCCAAGAGTGAAAATGAGAACAATTTAAGCAACTAGGACCAGTTTTGGGTTTTCTCGGTAATGTCTGTGATGTAAAAAACAACTGGTTGTACCATCAGCAACATAAAAGTTGCTAATTGTTGCCGTTATGATTGTCGTGGGGTTATGATTGCAGCGTTGTAGTAGACAAAGAAATTTTTAGTTTTCCAAGGCAATTAATTTTTTGTTCAAACACTACATTGCGATTTGCTGTTAAAAAAAAAAAAAAAAGATTTGCTGTCAAAAAGCACAATAGTGCAATCAAATTAGGCTATTTCCAAGACAACTAACCTTCTTTGCCACAGAAGGGTCCTTCGTTGTATGAACAAACATGTTTGTGTACAGCTTCATGTCTCTCTTGTTGCTCTCAGCTTGGAGTTGTTTCAAACTCTTCTGGATCAACTTCACCTCCCTGAAAATCAACCTTGCAAATCTAATCGTCTTCTGTAAAAGAGATAAAATAAAGATAGACTTGACACTAAGTTTGGACAGATGCACCGAAGAATTACATCTCCATACCTGTTGTGAGGGTCAGCTTCGAGGGCCTTCTTGATGTCCGATTCAGCCAAGTGTAAATCTGCAGTTCCCAAGTAAGCTTGTGCCCGCCTATACAAAGCTTTTACATTGTGGAATTCCACATCTAGGACCTGTAAGAGAGAGAATGTGATAAAACCAAAGTTGAATGCACAAATACATGTACAGTATATGTTCTTCAATACTCTTAAGATTATATCCCTAATAGTTTCACAGTTCAAATCGAACAAGAAAATTGATTCAACCTAAACTACCATGCTCAGGCTTGGTTTGTTTATGTTTTCATGACTGATGTCCTGTTTACAGCACATTGTTGTACCAATGGTGCAAAAGCACTGTACACTTGTTCATGTTTTACATGAACTTTTTAACTCAAATCATCATTTAATTCCTACCAAAAATGCACTTCCACAGGATACCCACAGCACAGAAATGCCATATACTTCTATACTTGTTATACGGGCATTGAGTAATATGCTTTTCCATTCAATCCATGCTAGTTTAAAAAACACACTTCTTTGGTTTCTCAATATAAAAAATTCACCTCAGCAAATTTTCCTTTCGCTCTGATGCAACAGAGAAAAAAAAATCTCTTTACTCTTTACCTTAGAACAAAGCTTGATTGCTTCATGGAAGTCATTCAGCTTGAGGCTACATGCTGCACCATTTAGCCAGCATGATACTCTTAATGCTTTGACTAGCTTTTCGCCATCGTCTCCAAAGGGTGCATCTTCACAAACATAATCGGCTGCCTAAGCAGAATGATTAAAGAAAGATTCATGAATTAGAATTAGGAACATGGAGCAGCAAGAATTTCAAGAAAAGTCGTGCATAGTACTACCTTGTCATATTTTTTGCCAGCTCTTAGATACTTTCCCTCTTTGAAGAGTACATTGCCTTCTTCTTTCTTCCTCGCAGCTGCATCGATTCTTTCTTGACTAGTCATTTCCCACGGCGCTTTCTCCTTTTTATTAGACAAATAGTACATGATGTAGTGAAAGTTAAGCAGAAATCATCATGATGTGCTTTTTAACATGTCCACAGGATAACCACCTTTAAGATATTTGACTTAGTCATATCATAATGAGTACCCTTATTATTTTTGTGTTATTTCCAACAAATACCACGAGTTTACGGTACAAATTTCATTTGCTTAGTGAACTCGCCAAAAATAAATAAATAAATAAGAAGAAGAAGAAGAAGCAGAATTAGTCACGTATCATATGAGGACCCTAAATATTATTCTATTATTTCTAACTAATACCATGAGTTTACAGTACAATTTTCATTCGCTTCGTGAACTCGCCAACAAAAAGAAGAAGAAGAAATCTAACATGCAGAATAATTTATAGAGGCATACTTTGGCATAACGTGTCATTCAAACCTTGTCAAGTTCTTGATTGAGCAAAATTTGGGGAAAAAAGTATTTGAGTTCAAGAAAAAACTTTATTTTCTTCATCAATCTAATAAATGGAATCATTGGCTAAAGGACCACTTTGTCTAAAGGACAATACTGACATATTATGTATCATGTGGTCCTGTTGCAGCTAATATAATCCCATTTCCTACATTTCAATAGTGGAGAAATACCTTTACAAAGTCCAACATTTCAACATCATAGATTAGAGTTGAATTTGGTGGAACTACAGCAAGATCACGTTTAACAGCTGTGCTTCCAAATCCATATTCAGGAGTAATGGTCAATATTGCCTGCTCCTTCTTCTTCATTGTTACTGCTGCTCGGTCCAAACCAGCAATTACTTGTTCTTCAGACAGACAAATGCAACCAATGGTAAGTTATAGCAGGTCCTCATTGTAAGGGAACAAGTGGATAAAATTATGTTCACATGTTATCAACACTAAAAGGATAGAGCTGGGATTACAGAAGTTGAGTGAGTTAGATGAAGAAGTTAGTTTAGTAGACAATAAGTCATGATATAGAGAGCATTCAAGTCAGTGTGCTGGATTCAAGGAGAGTTGGTCAGAGATTCCTTTTCCTGTCTATATAACGGATCATTGTGTCACATCTTGTAATCGAACACAAAGAAAACAATGTTCACTTTCTATCAGAAAAATATTGTGCTCTTTTTGTTCCTCCTTTCTTCTTCTTCTCTCTGGTTTTCTGTTGTGAATGTGAGTTGTATCAGTCCATCAGTCTAGATTTCATTTTCCCATAGTCATAGTTGATAGTCCTCTGTTACTACAAGGTAAAGATGCTTCTCCTAGTCAATGAAAGGCATGTTTAATAGTTCTATAATTTATGATAGAATTACCTTCATCAGTAATGAACTCCAATGGACCTTCATCAAAGTCTTTCTTCTCAAATACGGTGCCATCTTCTAGCATGGCTGTAAACCTAACTGCAGAATTTTGCGCACAGAAAATTTTCAAAGTAGGTTCATGAGAAACTGAGCTATTCTCAAATACAATACGGAGCATGAAACAGAAGCAAATCACTAAAGCATACATTCATCTTCTCAAGTGCAACATATGTTTACCACATATTTAAGCTTCAGTGTATCTTCTACATTCATTGATTTCTATCCATGGTTGTCTGCTCTCTTAAGACCAAAAGGGCTTCGGCCATATCTGACTTAGACTGACATGGCTTTTGAGTTTTGACTGAATGCACAATTATCACAATAAATAGTACAGGAAAAACCAAGAACAAATTTCTCCAAAATACATTTTTTGCTCTGAATACCAATATGATGAGAAGATTTCAAAATAAAAATTGGTGATATAATTCAACTACATTGAACTGAAACGTTGGGTAAATATTAACAGGCTCCTAAACATTTCCACTTCCAAGAATTACTTGATTTCATGCGTATACTATTTCCTAAACTGGTCAAACCCATGGCTTTTCATGTACGAGGTGATAAATATATTTTCCTTTCTTTACTTTAAGCCTCATGGTAAATGGGAGGGACTAGAATATTTGATAATGAACAGACTATTTATAAAGGAAATGCTTAGTCTGCTCATTAGTGAGATGCTCTGGACCATGAACAAAGGATGCATAGTAATAAGCACAAAAATTGATTTGGGTCTCTAGGCCTACCCTCAGCCTTTCAGCTTTGATTTGGGAGCATAGTTCTGCAGCAAAAAAGTCCCTTTAGCTCCTCAGTTTTTGGAGGTTTACGGGGGGCAATGTTTTAATGGTATTCTAAGAGCAGTCACTTTGTGCATACTACCAAAGGTTAGGTCTGTCTCCAATCACCCCCCACCCATACCCCCGATGATTGGGGACAAGATGGGTTCTGTTATTGTTGTTGGTTGTGTGGTCACATATTCAAGCCACTCTCCAATATGCCACTGGCTGTACTACAGTGTGCTGAGATGTATCACAACTTGAGTATACAACCATATGTGCTTAAGATAGCAGAAAGCTTCATTTTCAAGATGTGGTCAAGAAATTTTTGAAATCAAGATTGATCTTGACAACATTGCTCCAAAACTAAATGTGCATAAAAAGATACTCACCGGTAACAGCTGCACCCTCATTTGCAGTAAGAGTCCCTTCCCCTTCCCTCAAAATCTTCTTGATTACCTTGGAATCATCAGTCACATTAATGACAGGCTTAAAAGAAACCAGCTCCAGATCAACGTTTAATACAGAACTTGGTGGGATCAAAGGAAACTCATTTGTTAATTTGCTACCCAGCTCTCCAAAAGCATCTGCAACAATATTCTACAGTTAACAACCTTCATGGACCGCGTAGATGCATCAGGAATAGTATGTACTGCTAACAGAAAGTGGGAGGTGAGTGTTTCCCAGAAATTTCTCACTATCATGAAAAGCCAAAGAACTACTTAGGAACAACTCTAGCATTGTCAAACAACAGCTATAAGTTAAGTAGTCCAGGACCCCGGTTAGTCATGGCCAAAGAGCCAAAACCATTTCGGTAACTCTCTCATTCCATTCTGAATAAATATTTCTATCTCAAAGAGGGAGAACATGAGAAACCATTTATCCCCCGAGATTAGTTGGTGCTATAGACTAAGTCCAATTTTCCAGTTCTAAATGTTATAGTAGTCTGTGTTACGCGGACTCTCGTAATGGCATAAAGTACCCATGTCGGACACTCGACACTCGGATAAGGGTGTGGGATATGTGTTCAATAAGTTTAGTAAGACGATGCATAAACCTCTCTTATTATCCATGAAATGCGCTATAGAACCTTAAAGCACCATTTTACGTAAGAAAATACACAATAGAAAAAAATTTGAATATTTTGTCATGTCCCCATGTCCTTGAAATTAGGGGTGAAAAAAAAAAAGAGAGAGAACTGGACTGAACCGGAAAACCGGACCGAACTGGTATTTTTTTTCACTTTTTTTTGTTGTCCAGTTCAGTGGCTTTCAAAAATTATAAAACCAGTCCGGTTCTCGGTTTGGAGAGGTTTTAAGCCGATTCGGACTGAACCAAACCGGATTTATATGTATACCATATATACCCTTTATAACCCAGGCAGCTGCGGCTTTCAAATAAAAAAACCTAACACACACACACACACTCTCTCTCTCTCTCTCTCTCTCTCTCTCTCTCTCTCTCTCTCTCTCCAAAAAACGACGATGAGTCGGAAGAGAGACAAAACCCTACTCTTCCTCCTCCCGCCACGTCCCCTACTCGCTCCCGAAACGGCGTCAGCAAAATCCCCGGTGACTGTGGTGGGGAGTGGCTGTCTCCTGACTCCTCCTTGTTAGACATCAGGTCTCGTTCCAAATCTACGTTGACTGTGGTGAGAGATCTGTTCGTTTCTATGTATATCGAGTTGATTGTCGTCCAATTTTAGTTTTCAAACCGCTGAGGTTTCTAAACGGCTGAGGTTTCCTAACACAGTGAGATCTGTTCGTTTCTATGTATATCTAGGTGATGCGCTGATATGTGTGTATAGACACGTGTGTATATGTAAATTTGTAGATCTGGACCATCTAGTGACTGGTGTATATACGTGTATATGTATATGTATGTTTTTGGTAACAGTCCCTCTCTTCTCTTGACCTCTAAACTGGGCCGAACTAGGATGAACCGAACCGGAACCGGAACCGAACCGACCTTTAAAAAACAGGTTTCGGTTCCATGGGTTTCCCGAACCGGACCGGTTTCACCCCTACTTGAAATGAGAAATAGTTGAATCCAACACCTAGATACATACCCGCACCCGACACCCGTACCCAAGTCCAAGTAACATAGATAGTAGTCTTTGGTCTTTGCAGTACAAATACCGGCCATCTTGCCAAATTTCTCTTTTCGTGTTGATTTTTAGTGCTTCACACCCCTCTTTCCCCTATAAAAAGAAATATTGGACAAATTAAACATCAACAATAATTGCATTCATGCTCCCTCTTGAAGATGCTATATTCAACCTCAATAATTGCATTCATTGCAGATTGTACGGCAATTAAATCGTACATTACAAACTTTCCCCAATTAAAACTCCAAACACGCTTTCTACACGTCTTCATTCACGTTCAAGTTCAGATAAAAATCTTCCAATGGATGATTTTAAGTACTGGATTAGCATCCTATGAAAATTTCCCATGCTCATTGCTACTCCAATTTGCATTAAATAATTTTTTTTTGAATGCCTCAGAGTTTAAAAGAGCACAAGCTCCACAGTTATTTCAAGCAATTATTGAATCTTGATGTCACCAATGTAAAGCTCCACTACCAAATACGACAGTGATGAGAAGACATACATTGAGGTTGAATAATAAGATTGACCTTCTCTCCCTTTCTCATGGTTTTCAGTGCTTTTGGCAGTGCTTGACAAAAATGACCTAAAAGAAGCAAACATACAAAATTTCCGACAAAAAAGAAAGGAGAAACAAAAAACAAAGGTCAGTAATGTACCCATACAAATAAATTCGAACCAATAAAAGAAGGGAGTCCTATTCATTGATGGATAATTACCGTCTTTCACATGAAACGCAACTCCTTCGGGTGTCGTCGCAATAATAGCACCATCATCCAACCTCACCTGATACTTAACTGCATTACAACCAGAGGTTCCTTCAATCATTGTTATGACAGGAACAAAAATAGTTGAAGTAAAAGCCTAGACAGCCTAATAGATAATACTCCCTCCGTCCCAAATTGTTGCTCCTCCTTTCCTTTTTTGGCTGTCCCAAAACAAAGGGCCAATATAAAAAGTTACCAAATAAAAGTTTGTACTTCTTTCTTTTTTGGGTACAATTATGTAATGTTCATAAAAAGTAATATTCCCAAGCAATTTGGGACAAGATGGAGTAACACGTTGTACTTCTCATCCGTGCAATGTAACAGGTCTACTGATACGTCTGGATATAATACGCAAGCAATAGCTATCTAATTGTATCACAGATATTGGTAATGCATAAGGTTACCTATAACTTCATCTAAATCACCAGGTGGGCCAGTTTGTTCTCCTTTCTCCATTACTCTCTTGATAATTCCACCATCCTTGCAGATATCAACTATTGCAATCCAAGAAATGAGCTCCACTTCGAACTGAATAACACAATTCGGAGGAACACCGTTTCTGCCTGTGGCACCATAACCCAATTCAGGGGACAATGTGAACAACGCTATCTCGCCCTTCTTCATGGTAATGATTGCATGGTCAAACCCAGTAACAACTCGACCTAACCAACACACGAGTAAACCAATCAAATTGAAGGAAACCAAAAATCAACACCATTAAGATAAAGCATCAGGGGCAAACATTAACCCTTCTCTATTAACCAGAGATTTGGGCAGAAAGAAAAAAAAACAGTATGAGTACAAGGCACCCATATAAATAACTTGAGTCCAAGCACAGTTGAGTGACAAGTTTCTGGATCATGATACCAAATCCTGAGACACAAAATTTAATGACCAACATTGTTTCTTCACCAACATTTTTTTTTTTTTTTGGATAAGTAGTTTTGTTTCTTCACCCACAGTCCAACATTGTATTCTTCTGATAACATTTAACAATGACGGTATCCGAGGCATTTTTTCCCTACTCATCCACGGCGAGGACTGACACATGATTTCAACCTGAGGGGGAAATGTGTGTACAAGTAAAAAATTTGTAACGAACATGACAAACTGGGAGGGCAAACCTAAATTATTTGAAGACATTTTAATCAAATCCGGTCCTCAAGACTGGGCGTTTTCCGAACTTGGGATGGGTAGCTACACCTGTCCATCCCCACTCAGTCCATACCGACTACTACTCGTCGGATACATGCAATCTCCAGGACATGCCGGCTAATTGTCAGTAGTCCTAGCGGTGGCCCAAAGGATTTTAATTAATGTGATTCAAATTCCTGAACCTAAGGGTTAAAGACATTATTTCAACAACCGATCAACTCAAACAGCATGAAAAAAAATGGCATGAAATGAAAGAGAACCCACTTGAGAATGCAATGTGCAGAACTCAAAAAACTCACCCTGACCAAGCTTGAAACTGAAAGGTTCATCCTTATCTCGGGTGGAATCAAACTTGGTTCCATCGATTAAACTTCCCACATAATGAACTGCACACATTCAAATAAAACAAATAACCTTCACTAAACTTCACATTCAAATAGAAAAGTGATCAATTGCAACATAATACTTAATACAATAAATAAATAAATAAAACACCAATTCAAAACCTCCTAGCGTTAACTCTTATAATCCCAATCCATACGGAAATGAGATTGGTCTCAGGATTAGTCAATGCCGATGTGCGTGCAAGTTGGCCCGGACCGTTATATTAAAAAAATAAACAAACACAACACCAAATAGGGAAATTTCAGCAAGAGAGAGAGGATAATATATACCAGTGACTTCGTCGCCGGACTCGGGTGTGTCCCAACCAATACCACGCTTGAGGAGCTTCTTCTTGAGACAAGTACCAGAGGAAGAGTTGATGATTTCTCTCTCTTCACCGACTTTCAGAGGAGGTGCTGATTCGATTACCTCACCTGGTTCTTCATCGAGCTCGTCATCGTCATCGATTTGTGACAATGCATCAGATGCCTTCAATGTCACCATTGCACTTTTACCAGTCGGAATCGAAGGAAGTGAAGTGAACCGTTAGGTGATTTCTGTGAGAAAAAGGAATACAGCTACTGTGTCCGATGAGTGATCAGAGAGGAGGGGACGGTGTAAATTTTAAGCAAGTGAAGGGTTTTATGGGAATTTCAGGTGGGGATGGGCTTTAGAAAGTGAATTGGGCCTGGGCACTTGGACATCTAATTATCATCGTGCCCAAATAAACATCCAACTTGGTTTTTCTCAAGTCGGTGGCAACGGCTTATTGACAATTTTGGGTCTCCAAAATATGTCCGATGTGTCATTTTGGTCCCCAATATTTCAATTGCGCAATTTTGATACCCAACGTTTGAAATTTGCATCATTTTGGTCCCTACCCCTCACGCCGCTTATCCCCTCTGTCAAATTGAGGGGCACAAGGTATTCCACATCTACACTTTCTATTCATCTCTCCCTATTTCTATTTCCAAAATGCAGTCAAACCCAGTCCCTAAATTCCCTTCTCCCAAACACGATCAACCCGACCCGACCTTCTACGTCACCTGGAACTCACATACTCCATTGACCACCCGATTCAGAATTGGGAGGGTAAACGACGTGAGTTGTTGAAGCACCACCCAACGTTTAACGAAGGAAAAGAGAGAGGGTTTTGGTGGTGAAGGGTTCACAGGATGACGCCGGGTAGGAACACGATGTGTATTACAATAATGTGTTGTTGCATCCCAAGATGCACACATATTGGGCGAAGGTACCAGCGTTGAGGGCGGTGATGGTGGCTCACCTCGAGGTTGAGTGGATATGGTGTGTAGATTTGGATGCGGCGTTCATGGATATGGAGTTCAAGCTTCCGTTGAAAAGGTAGTAGGAAAGTTAATGGTAGATTTAGTGTTGGATCTCGTGTTTAATGTTCGTGGGCCATTGATTTTGGTCGGATTTGTGGGACGATGATGGTAGATTTTGTCAAGACTTTTGCTTTGTAGGAGGTGGGTGGGATGTGGCCTTTAGTTTCAAAAAAACCCGAAACTTATCACGCACACAAGGTGTTTGGTTAAATGTCTCAAAGAAGATGTATTTTCTTTTCATTCTTAGGGACCAACTCGAGTGCAATTAATTTTTTGAAGAGTGCAACCACATTTCATGAATAGTAGACGTAGGAACGGTGCAAAGATAAGAATATATTTCCAGAAACTGTGACTTGACAACACACTACACCCCGTTTGGACCAACTCGGGTGCAATTAATTTTTTGAAGAGTGCAACCACATTCCATGAATAGTGCAACATAGACGTAGGAACGGTGCAAGGACAAGAATATATTTCCATAAAGTGTGACTTGACAACACACTGCAACCCCGTTTGGACCAACTCGAGTGCAATTAATTTTTTGAAGCGTGCAACCACATTCCATGAATGGTGCAACACGGATGTGCAATTAATTTTTGAAGAGTGAAACCACATTCCATGAATGGTAGGAGGAGGGAGAGTGAGGGGTTGGTTTAGGGGTTTTTTTTAGACAAAGGTATTTTTACAAAGGGGAGTTTTTTTCAAACAAAATTGTATTTCGGTATGTGCAAAAATTTTTCCTTTTCATGTTGGGAGCAATTTCCAAAACTGTTCCATGTATTGACAATTATTTGCCCCTAGTGCCATTTTTAAGCAATTTCCCCAAAATTATATCTAAGAAAATTAAGAGAAAACAATCAATAAAACGATGCCTAAAAGTTGGCCCAAACGAGGCCGTAGAGTGTCTCTACGATGATCCACTAGATTCTCTACGCGCTCTCTCTCTATCTTTCTTCCCTGCTTTTCCGCAAAAATTTATGTCCACTGTGGCCGGCCCCATACCTTCACATCACTCAGCAAATCACATATGCCTTCATTGGTGCAGGTGTACAGTGTAGCTATGTAGCTCTCTCTCTCTCTCTCTCTCTCTCTCTCTCTCTCTCTCTCTCTCTCTCTCTCTCTCTCTCTCTTCTCGGTTAAAATCAAACCGATCAACAATCCCCAATTTCTTAAAATGCGGTACGATGTACCTCTCTCTCTCTCTCTCTCTCTCTATTTTTCATTTAAAAATAAAATAACTTTTTTTAAACACATTCATTTTATATAAAAATTATATATGTAAAATCTACTCAATGAGATCTTTAAAATAAGATCCATTATGAATATGAAATTGTGTACGCGTAAAAAAAATTATTTTATACCCCTTCTAAATAATTCAAATCCTAAAAAAAAGGAACTCACACCTTCAAATGAAAGAATTCACATAGCCGAAATACAGAATTGTTGTCACAACTCACTTTCCAAAATACAAAATTCGCACCCCAAAAAGATAGCATTCACACCCCTCAAATGCAGAATTCAAACCCCTCAAATGTGAAATTCACATATCACAACTTACTCACAAAAATTCAAAATTCACACCCAAAATAAGAGAATTCACATCCCTTAAATGCAGAATTCACACATTCCAGTATGAAAGAATTCACAACTCTTTTTGAACAATTCACACCCTCTGTCATGAAAGAATTCACACCCTCTCTGAACAATTCACACCTTACGAAATGAAATAATTCAGACCCCTCAAATTCAAAATTCACACCCTTCAAAATGAAAAAATTCACACCCTTCAATTTTTTTTCTGCACAAAATTTTATACTCCTATTCAATATTGGTCTTGTTTGATAGATATCGTCAAGTATGTTTTAAATTTTTTTTTTTTCAAAATCGGATATATAAATTAAAAGTTACAAAAAATTTAAAAGTTTTAAAATTAAAAGAGAGAGAGAGAGAGAGAGAGAGAGGGAGAGAGAAGGTGTGTTCAATGCTGCGTCACTGCGTGTAAAGAAAGAGTCGTGTAAATAGAGAGAGAGAGAGAGAGAGAGAGAGAGAGAGAGAGAGAGTAATGTGTCAGTAAAAAAAGTAAAAAAGGCGGGTAAATAGAGAGAGAGAGAGAGAGAGTAATGTGTCAGTACAAAATGTCTAAAAGGTTCGGCAGCCTGTGAGATATTAACACGCGGCATGCATGCGGCAAATGAAAAACTCTCTCATGCGCGCGCAGAGTTTATTTAGGAGTGAAAGACAAAATAGGGTTTAGATGGAAGCCCCCACAAAAAGTGGGGGCGGCCCGGAATTTCCCGTTCTATTTGCTCTCAATACATCCGTTCAAGATGAAAATGAATTTGAAGGGAGAGAAACACAGATCCGTAGAGCTTTTGATGCACAAGATCAGAGTGGGGGTGGTGGCTTTATAAGGGTAGAAGGGATTCATCAAGTTCTGAAGGAAACATGAAATAACCTTCCGCCTGAGAAGCTGGATCACATCTGTAGCTCAGGCTTCATTGTGTGGAGTGAGTTCTGGCAAGTTTTGTTGGATTTAGACAAGAGTTTGGGAGGGTTAAAGGACTCTAGTGGATTAATGGGTAAGAAGGTTTTCGATCTTTACCATTTTAATTAATGGGATTGCAAAGTCGGACTTAAATGGCTGCCAAACAACCCCTGGAGGGGAGACTCCTTTACAAAGACTCAGGCTTACAAAATTGAGGGTCTCGGCTCCCCCAATTCGATTTTGAATTTTTTTTTCCAGGGTTTCGTTTTTTATTTGCCCATTGCACAGTCTCGGAGAGAATAATGATATACACACCCCCGGCCGATACTGGCTCCCCCAATTCGATTTTGAATTTTTTTTTCCAGGGTACTTGATTTGTTTTTTATTTGCCCATTGCACAGTAGGTCGGAGACTGTCGTTTTTGTAGCCAATCTGTAGAATTTATTTACGGTTATGATTGTTTCCATTGATCATAAAATACCTCGGATGTTGTCCAAACTATTATTTATTCGGTTTGTCATTAAATTACAGAACTTTTTTCCTATGCTAATAAAAGACCTCACAACGCTGGGTGAGAATTTGACATTGTATTAAACCAAAAAACATGGTCTTCATCTTATGTCAAAAGAGAGACATATAGTATTAAAATTCTATCTGCAGCTGACTCAACAAAAAATCAACATATGGTAATGGATTCGAGAAAATTATGCCCCCAAACTTGCAAAAATAAAAAATGGACATTTACCATCAGGTCACCCTTGGATCCTATAATTACCATCAGGTCAAGCTCAACTCTGAAAAATTCTCATCAACTCCACAACCCGTATAAAATGCCTAAATCATAGGGTACCCTATGAAAGTGCCTAAAATCCTAGGGTACCCTATGAAAGTGCCTAAACCACTAAACCCTATAATAGGAAAGTGCACCCTAAACCTAAACTCTAGGGTACCCTACGACTAGGGTACCCTATGAAAGTGCCTAAAATCCTAGGATACCCTACGACAAGGGTACCCTATAAAAGTGCCTAAAATCCTAGGGTACCCTATAAAAGTTCCTAAAATCCTAGGGTATCCTACGACTAGGGTACCCCATGAAAGTGCCTAAAATTCTAGAGTACTCTATGAAAGTGCCTAAACCACTAAAACTCTATAATAGGAAAGTGCACCCTAAACCTAAACTAAAAAAAAAGTGACTTACCTTAGTGGTAATTAAAAAAAAATGACTTACCTTATTGGTAATTAGACATCTCTTTTCTAGACCTAGAGGTAATAATCTCATAAAAAAATACACAATGCACATTCAGTCTGGCATGGGATGGGGAAACAACAAATTATCATTTTAGGCTCAAAGAGGCCATGCTTTAAGAAGACAAACAAAAAGATCACATAGAAATATCGTCCCGTCCGTGCTTTGTGTGTCCAACTTCAAAGTTTCCTCGACAAGAGTATTGGCACATGTGTTATCCTCTCTCCAAATATAATGGAACTTCCTTGGCAAAGACTAGGGACTTTGAGACTAACACTTATCTGTCTGGGCGCTAATATTCTTTTCCTTTCTTCAGGGACTTCTAAGGTCTTGAAAGTGAGACAACTTAAATTAAAGTCAGTAAAAAAAAATACTACGTCTAAACACGTCTGCATCCCACTTTTAAAAACTAGCATAATCCAACTCAGAGTTTACTCAATCCAAATAGAAGATATATTCAAATAATTCGACAATCTTGAACACCATGCAATTCTAGAAAAACCAATAACTTATCCTCCTCTTTCTGGTTTGACACTATGGAGTCAAATGATCGAGTTTTATAAATACAACAAAAGTTTGATAGCTCGAAAAAGTTATTATCTCGAATGCTAGCTCTAGGGATAATTATTGTCATAATTTCTGGTCTTATATACACTACCATATAATAGACAGCTAAAGGCAGAGATACCCAACCAACCCCATGAAATGAGATTGGGTCATTCTCGAGATTAAATTGAACTATAATGGCCTTGTTCGTTTCCCTGTTTAGTTTTAGTTTTAGTTTTAGTTTTATTTTTGATGACATCATCATTTCCCTCATTTCTCTCTCTATCTCTCTCCACTCATTACACTTGCTGACATTATCAAAACTAAACTAAACTATCTAACCAAACACAACCAATATAAATTATAGACGAGGAGATAAAGAAGATAAGATTAAGAAGTACATAGCAAAACCTTTGATGGGAAACTTCCAAAACAAGGTTTTGATGGGAAACGCCATCCATCCGGGTTGCTAAATTTCCTCTGGGCCATTCCAATTGCTTGAGAAAAGCCAAGTCTAATACTCCCTTCGTCCCAATTTAATTGCTCCCAACGGTTATGCGTGTTTTTTTAAAACTCTTGTAGTTTTTTTTCTATAATGTATTATATATGCAATATAGATCTTATTTGATAGATCTCAATTAGTTCTATTAGACAAAAAATTTAAAAATTTTGAGTACATTACCAATAAAAAGATATAGACGTTTGAAAATGACACAGATATTCGCAGGGAGCATTTAAAATGGGATAGAGGGAGTAACATTTTTGCAACCGATCGAGTTGTTATTTTCCTTTACTATTACACCATTATTCAAAATAAAATACATTGCAAAAGAGATCCATTTCGTGAGATTATTGCTACCACTATGCTATCAATCCACGATTTGGGAAAGAAAAGAAAAATAAATGGAGTAAATGTTAGGCATCCATGTTTCTTTTTCGTGACTAACTAATACTCCAAAATGAGAAAACATTATTTCCATCGCCAACGGAAATAACTTATTCTCCTCCAAAATTTGTCAGAAATGATTAGATTCGCTTCTTCAAATTGTACCTACCGCTTCCTCCTACAATTTTCTCCTCTCCTATAGAAGGCTGGATCAAATATAACCTTTCGGCTTCCAACCTAACTACAACTTTGGTTCCATGGCCAACTCAATATGCTTTCGCAACTTGGACTATTTGGCTGTCTCGCAACAAAACCCATTTCGGTCCTTCTCCCATCCCTTTGGATCAACAACTCCGCAGTTCAAAACACTTGGCCTTAAAGTCTATCTTTTGCACTCACAAACCTTCTCTCCCGAGGCCTCTCATTAGCATTCCATACAAATGGCCTCCTACAATGGGCCGTTTCAAACTTAATACAGACGGTAGTTCCATTTGTCCTAGCGTCACAGGTATCGTCTGGCGAGGTTATTTCGCAATCATAATGGCAACTGGATAACGTGAATTTCGAAATAAATTGGGGCGACTACAAGTGAACTATGGGCCATTAGATATGGCCTTGAATTTGCTTGGTCTCTTGGGATAAGGAATCTAGATGTAGAAGAAGTAGATTGCCAATTAGTAGCCTATAAACTTATTACAACCGATTCTCATACTTCTGCTTGGATTTCACCTTTAGTTACTGATTGTAGGTTCATTGTACACATCTACCTAGAGGCAAATTCGATTGCTAACAAATTGGTAAAGCATGCATTGAATTTTTATCACTCTTTTGTTTATTTTCACTGTACTGTTCCAAGTTTTGTATCTCAATACTTTTTCTGGGATCTATGTGGGATGGCTACCCCACGTTGTGTAGCCAACTTCAATATATAAATAAAATTTTGCTTCCAGGAAAAAAAAAAACCTACCTTTGCTTTCACATTGCAAATAACCAATTTTGCAAGTTTGAGGTTGAGTAGTAGTCCGGGTATTTGACTTAGACCCGGTTTTTCTAGGGTTTTTTTTTGGGTTTATTGTGCTTTTTTATCCTAGGCATTCTCTCATACTACTTTATATTAACCCAAAAAATCAAAAAGCCAAAAAATACCTTTACAGAACAGAGCCTCATTTTATGAGATGTTGATTTCAAACCTACCGCCCCCTTTCCTTTCTACAGTTGTTTTTCTTTGTTTTTGTTGTAATTAATTTCAGACATGTAATGTCCTCGTGCTCTTTGTTTTCTATATATGAGAATTGATATGCTTCTGTTTCCTCAAAACAACCACCAATCTTCGGACAAGAAAATATCAAAATAAACAAACAATTAAACCATCAAAACTCTTATAGACCATTTTTTACAAAAAAAAAGTGTCTCGAAACACTACAAGAAAAAATATCTACAGTGAGGATTGAGTTTCCTCGCCAAAGCACCAAATTTCCTCGCTAAAAGAATTGGTGAGGAAAAATTTTATTGCCAGGTTTCCTCGCCAAAAGGTCATCGCAAAAGGTATTCTAGCGAGGAAAAATAAATTTCCTCGCCTAATCTGCCAATTGGCGAGGAAATAAATTTCGTTGTCAATCTTAGCTTTTTGGCGAGGAAAGATAAATTTCGTCGCCAAATCTTTGCTTTTTGGCGAGGAAATATAATTTCGTCGACATAGAATACTCTTTGCCGACGAAATTTGAATTTCCTCACCACATTTCGTTGCCATAGGTAATTTTTCTTGTAGTGAAACTCAAAAAGACATCATAACAAAACTACTTTATTTTTATCCACGGTTTAAAGACAGAGACTACGAGAAACACACTCTTAGATATAGACATAAGCAATAATTCCTCCATCCTCAATCTTATTGCTTATGGTTTAAAAACCATCAAAAAAGTGGGGGGAAAAAAAAACGCCAACCATCAAATAATCAAAACACCACACTCCTCGTTGTAACAGCGTAGCTTCTGCTCCTTGGGTCGGGTACACCAACTCCGCTCTCCCACCGAAACTCTCCGGCCCAAACTCACACGGCCCGTCCTCATCAATCCTCCCCATCCCAACACTACAACTCCTCCCCACCCCCGCCGTAGCCACCGTCGACCGCCTGGTGGAGGCGGCTCTGATCAGCTCTCTCAGATCGTCGTTGTCATCACTGCTAGACCTTGAAGAGTTGACGCTGAAGCTCTTTGGGAGGGACGAGATTTGTCCCGACCCGAAGCCCATTGCGTTTGCGTAAGTGGATCTATCGGCGCAGTCGATCATGCTTCTTAAGTAGTAATCTCTTGCTTTGGTCAGGACTCGGAGCGGTAGTGTGATCAACCGAACGAACCTGTTTTGGTTGTTCGCCTTCCTCATATTAATTGTCGCAATTTGACGTCAATAATAACGTATACTTGTAGGTTGACCCGAACACTGTATTTGTAAGAGCTTTAAGATGAATGAACGGTGATTAGTCAAAATGCGTTTAAGTTTGAACTGGAATCTCGAGTGATCGGGAAAATGTGTGTGTTGGGGGTTGAAATGCATGGGGTTGGGGTACTTGGGTGGGGTTTTGTAGAGTGGACTGAAAGAAGGGAAAATTTGATGGAAGGTTTGAAGGGGAACATGGGGCGCGTGGACCAATTCGAAGCAAGCCAGACTAGAAAAATACTCGAGTATTGAGATAAGAATTGAATAAATGGTGGACTGGGATTTTTCTTTTTGACATTTTGACTTTGTTGCGTTAATATGGAGTATCATGTTGCTGACTCATCATCTCAATTCACATTGAGCAAATTAATGTCAAACCATATGTGCCCAACATTGGGTTGATGATTAGCTGTCTCACTCAAAGACGTTTTGTACCGTACATAGTTGACTGTTTAGATTAGGTCTTGTTTATCAATAAAGTATAAGCAAGATGATTTAGTAAAAAGAATTAGGTGATAAGAGTTTTAATTATTTCTACCGCCAGCGGAAAAAAAGATTCCTCAAAATTGATTGCATTGCGTCATGTGTCCATATTTTACTATTTGGGACCACTGTTTGGACACGTGATGCAATACAATTGATTTGGAGGAAACTTTTGTTTCCATTGGCGGTGAAAATAACTTATTCGTATGTGATAATGATGTCGCAAAACAAGAAGCACATCAAGGAGGAAATAGTTATGACTAAAATCCAAAATAGGTAGACCACAACCAACAAACACTAATACTAACGCGGTTTCAGTGTCATTTTTTACACATGATGATATCTGTGTGAAGATGTTGCGAATGGTTACTTGCATAAATAAGCCATTTTGAGGCAAAGTGTAGTGAAAGTGATTTAACTGATGCAAAAGAGTGGTTAATTATATTTTTTTTTATTTTCTTCGCTTTTTTTTAAAGAAAAAAATGCTATCTAAAGTTCAATAAAGGTCTCTTTTTTCCGGAAGATATTGTTCATATATTTTGACATTTAGATGTTGTTCCACAAAACTGATTCAACTTATTCAGTTTTTAAGTCACTTTGTGAAACAAGGCCTTAGTCTTCGTCAATTTTACTCTATTGCTTTACGATTGCATTGTTCGATAATGTTGGAGAATTTTGTGAATGAAACCAGGGCACTTGGAGGGTCTCCCGAGGCAACCGAGACCACCCACGGATTAAAAACGGGTATGGATTAATGTTGGGTAACTCCCCTCATGAATATGGAGATTATGGCAGATTCAAATCCTATTCAATTTCGGATTCAAGGCTGGAGTTACAGAATCAAGAATGAATTGGGCAGAATTCATTTTGTTATTCAATGGGGAGGCTCCCCCATTAATTTGTATTGATGATTTCAGCTCCTCCAAACTACTATTTAAACACAGCTCTGGGTCATTGTTTATCATCAGAAATTCGTGCATCACATCATATTCCAGAAATCGTTATTGAGATAGAGAGGCAGGCGTTAGCTTCAGTTCGCCAAGGTAGTCGATAGAGATGTTCTGTCGGCCGTGGTTCTAGCCATTGTATCCTGGGACGAAAACGTCGATTCATCCTACAACACCCACGGTAGGCGGCGCATCTTTGTTAAGGAGAGTGTGGTTACACAAGACTCGGCGTTCAATCTACTATTTGTATTTCGTATTTAGTTTCTGTCAAGTTTATTTTTGTTCATGTATTTCTGTTTTGTTGTAATCTGTTCATGTATGATTATATATCAGATGTAATTGTTCTTTGGAATTGCGATTGCCGACTATTTTTTCCAACAAGCTTAACAAAGATTTTCTTATCGATTGGCAATGAGTTCCAGAAAACAATTCTGTTTTGTACTAACCTTTGAGTTGGGCTTATTTACCTTTTTGGTCCCCAAAGTATTAGCGAGTGGCCAATTTCGTCCCCAATCTAAAAATTTGTCCAATTTCGTCCCCAATGTTTAAAATGTGCGTCAATTTGGTCCCCACTCTCAACGCCGTTACTCTTGTCCGTCAAAATGGAGGGCATTACTGGTATTTTACCCCAAATTACAACAAAATTAAAAAGAGAAACATAAAGCAATAACGGGGAGAAGGCGGCAGCAGCACCACCACCAAGCCGGAACTCCATAGCCGCCGCCGCCTCTCCTCTGTCAAAACCCATCATTTCCCTCTAGACCGCCGCCGATCGGAATAAAACCCACTTTCCTCCGTCAAAATCCGTTCGCTGTTGATCGGAAAAAAAACCCACTTCTCCTTCGATCTTCTATTTGATCTTCTATTCCATCATTTCTTACTGTTTCTGGAAGGAGGAGGGTATTCCTTATCAAGAACATCGTTGAATGATTTCTCGGTTGCTGGAAAGCCAAGGACTTTGGAAATATACATGGCTTATTTAACCAATCATCTTCTTTCATAGTGCTGTTGATTTCGGTCCAAAAAAGGAGAAAATATAGTCTTTCATATGGGTTTGTTCGTGGAAGGAGAGATTAACTGGGTTTGCAGAGAAGAGATTAACTCTCTCTCCTTCTCTCCGGCAAACTCTCTCTCTCTCTCTCTCTCTCTCTCTCTCTCTCTGCTATCTGGGTTTCGAAAATTGGGGGTTACAAAAATCCAACCCATTTTCTCTGCGATTTTCGGCCGGCAATGGGTGGGGCAACTAGCGAAGGTTGGGGCCGTGGTTTCTTGACCTTGGGTAGTAATTGAGGTAAGGTTTTACGGTTCCACTGATTTCGATTCAAATTTGGGGGTTAGGGTTTTTAAAATTCTGAATTGGGGGTTCGGATTGGGGCTTAAAATTTTGAATTGGGTTTAGGGTTTTCGAGATTGTGTTGCGGGATTTGGGGGATTTGACTGAGGTTTGTGACTATGGCCTGACTGTGGTGGTGTGGTAGCGGAGGTGGGTGGTTGCAGCAGTGGCGGTTTGGGCAGTGGTGGTGTGTGGTTTCGGGCAGCCATGGATACAAGTTGCTCTGGCCCCACCCTTTAATCAGCCTTTGCCGCATAGGTTTGTACCAGCAGGGATTGCAGGAGGGAGTGTGGATTTTTGAGGAGGCAGTCCAGGTGGTCTCAAAGGTTGTGCCGGAGCTACTGTAGTGGTGGAGAGAGGGGGTTTTTGTTTTTTGTTGAAGAAGATCTGAAGGAGGAAGGGGGAGAGGAAAAGTTGTATGGTGAAATACCACGAATGCCCTCCATTTTAACGGACAAGAGTAACGGCGTTGAGAGTGGGGACCAAATTGACGCACATTTTAAACATTGGGGACGAAATTGGACAAACTTTTAGATTGGGGACGAAATTGGCCACTCGCTAATACTTTGGGGACCAAAAAGGTAAATAAGCCCTTTGAGTTGCAAGAACAAATTTGAAGACAGAATTGGTGGAATCTCATTAACTGAGATAATATAGTAATCTGACCAGATTACTTCACTGATTAAGCCTCGACTTTAGGCAGTTGTGCGCAACTGACCATGATCTATTAAGTTGATTGGCCTCTGGAGCAATCTACTTGGCTTAAGCCTTGACATTGCTCGGCCAGAAACTAGTGTTCTGTGGATTGTTTGGCTTCTGGAGCAACCTACTATGCTTAAGCAGTGACGTTGCTTAGCCACAATCCTCTCGATCTCTGCTTAGTGATAGCAGTCCTTGTGCCGGGTTATAGAACAACCAGTAGTTGGCTAGTTCGGCCTTGTGTATGTGCTTTGCCTGAAGTAATATAACCAGTGGAAGGTTAATTACTCGCCCTTAGTACACGGCCAGTGTAGTAACTTGGCACATGGATTGGTATACTTGGTAGAGGCAGAACATGAATTGCCTTGATCGCTTATGCAGTGAATTGTGTATACCGTTTAGGGCACGACCCTTGAACTCCCGTCGAGGGCGCGACTCTCGAACTCCCGCCTAGGGGCGCTGCCCCTAGGAACCCCGCTAGGGGGCACGGCCCCCTAGAACCCCCACCAGGGGGCAAGCCCCCGGGGTACGCTTGTGCGTTGTGGGTGTAAAACCAAATTTTGGTAGCTAAGCTTAGATTGTTAATCTATACTTATTGTCATGATTGTGAAAATAATTTCACTAATGTGTGGATTGTCATTTCTCAGGTTAAGATGACAACTGGAAAGATCAATGTGACTCCAAATGTGGGAAGCTCGAGTGTTGCTACTCCTTTGCATGGAGTCCCCTCGATACCGATGTCCCATGTTGATAAGCCTGGGAAGTTTGGACCAGGGGTTGATTTCAAAAGATGGCAATAGAAGATGATGTTCTATCTGACCACTCTCCATCTTGTTGGGTGCTTGTTTGAGGATGCCCTAGTTGTTGCTGAAGATGAGACAGACAACCAGAAGCGACAAGCTCTGGATCAGTGGAAGAATGCTGATTATCTGACCAAGAACTATGTCTTGAATGCTCTTGATGACTCGTTGTACTATGTGTTCAATGAGGCGCAGTCGGCCAAGGAACTGTGGGATTCCTTGGACAAAAAGTACAAGATTGAGGGGGTCGGGCCTAAAAAATTCGTGGTGGACCGCTTCCTTGATTATACTATGAAAGATGAAAGGCCTGTGACTGAACAGGTCCAAGAGCTCCAGATGTTGATCAATGAAATCAAAGCAGAAGGGATGTTGTTGCCTGAGCCGTTTTTGGTGGCTGCTATCATCCATAAGCTTCCAGGAACTTGGAAGGAGTTCAGGAGTTATCTCATGTTTAAGAACAAGGAGATGACATTGAAGACTCTCTTCTACATGCTCAATGTCACGGAAGAAAATCGGGCTAGGGAGAAGGCTGCCAAGGAAAATGGCAAAGGCCAACATGGTGGAGCATGGTCGTCATTCCTCAAGTGGTGGTGTGAGAAAGAACCATCGTGACAAGCGGTCTGACAAGCAGAAGGGCAAGAGTGTCAATCCGGGACAGAAGGGCGGTGTCTCTAAGAAGCAAAAAGAGAAGTTCCAAGGGAAATGCTTCAATTGTGACAAGTTTGGCCATACAACATCGGAGTGCAAGAAGCGAAGCCTTGGGAGGTAGTTCTAACATGAACTTCTCAGCTATGGTATCTGAGGTGAACATGGTGGGCTCGAATCCACGGGAGTGGTGGATTGACATTAGGGCTACCCGCCATATCTGCTGTGACAAGAAGATGTTCACGTCACTTGAGCCGGTAAATCGGGAGAAGCTGTTTATGGGGAATTCAGCGACCTCAGATATTGCTGGTGAAGGAACAGTGGTCCTGAAGATGACTTCGGGGAAGACATTGACCCTGAACAAGGTGTTGTTCGTGCCAGACATTCGCAAGAATCTGATATCTGGCTCTCTGCTGAGCAAGCACGGCTTTCGCATGGTGTTTGAATCAGATTGGCTTTGTTGCTTCATCTCATATCATTTTTGGTTAACGAGTCACATATCGAGTTACACAAATCTTACCTGTATTGATCACATTTTAATTTTTGTGTAGATGAGTCGTGTCGTATTCGTGATCATGTCAAAAAGTGATTGACCAAAACCCTCTAATTTCGTGTCGGTTTGTGTCGTATTAACGAGTCGTGTTCGAGATTCCTACCCCTACTTAATTGAGCTTGAAACTTGGCTTGAGCTTGACAAACAAGCCACATCGTGCCGAGCTCCAAATGAGTTGAGTCTCGAGCTACTTGCAAATAGCTCGATTCTTATGCAACCGTATAGATGGATATACAGTAATTATTTTTTAATTTGAGAAATAACTAGTAGGATCCGGTGATAAAAGAAATAGATGTATATTTATTCAAATAAAATAGTGTACAAATTATCACTTTAAAAACTGATATTTGGATAGTGTACGTAAAAATAAGGACTATAGTTGGACAATGGCAAAATTATTTTTTGAATTATTTTTGTATTGGTAATTTTTTAAGTTTTTGTTGTTTATAGCATTTTATTTATTTATTTACTCATCTAGCTGATTGTAAAAAGATACTAAGTAGACACAAATAAGTTAATTAAAGACAAAATTAGTTAAAAAAAATTTAGTTTGTATCTTTTGTATATTTTTCAACCTTATAGTCATACTTTTTTACTCCCTCTGTTCCTATTTTTGGTCCTAAATAGCACTTTTATTGCCCTAAAAAAATGTAACAATTGAAAAGTAAGGGGAAAAAGTGATGAGTTTACTCCTTTACCATTACTTTTTATAAATAAATACATGCAATGATAATGTTTTAAACTTTAAAGGGTAAAATAAGAAAAGAAAAAAAGCTGGTAATTAAAAGATTCAAGAAAATTACTAGGTTAAAATGCACGAAAGAATTGCATAGAGTAAAAAAGTAGGTTCAAACATCATGGAACAAAAAATGGAAAAGTTATTGCAAAACTTGGACAAAAGGTGAAAAGCTAAAGGACCGTTCAGAGTGACATTACGAAAAAAGAAAGAAAAACGGAAATAACTAACCTGATCAGTGCTAAATTCGGGAGTATAATCGCGACTGCTGTAGGAGATGCTCTCCTCACTGGGAACATCATTCTCAAATGACCAACCATCTATATAGTAGTAGCCATCCATAATGTTCTTCGATAAATTACGAAAAAAGAAAGAAAAATATTGGGAGATGTTCTGTGAATATATGTATGAAGTAGTGGGAGAATTAAGAAGAGAAAGTGTGAAGTAGTAGAAGAATGAAGTAGTATAAATAGATAAGAAGGTAAGAAAAATATCTAAATGAGTGGTTCTAAATGAAGATAAGATGATAAGAAGAAAATCTGAATGAGTGGTTGTGATTGAAGATAAAAAGATAAGAAATAATCAGAATATACGAATTAAATAAATAAAATTAAGTAATTAAAAAAAGAAGTAAATAAACAATATTAAATAAATAAAAGAGAAAAGGAAAAAAAAGAAGATATTAGAGCATATTGAAAAATATATAAAGAAAGAGAATTAAAAGATATTAGAGAAACAAGATATTAAATAATTAAATAATTAAAAAAGAGAAACAACATATTAGAGCATATTAAAAAGATAAAAGAGAAAAAAGATATTAATAAAAGCGATAAATAAATAATTAAATAAAAAATGAATTAAATTAAAGAACTGAATTAAATAAATAATTAAATGAATTAAATAATTAAATTAATTTATATAAAGAAATGAATTAATATAAATAAAGTAATTAAAGGAAATAAAGTTAGTAAATTAATATAAATGAATTAATATAAATAATATATTATATGGTAATTAAAGGACAAGAGGAGGGGTAAAACGGTAATTTTACCGTGTCAGGCGCTAAAAACATTTTTTTAAACACATTGGACGGTTTGGATCATGCAAAAACATTTTTTAAAACCTTCAAAACATAAAAAAAAAAACCTCTACTCCGGGATCTTGGACTGGATAATTGGCACATATATATATATATATATATATATATATATATATATATATATATATATATATATATATATATATATATATATATATATATCGATCCTATCCTATCGGGACTCACGACATAGTCTTACGTCCACACCTCCTATCTCCCGGCCATTTGGTCGGGATCCGATCCGTTAGATGTGTTTAAAATGTGTTTTTAAGGGTCTACGCGAGAATTTGTCAAAAAAAAATACTCGGAAGGGCTTGATCCGAGCAATTTTCGATAAAATTACACATAAATACATATATTGCAGTTTTATCAAAAACTGTTCGGATCAAGCCCTTTCGGGTAATTTTTTTTTATGAATCCTCACGTAGACCCTTAAAAACACGTTTTAAACACTTTGGACGGTTCAGATCATCACAACATGGCCGGAAAAGTGGAGGTGTGGACGTAAGCTATGTCAGGGAGTCCTGACTGGATCCTGACTGATATATATATATATATAGAGTAAACTTCCTATCCAAACCTTAAATTACGGACCTACCGTCCGGACTCCACTTTCCGGACCAAATTTCGACGATCCGAACCGTTAGATGTGTTTAAAAGGTGTTTTCAAGGTCCAACATAGCGTTTTTGTGAAAAACTGCCCCGATCAAGCCCTTCCGGGTATTTTTTTTGCCAAATCCTCGCGTTGGACCTTGAAAACACCTTTTAAACACATCTAACGGTTCGGATCGTCGAAATTTGGTCCGGAAAGTCGAAAAAACCCCTAGGTCCGTAACTTATTAAGTTAAGGTAGTTTGGATTGGAAGTTTGTTGTATATATATATATATATATATACAATAAGCTTCTAATGAGGACTCCCTCATTGGAAGTTCCATGCGGACCAAGGGCTTTTCCCACTTTCCGGACCAAATTTTCATGATCCGAACCGTTAGATGTGTTTAAAATAATAGCGTTTTTAACAAAAACTGAACGGATCAAGCCCTTCCGGGTATTTTTTTTCACGAATCTTCGCGTTGGCCTTGGAAAACACATTTTAAACACATCTAACGGTTCGGATCATGAAAATTTGGTCCGGATGGTGAAGTCCTCATGGAAGTCCTCATGGTGAGGTCCTCATTAGAAGCTCACCGTATATATATATATATATATAGAGTCCTTATCTAGTCCGGGATCCCGGATCCGGGATTCATAGTTCCGGATCAAATTTTCACGATCCGAACCGTCCAATGTGTTCAAATGGTGTTTTCCAAGGTCCACGCGGGAAATCTTCAAAAAAAAATACCGGAAAGGGCTTGATCCAAGCATTTTTTCATAAAACTGTATATAAAACACCTTTTAAACACATTGGACGGATCGGATTTTGCAAAAACAATTTTTAAAAGCCTCAAAACACCGAAAAAGCTTCAATCCGGGATCCTTGACAGGATCACCGGTGTATATATATATATACAAGAAGTTTCCTATGAGGGCTCCCTCACAAAAAAAAGTGCGCCAAAACTGTTGTTAGCCGTTGGATCGCGTGAAGGGCATAGGATCCAACGGCCCACAACTGTTTTCCCGCACTTTTTTTGTGAGGGAGCCCTCACAGGTAGGGCTGCTCAAAAAAACCGGTGAACCGTGAATCCGATCCGGACCGAACCGATCCGTACCTTTTGGATTTTAACCGTGGATTAATGGTCCGGACACGGATTCAAAAAATAAAAAACCGTGACTTTTGGATCGGACACGGATTTTGATTTTGAAACCGTGGATTAACCGATCCGAACCGTGAGATTTTTATTATATATAACTTTATCACTTTTATAATTATAGTCATATAGATATTGTTAATTTAGCAGACTTACAGTTTGGTTGTACTGTTGTAAGAGTTATGGTGCGAATATTGTTATCTCTATAAAATCTAGGGGGATAAAGTATTATAAGTGCTACTATATATACTCTCTGTTTGTGAGTGAACCGGAAGTAACCATCTCCATCCTCATCGTGCGACTCAAATTTGATTCACGGTCAAATTTGATTTCTTTAAGGCTGCATGGATGAAGTTATGTATTTCAACAATGCTAGGAATTTTTCAAACCTATAACAGGTTTTGGTGGAGCATCTCTTGGAACCACTTTGGCAGACGATGCTTGCATTATCAGGACTAAAAATCAGTTTTTTCCGAATAAGTTGAAAATCCGCGGATTGATCCGGAACCGATCCGTGACTCGCGGTTCGGATTGGAACCGAACCGTGAGACTTTTGGATCGGACACGGATTGTATTTTCAATAAACCGTGACTCACGGATTAGGATTGGATTCATGCCAATCCGGACCGATCCGGACCGTGAGCACCCCTCTCCCGGCCAAATGGTCGGGATCCGAACCGTTGGATATGTTTAAAATGTGTTTTCAAGGGCCTATGCAAAGATTCGGCAAAAAAAAAGACCGGGAAAGGCTTCATCCGAGCAATTTTTCATACAAAACGTAGGATATATATTTCACGAAAACCGCTCGGATGAAGCCCTTCCGGGTCATTTTTTTGCCGAATCTTCGCGTAGGCCCTTGAAAACACATTTAACGGTTCGGATCCCGACCATATGGCCGGGAGAGGGGAGGTCCGTATTTTAAAAAAGTCAGGGAGTCCTGACTTGATCCTCTCTGATATATATATATATATAGAGTAACTATCCAGTCCGGGAGTCCCGAATCCGGGACTCCACCTTCCCGATATTTTTTTGACGATCCGAACCGTCCAATGTGTTCAAAAGGTGTTTTCCAAGGTCCACGCGGGAAATCTTCAAAAAAATACGGGAAGGGCTTGATCAAGCCATTTTTTAAAAATGTAAATGTACAATTTTTTCTTTTCCGCTTGGATCAAGCCCTTCCCGGTATTTTTTTTTGAAGATTTCCAGCGTGGACTTTGGAAAACACCTTTTGAACACATTGGACGGCTCGGATTTCCCAAAAACAATTTTTAAAAGCATCAAAACACCGAAAAAGGCTTCAATCCGGGATTTCCGGGATCCTTGACTGGATCGGTGGCGTATATATATATATATATATGGGCTGCTTCTAGTCCGAACTCTGGACTTGCGGACCCCTATGATCCGAGCATTTTTTTGACGATCCGAACTGTCCAATGTGTTCAAAAGGTGTTTTCAAAGGTCCACGCGGGAAATCTTCAAAAAAAAATAATACCGGGAAAGGCTTGATCCAAGCAGTTTTTCGCAAACACATTGGACGGTTCGGATTTCCCAAAAAAAAAAAATTAAGTGAAAAAATTACATTTTTTCATATTACTCAATTTATTACTCCCATAAATAAACTATCATGAGATAACAAATACTCACTCCATCCGGATTTGTTTGTCCACAAACATATTTTTTCAATTGCCAAAATGTTTGTCCATTTTCAAAAGTCAAAGGATAAAGTATGAAAAAATTACTTTTTTCCCCTTTTCTAAAACTTAAAATAACAACTCAAAAACTAATTTTTTTTAAATAATGTGTTTACATTTTTAAATTTTTTTGCACCATATTAAGTTCTCAATGAGATCTATCAAGCAAAATGGAATGGAGAGTGCATAAATTGACCTAAACATTTAAACGGTGAAAAGTTTTACTTGTACTCCAATTAATTACTCCACTAGTAGAGGAGGACATCATATTTATTGCGGAGTAGCATGATGAGAATTGAGAAGGCTGGCCAGTTTTTTTTTTTTTTTGATCAAGGAAAATGCTCTGAGGGCTACATACCACCAACCAGAGCCCTCGGTTGGGAAAGAAGATCCACAACTATCGGGTTATCTATACTGGGTGGGTAGGCATACTCCGGGGACAACACCCGGCTCACAAGGAAACCCGAAAAGGGTATTGAAAATTCCACTAAGGGAATAACAATCTCACAAAAAGGAGATAGACAAAAACAACAATAAAGCAAAAATAGGAAAATTCTGGCAGAAACCTCCGCCAAAAGCCCCAACCTGTAAAACACGCAGACGCGCCACAAGACGCGTAGCGGCAGAGGCAAAGTTCTGCAGATCCAAACTCCGGCAGACCGAGTATGAGAAAGAGATTCCTCACCAGAATCTGAACGAGGTAGGACGTAGATGGAGTCGGATTGATAAACCTCCCCGGAGAAGAAACCGAAATCGTCGCCGCCGGAGAGGGGTCTGCCGGACTCCGCCGCCCCAGATCCGACATCTTTATTTGGTTGAACAGCAGACCCGAGCACCCTCAAGCGCAGACCCGCCCCGAAACATCTCCAAACTCGGCCGCGAAGAAGAAGAAGGGGATAAGTTACTGTGGCGTGAAGTTGAGACGAAAATGGATAATGATAATGGAAGGGGCCGGAGCTGTAGAGTTTAGGACGGAGGGGTGAGAGGGAGAGAGGGATCCGCCGCTTGAGAGAGGGGTGGAGGAGAAAGAGGCAGCTGCCTCCCCTCCCCCAGGCAAACCCTAAGTTTTGTATTCTAGAGAGAAGAAGGAGAGAATATTCTAGAGAGAGAGTATTATTGGAGTAATTTCTGGTCCTTTACATATGTAATGTAATTATGTAGAAAGGCTGGTCAGCTAGGTGAGATGGGAACTAGGGAAGGGAGCCAGTAGTGCAGAGGTGGACGTGTTGTGTGCCATACAAATCGTCCATTTGGCATTTGATAATTCAGATTTTATCTCATATTATGCAGATGTGAGTTATTCATTGCCGAGATTAAATCTAAACCAATGATTTTCTAGATAGATGGCTCGAATTGCACAGTGCATCCTATCCCTGTAGTGCACCGCAGCAGCGCACATAATGTGTTACATCGTGTAGCGCAGCATCTCAGCTGTCTAAAAGTGTTTTCAATGGTTTGGATTTGCATACGTTTTTTACCGTTAAAGTATACTTTTATCAGTAAAAAAGTTTCAGCAAATTCAGAATATTGATTTCGTGCTCTGCACTGTGCAACGCACCCTGCTTCTGCACCCTTGAACCCGGAGTCAAACATGGAGGACCATTTGTATTCAGTGAGTTTCGGTGGGGACATGAGAGATGGGATTTTAATGAAGGGCCAATGACCATCATGCTCTGTTAAGGGGTAGTTGGGGCATGCAAGCTGCCTGGTTCCTATGCAGATAAGGGCAGGTGCCTTAACTTCGGGTTAGGAACATCACGCCAATTCTCCGTCCAGATGGGATTTTAATGAAGGGCCAATGACTGGGTTAGGAACATCACGCCATTTCGGCCCCTCCCTATGTAACGTCTAGTCTACTTTTTTTTCTTTTCCCCAGTTAGGAACATCACGCCAATTCTCTTTCTATCTCTCCCTCTTGATTTCCTTTATATCCCGCCCCTCTATCATCCCATTTTTCTTACTCAATCATTTCCATTCTCTGCCATCTACCATCACAGCCCATCAACCCACAACCACCGCTCTCCACCATCATAATCGATCCCAGTCGCTGAAGATAAACCAGTCATCAGGTCTTGCTTTCATTTTATTATTGTTATCACCAATCATCTGTCGCTCTTTCCCACTATGAGCTATGGTAATACTCACACACTTAGGCCTCCTTTGGGTAAAAAAACCATTGTGGTTTATTTTTCGTCTTTATTCACAAAACTTTAAGTTTGACTAATAATTTTATACTTTTTAGATTTCTCTCGTAGAGAGGAGCCAAGAAACCACAACAAATCGACCGAAAACTAACAAATGCAAAAAAAAATTGAATAAGGACAAAACCAAAAAAACCAAAAAACCACCAAAAAAACCAGTTTTTTCAATTCACCCAAAGGAGGCCTTAGTTTCAAATCAAGTCGAAATGAGTCAATCTCATCACTACAAGTTTTATATTGGGTAGCTAAAATGCAAAGTGATCCTCCTCGTGATATAGTTTCATCCCTATCTCCAGTAAGATTTACGGATTTGAATGGCTTTTGTCATTCTGTATTAAACGATGTCTTAACGATGTTATTCTGCAAGTTTTTGAAAAAAGCAAAAGTTTTTGGATTCATAATCTCTTTAAACTGTTAACCCAAAGCTGTAATTACAATTCTCAAAAGTATCATCTTTTGCAATTTTTACATGACACAACCTTTTTTCGAGAGACATTGTTGAAGGAATCTACAGTTTTTGTGGAGCTTCAACGTAAACTTGCCGCCTTGCTCTTTCTTGCCTCATTGCCTTGCTCAAAAAATTGAATTCAAAAGAAAGGTTCTAAAGAAAAAATGGTCTTAGGCTACCCACAAGACATCAATCCATATTATGAGGAGTTCAATGGGGATATATGTGGCCATAAAACAATCGAAAACATGAAAAAACAATCTGCAAACTCAACTATGGGCAACAATCCAATTGTTTATACAATTCCTCATAATATGGACTGATGTCTTGTGGGTAGCCTAAGACCATTTTCTTTAGAACCTTTCTTTTCAATTTGATTTTCTAAGCAAGGCAATGAGGCAAGAAAGAGCTAGTCGGCATGTTTCATTGAAGCTCCCCAAAAACTGTAGATTCTTTCAACAAATGTCTCCTGATTAAAGGTTGTCTCATCTAAAAATTGCAAAAGAGGATACTTTTGAGAATTGTAATCGTAGTTTTAGGTTAACGATTTCAGGAGGTCATGAATCCAAAAACTTTTTCTTTTTTCAAAAATCTGTAGAATAACATCGTTAAGAAGACACCGTTTAATGCAGAATGAAAAAAGTCATTCAAATAGGTAACTCTTACTAGAGATAGAGACGAAACTATATATTGAGGAGGATCACTTTACATTTTAGCTACCCAGTATAAAACTTGTAGTGATGAGATTGACTTATTTTCACTTGATTTGAAATCAAGTGCGTGAGTATTACCATAGCTCATAATGGGAAGAGTGAAGATGATGATGATAACAGTAATGAAATGAAAGCCAGAAAGATCATTGTGAATTTCATTTCTAAGAGTTGTTTGGCAAAATGTTCCACGCTTGGTGAGTTATCTCAAGAGGAAAAGAGCTCCATAAATAGGTAGAGATATTTTTTGAAAATTGATCTTAATTAGGAGCCTCTTTATTAAGGGGAAGGATATGTTGAGTGTTTAGTGGTTAAAGTACAAAGTGACATTAAAAGTATAAAATAGAAAAAACTGTTTTTTTGGTTTTGTCCTTATTCAAATTTTTTTTGCATTTGTTAGTTTTCGGTCGATTTTTTGTGGTTTCTTGGTTTGTCTCGACGAGAGGAATCTAAAAAGTATAAAATTATTAGCCAAACTTAAAGTTTTGTGAATAAAGACGAAGGTGACATCCAAAAAACTGGTTTTTTGGTTTATTTTTCGTCTTTATTCACAAAATTTTAAGTTTGACTAATAATTTTATACTTTTTAGATTCCTCTCATCGAAACAAGCCAAGAAACCACAAAAAATCGACCGAAAACTAACAATTGGCATTTTTTTTAAGGACAAAACCAAAAAAACCAAAAAAAAAAATCAGTTTTTTTCAATTTACCCAAACCAGGAAGGTGGATGATTGGCTTCTTGACTTTTATAAGTTATGAAAGTTAAGAAGTGCAAAAGTACGTGTAGGATTGTGGTTTTGATTTTATTGGGGTGGATGATTGGCTTCTTGACTTTTATAAGTTTCCTCGGGGTATCAGGGGTGTGGGAGTTGGTTGCGTCTGCGTTTTGTCTTTGTCTTGGCGTTCCATCTGCTGGTGCTTTCTGCTGCTGCTGTTTCTCTGCTGGTTCTTATGGTATTGGTATGCTTGTTTCATACTTGGTGTTGCTGCTACTTTTGTTTCGCGCTGCTGCTGCGGAGCTAATTAGGCAAAGGAAAGTAGATATTTTGTGGTTCCAAGAAACCAAATTAATTGAAGTCAGATTCAAGAAAATTTGTTAATTCTACTTCGGGTGGATCAGAATTTGAATTTGTGGTGGTGGAATCTGAGGTTTCTGCTAGAGGATAATGACCATTTGGAGCTGATCTATTTTCACCTTGGAATCATCATGCGGCAATAGAAATTTTTTATTGCTGAAAGGATTGCAAGGATTCATAGATATAAGGCACTTTGGCAACCCAAATTCTCTTTCTTGTCAAAGTTCAGGATGATCTCATTATGCCATCTTTCTGGAGAAGCTCTCTTGAGCAGTGTATATACTTCTTTATAATCACCCATGAACTGCAGTGTGGGTTGTCTGCTGTACTAGTCTCGTTGAGGGTACTGCTTGTTATTGCAGTAGAAGTTAATTTGTGATCATTGTTGTATCCATGCGGGTATACTCTTATGAGACCGTTTTGGCTGTTCTCTTTTTTGTTCTCGGTTGGCTACTTGCCAATTGTGTTTTGTGGGTTTGGAGAGGCATATGATTGTTGAGTGGTCGGGTGCCAACCTTGTTGTGATGCTTCCTTCTCATTGTGATGCCCTTTTTCTCCTATCCTTTTAATCTTGTAATATCTCCCAAGATTATAAAATTCTTTCACCGTTCAAAAAAAAAGTTTCCTCGGGGTATGTTTCATTGTGGAAGGTACTTTCTCATTTGATTGTTTTCTTTCAAATCATTGATATATATATACTTATATACAATCCGGTTCCTCGGGGTATTTTGCTTGTTCCATTGCGGAAGGTACTTTTTCACTTGATTGTTTTCTTTTAACTCATTGACGATCCGAACCTATACAGTTTTTGCGAAAAACTGCTTGGATCAAGCCTTTCCCGGTATTTTTTTTTGAAGATTTCCCGCATGGACCCTTGAAAACACCTTTTAAACACATTGGACGGTTCGGATTTCACAAAATAATTTTTTAAGTGAAAAAATTACATTTTTTCTTAAATCCGGGAGGTCCTTATTAGAAAATTTGCCTATATATATTAAGAAGTTTCCTGTGAGTGCTCCCTCATAATAAAAGTGCGGGAAAACAGTTGTGGGCAGTTGGGTCCTATGCCCTTCACGCGAACCAACGGCTCACAACTGTTTTTCTGCATTTTTTTTTGTGAGGGAGCCCTCACAGAAACTTCTTATATATATATATATGTACAATCCGGTTCTTATCAGGACACTCGGATATAACTTAGGCCCGGACTTTAAGTTTCAGTCGTTGGATCGCATCCAACGGCTTTGATAAAAGGAAGCATCTTGCGGGTCAAATGGTGCCCGGGTCCGGGTAATAACACACTCGCGGGTCGTCTAAATAACCAAACGGGTCATTCTTCCCTTACACGCTCAAACTACTAGAACGAAGAGAGAGAGAGAGAGAGAGAGAGAGAGAGAGAGAGAGAGAGAGAAGTGAGGCGATTCTCGCGATTCAATCAAGGGAAGGCGAAAGAAATCGATTGAAGGCCAAAGAAGAAGAAGAAATCGACATAAGGTCTCGAATCTCTCTCGACATAAGGTCTCAAGAGAGAGAGAGAGAGAGAGAGCAGTGAGGCGATTCTCGCGATTCAATCAAGGGAAGGCGAAAGAAATCGATTGAAGGCCAAAGAAGAAGAAGAAATCGACATAAGGTCTCGAATCTCTCTCAACATAAGCTCTCTCTCTCTCTCTCTCTCTCTCTCTCTCTCTCTCTCTCTCTCTAGTTTCACATTTTTTGGTTCGTTCGATAAAATATCAGTTACGAAAAACTCGTTTTGGTACAAATCGAAAAACTAGGGTTAGGGTTTTTGTCCAAATTGTCTTTCTCCCTCTCTTCCTCTGGTTCGATTTTGAAGAACTAGGGTTAGGGTTTTTGTCAAATTTCAGATTTTTCAAGAACTAGGGTTCAGATTTTTAACTAGGGTTACAAAAACCATGTAAGAACAATATATAAGCAGATGTATGCTGTAAACTGTAAAGATTTATATTATCACTAAGCAATTGTTGAGGAGGGAATTTGTAATTTGTATAGCTAATCTATGGGCCATCATTTAGCCACTTTCATTCTTTACTGAAATTTTATGCTTTATCTTATGTGGCACATGATTACATGAGTATCATGATCCCAATGTTTAAGGGATTTGTTGGTTTGTGACGTCTCTGTGACATCATATGTGGAAAATTAGGGAATCCTATGAAAATCTTAGGGTTAAGGGTCTTGCATGGCTATCCTCACTTTAAGGGGTTTTTTGGTATACATATATTTGCATGTACATATATAAAAATCACAAAAACTCACTAGCATCAACAACGAAAAAATGTATCCAAAAAAAACACCAACTTAAAAGGAGTAGAATAATAGTAAGTAGTAAAGGAACAAGACTATAAAATAGAGTATTAAATTAGGAAATTAGTTACCAAGGAAAAATATTAGGAAATAAATTTACAAAGCTCAAACTGTGTATTTTTAGGGTATTGAAATTATAGAAATAGGTTATTATATATACAAGTTTAAGAATCAATCTTGTACGTGAAAGAATAGGGTGATGAAATGGAGCATTAGATTAGAAAATCTATTGACTGTGGGAAAAAAATTTATTTAGTGTACCTAAATAAATTATACATGGCATATAGTATACGGTTTGGATCGGTTTGGAACTATAATCATCAATGTAAACCACATGCCAAACAATTTAACACGGTTTCTAATTTTTAAAAACCTGGACCAAACCACGTTACTAAAAAACCAAAACAAACCATTCGGTTTGGATTAGTTTGGACTGGATTCGCAGTTTGACGGTTATTTTGCTTACCCTTATGCCTACCTTTGTTTTTTTTGTTTTTTTTTTTTTGAGAAATAGAGAGAAATATCATTAGATCAATCAGCCAAACATCAACAAGAGTACCTAATACACAACAAAATAGACAACACAATAAAGTAGACAACAACAACAGTAAAACTACATAAATTAGCATGGTTGAAAAGCAAATCCATCACCGGTGTCCGGGTGAGGAACACAAAGGTCCAAAGCATGCTTGGCAAGGAGATGAGCTCGTTGGACATTGCGACGCGCAACTTTTGAGATCTGACAAAAATATAACTTCGAGATCTCCTTTGCTATCTTGCGCAACAAAAAGGTGTCATCGTAATGACACTCAACCCTCCCTGCTATCTGCATTATTGCATTAAAAAAATCATAATACACATAAACCATGTTAAAGTTATAAGTTAAGGCCCATGTAACAGCTTCATAGCAAGCTTGAATTTTCGTTTGGATAGGAGTCAAGGAATATGTAGATAAGGCATGCTTTGCAATTAAAATTCCATTTGGATGACTAGCCGTGAATCCAATTCCACTCCAATCTTAACCTTCTTTCCGAGCTCCATCCACATGAAGATGACAAACACGCTGGTCGGAGCCAGAAATAAGACAGTCCTTCATGATAAAAGAAGGATTTCTTTCAGTAGGAGGATTATGAGATAAAGCCGGAGACACTACAACAAATTACATAATCGCCAACTAAAATTCCCGACTAGAAAATTTTAGTCTCCAATTTCTATACAATTGCCGACTAAATTGATTTTGGTTGGCCAATTGTGATTTTAATCCCCGACCAAATTAATTTAGTCCGGGAAAACACGTTTTTGCTGACTAGAATAAATTTTGGTCTAGGAAAATATGGCGCGAAGGACATTTTTTAGGGAAATTTAATTACCGACCAAATATTTAGTTGGCAATAGTTTTTGCACGAATTTAAAATTTTACAATAAAAATTGGTGGGGGGGTATTTTTATTTCCCGACTAAAACTCTGGTCGGGAATTCTTGGATGATATTTGCCAACTAAAATTTTAGTTGGCACAAGAAATAAAAAATTGGCGGAAAATATTTTTATTTCCCGGCTAAAAATTTGGTCGGGAATTCTTGGATGATATTTGCCAACTAAAATTTTTGTCAGCACTAGAAAGATGCATGAGCCATAGTTGTTCCGCACACACGTGATCCAACCCATTGCCAAATGGAATTTTTTGTATTTTACCAATTATTTTAGCAATCAAACCGTTTGTTTCGTTATTTTTTGGATGAAAAATCAATCACTTAAATTTTCTTCTCGACCGATTTCAAAAAACTCGTCGATCGAGATCAATTGTTTTCTTTTAAAGGTACTTTTCGTCCGATTAAATGCCTAACGATACGCGATCTTAACTTTTTGTATAACTGATGGTGTCTATAATATGTAAAAGTTAACGGTTCCGATTGCAAAAAAAAAAAAAAAACTTAGGTGGAGCTTGGTTGTTCCGATCTTTTTAACTTTTTATTTCCCGACCAATCGCTAGGAATTTTGTACCATTGGGTTTTATATATTCCTGTGATTTGCTTTATGTTGGCTTCTTGGCTTGTAACTCAAAAAGGAGGACTTCTGCTAGGTTTCATCTAAATTTGGTGGGATATTTGATTGTGTTGAAAGGATTTATCAAGTAATTATAATGATGTGCTGCTTGAAATGGAAAAACTCAAAACAAAGTCTTCAGGTGATGAGCTGCTAGTGCTAGGTTTCATTTGCTAATTTTACATTCATTAATAAAGTTGTTGTTGCTTTTCAAAGAATTATAATTTTAGAATTATAAAAGGTGTGATTTTTACTCGACAGACATACATATGCGTTTCATGATGCTGCTAGCATGACAAAGACACTCTTTTTGGCTTGTACATATGTTCATTTTGAGCAATGGAATAAATGTGTTCATAAATACTAACGGTGGATTGTTCTTTTTTTTTTTTTTTACAGATCAACGCTTTAATGGAGTATCCCGCCGTTCTACTTTTGGTTATTAACTATGAAGATCAAAGCTGGAATTTGGTTGACGATTCTACGTGCTTGGATGTTTTTTGGTTATCCGTTTGTTGAACTTGAACTTTTAAGTATTTTTTTGTGTAAGGTTTTGGATTTTTTATTTTCCCCTTGTAACGCTTAGACGTGTTCTTATTTTAAGCTTTACGAACGTGGATACAAGTTGTTTTCTAAGTATTGGGCACCTTTATTTATTAAAGTTAGGATTTATTTCTACAAATTTATTTGTTTTGTACTAATTATAGTAGGATGGCAGGAAATCAGATGGGGAAACAAAATTGGATTTAAACATTTACCATTTGGTTACAAACTGATGCAAACAATTACCAACTAAAGATTTAATAGGTGAAAGTATGACATTCCCCAACCAGATTTTTAGTAGGTGAAAGTATGGCATTCCCCGACCAGATTTTTAGTAGGTGAAAGTCCATGCATTCCCCGACTAGTTTTTTAGTAGGTGAAAGCCTATGCATTTCCCGACTAAAAAAAAAAATACTGACCACGTTTTTGGTTGGGAACGGTAGTCAGCAAATGAACCACTTAGGCCGACTAAATACGTTTTAGTCGGAAAGTATCTTTGCCGACAATCATTACCCGACAAAAAATGCCGACTAAAAAACTGGTCGGGAAAACCTTTTGCCGACTAAAATGGCTACCATCGCCGACTAAACCGTTAGTCGGGATTTGTGAAATTTCTTGTAGTGAGACTTGGTTTTGGCTAACTAATTGGCGGCACGCATAAACCAACGGGCACAGTCCTTAGCCACTCCAAGGGTAGAGTCCACATTAAAAGGTGTATTCGAGAACACCAACCGATTTCTACTTTTCCAAATAGCCCAAAGAATAGAGATAAACAGAGAGAGTTTCCATTTTTCTTTATGGAGCTGTATTATTTCATTTAGCAGCCAATCCAAAAAAGTCCAAGCCTGAGTATTCCCCACAATAGGTTTGTCGAATTCACTATTCTCCCAAACTGAGATAGATTGCGGGCAAGAGCAGCATAAGTGATCAAGAGATTCAATATCCGCTTCACACAGAGGGCAAGTTGGTGAAATATGGTGAAGTTGCGCAGCCACATTATCTCTGATTGGCAAAATTCCTTTGAGGCATTTCCATAAAAAGATCTTAATCCTTTCTGGGACATCCAGAGCCTAAATCAAGTTCCAAACATTGTATCCATTGTGGAACCAAACAGAGTTATTAGAAGAAGGCTGAGAAGACCTTTGCATGTCATAGAGAGATCTATATCCCGATTTAGTACTGTAGGACCCCGAGTTGGTAAAAGGCCAAATGAGTTGATCTAAGCAACTACTAAGGGGAAGAGGTATAGCCAGGACTTCGTGAACAAGATAATTAGGGATCAAATCTCTAACCCTATTCACATTCCAGACCATGCCATGAGGTCCCTCGTCCAGAAGAAAGGAAACCTTAAGGTTATCTGGACCCCTGAAAGGAATTAAATGGATTAGAGGCTTATCTAACTTAGGAATCCACTTGTCGTGGAAAGATTAATTGTAGACCCATCACCAACTTGCTAAGAAATATGCCTAGCAATTAAATCTCGGCCAAAGAGAATGCTTTTCCAAGCTCATGAGGAGTTGGAGTGAACTTTCACATTGATTAAGTTATCCTTTGAGCAATACTTCTGCAGAAGAATGCGAGAAATAAGCAAATCTGGCTTTATGAGAAGGCACCAGCATTATTTAGCCAATAAAGCCTGGTTGAAGAGCTTAACATCACGAATCCCCAAACCACCCTCGCACTTGTAAGCTGCAATTTTCTTCCAAGCAAGCCAAGGAATAGGCTTCTTATCCTTAGCTTTCCACCAATAGTTAGCAGAGATGCTATTAAGCTTATCACAAATAGAGATTAGAAGCTTATACGTGGAACAGATATACAATGGTTGTCCTGCTAAGACCGATTTGATCAAAGAAAGCTTTCCTGCCTGAGAAATCTGAGCTTTACATCCTGCAAGGGCTTTCTCTACCCGATCGATGATAAACCTAAAGCAATCCCGCTTACTTGCAGTTATCTCCAAAGGGAGGCCCAAGTAAGGAACTGGCTCCACATTGATGGGTATATGGAAAAAATCCCTAAACCTTCTGGAGAAAGTTGATGGGTATTTGCTTTCACATTGCAAATAACCAATTTTGCAAGTTTAAGGTTGCGTGGTAGTCCGGGTACTTGACTCATGCCTTGTTCACTTACAGGTCTTTTTGTTTTTTATTTTTAGTTTATTGCACTTTTTTAGACAGGTAATTCTCTTATAATATATGTGATAGCCCAAGCCCACATGGATGCAACGGAGTTCTATGATATAAGAAAATAGATTATGCCCTAACTTACACAAGGCCTTTTAAAGTCGTGCGAGCGTCAAAGCTCGTTGGAACTTCACAGTTAAGCGTGCTCACCCTAGAGCAATCCAGGGATGGGTGACCTTCTGGGAAGTCCAAGGAGCTTGGGCGGCCAAAGCGGACAATATTGTGCAAGGCGGGGGCGGGTCGTTACAATATATCAATTAAAAAAGCCCAAAAAAACAAAAAAAGCCCAAAAACCACTCACCAGAACAGGTCTCATTTTATGAGATATTGATTTCAATCCCCACCGCCCCTTTTGCTTCTACCTAAGTGTTTCCCATTTGCTAGAATTGGAATTCCATAAAATCAAGTGGTTTCTCATTTGTTAAAATCAACTAATTGATTTTATGGGATTCCAATTTTAGCAAATGGGAAACAAGATAAGGGATCCGGGATGGGGGCTACGCAGTAGGTGTTGTGCACCGTGATGCAAAGGTTTGAGCCGTCCAATGGTGTATTCAACGGTCCAAATTTATCCGATCCAAACTATTGAATACACTATTGGACGGCTGATACCCCCCTGTAGTAAGAATACTCTAGACTTTTGTGTGTGTGTGTGTGGGCTCCCTTCTGTAGTAAGAATACTCTAGACTTGTGTGTGTGTGTGTGTGTGTGTGTGTGTGTGGGGGGGGGGACGGAACCAGGTAAATTTCATGCGACTTAATTTCATATGAACTATTGAGGGGCAAGTCTATACAACACTGTGCTAGGGGTGCACACCGACCCGGTAGCAACCCAACCCAGCTCGGTTTTTTTAGGATTTGGGAAAAATATTTAGGCCCATAGGGCCGGGCTGGGTTGAAATTTTAAGCCCGTTTACTAATTGGGCCGGGCTTGGGAAATTCCTGTAAAACCCGGCCCGATTTAAATAATAATATTATTTTAATACTATATGTATATGTTATCGCAGGAACCTAGCTGCTTAGGGTTTTTTTATCTTGATAAATTGACATTGATGAAGACGATTGCTAGGTACTACCTATGTAGAAAATACCTTTGAAGTAATAACAATTTGTTAAGAAAACTTTGAAGTTCTTTTTCCCCCCTTAAACTACCGTCCTATAATAATAACTCAATAGTTTTTTTTTCCTTTTATTTTTATTGTGCTCTACAATATCCGTTGTGAAGATGTGTGAATTTAAAGGAGAGATACTCGAGAGACGTTTTTACATGTTAGAGTTCCATCTTTTAGAACACTTTAATTTATGGGTCTGTTTTTAATATTTTGGGGAGAACTTAGAACTTTAAGTATATTATTACGGTTGTGAATCATTATTGTGATTACTATGGTTGATTAATTTATGTTTGTGATGCCATGCTTTAGAAAAATAAATGGGCTCGTTGGACGGGCTTGGAAAATTAAAATTCTAATTGGGTTGGGCTTGGACATATTAAATGAAGCCCGATTATTAATGGGTCGGGCTTGGAAATAGACAAATCTTGTTATTATCTAGTATAAGCCCGGCTCGAACCCAGCTTGGCCCGATGTTTGTGCACCCCTACACTATGCGGAAGCTTAACTGAATGCCCCAGACAATCTGAGTAATTGGTCCGGAGGCTGCATTGTAACAACTTAACAAACTACAATTTCAGAAGTAAAATCTAATTCCTCCGTCCGAAATTGATAGTCAATTTTGAGACTGCGTGCCATTTTCAACAGCTTATATCTTTAAATTTAAACCTCAAAAATATGCATTATGGATCTTATTTGATAAATCTTAATTAGTTCTATTGTACAAAGTTTTCAAAATCATAAAAAAATTACAAACTAAAAAATACAAGCCGTTGAAAATGACATGCAGTCCCAAAAGGAAGTATCATTTCCATTTTGGGACCGAGGGAGTAGATTTGATTTTTGTGAACTACTGTGGTCGTGGCAAAAGTATTTTATGTCTCATTCTGATTTCTTTTCTTGATTGTGATGCGAATAGAGAACATGATTTTTGGGGGTAATAAATACGCTAAATTTAAAATGCTATCTAAACGATCGAGTCTTATTTAGTGCTCTTTTAACGACACCACATGGTGGCTCCCGGAGCAACTCTATATTAAAGTCCACAAAAATTTTGGCCAACAAAGAAAGTAGAGAGGGCATTTTCTTCAGTAAAGACAAATTGCAGTTTGCCAGTTCCATTATACTCCCTCCGGCCCTTTTTAGACTTGTATTTTGTAGTCGTTAAAAAATGCATTTCCGTAACATGTTTTTAATTTTTTTTTGCACCAAATTAAAGTACTCAATGAACACTTTAATTTGGTATAAAAATTCAAAAATTATATAAATAAATACTATGTTTTTTAGAAATTTGAAATTAACGTATTCCGATAGAGATCACTTAAAAAGGGACGGTGGGAGTACTATTAACCACCACCAATCTTCGGACAAGAAAACATCAATATAAACAAGCAATTAAACCATCAAAACTCTTATCGAAAAAGTCTCGGAAACTCAAAAAGACACCCTAACAAAATCACTTTACTTTTATCAACAAGTTAATTATAAAAGATAAAAGAGCTACGAGAAACACACATTCTTAAATCCTTCTATATTAAAAGGAAATCATCCGTTTAGCTTTCGCTTCTATTTTCAGTTCCAATTTTGCCCCTCTTTTGGCCTTCTGTGTTTTTGTGATCTTATTTTTTCCTCTTGTTTTGGTCTTTTAGTCATTCACGTAAACATTGCATGAAGCAAATGAGTTTTGTGGAATATAGGTATGACTCATGTTCTTATTTACTCAAACAAGACAAATCATCTAATGAAGCAAAAGAGCAGTGTGGAACAAGTTAACAATATCTGTAAGCCATTAATTGGTTTCTCCCATTTAAAATAAACTGGAATTTCAAATAGAAGAACTCATGATTAATTGGTTCCTCCCATTTCTTTTTACCCTTTTGCGTTTGGTTAAACTATATTCTCGTAATTCCCTTGGTATTCAATGGTTGTTTGTGATTGTGGCCTGTCGTTTTGTACAGGCCGCTATTAGGTAATTTGTCAATTGAGAGTGAGCAAATTGAACACTCAATTCGGGAGTATTTGTTTCTGTGGACCTCGGAGCATCCACGTGCTACACTGGATATTCTTCAGACATACACACCACGTACATGCATAGAACCTATACGTATACGCATAAAGAGAGAAATTTAGAGAGAGGGAAAAGAGAGAGAAAATGTCGAAGAACAAGGTACCTTGACACTGGAGGACTTCGATGGCGGTTCCATCCCTTACGGCATGGTCAATAGAGAGATAAATGCTGAGAGAGAGAGAGAGAGAGAGACTTCGCATAGCTTTTGCATTTTAAGTGTCTTAGTTTTTGTCCCACAAGAAATATATTTTGGACTAAGCTCCAGGATTTTCTTTTCCGCTTTATCGTCCTTAGCTTTAGTTTTCAATATAGTTTATTTGTGGTGCACGACTTGTAATTGCCATTACTAACAGTTCCATTGTTTTATTCAGCTCTTTTCTATTAGCTTCAATCGCTCACAAAGTTATTCAATGCCTTTTGGTACTGTTGTTCCTAGCAAGTCATATTCTTCACAATTGATTGACCATTGTTTCCTCTCTCTATCTGTGAGTGATTATAACTTGTGCTTCGCGTTATCGATGTTGAATAAATTGTTCAAATCATATAGGAAATGTGGTGCTAGAATTTGCAAATGATCAAAGCAATTACTACCGAAATTCCACCTATAGTTCTGAGTAAATGAAAATCAGAGTTTCATATCTCGAGAATGATAATGTTGATTTGTGAGATTAGAAAGTTGTATTTGTTGACATAAGTTATTTTGTTTGGTTTAAAATCGCAAAGCATTAGAAAGACAAACGGTGAAATCAATGGTGAGTTTGATGATGATTTATGTTGTACCTCAGTTGTTCTTGGAATTGCAACTACTAATTTTTCACTTATTTTTGGTTCATAAAATCTTTTCATTGATGCTTTTTTCCACCGTCATTGAACCCCAGCTAAGAGCCACATCTTATTCCGGGCTTGTTGATCGTTCCAGGGTATAGTAGTTTTTTGAGGCTTACCTATGTTGGGACTCTGCAATAAGGACTGCATCATTTGTTCATTTGTTCATTATACATTAATCCTGTTTCTTTTAGTTGCAAATTTAATTTTGGTTTTATTTCTAGGTGTGACTGATTTTGGAGAATCATATAAACCACAGTGGAGCTGTTGGGTCCTTTTTACACGGGAGAGATCAATATTAGTAGGGTCGTTGATATGCAGAGCACATGCCTTTCAGCACATGCAATTGTTCTTTACGCAGTTTCACATTCAATCATAGTTATACGATTGAAAATGGTATTTTTATTTTCCCTGAATCATCTAATTTTTTTTTTTTTTTGAAATTACGTTCAAATATTCAATGCATAGAATACTGTTGCTTAACTCTTTATTTTTTGTTGTTGGTTTCTTTCAACTTTTCTATAACAAATTGCATGAACTACATTAGTATTAGTACATACACTCATCCTAGACTGAATGAAAATAGCCACAGCGTACCAAAGCAAGTAAAAAAAATCATAGAGAAACATTTCCCTGAAAAACATCACCAACACAAACAAAAATAATAATAATAAAGTACAAAAACACGAGCACGAGATTTTGTGCGTGCACGGAGGCATCAAACTAGTATATAGACAAAGGAGAGTTTAAGGCTTAAACCATAAAAAAAAAAATGGGGAAAAAAACGTCGATCAAGAGTAATCAAAACACCACGCTTGTGGTTGTAACAGCGTAGCTTCTGCTCCTCGGGTACACCAACTCCGCTCTCCCACCGAAACTCTCCGGCCCAAACTCACACGGCCGGTCCTCATCAATCCTTCCCATCCCAACACTACAACTCCTCCCCACCGCCGGCGCAGGTGCCACCATCGACCGCCGCCGCATCTGGTGGTGCAAGTACATATCCATCTCAACACGAGTACTACTACTCCTGGCGGAGGCGGCTCTGATCAGCTCTCTCATATCGTCGCCGTCGTCATTGTCGGACCTGGACGAGTTGACGCTGAAGCTCTTTGGGAGGGACGAGAGTTGTCCGGACCCGAAGCCCATTGCGTTTGCGTAAGTGGATTTATCGGCGCAGTCGATCATGCTTCTTACGTAGAAATCTCTTGCTTTGGTTAGCACTCGGAGCGGTAGTGTGATCAACCGAACGAACCTGTTTTGGTTGTTGGCCTTCCTCATTTTGTTGCAACTCGAAACCGTAAGTTGACCCGAATACTGTGTAGGTGTAGGAACTTTAAAGTGAATGAACGGTGATTAGTTGAGGTGCGTTTAAGTTTGAACGGAAGCTCGAGTGATAAAAAATGGAAGAGAGAGAGAGAGAGAGAGAGGTGTGGATTGAAATGGAAGAGAGAGAGAGAGAGGTGTGGATTGAAATGGAAGAGAGAGAGCTCGAGAGATAAAAAATGGAAGAGAGAGAGAGAGAGGTGGATTGAAATGCATGGGGTTGGGGTACTTGAGGGGGGGTTTTGTAGAGTGGATTGAAGGAGGAAAAATGTGATGGGAATTGGTAGGTTTGAAGTTGAAGATGGGGCGCGTGGACCAATTCAAAGCAAGCCAGATTAGAAAATACTCAAGTGTTGAGATAAGAATTGAATAAATGGTGAACTGGTCCTTCTTTTTTTCTGTTCTTTTTTTTGACTTTTTGAATTTGGTGCGTTAATTTGTACTTATGTAGTATGATATTGCTGACTCATCATCTCAATTCACATGGGCAAATGTCACACCATATGTGCCCAACATTGGGTTGATGATTAGCTGTCTCACTCAAAGACGTTTTGTACCGTACATAGTTGACTATTTAAATTAGGGCTTGTTGATCAATACTAAATTATAAAGCAAGATGATTTAGTAAAATGAATTAGGTTATTATGACGTCGCAAAATAAGTGGAGAAATAGTTATGACCAAAATCCAAAATAGAGAGAGACCACAACCAACAAACACTAATAATACTAAGGTGGTTTCAATGTCATTTTTTTCCTTATAACACGTGTATGAACGGGGTTGCGAATGGTTATTTACTAGAGTGAAAGTGATGTTAGAGAATGGTTAATTTCATCTTTTTAGTTTTTTCGCTAGTTTTTTCTATTAAAAAATGCTATTCAAAGTTCAATTATGTATCCTTTTTTTCGAAGATATTGTTTATATACTTTTACATTTAGTCCTCTTCAATTTTGCACTGTCACTTTACGATTGCATTGTTCGATAACTTCTGTAATAGATTGTTCAAAGAAAGTTTTCATATGTTTATAGATGAGGTTATGTCTCCACTTAACCCAAGGTGCCAGTGCAGTTGGCACGATATTTCTAACCTCGTTCATGAGATGTGGGGTTTAAGTCCCTTCCCCTCCCTTTCCCCCTTAACACTAACTTCTAACCACTAATCCCTATCACCTTGGGTGTGTAATTCTCCTATTATCTTATGATAAATAAATAAATAATTTTGGACTCATCCTTAGTTTTTTCGAAACCGGGGGGAAGTGATGCACAGCTCCATGCGCGGCCACGCTAACAGCATTCTGCCGATCGGAGACGTCCACCGCGTAGAGCTCATCGAGTACTACAGGTATCCCAAAAATCAATTCGATCGGATATCGTTAAGTGCATCATCGGAACACATATAACTTGAAAAGAACGGATTCGATGGTTTTAATCAAGTGTTTCAAATCCATTAGAATTCATTTGTTTTTTAGTTATGTGTTTCGATGAGACACTTAACGATATTCAATCGAGTTGATTTTTGGTACTCTTGTAATACTCGACGAGCTCTAGGCGGTAGACATCTGCAATTATCGGAACGATGCCGGCATGACCGCGCATAGGGCTGCACAGTACCTCTCCCGTTCCATAAAGTTGTGGTAATGATGACGTGGTGCTAGTGGATATGCATTACTTTTTGTTTAATTGAGTAGCATTCATACCAACTGGGACCATTTGTCAATTGGGTAACAGACAGGTCCCCATTTCAGACAGTATATGGGTGGGTTGTACAGAATATTTTAAAAACTGCAACACAACATGTGGGTTCAATATGGAGCATTAAAAGGAGTAACAATATTTGGTGTTTCAAAATAATGTAAGGTATTACCACAGAGCTAGTCAAGTGGGAGCATGTAAACGAATAAGGATTTAGTCTTTAATTTCGTATATTTGACTTTATCGCAAGGAAATAAATCACTCGTGGTCATTGAAAATTTATCTGGTCGGGCAGTGCGTGTATGTTGGACCAAACCCTAATTTTCAATAAACATGAGGATAATAATATTAGCCAAATATCCAAGGGGATCAGGTACCCACAGTTTTAGATGCTATTAATAATATAAATATACGTTATATTGCATGTGATCAATGTTTAATTGGTGACAGTGTAGAAAAATTCACATCAAAACAAAGTTGGAAGGAATTAAAGTTTGGGGTGAGGTAAGAAGATTGAACGTGTTTCTCGAGAAAAAAGATAGTAGTCAGTGAGCAAGCGCCCACGGTTTCTGTGCGGCCATGGTTTGAGGTCTTGGTGTGTGCGGCCGTCGGATGCATTCAATGCATTGGGTTTCATCTCTGCATTTTGTAGATCCAAGTCGTTCATTGCCGAGGTGAAATCCGAGTCATTGATTGCCGAGATCAACGGCCTTGATGTGCACACCAGGGCCGCACAGTACTAGGGGTGCACACTAGCACCCCTGGTTAGGTCTGTTACTGAAATTTGAATTAACATTTGTCCACAAAAACCTATCAGGCTTTTTTTTTTTTTTTTAATTATAGGATCTCCTGGCCAGCTTGTATGCACTGTCCACCTAGACTAATTTCGATGCTCGACTGACAAACCCTTGAGTAACCTAAGGTTATGAATGTTTGACCTCCGTTTAATTTAAACATGCGACCTCATAAGGAGAAGTACATATTTCTTTTACATGCCCACTTTGTCAAAGCCCTTTAGGTTGATAATATGAGTTCATGAACTCATCTGGAGATAAATTTAATATCATTCGAAACGAACGAAGCTAATTAAAGTTACTATAATATCAATTCATCTACCATTTTAAATAACCTAAGAGAAGTACGATTCAGGATATAATAGGAGGGACATGGGGGCCTGTTGTGACCAAAAATAGGCATCGTTCCAAGCCCGAAAATGTGACGTGAATCATCCACTATGTAGAATTTGATGCGTAGAAAAAATCTATAAAAAAACAAAAGCAAGTTGGTAGGCTATCGATAGCACAGGGAGCGAATCACATTTTTGTGCAGCTACAAATGTCCAAAAGATTATACTGTGGACAAATATGGTTTGCTTACTGAGTTACCGACTTCCGATCGACTTGATTTTTTTTCAGGTTTTTTCTACACGTGAAACTCTACATAGTTAACTGTTTAGATCACATTTTTGAGCTCAAGAAGGTGCCTATTTTTGGGGCACAACCAACGTGCTTTTGTGATGAGGACAAGTATCTGACTAGCACTCTTTATCACTTTGGCTTCTTGCATAAGAGAAGTACGATTTACGTGCAAATTTTGAATAATTTGAACAAAAAGAGAATTATTTATAGTATTCAACTTACCAGCATCAACCCGTGTTATGCATGACAACCGCATTACAACAATGAATATATGGTTGTGTACGTTGCACCGCATATTTTAAAAACTGCAACACAACAACATGGGTTCAATACAAGGCATAGTAACGACTTTTGGGATTTTTAAATAATGGAAGATCCGTAGGGGATGTGATTGGTCGGATGAGAGCATGAAAGCGATTATAACAAAAATTATATCATGACTGAAAATCTATTTGATCAATAATTTCAGGATTCCTTATGTAGCCACTAGCCACTGAAAGTCTATTTTTGTCGTTAATAATTTCAAAACTCCGGAATTACTCAATATATGCATAAGCAGGACCAACCACGTAATAATAATAAAAAAGAATATAAAGAGAAAAGCCAAAGATTCTTTTGGATCAGGTGCCCACTATTTTAGTTTCTAGATTGATTGTAACACCTTTATATTGTTCAATTTTTAATTCGCGTCCAGAATAGAAAACGCTGCTGGGTACAGAAGGATTGGTACAGAGCGCGTTCAGGGACCTACTTTTGGATCCCACACGAGTGATCTGAACCGTGTGACTTTGGTTTGAAACGGTGGGACTTTGGTTCAAGTACTTCTAACCATCCGATTGAGCTGATTTTTTGTGGGTCCCCTCGGAAAAATGTTTTAAGAACAATGAACGGTTCGGATCACTCGTGTGGGGACACAAAAGTGGGTCTCCGAACGCGCTTTGTACCATTTATGTACCAATCCTTCTGTACCCCAGGTTTATCGATTGTTTCTAGCTAGCCATTAGTATTAGTCTACTTGGAACGTGGAAGGAATAAGTTCTGGATATGTTTGGCGAGAAAAAGAGTCTTTTTTTTTTTTTTTTGACAAGGAAATTGTAGCTATTCCATTATCACAAGATCGGGTTACAAGATCAGATTACACATCAGACAACAACCAAGAAAAAACTTGGACAACGATGTGCCAATAACGCACAAACCCAATCCGACAACGGAACAAACGCTATGCCAACCAAACAAGGGAAACCACAGCCGATCCGGGGATGTTGCCATTTCTGGACATTACGATCCCCACCAACACGGCCGTGGCCGGCAAGCGCACACAAGCCACCTCTCTTGGTGGTCAAACAAACAGAACAACAAAAACTAATTATTCCCACCTCCACACCCACCGGATCTGGAAACCCAGACCGGGACCAAAAGAAGAAAGACAGAAAAAACCACAAAAACCTCCTCACCCGTTATTCGCCACACCGACAGCCGCCTAACAACCGAACCACCACGCCCTTTCATCTCCTCACCGGGTAAAGGCCCCGAAGCCGGACCAACACCTCTGCCGGAGACCGTCAAAGGGGATCGAAGCGCCAAAGCCTTCAACGCCGGAAAACGCGACGAACGGAGCCGATGGGGTGGAGGACACACCGGCGGTGGGGTAGAAGGGGAGGGACAGCGAGCGGCGAGAAAAAGAGTCTATCAACGGAAACAGTGAGCAAGAGCCAACAGTTTTCGTTTTACTTAGGGGACCCCTTGTGGATCCCAAATGGTACTGACTACGTATTGACCGGCTTTAGGGACCCCCTTGTGGATCCCAAATGGTCAATTCGAACTGTTCATTCATCTCAAATTCAAATTCCAAGGAGCCCCTAAGCGGGGAATAGATTCAATCGGCCGGCCCTAAGAGCTAAATCCAAAATCGATGCAATCAAATTCCGATTGCAACGATTTTCATGTGGGGCCCCTCGGAATTTGATTTTGAGATGGATGAATGTTTGGATTGACCGTTTGGGACCCACAAGTAGGTCCCCGACGCCGTCGGTACATGGTTGGTACAGGGGTGGTCGGTACCCCTGGATTAATCGCATTTAATAGTTGTAGTACGGGAAAATCTAGGGTACACACCCCAAATACATTAAGTCTAGAGCCTTTGACCAAATGTTTGGGCAAGGCCGACCGAATGTATTTGGGTGTCCTAGGCCCAATCATCATGTGGTGCGTTATATATTTTTACAATTAAACAATTGTGTTACAATTCATCTATATAATTATTTTATCCTTATAGAACATTAAAAAATGCTTGACAAGATTTGAACTCAGACAAAATTGGTAGAATAAAATTTCCTTACCATTGGACGAAGTAGAGTATATCTAGATAGATGTTGCAAAAAAAACTACTCAATATTTATAACTGTCAGAACCTTTTTTTTGGGTCCAAAATCTGAGGCCCCGAAGACCAGGACTCTTGGGCCTTGGCCTAGGGCGGGCATGTGTTTGGGCTGGTTCTGTTCGTAGTATTACTCTCCATGAAAACAAGTAGAGTATATTTTTTTTTCGGTTTTATTACAGACCGGTACAAAAAAACAAATATTTATTACCACTAACTCCAATTATTCTTTTTAATTACCACTAACTCCATTAAGGCCAATCACTCTTTTTTGGGGCTTAGGCACTTAGGTTGCACTTTCCTATTATAGGGTTTTTAGTGGTTTAGGCATTTTCAGAGGGTACTCTAGGATTTTAGGCACTTTCATAGGGTATCCTAGGGTTTAGGTTTAGGCACTTTCATAAGGTACCCTAGGGTTTAGGTTTAGACACTTTCATAAGGTACCCTAGGGTTTAGGTTTAGGGTGCACTTTCCTATTGTAGGATTTTTAGTGGTTTAGGCACTTTCATAGAGTACCCTAGGTTTTTAAGCACTTTCATAGGGTACCTTGGGGTTTAGGTTTAGACACTTTTATAGGGTGCCCTGGGGTTTAGGTGGGGTGGGTAGAGAGAGAAAGAGAGACGGCACATGGGGTCTTGATTTTCCGCCGCTTTTGTCAGAGGCCTAGGCGTAGACTCTACATTTGATTGGGGCTGCAAAGATGCCTGGGCGTGGACTGTTTTGGAGCGCACGGTGCTTTTCCAATTGGTCAGTGGAGCATGCGGTGCACAGTTTCAAAAAACTGGAGCGGCTGGTAATTCCCTCTTTTTTTCCCTTTGATAAACACCAAAATTGGGCCTAGCCCCTGGGTCAAGTTCTGGTGACTCAGAGTGTCGGAATCGTAGGTCATGGTTAGGCCCAAGTTCCTACCTTGTTGTCCAAATCACTTAAATCACGGACTAATGATCGGGTTAGTTTAGTAGTGTAAGAGCATCCTCATCAGGGGAGGCAAATCCCCCTGATGGCTAAGTTGTTGAGTGAAAGGGGAAAAAATTCCCCAAAATCAGACTCAACAATTTTTTTGTAAATCTGCAAAAGTTATAACTTTGCTACAGTAACTCAGTATCCTTTTAGGCACTATTCACAGGTTAAAGCAATTCTTTCTCCTGACTTCCTGAATAGAGAGTCTGATTTTGTGAATTTTTGAAAAAGTGACTTGTTAATTTATAAAAGATGTTTTTGAGGTTAAATTTGGCCCAATTTTTGTTGAGCCAGATAATGATGCTCTAAGTGTAAACTCAAATTTGGATAGATATAAGATACACGTCCGAGTCCCCGTAGACCATCGTCTTTCATTGGGGCTACTAAACATACTCTTAACATCACCAATATGTGACGGGACCTTAGCGTCATCTTCAAATAGGTGTTGCGTGTAGCGCGAGTGATGGGGCAATGTCGTTTGACAGAGGTGAGGAGCTACATACCAGCACTTCCATTTTTTTGTAGAACAAAAAAAAAAAAAAACAATTGAATCATCGTCCAAGACTCCGGCTTGTTTTTTTTTTGGAATTGAATCACCGTAGTCCTATAAATGTACTGAAAGGTCCAATTTCACCCCTTTTCAGGTCTGTGTCAATGATCTATACCGTTCACTTTTTAGAACAGATTTTGAAATAAATTCATACTATATTTATTTTTGGTGTGAAATATGTTCTAGATTTGTTCTAAAAAGTGAACAATTTGGATCATACACACGGGCCTGAGAATTTTGACCTTTTTTTAGCTGAGTCGGCTGACCAATTTGTTCACCAGACAATTGAATAGCAATTCATGGTCCAAGAAAAACTTATCTAATACTTCTACGTAACAAATTCTTCACCTCAAACTCATTTTATATGTGGACCACTCAGAACTTTTTCTTTTTCCTATGGTCAGCTGAGAGTGTTCGGGTCAGTTTTAGCGCACCTTTACTAATTTCTCTCCGATTTAGTCAAAGATAGATCATCCGGGACTTTAGTAAGGGAGATAATTTTGGATCATCCAATCAATGCAACCGATGGCTGAGATCTGAGCACTCTCTCTCCTCCCTTCGGCACACTCTCTCTCTCTTGCTTTTCTCTCCCCTTGATCCGAGACAGTCCGGATGTGGTGCAAGGGTATCACGTGGCCTATACCCTATTTGCATCCAAAATTTTCTCTTAGTAGGGGTATTCAAAATACATTGCATTCTTGCAACGAAAAATCAAACTTTGTCAATTGTGTCGGAAGCAAACCCACCAACCACCCGGAAGGGCTGACCACTCCAAAGCTCTAAAAAACCTCGCACCCTCTCTGGATCAGTGTGGCAACGGACTACAAGCTGTGGATTGAAATGGAAGGACTCCACATCAAGCTATCAACGCTCACAATGGCCATTATGCTGTACACGTGTCAAGCAATCACCGGAACCGGCAACCTCCACCCTCTGGTCCTGGTTCCAGGCAACGGCGGGAACCAGCTAGAAGCTCGGCTGACGGCGGAGTACAAGCCGCCGAGCCTGTTCTGCACGCGCCGCCACCCGGCTCGCAAGGACAAGGAAGGGTGGTTCAGGCTGTGGTTCGACCTCTCCGTGATCTTAGCCCCTTACACTCAGTGCTTTGCCCAGCGGATGACGCTTCACTACGACGCTGAGGCAGATGACTACCGGAATACCCCTGGGGTTGAGACTAGGGTTTCTCACTTTGGTTCTGTCAAGTCCCTCCTCTACCTTGATCCTACTTTCAAGTAAGCTCCTGAGTAATTATTGTTCTTTGTTCTTTTATTTACTTCTTTTTCTTTTTGGTGATGACGAAGGAACCACCCACACCCACAAGCAAGATTCTAAAACTCGCCAGGCAAGGAACCACCCACAAGCAAGATTCTAAAACTCGCCAGGCAAGGAACCACCCACAAGCACTTTCTAGCTTCTAAGGCTGAGTACTCGGCGCCTAGTTGGTCTAGCAGGGCGTCTAGCATGCTAGTCAGGGAGGAGGCGGGCGAATACTAGGCCTTCCAGACCTTCTTTTAGAACCCTGCCCACAAGAGGCCAGGCCCACTAATTGGACCCACCCATAGAGCGTAAACCTCCGAACGACCCGAAGCTAGCCACCGCCCCTTCCCCTCCCGCTGGGGCAAGCCCACGGCTGTGTTCTTTATTCTCTATTAGCTTTGTTAGTATAAACCCCACACAGGTAATTGGTATTCTGATTTTGGATGAGGTTTGGTGCCAATTACATGTGGTAATGTAGTGTGTACCAAATGATGTGGAGTGTGGATTATTCCACGCCATATGAACCTGCCACAAACCAAACACCAATCGAGTCATTGACAACTCCCATCACCACAATGGGTAAGTAATTGATTTGCTCGCTCAATACTTGGGTTCAAGTCTTTCGTTGTTGTTTGATGGGGCTGCTTTTTTGGCGCTCGTAATACACAATGAGACTTTAATTTGACGTGTATGCTGTATATATGATGATTTTGGGGACAATGATCTAACGGATACGTAAAGTAACCTATGTAAAAAATAATTCCCATCATATAAAGTGATTGAGCTTAACAGTAATCACCAATCATGTGTCTCAAAGTTGCAATGCAAAATTGACATTGACTAAATTCTCCAGTGTAACGCGCATCACTTATAGCACTCGAATGGAGTGCCGAAATGTAGTTATCGTGTCATTACTCGTTGTATGGCTTAGCTGCAAAAGATCACAGAACGCAATGGCAACAATTGCGTGGGAAGATTTTTTGTAGAGTTAATCCGTAGGTTATGATTGACTTAATCTTTTTGTTTTCTCTTCTTGAACTTCTTTTTTACACTCTGTAAAAGTCAGTATTGTTAGTAGTAGTTACTAGTTAGCGAGGTCAAATGCATGAGTATATGTTGCCGGGCTACCATCCAAGTAGGCACAATTTCTAATACATGTAGATGAATAACAGCTCTTTTATCATAGCAGCACATCTGGTTTATGTTTTTGAATGTCATGCGTGATGCGTGGGGGTGACGAACACTGTGGGAAGTAATTCTAACTTAGGCTGCCATGGTGTGTTACATTCGGCAGGAAATGAATTGTAGAATTTTTCATGGCATTGAAGGACCATATCCCATTATTGTCGAAATAGTTAAGGATAATGATTAAATTTGAGATTCCGATATCTCTTCTATTAGAGGCCTGCCCTCAATCTTGCTCGTTGTCACCATCGACAAATTCCTCTCCAGGTTTATAGCCTATAAGTTTTAGTCTTTTTGTTATTTCTTCTTATGATTCGAATGGTTTCCCTTGTTTCTTGTATTTGTCTTTTCTTTCAATAGATTTTTGGATTACCAAAAAAAGGCACCTTTTGCAAGTTTTCCTTCTTTTTCTTTCCCCTCTTCCTTTGCGAGGGGTTGGAATGGATGATTCAAAAGAGAAGGCTATAATTGTCTGCTCTGTAGCTCAGACACGAGACACGGGATTTCTAATAAGATGGAGACATGGCAAGGGACACGAAAATAAATAAATAATAATATTTATCTTATTCCAGTGGAAACATTGTTATATGTATACGCATGAAGCATCAACATAACTAACAAGCATCATCTATACATCAGTTACTCTTTTAACCAAAATATTTTAATTAATACATAGTTACCCCAAAAAAGCTTTTAAAAAATTCATACTTAACCCCCGTTGTGTCCTTTTACGTGTCTTATCCGTGTCCCCAAAAAAAGTTAATTAAATTTAATGGACACGCCATGTGGCTTGTCCCATACGTATTTTGCCATGTCCTCTGCATGTCATCTTGTCCTCGTTCCGGACACAGTGCACACCGGCCTCTAAAAGTGTCTATGTTTCATAGATTGCCAGCAAGGACACTTAAATCTAACAAGAGAGTGTCTAATTGAACACACCAACCTTCGTTTCATCTCTGGCAAGATTCAAAGATTTGGTCGATTAAACAGTGACATAAATAAAATCATTTTCAATTTTATGAGGCTGGCACAACCCAAGATAGAATGCATGGGCCTAAAATGGATTGTTTAAAGTTACCATCCAGTCTGGGCACCTTGAATGATTGCAATTGTTTGATGGAAAATGTTCTGTTTTCCAAGAAAATCGACCACCATATTTTCACATCCTTCATGGTTGTATTATATCTGGCAATGGTTACGTTTAGAGGATGCCCCTCTTGCTAGCATTTCCTTCATTTGCAGCAGCATAGGCTGTGAAATGGCAGGTTTATTTGCATGCTTTTGCTAAACAAAATCTGGAAACAAATGCACTGATGACTGATGTTCCTGTCACTTGCTATTTACCTACAGGAAGATTACAGACAACATGGCAACACTAGTGAAATCTCTAGAGAAAATTGGCTATGTCGATGGTGAAACCCTATTCGGAGCCCCATACGATTTTCGCTATGGTTTAGCTGCAGAAGGTCACCGATGCCAAGTTGGTTCAAAATTCCTCCAAGACCTAAAAGGACTAGTAGAAGAAGCCAGCATTTCAAATGGAGGCAAGCCAGTGATTCTTGTATCCCACAGCTTAGGAGGCCTCTTTGTCCTCGAATTCCTCAATCGAAACTCGCCCTCTTGGCGCCAAAAATACATCAAACACTTTGTCGCCCTGTCTGCCCCGTGGGGTGGCACGGTGGTTGAGATGCTCACCTTTGCATCAGGGAACTCGCTTGGAGTTCCCCTCGTCAATCCGTTGCTAGTCAGAGAAGAACAGAGGAGCTCTGAGAGCAACTTATGGCTCATGCCTAGTCCTAGATTTTTCGGCCAAAGCAAACCCCTTGTGATTACACGAAACGCTACGTACACAGGACAAGACATATTACGTTTTTTAAGCGACATAGGGTTTTCAGAAGGGGCAAATCGTTATAGATCTCGGATTCTTCCTCTGGTTGAACGGTTAAAGGCACCCGAAGTGCCTATCACTTGTCTATTTGGGACCGGTGTTGAGACACCGGAGACATTGTTTTATGGGAATGATGGCTTTGACCAGCAGCCGGAGGTGGTGTATGGGGACGGAGATGGGACAGTGAACATGCTGAGCTTGGTGGCGATTGAATCGGAATGGGCAGAGGAGAAGAATCAAACCCTTAAGCTTATAAAAATTCCAGGGGTTTCTCACACAGATATACTAAAAGATGATGCTGCGCTTGCTGAAATAATTGAAGAAATTTGTTCTATCAATTCTGAGGGTTTGAGTCCATTTATGTCAATATGGACAGGGAAAGCAAGGGCTTAACCTTATGGTATCTAAGAAGAATGGATATAGACACAGACACGGATACGATGACATCGACAATAAAATACATTTTTTCCTCTAAAATGTAGGACATGGACACGTTGGGATAATATTCAATTATGTGTGTCTGATACATTGTTATGTTTATATGTACCTAAGCATGAGTCCAAAATTATTTGACAGATGAGAACAGGGGCACGGTTAGGATGTAGAAATCCTTAAGAAATACTTGTATATTTTCAGTTGGATTTCACTATGATTATCCATAAGAAATACTATTTGTTCTACTTCGCATATCTGAGTGAAATATTAAATTCCAAAAATCTTTGATAATCGCAGGTTAGCAAATGTCAAAACAAATATGCTACTTCTATTAATTTAATTCAGAACGGAAGAAGTGTCGGAGATGCTATAGAAATAGTGTCGATCACGTGTCCGAATTAAGATCTTTTTCTAATAATGGACAAAAAAATGTATTGGACACAGTGTTTGAGAGTGCTGAAGAGTGTCGATGGCTGAGGCATGTCAATCACGGACACGACACTTTCTTTTAAGAGTCCGGGATTCTTAGTTTGAAATGTTAGAATTATTTGTAATCCAAGCATGGATTCAACTCCTTGTTGAAAAGAGTATATTTTCAATTCAGGGGTGTGGGATATAAGAATATAATTCCCCTGGATTTTTCATGAGCTATGTTATATACATGTTGGATTGACGATGTAACCTTGACCAATTCCACGAAGAGGGTGTTTTCCTCTTCTAAGAATGCCGCAGATGATGTTGCCCAAGTTTCAGCCCTGCTGGCTGCAGGGTGCTGTGCCGCCATGCGGGTCTTGTCCCGAGCTCAACAATATGATCCAACCGTTCACTTCATAGAGGTCGACAAGTTTGACAGCCCCGTCAAAAAACATGTCGATCAGACATCATTAGCTTAGTAGACAAACAGAAATATTCTGCTGTGTGTTTTTAGTGTTTTTTGTGTTCTAATTGCTGTTCATTTACTGCATAAAAATGTGATTCTGTTGTGATTCGGTTACTAAGCTGCATATCTCCCATCGATTTTATTTTCTGCAAAGCTATTAAATGTTTTGAGCTCTACAAAGTGAACTGTTCAAATCATGTTTTTGAATCCAGGACGAGTTCTGTATGGGCGATACAGCAGGGTAGCCTTCTCTGTTTCGAAGGTTCTGTCTGGCTTCCCACTGTTGCTAAAAACAGTATGTATATCTTTGTGAAATGAATAGATATTTCCTCAAAACAAAAACAACTAATTTATGCAAGCTACCCACTATGTTGCAACCACAAAACACCTACTCCACACAGAGAGTGTAATTTCCCCAAACAGTGAATTGTCATCTTCTTCCTTTTTTCCCTGTATCAGAGTGCCTTCTGGCCGTATTCGGCCAGTTCGGCATTAACATGGTTTACTCTTTGTAAAGCTAGGTGAAAGGAAGGCTAGTTTCGGTCAAAGTCTAACATGAAAAGTCAAGGAGAGGGAAGATTTAACACCACCCAACACTACCTACTTGCTAATACCCATATGATAGATTAACTTATGGGCTAGGATCAATGCAAAGGACAACCCGTCCTAACCACTATTGGGGAAGCAGACAACTTTCAACAATGGCTTGGAAGTTGGACTGAAGGGGGCGGAGCCCTCAGCAAACTGTATTTTGTGTAATTCGCACATAGATTGCAGCGAAAATGGTATTTTGTGTTTTAGCAGGGGCAATTCGGTCATTGGACCTTACCTATTTATATTGCGGATGCTATGTAATCGGGGTAAAAGCGTTTCATTCTAAATACAAGAGGAGGCGAGAGAAAGCTTTTCTGAAAGAGAAGAGAGAGGATTTGTATTCCATATTCTTCGATTAAAGTGGATTGGTGTGACTCTCGTAGTTTTTCCTCGTGTTGAGATTTTCCACGTATATCTGTGTGTCTTACCTGTTTTATTGTTGCGCATTCTTTTTTGTCTTACGATTTTTGTCACTCTAGTTTCCAAAATCTATAAAGGCACTGTGGAGAGGCATAATTCAGGTTAATCTACTAGTTTGAAATGCCTTAACAAGATCATGTCCTGAACATAAATTGAGTATATTTGGTAAGAATTAGGGCATCCTCATCAGGTGTTATAAAACACTGTTTTTGACAAATTGTTGAGCCAAACCCCCCAAAACCCCCCAAAAATCAGCTTCTCTACTTTCCCTCAACAAATTGTTTTTGCTACAGTACCGTTACATCCCAGGCGAGTCACTGTTCACGGACCAAATAATTTTTTATCATTTTCGGTTGTAATGGCGTCAGAAGCAGCAAAAGGAGAGAGGGAGGGGGGACACGTGGCCGCGGGTCAGTGGGGGACAGAAACGTTTGTGCGGCAAGTGGGGGGAGAGAGAGGAGTACCTACCTATAGATGGCTGACGCGTGGAGCATGGGGCAAACCTACCGATTTGTTTAATACAAAAGGTGCACCTCCTCTGACAGTCCCAACGTGGGAGTTTAGTTTTTTAGAAAAGAATTTTTTTTATTAGATTTGAGGGGAGTAGTTTAATATAGTAAAGTTAGGATAGAGAGTCTGATTTTTTGAGTTTTTGATAAAGTGACTTGCTAAATTGTAAAAGGTGTTTTTGTGGTTTAATTTGGTCCAAAATTTGTTGATCCTGATGAGGATGCTCTTAGATGCTATACACCCATTGATTTTCGTCATCAATATTACTCCCTCTGTCCCTTTTTAAGTGATTCCTATCGGAATACATGCAATTTCAAACCCCTAAAAACATATTTCTTTATATAACTTTTTTTTATACCAAATTAAAGTGCTCATTGAGTACTTTAATTTGGAGCAAAAAAATATATTTAAAAACATGCTACAAAAGTGCATTTTTTTAACGGCTACAAAAATACACGTTTTCCAAATGTATCATTTAAAAAGGGTCGGAGGAAGTACTTATTTTATGGCTGACATATGATGTATGTCAAGATTTTGCGTTTGTGCGATTTTATACCCAAAAAAACAATTAGTATCTTATTTGATAGTGACATGAACATGTGATAGTATTACGATGATCGCGTTTGATATTTCTCCATGTAAGAATCCAACCGAATCCTCGATTTTACCTAATTTGATCGATCACATATGCATCAGCTTCAATCTTGGTTTTTTTTTTTTTGTTGAAAATCTCACTGTATATATATAAAGATCAAGACGAATCCTAGCTTGGACAAAATCGACTCTAGCGCGGGCGGAATACAACCCGAATGAAACAAAATTTTCCTTTCCCTACACTTAGCTATCCAATGGGCTGCAGTATTGGCCTCTCTTCTGCACCACTTGAAAGACCATGCCTCTGATTTTGCCCATTCTCTAATATCTTCTACAAAGACAGCAATCTCCCATGGGTAATCCATCTGACTTCCATTGATATGCAGTTTACCAACGTTTGACAATCAGATTCGAAGACAACTTCGTTATACTTCTGCTCCTTAGCCGTTGCACAGGCAATACGTAAAGCGCAAGCTTCCATCGCAAGAGCCGAAGCAACTAAAACACGACCATAACGCCATAATTGAGCACTTCCACCACTATCTCTAGCAATCATGCCAAAGGCAGCTAGGCTGCGGGAGGATTTGAAAGCTCCGTCAACATTAATTTTAATAACTGAAGAGGATACCGCAAAAAGATAATAAGAGTTTGCCTGATTAGCTTGCTCAATAATAACCTCAGGCTTTGGTTTCTCACCATTGAACACAAACTTGTTCCTAGCCTTCCAATTAGCCCAACATATTTGTAGTATAGATCCAACCTCTTCTTTACTCGCTTCTTTAGCCATGTCTCCACAAAGGAGATCTTCAAGCCATTTATCCACCGCTACGATCTCTTTCTGAAAAACCCAATAGGCCTTGCCACTCCCAAACCAAACAGCCCTACTCCAGGGCAGTGAAACAGCAAATGCTCCATCGTTTCGTTATCCTCCTCACAAATAGGACAGTTTGGATTAGATCCACATTTCCTGCGGACCAAATTCGCTCTACAGGCAATCCAATTCTTCAAGACTTTCCACATAAAAACACGAATTTTTGGAAGTGTTGGGATACTACACATTTTTTTCCACATAGTGACAGACGGAGAGTAAGAGCAGGAAGGGAGAGAAGGTTTACCTCTTTGGTTAGAGATGGTTTGATGTGCATACCCTGATTTAACATTGTATATTCCTGACTTTGTGAAGCGCCATATAACTTTATCCTCTGCACTTGACAAACTGATTGGGACTTTCGCCACCTCGTTAAGGTGCTCATTAGATATGTACAAGCCCAGCTTCTCCTTATCCCAAGTCTTCATTGTAGGGTTGATAAAACATGCCACTGGAAACTCCTCTCTGGGGCTGTTTAGAGATGGGAGCCACTTTCCCACACGGTAATTCAGGTACCCAGCTATCTTTCCAGAAATTAATATGTTCTCCGTTACCCACTCTCCACTGGATACCTTTCTACATTAGGTTTCGTCCCTCCATAAGGCTATTCCATATCCATGAGGGTTTGGGGCCTTTCACAGCAGTTAAGCAAGATTTATTAGGAAAGTACAGACCTTTCAGCACTCTTGCCCATAGAGTATTAGGGCAAGTCATTAATCTCCAGAACTGCTTAGCGAGGAGGGCAATATTGAAGTACTCAAAGTCTTTGAACCCCATACCCCCCATGGACTTGGGTTCAATCAGCTTATACCAAGCTCCCCAGTGGATTTTCCTCCCAGACTCACTTCTTCCCCACCAGAAATCACTAATAACAGAGTTCAAACAGTTGCAAATCAACTTGGGCAACTTGAAGCACATAAGGGTGTACATAGGGATGGGTTGTAGCACCGATTTAATCAGAACTTCCTTACTCGCTTGATTGAGTTGTTTTGTCACCCATCCCTGAGTTTTCCGCAAAATCTTGTCCTTAAGATACTCTAACGATTCCTTCTTTGATTTCCCCCAGAACGCAGGTAAGCCCAAGTATTGTGTATCCTCTTCCATCTCCTTCATTCCCAACAAGTCACGAATACTTCCTCTAACACTGTCTTCCGTATTAGCAGAAAAATATAGGCTGGATTTCTGCACGTTGAGAAAAAAACCTGGAAGCTTCACTAAAACTTTGTAAGAGATCCAAAAGGTTCGCACAAGACTGGGGGGTGGCTTCTATGAAAACAAGTGAATCATCCGCAAACAAAAGATGGGACACTACTAGACACTTCTTCCTCATTTTAACTCCCCGAATGGTTCCATTTATTACAGCTTTGTTCATCACGATTGAGAACACATCCGCAGCCAATAACAACAGGTAGGGTGATAGGGGATCTCCTTGTCGGAGACCTCTCTTAGGAATAACGTTGCAAACCTGTCCTCCATTGACCATAATGGACAATTTAACTGAGCAAACGCATTGTTTGACCCACTCTATCCATCTTCCACCAATGCCCATCCTTTCCATAACTTTGAATAGGAAATCCCAGCACACACGGCCGTAAGCCTTGTTCAAATCCAATTTAACAGCCACCGATTTCTTAGGTCCCACTTTCTTGTTCTTTAGGAAGTGAAAGACTTCATGAGCCACCACAATATTATCCTGAATTTGTCTTCCGGGGATAAAGGCCAACTGCTGTTCAGAAATAATCTCACTAATGAAAGGTTGTAGCCAATTGGTGAGCACTTTAGAAATTATCTTATAAATGAACCGACACAAACTGATAGGTCGAAGATGGTTCATAGATTCAGGACGGGGTACCTTTGGAATCAGGACAATGTTGGTTTGATTAACCTCCTTCAACATGGTTTCTTCATTGAAAAAACTTTGGACTGCTGAAAAAACATCCTCGCCCACCGTGTTCCAATAAGTCTGGTAGAAAATCCCAGGAAAACCATCCAATCCCAGAGCTTTTAGGGGGTCCATTTGGAAAGTTTCCATCTTCATCTCTTCCCTGGTAATACTTTTAACAAGTTGAGCATTCCACTCTGGGGTTATGATAGGATCAATCAAGCTAATAAGATCCTCAAAATCTCGAGCTGGGGGTTCTTCATATAGGCTATTGAAGTGACTCCGGACAATTTCTGCAGTATCCTTAGAATCATTCCTCCAAACTCCCTCTTTATCCTTTAATCTCATAATCTGGTTTCGTTGACGTCGTTGGATTGTGGAAAGGTGGAAAAACCGAGAGTTTCTGTCCCCCATTTGGAGCCATTTAATCCTTGAGCGCTGATGCCAATACATAGCATCCTTTTGCCATAGATCTTCAAGAACCCTTTTTAACCTCTTCTCAGCTTCCACTAGATCAAAATCAAATCCTTGCTCAAGCTGTTTCTGAATCTCAATTAATTGGTCCTTTGAAGCTGCAATTTTAAGCCTCAGGTCCCCAAAAGTCCTCTTGTTCCATTCCTTCAGACTCTCCTTGCACACTCGCAGCTTCTTACAGAGAGCACACATCACTGCTCCTTCCTATTCTTTGGTCCAAGCTTGATCGATTACTTCTTTACACTCGTCCTCAGTGACCCAGAACGATTCGAATCGAAAGGGTTTACCCACTTTATTCAAAGGGGCATTAGTATCTAGCACTAAAGGGTTATGGTCTGACCCAATAGCTGCTTTAACAAAGACCATAACTTGGTCATAGAGCTCCCTCCATTTTGCATTTGCAAAGGCCATGTCTATCCTTTCCATAATAAAATCCTCCCCGCTTCTATTGTTTCTCCATGTAAACTTGGGTCCCTTAGCCTCTAGATCCACCAGGCCACAATTGGTAATCAATTCATGGAAGGCAAACAAAGATTTCTGTGAGGGAGCATGACCTCCATATTTATCCCCACACTTAATATTTGGTTAAAATCTCCCATACACAGCCAAGGGAGATGAACATCCTGTGCTAGAGATTTAATCTCATCCCAAACTTTCCCTCTACCAGCTCTAGAGGGACACCCATACACGAAAGTAGCTTCCCACCTAGCTGGCTTAGAACACTCCGTAACTGCATCATGCATAAAATTCCTTTCGGCCACCTCCACTACCAGATTCACTTCCTTATTCCACCATAACGCAAGACCCCCTGACAGACCTTCCGGCTCAACATAACTCCCATAATCAAACCCTAACTTACAACGGATGGCTTCCATTAACGCCTTATTGTTCTTAGACTCCATCAGGAAGACGATGGAGGGGCGGTTTTTACGCACTAGATCACCTAAAGCCTGGCCTTTCAAGGTACGCCCAATTCCTTGATAGTTCCAGGTTAGGATCAACATTGGGAGGGTGGCTGTTCCGGGCCAGCCACACGCCCTATCTGATCAGCAAAAGCAACATCCATGTCTCGATTTGCCCCCGTCATTCTAACAAAATTCCCATGAGCTATAGCATAGGAAGCCTCCTCTCCAGCCGAAACTTGATAAATCTGAACCTCGCATAACCCTTTATCAAGAGCAAAAGAAGAGACAACACCATCAGTCTTAGTGTGGACATTCGTCACGGGCTGCCCACGCGTTTTGGTGTTGTGTTTGTGAAAAAGGGCGATCCGGGAAAAAGAAAAATTTAGAGTCGCCACCCGGGGTTTAATTTTTGGAAAATGTTAGGTACCCGAGAACCCGTTTAAAAAAAAGTAATGACTCTTATGCCGCTGAAAAAGGGTTTGATCTGTGAAAAATAGAGATTTGGGTTCGGGAGCCAGGTTACCCGCGGGGAAGGTTTTGTTTCAAAAATGCACCCCGCGTGTCCGGAATTTTCCGGTCTTTACTAAATCTTTGTGGGATTATTCTTTGAAATTTTTTTATTGAAAACTTTATAACATATAAACAGTATATCATGAAATAATAAACTTAAAGGAAATCAATAATGACAATAAGTTTTTTTTTTTTTTTGGTAAAAAGACGATATTATAGCAAACTAAACATAAACAATCTTGGGGTATTTAACCCCTACAGAATCATCGGCTAATTGATGTGCCAGAAACAACGGAGGTTCCGTTAAAGAAACATAATTAAAATTACATAAACTAAAGGAATTTTTAACAAGGATGTCCGCACTTCGATTCGCTTCTCTCCGAACATGGTGTAAGCTAGCTTGGCAACTCTCTATCAAGTACCTGCAATCGCAAAGTATAGCATTGAGAGGATGATGGTTCAACTGATGAGAACTAAATAAAGACACCACTTGGGATGCATCAACTTCCACTTCAAGACCCACTAGATTAAGATCCCTTGCCATATGTAAACCATCTCTTAAAGCCCAAACCTCAGCTTCCAAAGCTGAAGTAAAACCAATCTTGCGTTGAAACCCCTTAACCCAGTTACCATTAGTATCCCGAATAAGCCCCCCTGCCGTTGCAAGTCCCTCACCGGACCGTGCTCCATCCACATTTAGTTTAAAACCCGATGACGGAGGCGACCAACCAAAGTAAGAGATTTGGGGCAATCCTCGCGAAAAATCTGATTTTTGCCTCACCATCATCCAGTCCAAAATCCGAGCATGGCAAGCCGAAGCAGAAAGAATCGGCGAGTTTTCATTGTTAACAAAGTTGAAAAATCTGTTGTTCCTGTTTAACCACAAACACCAACAGACCAAAGGGAAGACAACTCTCCAAGGATGTCCTGAAGAATGCCGCTGTTTCGTGTTACAATAGTGATGCACCCACTCAACAAAGCTGATGGAATGGTCAAAAAAGGACTGATCAACTTGAATCTCTTGCCAAAAGGCTTGAGCTAGTGAGCAAAAATGAAGGATATGCATTGGATTTTCAATCAGACTAGGACAATGGGGACAAAAGTGATCAAGAGTGATATGACGGAGAAGGAGGAAGTCCTTAGTGGCAATGCGGTTTTGGAGGGCTAGCCAGAAGAAATGGATTATACGGGGGTGAGCCTCAATTTTCCAGACCCAAGACCAATTAGAAATAGGATCGGTAGGAATAGGATGCGTGGCTAATCTATAGGCAACCTTTGGGCAAAAAATTCCCGAATTCGAATTCCACACAAAATGATCATTCTCTTCACTAGACCAAGGAATAAGAGTACCCCTAATTTTGTAAACAATAGAGCTGGGCAGATCAAAGGAAAGGACGTTGAAATCCCATTGGTTACCTAACCAGACATCACTGACCTTAACAGAAAGATCGTTATGGGTTAACGGTCCTTCAACCATGTCTCTCAAAGTACCAATCCCCAACCAGTTATCAGTCCAAAACAAGGTGGACCTGCCATTACAAACAACCTTTCTAGAGCCACTTTGCATCAAGGGATAACCTTTGCACAAGGAACGCCACAAAAAGGACGGTCTGTAGTGATAACTAGAAGGGTTCAAGTATTTCTGACAGAGGACTTTAACCCAAAGGGAATCCTCTTCCCTAAGAAGACGCCAGTTAAGCTTGGCCATGGAAACTAAGTTGGCATTCACAGAGTCCCTAAGACCTAAGCCTCCAAGACTTTTATCCTTGGTCACATTAGACCACTTGACAGCATGATTTTTCCTTTTATCAACCGTGGACCCCCAAATAAAATCACGGTTAATTTTGTCAAGTTGTTTAGCCACAGAGACCGGAAGGGCATTACATTGCATGATGTAAGAGGGAATGGCCAAATTAACGGACTGGACAAGAGTAATACGCCCTGCCAGAGAAAGGCAATTCTTTTTCCAACAAGCTAACTTAGCCCGGACTTTGTCAATTAAAAATTGAAAAGTACGTTTAGTAGATTTAGAGTGATGGATAGGACAGCCCAAGTAATTACCCAAATTATTGGTAGCAGCAATGTTGAGAATGCTTGACAAATCATTTTTTGTATCTTCTGGGACATTATCAGAATAAAAGACTTTGGATTTGGAAAAATTGATTTTTTGTCCCGACACCTCACAAAACTCCTTAAGAACCAAGTTTATGGTCGTGCAAGTAGCAGGATCAGCTCGACCGAATAACATAAGGTCATCTGCGAAAAACAAATGGGTGAGGGGCACACCCCTACGTGAACTAAACACAGGTTTCCAACTCCCCTTCGCACATTTATCCTGGATCATAATCGACAAGTATTCCATACAAAGGATAAAGATGTACGGTGAAAGGGGATCACCTTGACGAATCCCACGGGAAGGGCAGAAAAAATCCGTCGTGTTACCATTAATGAGGATAGCTGAGGACGCAGTGGAAATACAAGACAAGATAATGTCTACCCAAAGAGGAGGGAAATTAAACCAAGTTAACACTTTTCGGACAAAACCCCATTCAATCCGGTCACAAGCTTTCTCCAAGTCAAGCTTAATGAGCAAGTTGTCAATCTTACCTTTCTTCAGACCAAAACTATGAACCATTTCTTGAACGATCATCACATGGTCTGTGCCCCTCCGACCCGGGATAAAACTAGCTTGGAATGGACTAATGATAGAATCAAGGAAAGGTCTGATCCTTGCAACGAGCAACTTGGTAAAAAATTTAAAGATCGTGTTACATAAGCTAATGGGTCTCAACTGATGCACTGTCTCAGGGTGATGGATTTTGGGGATCAAACAAATGAGGTTACGATTGACACAGGGGGAAATATTTCCCGAAACGAACCAGTCACTAAAAAGTTCAACAATCGAGTGAGACACAGTAGACCAACACTTTTGGAAAAAAGCTGGATGAAGCCCATCAGGGCCAGGAGCTTTCCACGGTTTAAAAGACTTCACCACCTTCCATAATTCAGCATTGGAAGGCGCACTACAAAGATTAGCATGACACTCAGAATTTAGCAAGGGGAATTGAACTCCAGCCAAGTCATCACAATCCACTCTAAGGTTATCCGACACATGGTCCGTAGTAAACATGGCCTTAAAATGATTATAAATGTGTTCAGTTAGCAAAACAGGATCATCAATCCAGACACCAGCATGGTCCCTAAGAGTGTGAATTCTATTGGAGCTACGCCGATTAATGGTAGATAAGTGGAAGAAACGAGTGTTACGGTCACCATCACTCAACCAATTAACTCTAGATTTCAAAGCCCAAAACTCTTCTTCTAAGGACAAAATATTGTTATACTCAGCGGAAAGAGTAACCTCCAGGTTGGTGAGAAACACACTGGGTCTAACCTCAAGAGAACGTTGGATGCCATTAAGACGGGCAAGGATCATTTTTTTACAGTAAAAAAGATTGCCAAAATTTTCCTTATTCCAAACTTTAACTCTAGCAGTGAAACATTTCAGATTAGAGATGAAGGAGTTTGAAGGACCGCTCCAACACTCCTCAATCAACGGGAATAGCGAAGGATCAGAGAACCAAATGGACTCAAAACGAAAAGGCTTAACAGACGAAGGATGACACGGGTCAGTATTCAGAAGAACAGGACAATGGTCAGAGTGGGTACGGGGTAAATGGCGAACAATAGTGTTTGGGAACTGAAATCTTTAAACAAATTGGCACGGGCAGTATTAACAGGGTTTCCTCCAAATTTGTCCTCTGAAGTTAGGACTTGATTACAATCACCCAAAAGAAGCCAAGGTAAAGATTGATGTAAAGAAAAAATTTTAAGACTCTCCCAAAGAACTTTACGACGCTCAAAATGCGGACTAGCATAAATAGCATAAATAAGCCAAGGTGAAGTATGGGGGCTGACCTGGATACAGGCGTGAATCTCTTGCTCGGTAGAGTGCAGCACATCACAAATGATATTATCCTTGTTCCACAACAACCAAATTCCACCAGCAAAACCCACCGAGTCAACAATACAGAAATTAGGGAAACCCAAGGATTGACAAATTGTCTCTGCTCTCGAGCCTCCAATGCGGGTTTCAGTAAGGATGACCATTATAGGTTTATGATCACGGACTAGTTCAACAAAGTTCCGACGAAAATGCGGGTTAGAAGCACCCCTACAGTTCCACATCAAGATTTTCGGCATTTTGTCAATGATGGAGTTATCGTCCACGATTCTCCACTATGGACCGAGAACTGGCCACACGAGTTCGTCCTCCGGTGTTAGAATAACTTTGTGAAGGTAACCCCACCGTTTTCGTTGATCGGAGAATTTTGTGGTTAGGAATACTGGAGAGTCTATTCTCGGCATTGGAACCAGATCGGTTGATGGCAAAGACCCCTGAATCATTACAGTCATCTCCTGCCACACCGGAGGATGGGTCTGCATGGTGGGAAGAAGAGGTCTGGGAAGGAGAGTTTCTGCATGAATTGTGTCCGGCGCAAGGCCCAAGTTGGGCATCCAGAATGTGTACGGCACTGCAATCTGGTTTAGTTGGATCACCTCTGTTGGTACATCCGTTAGATTGTTGTACGGAGTCTGTAGATACGTAACCACCACCGTTGGGTGTTCCACATGTTGCCACAATGTTGGGTAATGCGGCGATATGTTCTCCCACGCCGCTGCCATGTTGCTGTCGTACCACCCTCACACATGGGTTGGGTTCCTCTGGATGTCCGGGATGAAATACTCCGATATTGAGACCTGATTTTCCCGATAACGGAGATACCAACCTGGAGTACTTAGCTCCCTGTGGTCTAAGCGAAATGGAATTGATGGTTCCAGGAGGGGAGGCATGAGAGGGGGAGATGATGACGAGATTCTGGGAGTTTTTCTGTTTGGGCGACTTGGTCTTGTCATAATGGTTGGTAAACAGATCTGTGGAGCTAGGAGTAGAAGAAATGGTAATGGGTTTGGATATGAGGGAAGAAGAAAGGGGGGTTAACGAGGAGTAGTTGGTGGGGTTAGGGAGTGTGATAAGACAAGTCTCTGGTAGAGCAGAGGGGACAGTTGTGAGTGATGTGGAAGGGACAAGGATGGGGATATCAATATCTGAGATCATGGTAAAGTCTACTACAACAGATGAGTCAGCTTTAGCAGAGATTAAGGAAGGGGGAGGGGGATGTTTAATAGAAATGGGTATATCAAGGACAACCGACAAATCTGCAGAGGGTTGACTATCCTCAATGGTGTTAGATAGGATATCAAATTTATTAGCTAAGGAAGCAGAGCTTGTAGAAGGCTGCAAGGTTGTGGGTACAGACAAAAATTGCCCAGAAGAGGCCAACGAGCTATTAATGTTCACAGCATTTGAAATTTTTCCATGGCGCGTGGGTTTCGCAAGTGGGTTAGGAATAGGGCGTGTGGGGAGAACAACACTACCAGGCTTTCTCACCGGTGCCGCTATACCTTTACCCTTTGGAAAAGTATTTTTCCGGCGAGGAACAACCATCCATGAATCAACATCTTTTTTGTCTGGACCAGTAGCGGTACTTTTTGGGTCAGAAGGAGTTAAACTCAAATCCCTGGTGCAAACACCAACCTTATGACCCACTGTACCACATGCAAAGCAAATTACTGGCAAACCTTCATAGGCTACACAGTGAACATCACCTCCCATAATAAATTTTGAAACCAGAGGTTTACTAAGATCAACTTGGACACAAACTCTAGCGTAGCGACGTTTTACGCTGGTGTCAATGTTAACATCAATCTTGAGTAATTTACCCAGCTGATTACCAATGCGTTCCAACACTTGCTTATCATACAATTCGATCGGTAGTTCTAGAAGTCTAGCCCAAATCGCTGAAGTAGATAGATTGGCCTTAGAAGGTTTAAACCCCGGTTCCCATCGCCGTATAGAAATAAAATGTGGTCCAAAAAACCACGGTCCACCATTGATAGCTCGAGCAAAATCAGTAACATCCGAAAATTTGACAATAAAATAGTAATCACCAAGGTCAAAACCAAAGATGGGGTTGGTTAGTTTCCATAGAGTTTTAAGTCTAGGAATCATAACTGCACACCCCACATTCTTTCCCACAACTCTAATGATGAGAGAGTGACTCCAGGGTTGATATAAACGAGTTTCGTCATCCTTAGACAAAGGGATAGACAGAATACCTTCTTCATTCATGGTGACATGTGAAGCGGATTCCTCGGAGATAACCTCAGACGTCGAGTAGTTAATAGTACGGATTTGGCCCTGGGGGGCTAGAGAGAGAACTGCATCCTTGAAGGAAGGTATGGTTGGAGGGTTAGAAGAAGAAGATATGGATGGTTGGCTGTTTGGAGATAGTTGTTGAGGGTGGTTATCTGGATGGGATGTGGGGTTGGGGGTTGGAGAGGGTATTGGTTTTTCAGTACCATTTGGCTGTAAAGGGTTTAGTTTTTGTTGGTTTCGTTGAAGTAGGTCCGTTTCCTTAGAAGACTTTCCATGCTCTGTGGCTGTTTCCTCCTTGCCGTCTTCGCTGGTGACTATGGTTGTTGTGGAAACATGTGATGTACTGCTCCCTTTCCTCGCCGGAGATCCCGGCTGCTCCATCTCTCTCTCGCTACCTTGGCCTTGATTTGGCAGTCGGTGGCCTCTCCCTGTATTTACTTTGACTAGACGCTAACAGCGGTATCTCGAAGCCAATCAAGTAGACAGAGATGGCCTCAAACGATGGTTCCCTTTCAGTTCAGGGTTGGTACTCTATCTACACTTCTGATGATCCAAGATCACCATTCAATAAGTCCAGTGCCTAATGACAATAAGTTAAACAACACATAATCAGGTATATAAATGCGAGGAAATTAACTAGAAAGGGGAGATAAATGTAAAAACAGAAAGTGGAGGGGGTAAATTGCAATTAGACCCACTGGTTTTCATAAAAAACAGAGCATCGGATTTTAGAAAACAGAGCATTCAAAATATTTTCCAGTGAAGTCGTACGGCATATCAAATCACACCGCGCGGTGCATCTAGGACGCCGTACGGTGCCTCTGTGCGTTGTAAATTCCAAAAATTTCCATTTTGTCCGATTGAAACCATCCTCTGTTTTTATACCATCCTCTGTTTTTATGCAAAAAACCATGTTATTTATTGATAAAAGTAGGATTGGAAAATGGTTTTGATGAAGGAATGTACCTCATTTTTGGGGACGACATCCCACGACAATAGGCGGTGTCGCGCAATACTTACCCGAGAGGCTTGAATCTTATTGAAATGTCTCCGTTTGGACCCAAGGAAGAGCTACGGAGCCCTCTTCGAGCCCAATGGAGATTCCCCTCAGAAGATTGCGATTTGACAATGAATTTTTTTTGGTACCTTGAAACAGAACCGAACGGATTAGATTGGATTGATTGGTTGCAAGAAATAGATAGGCTTCTGCGTTTATGTGAATGAGAGGCTCGATTTGTGAATGAATATAGGTACAGGCGACAGCAACGAGTTTTCATAAAGGGTAGCGGTATCACTGGGATTTTTCAACTAATTCGTACGGGAGGAATTTCGATTTTTTTCTTTCGATATGATCCCCTTGAGCTCTCTCTGATCCAACTCTCGAAACCGCCGGATGGCGTCGGATTTTATAGGCGAAGGCAGGCAAGGTTCCTACGCAAAGAAGTTCTCATCATTGTCGAATATCATCATTCGCCGAATATCATCATTCGCTTCTGAGCTGCTGGAGCAACCCGGCAATCCTGTTGATGGGACAAGGGTGCCATACGGCGTCAAAGGTATGTCGTACGGTGCACATGGTAACACCGCACGGTGCAAATGGAGTTTCAAGCCGTACGGTTATGGGTTTCAGGCCGTACGGTCCAGGTGGATTGGGGTTTTGGCTTGTTTGATCCATCCGACTCAAGGAGCTGTTCCGAGTACATTTCGCGCGTTCTTCTGTTCATCATCGGGGATGCACAGAGATTAAAATTGGGGTGTCTACACTTAGCAAGAGGTGGTGAACGACGTTTACCTCTAGATGACTTACGGGGAGGGTAAGAGGTGCATGGTTTAGGGGGATTGGGGATTAAAATTGGGGTGTCTACACTTAGCAAGAGGTGGTGAACGACGTTTACCTCTAGATGACTTACGGGGAGGGTAAGAGGTGCATGGTTTAGGGGGATTGGGGGTAGAAATTGGGGAACAGATGCAAAGGATTTTTGAGCGGTTGTCATCGTTAATATCGTCATCTGCTTTCCTCTTGATAGTAAGGGATTTGAAGACATTTGATAACGGTATGTCTGCATACTGATTTGAGTCCGGTTTGAGAGTGAGGTGGGCATGGGACTTTTTAGGGCTTGAGGGAGATAGGATGAGTGGTAGTTGGGCTCGTGTGGGGTCGTGGGTCTAGAGTAAGGTGGGCTTAATAGGGGTTTGGGCTTGGGAAAGATTTGGGTTGGGTGAGTAATGAGGGTTGTGGGTCTAGAGTAAGGTGGGCTTGAGAGGGGTTTGGGATTGGGAAAGATTTGGGCTGAGTGAGTAATGAGATTATGGACATTTGGGTCTGGAGTGTTACTTCCGGGTTAGGACAAGTATTTGTTGTATGGTTTGGGCTAGAGATTGGAGAGTACGGGGTTTGGGGGGGATTTGATAGGCCATTGGGCTATCATTAAGCTCAGTAACGAAATATTGTGGGCCTGATTCCATGTTTGGACTTACAGACTCTGGCTTATTAGGCATGGGTCCAAATGGCTAGGAATTTTAGTTCTGATTTTTGGGGGTGAATTGAAAGTGGATTGACCCGACCCGTAAACACCTAGAGGTAATGTCGTGACTGTCTGAACCAAAGGGGATATTTCTTGGGTGCTACTCAAAGGAATTTTGGGCTGAGTAATACCTGACAACCTGGATAATGAGACACTTGTCGTATTAGAGCCTCTGCCATCCGTACTGGTAGTGGAGAGTGTCTCCCTCATTCCCTCAACCATCTGCAGATCCTGTATCAGCCCTAGCTGGTTCACGCGCTCACTGGTGTTGTTATCCACTCGAGTTCCACTGCCGCTAGCTATGTTTTCTGTCCGCCGTTGGATCAAATTATTAGCCCGTCCCTCTTCTTCCATTACCTCCCTTTGGATTTCTTCAATCAGGATAAACCCTTTCTTTGCCCTTCCAGTTCTCAAATTTGACCCATATCCAGATTTCTCTCCTTCCTCCCTACTAATGTTCTTACACCTCCGCTGATCATGACCCACCCTTCCACACGCATGACAATAGTCAGGAAGGTTCTCATACTTGAATGAAATCCATCGGCCTCTACTAAAATCCTCCTTACCTTTCATCCAAAAACCCTTAGGAAGGAGGTTGTTAATGTCAATCTCCACTCTAACCCTTAAGAAACTCTGGGCTAGCAGCATATTGTTTGGTGATGTTCCAAGAGCCAAAAATTTCCCAAACCGCTTACCAATCGATTCAGCATTCGCTCTACAAATCTTTTCCACTGGTAGCCCATGGATCTGAACCCAAAAAGGGCAAGTATTGAACTGCAACTCCGATATCACCATCCCATCCACTAGGGGGAGCAGGACCATGCCATTAGGTTACTCACGACGGACCAGGGTCCCTATTGCATTACATTACGGCGGTCCTCTGCATCCTCAAACCGAAAATGGCCCACGTTGCTACCCCATTCATCCACCTAGAATGGAGCCCTAGTTTTCCAGGCCGCCACTAAAATATTGGCTAGGACAGGAGCTTTCATCAATCTTCCTTGCACTATTTTACCCACAAGCTCCATGTTACTGTTGATCCCAGAGTCTCCATGTCTATCTTCAAGATCCAGTGTATCGAAGTCAGACATGGTGAGAAGAAACTGTATCAAGAAAGAAATGAAGATCTGCGAAAAAAGATAGGAAGGAGAAGAAAGGAAATTGGGTAAGTGATGGATGGAGAGAAAAAAAAAAGGGGGTGGGGGGAGATGAACACAGTAGAAAGGGGCAAAGAAAGTGGAATAGAATAGGTGTGGTAGGTTGAAGGAGAATTGGGGCAGTAGAGGAAGCTGTGTACAAGAATGGAGGGCTATTCACTGGACCACTAGGGGTAGCACTCTCATGTTAGAGAAAGAAGCTCTCATGTTAGAGAGAGAATATGCATGAGAGCCGTAAATTCTTCAATCTTGTCGATATTAGCAGTCCAAGGTTTTTTGAGGTCTCGTGGTAAACATCAAAATCAGGCCCTATTTTATTGGATCGTTGACCGTTTGATACCTTTGGCTGAGACGATATACAATTGGTGTATGTTTTTGTAAACAACAGCTTATTACATGTTCATGTCAGAGCGGGGGAGGGGGGAGGTGCCAAGTTTGAGGAATAATTGATGTCCTTATTAACCATATCAAACTTCTCCAACTTTGTTCTGTTTAGAGTGGGTTTGACAAGAAAACAAAATATTGGTGAGTGATGAGAGTATAAAAAAAAAAAATTCAAAGAAAACAAAGACATAATAATAATTTATTATTATGTACTATTTAGCTCTTATTATATCAAAATGATGAAATCTCTCTGCATACACAAATACAGGAATATTAGAACCGAAGTTGGATCGGGTTAAAAAGGGGTGGGAGAAGCAAATGCCAAACCTAACTCATATCGGATCAGGGAATGAACAATGATACATACACTCCCTTCCAGCCACTCCCCACCACTCCTCCTCTCACATGTGGTGGGACCCAGCACATGTGGGACCCACCGTGGATCCCACCACATGTGAGAGAGAGAGTGGTAGGGAGTGACTGGGGAGAGAGTATATCTATCATTTTTGTTAGGGAATACCCACTCGGGTCAGGGCGGAGAAATATCCAGACTGTGGCAGACTTGTGGGCAATGAAGGAATAAGCCCAAGATCCCAACCCACAGACCAGTAAAATACTACGCCACGTAAAATATCCAGACTAGGCCTCATTTGGGTGAATTGAAAAAACTGGTTTTTTGGTTTTTTTTTGGTTTTTTTGGTTTTGTCCTTATTCAAATTTTTTTTGCATTTGTTAGTTTTCGGTCGATTTGTTGTGGCTTCTTGGCTCCTCTCTACGAGAGAAATCTAAAAAGTATAAAATTATTAGTCAAATTTAAAGTTTTGTGAATAAAGACAAAAAATAAACCAAAATGGTTTTTTTAGCCAAAGAACCCCTAGGTAAAGTTTAAAATGGTCAACGTGGGACCTTCTCCGACAGTCCGACGTGCCAGAAGGGCCCCACGAGGCCACGACACATAAGCAAAAGACAAATGGGAATGATGATCAAATCGTCAAAGCAAAAGGCTTTTCCGATTTTCAAATTCGGAATTCCCCACAAAACATCCTCGATCACTGTTCCCTCTCCAATCAAATCAATTTCCCCTTTCCAGTTACTCTCGAATCCCAATCGACGACAATGTCGTGGTTGGCTCGCTCCATTGCCGATTCTCTTCGAATCGACGACGATGATGAAAACACCGACGACGACGACGACGATGAAGAACAACAAGAAGAAAACAGCGCCAAGAAAACAAACCCTAAACACGGACAAAACGAAGAACAAGAAGATGAAGTACACGAGGAAGAAGATCGATCAGGTCGAGGCGTTAGAGAAGACATAACGGAATTCACAGAAACCCTAACTCGACAACTCTGGGGCGTCGCCTCTTTCCTCGCCCCTCCTCCTCCACCGCCGCCGCCGCCGCTGCCATCACCGTCTCGCCGCGCCATCGATCGGGCTGTGGATGATCGGGATCATTCGGAGCATGTTGATCAGTCGAGGAATGAAGTGGAATTTGAGATGTGGAATATGGAATCGGATTTACGGCCGGTCGAACAGGAAGAGGAGGAGGAGGATGAGATTGGGGAGGCCGTTGGTGTCACTGAGGAGGTGTTGGCTTTCGCGATGAATATCGCGCATCATCCGGAGACGTGGTTGGATTTTCCAATGGAGGAAGAAGACGACGTCGATGGTATGCCATTGTTTTGTTACTCCTATTAATTACTGAATCGCCACTTCAACTCTTATTAATCAGATAAAATGAATGGATTCCGAACTCCTATAATTTGTCTTTTGAATTCGCAAAAATTTACGTGCGTAGTGTTTGAAGACAAGGGACCATTGGAGCATTTCAGGTTTCGTTTGGTGATGGAAGTTTGGAACTAGCACAAGGCATTGAGTGGGGAGTGAACAATTCGTGTAATGCAGAAAGAGGAAAAGAAGAAAATCTTCTCTGGCGATTAACTTGTTATAAAATGTGATTTGTGAAAGCAGAAAAGAGGGGAGGAGGAAGCTTTTTATTTTTTGGTCCTTTTTGGAAGTTCTTTTAGGCGGTTTAATGGGTAGTTTAGGAGCCAGGACCACACTCACGTTCTAACTTCTAACTATGAAGGGGTGTTCCCTTTATGCCAGTAACTAGTAATAGACGTGTACCAGATACTGACTAGTCACTTCTTTTCATTTGTTTTTTACATGGGTTCTTGCTTTCCTTGACTAGACTATCATACTGTCACTGTATTTGATTCCTTGGACAGTTATAAAGCTGTGATACCTGCCACAACCAAATCTTGAATTTGTGGAGTTTCGCTTGTAATTTAATGAGGAGAAATGAGTAGGCAATAGAAAAACTTCCACAATATAACATTTTGAAACTGGCAGGATTACAAGAATGAAGCCACATGGGACTTCCTCAATCCAAAAATTGTCCTCTTTAGTCATTTTCAATGTCTTCATTTCGTGAGTATGATTTTGTGTATTTTGTTCCGAAGAGTCAAGGTTCTTTTGACAATATTTAATTTGCTGGACATGATCGTAATTGTATTTCATAGGTGGATTGTATTGTGTGCATGAATAAATTTTGATATGGGCTTACATGGGTAATACTTGTTTTATTTAGGAATCTAAGTTATCTAACTATCTAAATTAAGCTCCCAAGTTATATCAGATGGTTAAAAGGTTCACATTGCATGGATGTATTTCTTTTAATCCAAATTGAATCAGTTTTGAAGCTTCTCTTGCTTACCAGACATTTGTAATCTTTTAGAGCCTTTCGATGCATTTTCTATGATTGTGTTACCAGATTCTAACATATGTAGTCTGTCTTTCTTTTCTTGGATTTTTTTGGATATATACTCGTTGTTTACTTCTTTTGATTCGGGCCAGCTGTCGTTGATGAGGGTGCTATATGTGTCCAGTACAGTTCTACTGTCAGCTGTAGTATGCTTTGACCAATGTAATCAGCCATATCATAGATTTTTGTTTGTGCCATTCATTTATTAGGAAATGGCATTTGAAAATAGATGGCTCTGTGTGATTACTCAGCCTAAATGTATTTTCATCAAAACTTCCAATGATCTTGGACCTCCCTTGTATGTTGAACCATTTAATATGCCCCATGATCCAATCTCAACTTCTTTGCGCAACACACTTATCCATGGTTTATTCGTTTATGGTTTGTACTTTCGTTTTGAGTGCCATGGAGATCCAGATGTTGGACGCCAATTCTTATCCTACTTTTCTTCAGAATACCAAATACATTAACGTGCACGAGAAGGTATCAAGGCCAGACATTACTTACTGACTGTGATTGCTCTTTGTTTACTGGAGTATCATTCAGTGCAATCATGAATAGAACATTGTGTCTGTTAGTGGTAAATCATTTCATTTGACCTCCCCACAACCTTGACCCCTGCATCTATATATGCGTAGTTTTGAAGATCATTACTTAACAGAATGGCCCGGTTGACTGCAATTTACATGCAATGGTGGAGCATCTAACCACTTGTTTCTTTATTCCAATGAAATATTCTAGTTTCAGATCTAATGGCTAAATGTTCATTGCATCTTTTCCTTCAAGATGTTCTTTCTAACAATGCAGGTGTCTCTGTAATTGCTATGATAAGTTGATATTTATGTTTTATATTTCCGTAGAAAGCTATCTTTAATTCAAAATGCCCAAATGATCTGTTCAGAGCTTGTATGATTCATATTCCATTCACTCGTGTCCTTTTTTGCAGATTTTGAGATGTCTAATGCCCAACACGAGCATGTGTTGGCTATCCAACGTCTAGCACCTAGGTTAGCTGCTCTCAGAATTGAACTTTGCCCTGCACACATGAGTGATGGTTACTTTTGGAAGGTGTATTTTGTTCTCTTGCACTCAAGATTGCACAAACATGATGCTGAACTTTTGTCAACGCCCCAGGTAAGTTGATCTCACGTGGTGTCACTCTGTTACTATAGGGATGTTTGGAAAAATTAATGATCGTACTTTCTTGGTTCCTATATTGATGTAATATAGTCCTTTCCATTCCCTTTGTCCCCAAGTTTGTGCCAATTTTCTTTCAATGCATAGGTTCATCCAATGACGAGAATGTTCTAGAATTTGTTATCTACTCTATGCAGCAAACTTGGGTTCCTAGGCTAACCCTGAATGCGGAACTTTCTAAAAATACCCTTCATGGCTTCAAGGTTTTTAACTTGCAGTTCATGCCAAATCCCTTATCTATTAAGGCTTTGTTTGGAATGGTACTTTCCAAGAGAAAGGGTAATGAAAGGGAGACAGGATTACGTATGCATATTGTTTTTCCCGAGGTTAAATAAATCTGATGAATTTTTTATTTATTTATTAATATAACCATTTCTTTCGTCATTTTCCTATCCAAACCCGATGAGAGCAAAAAGAATTATCCATCAATTATAGCCCTCTATTCCCTCCACAAATCCCTCAGCAATTTCAAGATTGAACTGCACATACATGTCACGAAGCTTGCTCATTGGCCAACGATGGCGTATGTTTACCAAGTTGATCTTTACAACATTGGCCACTGGAGTAAAGAGCCTTGTATCTTATCTTAGCGCATGATACATTCTCGTCACTGCAAAGACTAGATTCATTGGTTGAAATCATTATATGCCGTTGAAAGTTTACCATGTAGCTAATGCTTGTGGATCTTGTGGCTTGTGATCTAAATTTACTGCAGCTCTACAGTTTTTATTGATAGGTCTAGATTAGAGGTTCATCTTTATGTTTCAATACCATATACTAATTGAACAAATTTTGATGGACCAGAAATAAAAGATCAGATGAGTATCCATCTAATGTCCTGGTTATGTTTTATGTTGATTTATTTCACGCATCACTAGGTTGCTATCTAGTGTAGCAGGCACTAGAAATAATGAATCCGGTAGACATTTGTTAGTCTAGTGAACTACGATGAATATGATCGTTTTTTATTGTGTCAAGTTAACCGGAGATAGCTATTTCAACCCTTTCTAATAGACTCGGAAATGAATGTATTGCAGATTGTGGCAGCAAGAGCTATGTGGATGCAAGAGCTACAAAAGCGAACTAAGACAGAAACAGACAGTTTTGGAAGAGGCACTTCATATGCAAAAGGGAGTGCTAACAGATGGAATAATAGATGGGAGGAGCCTTTTGATAATCCTCCATTTGATGGTACTCCTAGAAGTATGTCTGTCCAGACATTTGCTTTTGAACCGACAACTTACTCCGTGACCACAGAGTTTGAGACTGAGAAACACCCTGTTGCTAGCACTGAGCTTGGAATTGTAGACAAATCTGTTATTGAAGAGGAGCCAGTGAAAAACACAAGGGAGGTAGATTTTGTTGCCGGTCCTTCGTTTAAAGCACCGATTCAGAATTATGACGAAGAGGATGAAGATGACGACTGGCTTAAAGAAGATTCCGAATTAGAAGGGTACACTGGAACTGCCATCCATTTAGGGAATGATGAGGATGTGTCGTTCAGTGATCTTGAAGAAGATGACGATTGTACGATGCCTCTAAAACCCAAGTAGTCACCACAGGTTTGGACACTTTGCCAAAACCTTCGGGGAGTAGCTTCGGTGACCATAAGCACGATTATTTTGTCTGAGGAGGCCTGAACTTGGTGATCTGATATTTGTTTATTTGGTCGAAGGAGTTAACTACTTGCTAAGCATGTGATGATGATTCATGAGCTCCATTCCAAGAGGTATCATTGATCAGATTCCCGCTGAATGATTGGAGCCTCGATGGATTTCGGCACGTGTTTTGATTTCGGCTGGGGAGAAGGTGACTTCGTCTTTTTGGCAACCTCTATTGTAAAGATTTTTGAATGCAAGATTGAAATTGATTCTTTTGACTTCAATTGTTATTGAAGTAAACGAGTTCTCTGTAGTTGAGGGAACAATGGTGAATAGATACAAATCTGGATTTTTTCCTTTTCCTTTTTTTTTTTTTTTGAGTGTGTGTGTGTGTGTGGATATTGCGAGAAAATCATGTAGTATCTATTGGTGAGGGAATGGTCTGTATGTTCGAATCTGGGTTGTGAGCTTTGCCGGTGCAATGGCCTGTTTTTATTCCTCATTTCACTCTCTTGTTTTTTCACAGATTTTGTGACTTATTTACTTGTGAGTTTTACCTAATTTACTCGTGAGTCTTTACCTAATAACTTCTACCTAATATATATATTTTTATATAATAAATGTGTTAGTGTCATGTCTTTGCTACTGAGAGGTTCATATACCAAGCTTTTTTTTTTTTTTTTTTGACTGAAATGCCCATTAATTTGATATAGGAATTGTATCCTCAAAGCTTTGTGGAACATTAATTGTAAATTTGAATAGTTAATCGTCAATACTAGTAATAGAAAGGAAAAAGTAAATGGTGAAAACCAATTGGTAAGTGTATTTTGAACTTCACTTTCACTTACACCCCCTGTGATGAGCCTTGGTGTGGATACAACGTTCAATTTGTGAATAAAACGTTCAATTTGTTGCACGTAACTACCTGGTGCTTTGTCGACTTATGTGCACAATTATATTTTCCATCCATGTTAAGAAAGAGATTTCGAGTCCAAAAATTGGATCCAAACTGTTCATAACGTAGAGGTCCTGCTGTGGTGCCCCAAAGTGGTATTGGGGCACCGGTACCCCAGTTTTACTTACCACAAACATTAGGTTTACATATTATAAAAACATAGTATCACACTTACCATAAACATATGATTTACTTACCACAATTTATAACATATACGTGTGGTAAGTAAAGCCTATGTTTGTGGTAAGTAAAGCCTCTGTTCATAGTAAGTACAATTGCGCGGGAAAAAAGTAAAACCACCCTTCTTCTTGTGGTGGTTTTCATCTAACGGCTCAAATTCATCTATTTTTTATCTAATGACTTACATTTAATCCAATAATCCATATTATTGTTGCCACGTGTCATGTGCAGAACAAAAAACCAATAATCCGATTTTTTGGATTATTTGAGGAAAAACTAAAAAACCAATAATCCGGTTTAAATTTTTTACCCAAAGGAGGCCTTAGTGGGGCACCGGTGCCCCAATACCACATTGGGGCACCATAGAAATATTCTTAATTAACGACCTCAACTACCCATCGGATCTCTCTCTCTCTCTCCTCTCTCTCTCTCACACACACAAGCACGCACGCAGAGTTTCGTTAGCAGTTCTACGCATTGAATTTGTCACCAATCATCTTATCCCTTGACCACGACTTGTCAATTACGCCATTCATCCAACCAAGAAAACGAAACCCTAGGTTCCTCGATTACGCAAAATCCCCCAAATCTCTCGCCCTCTTCAACCCACCAAATTCCAAACATTTCAAGAACCCTAAACTAACGAGCAAATTACGCGGGTATGGATCTCCAACTAATTAAGCAGGGCTTCAATTTCTCTCGAAGAAGAAAGAGGTACCTTATCGCTTTAGCTCTCTTTGGTGTTTCAACTTACGGTGCTTATAAAATTTATCACTTGCCCTCTGTAACGAGAAAAAGGAAGAGACTTTTCAAGCTGATTGAAGCTTTGGTTTCAATAGCGGAAACGGTTTCTGTTTCAGCTGAAACTGTTGGTATTGTCTCTAAGGACTTGAAGGAGTTTTTGGAGTCCGATTCTGATCAGATTCCGAACAGTTTGAAGCAGTTATCGAAAATCACGAGGTCGGAGGAGTTTTCGCAGTCCGTAATTAGGGTTACAGAGGCGATGACGGTTGGGGTTTTGCGTGGGTATGGGTTGGAAATGGGAAATGAGAGTGGAGAGAGATCGAAATTGAGTTTTTCTGATGGTGTCATGGAGAAACTCATGTCTAGTGCTGGGACCGGATTTGTTTCGGTTGTTGTTGGTAGCTTTGCACGTAACTTGGTTTTGGGGTTTTTCTCAAACGGCGAATCGAACAATGGGTTGAGTGGGGAGGGATGGATTAATATGGTTTCGAGTGAAAAGTGTAAAGTGCTCATAGCTGATTGCATCCAGACGTTTGTGAGTACCGCTGTGGCTGTTTTCCTGGATAGGACAATGGATGTTAATATGTACGACGAAATTTTTGCTGGGTTGACAAATCCTAAGCACCAAACCAAAGTCAGAGATTTTATGGTTTCTGTTTGTAATGGGGCAGTGGAAACGCTAGTGAAAACATCTCACCAAGTGTTAACGACTCCTAAATCCGAACGGGAATCGAGTTCAAGTAATTCTTTCTCAAATTTTGATCACTGCAGGAATCCTAGTAGAATGAGGGAGGAGTTTCAAAGCACACCCAATGGGATTCATAATAGTGGGTGGGTGAATACTGTTACATCTACATTGGCAGTCCCGACCAATAGGAGGTTTGTGCTTGATGTGACGGGAAGGGTGACGTTTGAGACAATTAGGTCTCTGGTGGAGTTCTTGTTGTGGAAGATATCAGAGGGTATGAAAAGAAGTGTTGGTGTAGTGCATGAAGAGGTCGTGGAGAGGGGGCTACAAGTCGTCAGATATGTTGGGGCTAAGTCCTCTGTTATTGTTACCATATGCCTTGCTTTGTATTTACATATCATGGGTGGCACTAGAGTTTTGGTGGCTGCTTAAATTCTTAAATTGTTTCCACATGTAATCTGTTCATGTATATGATAATCAATGGAATCATAGATTCGTATTCAGAGCATCTTTTTTGGGGTGGGGATGGGGGGAAGCTTATTAATATCTTCATCTCTTTTATGGGGTATGAGTCGTATGACCAAGGAATCTTGAGATATTTATCTGTCTCGAATGCGGTGGTTGCGTTCTGGAAACTTTTAGTTACCCTTCTATGGTTAATCCCGTGAAATGACAGTTTCTGGTTGGTAGTTTTGATGGGCATCCAGTAGTTGGAAACACTATTGAGAAGGAAAGTGTAAGTCATGGTTGCTTAATGTGAAGTCAGCAAGTGAACCCCTTTTGTTCCGTGGAAGCATGGGAAGTTGTTGAACAGAACTTCAAACTTCTCTTGACATCTAACTGTTGAACCAGGATTTTTCCGAGAATGCCAGTCATGGTGCATCGGCCTTCATTGAGAAAAGTATAAAATTGGAATATTATTTGGTGTGAAAGAGCATGGGCAAGAGGTAACTAGCCTCCTGTTGTAGTTATGGTGGCATGTTTAAGTTGCAAACTTGCACCACAGGAATCATCCATTTGTTTTTTTAATTTTGGGTGTTGGCAGAAGGATGTGGTTCTGTGTGTCGAAAATTGTACAATAGGGGATATAAGTGCGGAATTTTATTGATTGCCGCTGATTGAACGAAGCTCATGAAAGTTGGTGTTGTTTTCCAATGTGTAGAAGTGTTAAGTGTATAATAGCGCAATGAATTAGAGTTGTTTAAGTTTTCAATCATGATATGTATTCAATTTACCTTGATGGGCTAAAATAAACACTATCCGGAAGCTATTGCAAAGCTATTTTGGGTATATAATCTGTTCATAGACTTGGACGGTTGGACCACTTTAGTTATCAGGTCAGTCTATTAATATCTTCCCTTTCTACTTGTTTTGTTAGTAAAGGGTGCAAAGTATAAAGCTTTAAGCTTGTAAAACAATTGTTCAATCCCACAATCTGTTAACTTTTGGTCTTCTTTGAGGTTGTAGTATTTATTCCTCAACTTGTATACTTGTTGCGATGTCCCTGTAAGTTTTTGTGAAGACGGTTCGGCCGTTTTCAGAAAAGATTACATTTGAAAAAAAGCCCTTTTCATGGCTTCTACTGTGTTCATGAAGAACTTGATTCTCCTTTGAGTTCTAGTCCTGAAGATTCTGGATCCAAATATAAAAACTGTTTTCATCAGTGTGACTGGTTGCAAGGTGGCAAGGTATGCTACATGTTTTATCCCTTGTGCGACTCTTTACACTATCGCCTGCATTATTTATTTTCTCTAATTCTTCAATTTTGCTATGAACATATGCTTGTCATTATAACTGTAGCTTCTTGTTCTCAAGTGCATTATGCTTTAGAACTATGTATCATATCATTCTTGGTAATTAAGCTGTTCAATAGTGTGGTATTGTGGCTCTGTGGGTGCAGGGAAGCTGTGTTTTGTCCTCATAACATATTTTGCGGCTTTCTGAACTTCTCTTATGCATGAATTTATTTACTGATTTCTCCTTTTTCTGTCATTGAGGAGGAACTCTGATGCAGCACCTTAACATACATCCATGAGAGTAGCAGATTTAGGATGTGTAGTTATCATTATCATCACAAGGTATTTTTGTTTTACAATATGATTTGAATCATTTGATCATCAGAACTACCTAGAAGTCTAGTATGAGGATCCTTCACGGAAAGGACCTGATGTATTTTTCATCAATCAGCTCATCTCGAAAGAAGTTGGTTTTCTAGTCCAGCATTTAATCATTTGGAGCCAGATATACAGTCACTGGCTGCTCTATTCTGTGAGATTGATGTTGATAAAAAATGATATGTATTGTCTTCAAGGAGTTTTATGTTGCCAGCACTTTCGGTTTTATCGACTCGTTTCAAGTAAGATAACTAGAAATACTGCTACTGGAGAGGGTGCCGATTATGGTGACTCTTGTATAAACTACGTGGTATTTTCTAGATTTGATATGGTTCTCCTGTCCTGGGGAGAAACTGCTCGAGAGTCTGCTGTCTGGTACTGGCCACTTAGGTCGCAAAATCCAGTATTTCTTGTGCTTGTGTTTTGGTCTTGTTGTTTGTAGGCAACTTGGGAGACTCAAACTTGAGTAGGGAACCTGTCGCATTTGACGTGTTTGAGATCATTTGAAATCATTTCAAAGTTTGTTTTATTGGAATGGTCCAAGTTTGGGAGGTTGGAGATTTTGGATTCAACTTCAATATTAAAAACAATAGAAAAAGTGTTTTCTCCCTCGACGTTTACATGTTCCCCGTTTTTTGAGAATTGTCGTGTTCTGTAACAGTATACATGTCCGTTGTTGTATCCGTATCCGTGCTACATGAATAATATGCGTGCTATCTGAAAATTGAACGATGAGGGTGTCGGAAATCTGTAATAAACAAATGAGAGATTATAGTCCTTTTTTCCTTACCACGTAGCCCGATTCGATTCAGATTCATTAGGTTACAATCTTAGCCTAGTACTTCTAGGACACCCAGAACAGTCTCCTTCTATCAAAACCAACAAGTGCTCAAGCTGGTTTTGAAACAATGACAAAACAGGGAGGAATGTGCATATATACCAGCAAACATGTATTGTTCTTTATTAGGATAATAACTTTGACTGGATATATTAGAACTCTTGCCGCCAACCTAAGAGAACAACAAAAGGATTCATGGCTTGTGAGGACCAGGGCCGTGCTTCTGGGTATATATATAATCGATATGAGCCGCCAGTGTCCTCCTGATCAGGCACTCTTCCTTGTCCACCCCATCACAGTTTGCTTCTTGATTCTCTATCTCCGCGACCTACAGTACATGTATTAAAGGAAAAGGCGATATCATGCTAATGGTTAAAAGATTTGATGAACAAAAAGTAACTGGTTAAAGCTAGACTTGAGATGGCCGAGTAAAAAGATCATACCTGATTCTGGGATTTAACCAAGTTAGGGCCTGGACGAGCTGCTGTGTAGGTTAGCATGGAGGAGAGGAGGAGGGATATCACGAGGAAGGTGGCGAATTTGGACATTGTTTCGTCAGCAGATCGTTCTTGTGTGGTTCTGTAGGTTGAAGATTGCATAGAATGAAGGGCTGTTGTGGGTGAATTTATAGGTGGAAGTGGAGGTGCTGAGAAGGGGGATAAGATGAGTTGAATCTCTTCAAGTCCTTTTCTCTCTCCTGTGTCTTCTTTGTTACCACATCTTAGCACAATCAATTGCAAATTTGGAGAATATTTACCGGCAGTTATGTGATTCTTGAGAAGAATCAAAGCAAATTTGGAAAAAAATTATTGATATTTATGTGGTAATATGGCCCATTACCTAATTCAGATGAAAATGCAATATCTGCCACACATGCATGTAATCCCCCTTTTATTGACTTGGATTTTCGTTATCTCTGTACTATTGCTTGAATGAAAATCTGCATTTTCCATGCAAAAAGTTTGGCATCAAAGGAGTATGATTACGATCAGGACCATTTAAGACGTGAATTCAACAAAATGCTCCTTGTACAATGATGAAGTTCTTTATGGGCTCTGAGCCACTAAAGTTTGGTCTCTACTGCGACTCCACTAATTTCAATTGGTGTTATTTGGATATCTCTGATTTCTTCCATGCACCCATGATGAAATGAAGTTATAATAGCCACTGGCTAAGATTGTTATATCTGAAATGAAGATTTTTTGGCTGATTCAGGTACTCCCGATGTAGTAGTGTTCTGGGGTGGAAATATAACTGAGAAAACCGAGCCGACCGGAAAAGTGAGGGTTCGGTGGTTTGATCTCGGGTACCTGAAAATACTACCGAACCGAATCGACACATACGTATACGATCGATTAAACCGATAGGAGTCTTGACTCTTGATATTTTAGTAATCTCAGATAGGGGTTTTGATATTTTAGAAGTCTTGAAGTTCAATCCGAAAAACCAGGAAAAACCGACCAAACAGAACTGCCCCGATCCGGTTTCGATCCACCGAATATTTTGACAATAGTAACCATTCCCTTAGAACTGTTGGACTCTTGGGGTTTGGAAGTGGGCTTCTGTTGTGCATTCCAGATGTGAAAGACAACTTTCCACTAGCAGATTTTCTACACTCTTAGTGCCCCCATCACTGTTGGTGCTACTGATATTCATAGTGCTAAGATGAGGACTGTATTGTTCTTTCTGTGTGGATCAAAATTGTGTGCGCGTGCTGTGTGATCGCGTTATGGAGCCCATTCTTTGTGGTCCGGATTTCGTTTTTGTGGTGTTAGAAAAAGATATTGATTCAATTGACGTTCTCCGTACGCTTGGTTTTTGTTCAATTTAGCAATCAAGTGTTCAAGTGTCCAAGCCAGCTTACACATGCCGTAACTGGCAATGGAGTCAAACCTGCAAGTTCAGGATGTTTTTTTGGTGAGTTGCCCAACTTTTTGGTTAGCCAAACTTTGGTCTAATTTTTCCAATTTTATCCTCCGATTGAGCCCTCCACAATGGGATGTGGTTTTGTGAGGAGGGCTGATTCAGTCATTTCTATAGGATTTTCAAGATTACCACATTGCCTTTCCAGACTTTTGATGTTTTCCCTTTGTGTCCCATTTTCCTTCTCTTTTTTCTCTCTCTTGGACCAGGTGTACAAAAGACCATAGCAAAAGACTTGCATGTCATTTTCTCCTCCCTCCCTCACGGTACCCATGGTTGTGTGGGGTTCCCTTCGGGACACCTCACGATTGATCTGAATCGTTCAATAATTCTCAAATTATATATGTTTCTTTCGGTGCTCACAAATTAGGATCTTCTATATTGGGCCGTTTTTCCTCGCTAATGTTTACTTATTATAAATACTTATACATACGCTTCTTTCGGCGCTCTCAACTTAGGATCTTCTACGTATCCGCTCCCCTTCCGTTCCCGCTCCCGCATCGTGCAACCAAGATTTTTATTATGAGCCCCCAATGTTCCTATCAAGGTTAACGTACTCGTGACATTGACACCATTTTTGTTCAGTTGACCATTGGGGACACCTGTATGTTATGTCAAATTATCAAATGCCGTATTTGACACCTGTTTCTTCGGTTTTGGCAGCAAAGGGATCAAATCAGTTTTCCAAAAGATTTTAGCAAAGGGATCAAACCAGGTGCTAAAATCAAGAAATTTTAAATCAAAAAATAAAGTGGTTCTGTGTATCGTTTTTTCGATTTTTTTTGCACCAAATTAAAGTACACCTCGAGTACTTTAATTTGGTGAGAAAAAAATCGAAAAACGATACACGGAACCACTTCATTTTTTGATTTGAAATATCATGATTTTAGCACCTGGGTGCTAAAATGTTTTGGAAAACTAATAAGCAATAATAAGGTGGATTATTAATAGGGCGATGTGATGGGTTGACTGGAAAATTATCAGATAAAAATCAACTAGGAACATCTCTTTCTTCTGCTAATCTGCCGATTTTCACTATTTTTTCTCACCCGCCACTAAATTCAAGTTTGATTGGGAGATGATAGTGGATGCTGGCTACTTTTTCCAATGAAAATCTTCTTTCTTTACCACCAAAGTGGATGATTTAACTTGAATGGTTCAGATTCACAGTCGTTTGGTGGGTTGAAACATAACCTTAATCGCTCATAGTGGGCGGGGAATTTCCATACCGACATAAGTACAATGTGATCCTGACAAATGGTTATGTGGTGCTGAGAATATCAGGGACGGCTTTTCAGGATTTGAATCTAGCGGTGACAAAAATATACAAAAGCCTAACGACAAAAAGTTCAGTGCACAAATAAAATCTAATTTGTCTATTTCTAATAAACCAACTATATATTTCTCATGCAAAATTTATTGGGCTGAATTTATTTTAATTTTGTAGACTATACCATTTAGTTAGTCAAAATTTTAATCGGACTTTTATTTATGAAAAATGATTCTTGTACTCCACTTTGTATAGATGCACTCTAAAATTTGTCCTTTGGCGTTTGTGTTGTGTATAATTTAAGAACTAAAGGACAAATTTTGAAGTGTATTTATAAAAAAAAATAGAGAGAAAAAATTATAAACAAAATTCTAATGACAAATTATATTATACACAAAAAAAAAAGCAAAATTTTTGTAGGGTATTTTCTAAAACTAGGGGGTTCGCTTGAACTGCTGAATTGATAGTGGAACCACCCCTGCTGTGAAGAATAATATGCCACATGAATATATATATTTTTGGAAGTAAGAAACTTCTTTTTTCTTTTCATGAGAGAGACATGGATCATCATTTTTCCACCAATATTTTATTGTTGGATAAGCCTGTTTGTGGAAATTTCTGATATATCTTGTTTTTTACTTTATGTACAAGGGTCAATTGACTCAACTCTATCTCTTGCCACCAACCCCAGAGAGGGGAGACTTGAAAGAGACTATGGTCTTATTTTTTTGTATTTTCGAAGACTAGATGATGAAGCTGTGTAGGCCTGTATTGAGACCATTTACCAAATTCCAGTAAACAATATTACAGAAAATAAAAGGGTTTAAAACTGATGCAGGACGCCTTATGAACTACAGAAAAGACGTGCAACAATCGAACACAAACAAGAAAGTTTAGAGAAGAACGCTCTCTAGACTCTTTTATCATTCAATAATACTCAAAAACTGTCTTGCCCTTAAAGCTTACAACTTATTATATAGGAAACCGGAAACCCTAATTGATTTGCTCCGAAAAGGAAGCCAAATCAATAAAAAAAAACGCAAAATTACCAAAAATGGAAATTTTGAAAATAATAGCAAAATAAAAAACTAGAGAAAATTCTAGAATGTTTCCCGAAAGCGCAGCTTAATTCGGATTTTCCTTGCCCAAGTAATTGGCAAGTCAAATCTTTCCTTAAACGGCAAATTTGGCCATTCGGAACCCTAAAAAATGACGAAAGCCCAAAAAACGACGTACGCAATGGCGTGATCGATGGGTCTTGATCGTTGGGCCGTTTCGAGTCCGACCCAAGTGGGCCCAACGCAAAATACCACAGCAGCATAATTACGATTTTGTCACCCTAGGTTTAAATTGCCGAAAATACTCTTCCTCCATGGCTACTGCATCATCACAAATGGCCCTAGAAATAGCTTTTTTATTGAAACCTATCAGTCAGCTTCTTCTAGTAATTGATAGAAGATAAATAAAGAATAGGAGTATGACATTTTGTAGGGTTTGTTGTTCTGTAAAATTCAAAGAGTTAAAACAAGTTCCAAATCTACTGTATTTGGTGCAGTTTTTTCACGAGTTTTAACAAAATGTTCAAATCTAATTAGGAAATTTTTTTATATTGTAACTTCAAGAAATCCTAATTCAAATAAGCTTTCAAAAAAGAAAAAAAGAAGAAGAATCTGCTGTAAAGTCACCATCGATACCCGAAACCAATATCTGTACATATTGTTGTACATAATACTCGGGGGATGTTTCAGAAAACTAACTTATTGTGTTTTACGAGACATGTCATTCTATCACAATACATTAACTCAAAAGGCCAACTTAAGCTAGTTTATGACAAGTCAATCTCTTAGAAATTGTATGCATGAATTTCTATACTAAAAGTTCAAAAAAGGAAAATTTGTGTTAAAATCATGAGTAACTATCACTTTTTTATTTACCCAAAAAACTGTTACTTTCAGCTATTCTGCACACCAGTCGAACTCAAAACCTCAACAATCAAAGTGATATTTGCTCAATACATGAAGTCTTCCGCTTGTAGAGTCTTCATGCACAGATTTATTTGCAAAGATGCTGACACGGATTCATTTGTACCGGTCGATTTTACGTGCATCAGACGATTACTAACGTATATTGTATGGTATAGGGAAATTGCGACAATACACACCCCTTATTTGGGTGTACCATAGGCACCTATTGTATGGTCCAGATTGTGTCACCTCATCAGCAATCGTAACTTTTTTTAGTTTTTCGTAACTTTTTGGCAATATGATTCGTAACATTTTCTACGATTCGTAACATTTTGGTGTGTCTCGTAACTTTTATAAAAAAAAATCGTAACTTTTACAAAAAATTTGTAACTTTTATAGGATAAACACCTAAATTATGGGTGTGTATTGTAGCCTTTTTCATGCAATAGTACTCAAGTAACTCAACAATCGTATAAGAAATTATGCTAATACTGAAGTCTGTACCATTAGAAAACTGTGTATATATAAACCACCGCTGTAACACCAGACAGAAATAGAGGTAGGAGTATATCTATCCCAGCAAAAATATTAAAACCTCTTATTCTTTAAGTATTATTTATGATACTAACTGGTTTAAAACTAGAAATTCCTGCTAATAATTTAAGAGAGAGAGAGAGAGAGAGAGAGAGAAAAAAAAACAGATTCATGGGTTGTGGTGCTTCTGGGTATATATATAATCAAGGTGAGCAGCCAGAGTCCTCCTCATCAAACACTCTTCCCTCTTCACTCCTTCACAATTTTCTTCATTCCCAACCTCATTACTCTCAATCACAGCATCCTAAAATTCACACAGAAAGAATAAGGCAAAAACCAAAAAAAACCCTTAGAAATTGATCAAGAAAATGGTTTTAAAAGAACCAAACGCGCGCCCTGTTCCACCGAGCTTGGCTTTTTGTACTTTTTTTAGTTAATAAATGTGAAGAGAATGACTTATCTCGTAAAACGGGAAAAACCAAAAAGCCCAAGAATCCAATTAGTGGAACTGGACCTAATGAAATTGAAAATTACGTGATATGATTGACTGAATTGCACATACCTGATTCTTGGTTTCGACGAAGTTAGGCCCTGCACGAGCGTAGGTTAGCATGGAGGAGAGGAGGAGGGCTATGGTGAAGAGGGTGGTGAATTTGGACATTTTTTTTGGACTCTGTTTTTTTTCTTCACCCAGAGAGTTTTGCTGTGTGGTTCAATGGGTGAATTTATATATAGGGGCAATGTGGGGTCCATATATATAGATAGATACAGAAGGTAATCTGATGAGGTGAATCTGAAACGTGTCTTTGGTTATGTACAGTATAGAGGAGAAAAGATCAGTGTGTTAAATACAAGGTTGAGGCTAGATCTTACCTAATTTTGTTATTTTTTTGTTATTTTGGCATATTTTAGTATTTTCTTTGATTTTATTTAGTTTTGAATTAGTTGTTCATTTTAATGACAAATCGTGAAAGTAAAAAAAAATTACTTCCAAATTAAATGCTTAAAAAAACTTACTAAATTCTAAAATAATTCAAAACAGATATTGTTTACAAATTATTTCGATTTTTTTTTAACTTTCTTTCAAGTTAGATTTACTTTTCAATTTCTCTTGTTAAGATAAATAAATAGTCTACAAGTTCTTGAGGTAATTCATTTAGGTACTAGTTCATGCCTGTACCTGAAGCCACGGCTCGAAGAATCGACGCACACAAATAAAATTGTTTCACAGTCGCTTTGTGCTAAAAAAAAAAAAAATCAGTGAATGACAAACACCCAAAGGGAAAATGCCTAAATCATGAGGTGCCAAAGCCCGGGGGGTTGGGTTCAAGCGGGAGTGACCCCACTGAGGTGGCAAATTTTAATAAGATAGGTATAATATTTTGTAGAATTTTGATTTTTGCCCCTTATATATGGTATTTATTTGCCCCAACTACTTGCCCTCTTTATCAAACCAAATTATTTTTCTTCTGACTCTCTTCACCACTACTTGCCCTTCCAAATGATTTATCCAAAAATAGAACTAGAGTCGACAGGCAGAAAATCTGGATTTGTTTTCCCCTTCGAATGATGGAAGTTCGGAAAAAATCCCCTCCCCCTCTCTCTTGTTTAACCACTAATCTTTCTCACAATACACAAATCTAGCTTCCCCATGCCACCACCATTATCAGGTAAAAAAAGAATTTCTTGGTCTAAAAATTGAAATCCAGAAAACTCTAAACCTAATGAGTTTGGGGAATTTTTGGTTAGTTTATTAAATTGTGATCTTTTTCTTTTTCTTCTCTTGGAATTGTAGAATTTTAAAGTTCCAGAACCTTGGTGTAGTTTTTTATGGTCGGTTGTGGACATAGTTATAATTTGTTATCTAATTAGCTACTTTTTATTTGACATTTTAGTGTATCTTTTGGGGGTCAATGGTAAATGAAATTATATGTTATTAATAGATATCTACTTTAACTCCTTTCTATTTCGCATTTTGGTGTTTTTTCTACTATTATTATGTTTTAAGAATTTGACCCCACTGACATCTAGTTCTGGCTCCGCCTGCCAAAGCCATGCCTCTTATGCACATATCGGCTCAATGAAGACAATAACGTTCAAACCAGAAAAGCCATGCAAGCACATATACAATAGGTGAAGAAGCAATACAATTCCAAAATGGAATCCAAAATTCGAACACTACACCATAGTCCTCCTTAGGGACTATTCTATATGCTCATTTCATTCTATCTAAGAAACCTTAGTGGGAAAATATGTATAACCAGCCATTTAGTTTCTTGATAATCGAATGATCATTTTGGGGAGAGCGGTATGAGATTTGAATTTCTTGCAATTGTCAAAATCTTACACATGTAAAATGAATTCGCACATCAAAAACTCATAGACGAACAAATTGTCACGAATCGCATTTCATATGTATAAATATTCCCAACAACGGGGAGACAACTTAAAGAATCCGAACAAAGACAAACTCTGTATTAGAAGAGAATGACCCGTGCTTGAAGGCACTCCGTCAAACTAAATCTAATCACAAAATAATTGAATGACATCCTAATTCCTGACAGTTCTAATAGCAAGTTAATATAACCGTCCATCTGACTATAATCCTCATCCCATCTAGCCCCACCAATAAGAATTTGTATAATTAATCGCAAATAGTCCTTACAAAGTAACCTATTAGAGCAAATTACTAAGATCCATTGAAAATAACGATTGCATACCAAAAAAAAAAAAAAACTGAGCCCTTCAATCAAGATCCAAGGGTCGAAAATATAACAAATTCAAAAGTTGAACTCCCTTATTATATAGATTTTTTCAATAAAAAGTAAATTCGGCTAAAATGGATTATTTTGGTCAGTGGCGAAATTATTGTGGCAGTTAGTGTATTGGGTTGGATCAGGGAAACCAAAGTTTGGGCCAAGGTTGTGCCCTTCAATGGGCCTCAGCTCCAACATTTTTAGGCCCGCACGTGGCAAGGTTCAGTCACTTTTTGCACCTTGAGTCACATCACATAGAGAGAGAGAGAGAGAGAGAGAGAGAGAGAGAGAGAGAAAGAGAGAGGTGAAGTGGATACGAAGAAAATGGGGACGAGAGAGGTGTACGAACAAAAGCTGAGATCGGGCAAGCTCTATGTATATTGGTATGAGATTATAGCATGAGAAAAATCATTGTTGAATGTGTTTGGTTAATTTAGGCCATCGGGCTATGGATTTTATAGTGATGTTGTATTGGTTATTGATAGGCGATATGTGTATATAAGATGGTAAATTTGGTTAATGTTGGGGACAAACAATATGAGGTGTTGGTTGCCTATAGTCCTCCTAGTTGAGGTGAGGCCGTTGTTAATTGGTATTCGAAAGACATCAATGTATTGCTTGTATCGACAATATACTTACGATGTGTTATTATCTTTCTTCTTTTATATATGTAAAATGACTAAGTGTGAGTTGGATGATATGGTAATGGGCCAACGGGTCGACCGGATGGGTCAATATCTAATAGCCAAGAGTCCTATTGGGTAAGGCACGACGAGGTGATGCATAGGCAAGCCAATAGGTCAATTAACCAGATGCCAAGAGTTCCCACTAGGTGAGGTGAGGTGAGGTGAGACCAACGATGTGTTTAGTGTGCAATAATAATTGTATGTGATATGTCGTAAAAATACTTGATGTAACAACTTGAACATTCTTAGTACATTGTCACCTATCGTTCACTCGCCATACGAATGCAAGTGTATGGGCGCTTGTGCTGCGGATGGTGGGCTAAGCGGACATGATTGTACCGGGTCGCATGAAGTAATATTTTCATACAGTTGATATCAAGGAACAAAATTTAAGTTTTCTATGTTACAAGTACTTACTCGTGTATACTAGATTACTATTAGCTTAGTAGTTTTTCTTGAAACTTTAGTCATGTTGATAATAATTGAATTGTTTATATGAAAGACTTGGTTTGACGACTTGAAAACGAAATGTGCATCGCGATTGGTTGAACGACCTCATTTTTTTTTAAAATGACTCTTTGGAACTTTAATATTTGAGCTCGAGAGGAAATGTTAATAAGAATTGCAAATTCCTAAGTTTTATCTATGTATGCGTAGAGATTATAGTGTAGCTTTTTATTGCAAATATATGGTATTACAACTTGACATGCATCATGGCATTGATATTAGGGAAAATTATCGAAATGGTCCCTGTAGTTTCACTCGAGTCTCGATTTAGTCCCTCTAGTTTCAATTGCACTCCAACGAACCCTGTAGTTTCAATTTTGGTCGAATTAGGTCCAATTGATAACGGACGTTTGTAAAGATGACGGAGATTCCAATTTGGGGGTTTTTTGAGGGGCAAAATTGACTTTTTGACCCTCCTTCTTCTTCCCCAATTTGAAACCCTAACCCTAATCATTTGCTTTGCAGAAAAAAGAAAAAAAAAATTTCCTTACAAATTCAATTACTTGAAAATGTCAATACATTTTTTCTATATATTCCTGGTATCTCTCTCTCTCCCTCTCTCTCTCTCTCTCTCTCTCTCTCTCTCTCTCTCTCTCTCTCTCTCTCTCTCTCTCTCTCTCTCTCTCTCTCTCTCTCTCTCTCTCTCTCTCTCTCTCTCTCTCTCTCTACTGTCTACTTTTGAGCTTCACGCTGAACTCCCTCATTCCCTCACGATAAAACTAAAGATATCGATGAGCATCTGGTTTCAACCCTCCGGCGACAAATCTCGGCGACTGTAACTCTCACTATCATGCCCTGTCTAATCCCCAACCCAAGCCCTTTAATGGTGGTGTTGGTTGTATCTATGCGGTTCCAGGGTATTTTGCCCTTTGATGGTGGTGTTTGCTGTAAGGTATACCGAAATTGAGTTAAACTAAAATGGTTCCATGGTTGATTCTCATGGCCCTTTGTGCTGTATCCTGAGAATTTCTTGGTTACTCCACACAGTATGAGAAAATTGAGTGGGTGTTTTTCTCTAATTGTAGGATTTCCATGGGCTGATCTCGATTGCCCAAATAACCGAAACATAGGATGTTTATCTCAAATTTTCGTGATTGCCATGGATGGGTTATGCATCTGTGTATGAAAACTATAAAGCTTTTTAAGTTCATCAAATCTGATGCTAAGATGCAAATTTTCGTAATGGACTTGCAACGACAAAAATTAAAAAAAAAATGGTTTTACATAATTTTCATCCATTATAGATCTCATTTTGTAAAAAATTTCAAGTAGATTTCAAATATATAAATTATATGATAATTGAATTTGCAAGAAAGAAGTTATTGACATTTTAAAGAAATTGAATTTGCAAGAAAAAGTTTTTTTTTTTCTTTTTTCTGCAAATCAAAGGATTAGGGTTAGGGTTTCAAATTGGGGAAGAAGAAGGAGGGTCAAAAAGTCAGTTTTGCCCCTAAAAAAAACCCCCAAATTGGGATTCCGTCATCTTTACAAACGTCCGTTATCGATTGGACCTAATTCGACCAAAATTGAAAATACAGGGTTCGTTGGAGTGCAATTGAAACTAGAGGGACTAAATCAAGACTCGAGTGAAACTCCAGGGATCATTTCGATAATTTTCCCTTGATATTATGTTCATGCATATCATTCTTTATAGTCAAATTTCCTACCCGGCCTTCGGCTCATGTTATTGTTGGTACCAATTTGTCAAGTTCAGATGTAGATCTGAAGGCTTGAGGATCCTTGGACATTGTAGGAATGGAAATATACGGAAAAGAGAATGAAAATTGCAACTATTAATTATGCCATTTTAGGTGGTTTTACGTCACAAATAAAACTTGATGAACACTCTTATTTTTTTATACTTATCCAAGGTATTGCAGTGTGAATTCTTACTCGTTCGTAACATCGTTACATGGTATCATTCATTTGTTATGGGACCAATGCGAAAATTCCGCTCGATACCAGTAATTATTTTTATCTAAAAGTGTTTTTTTTATTAAACTCCTCAACTAGAAAACTAAAATTTTAGATGATCAAGTATTTACCGACGCTGCCGACGCACTCAATTTTGCATGGTCACATAAAAAAAGAATTCGAACAAAATAAACGATTTTGATAGCATACACTCGCGAGCGAAATTACTTTCCAAATCAACTTACTAATTAAATTTCTATTCAATGGTGAGTGTAATTATCCCGATATATTAGGGGAAGGAAATTTTTGAGAAAGATAACCACTTTGCTCGTTTCCTGTTCTGAAACTGACTTTTATGTTTCTAAACTAAAGCAGAAGTGACTACTCAGAGAAAATTTGGGAAAAGTGCTTTTCAGAGCCAGAGTCCTATCTATGAGAGCCAGAGTCGATCTGCAGAAATGGGCCCACGACAAACTCCATCTGCAGAACAAAGTTTGACTAATAAATGGGCCCACGGCAAACTCCATCTGCAGAACAAAATTTGGGAAAAGTGCTTTTCAAAAAGTTTTTGTTGGAAGCAAGGAAACGAACACAGTGAACGTTTCTCCTCTCTCACTCTCTAAGTTTCCTACTTTTACTCAAATTCTCTCTCCATAATGATTCGCCGAAGATCTCTCACTTAAAAATATCTGTTAGCATGCATAGCAATCTCTCTCTCTACCGGATTCCTTATCAAACTCTAAAACCCTAACCTCATATATCTCTCCCCCTCTTCCCCCAGCTCCGAACCCTTTAGCTTCTCTCCCTCATCAATAGCTTTATGTTACAACAAACCCATGGACAATGGTCAAAGACAAGGAAATACTACTCAAGAATATGATCATCTCGATTGGCACAAGGTAAACAACTACCCGACGTCGGCCAGTTTTTCGGTTTCTTTTTCACCAATGTCGGAAAACAACAACCAGTTTGTTTTTCCGTCAACTACTACTCTCCCTCTACCAGAAAACCGCCTTCCCACCTTCCCTCACAATATCCAAATCAATCCATACCACCCTCTCCCGAAAACCGCTTTCCCGAATAATACCGCCTATGATCCGACGACCCTCGAGGCTGATTTCAGTTGCCTCAATCTTCTATCAACTCCCTCTCGTAGCCCTTACGGTGCTATCGGTTCTTTTTCGTAGTAGGGACACAAATGTCCATCTACCGGAAAATGGTACGCCCTTCTTTCTTGTTCCTCATTGTTCGACTGTGAACGCGACAGTTCACTGATAAGTTACAACTATTCTATATTTGGCACTAAAAAGATTTCTGTTCATCTTTATTTTTTAGCAACTGATCTGGTGAAGGACGAGAGAGGTAAAGGACGAGAGAGAATATGTAGGGCCCGTAGTCTCTTTCCATCCGATCACTATTTCTAAAATATTTAGTTTAGAAACATAAAAGTCGAACAATGAGGAACAAGAAATCTTTAGTTTAGCAACAGAAATCTTTTTAGTGCCAAATATAGAATAGTTGTAACTTATCATTGAACTGTTGCGTTCACAGTCGAACAATGAGGAACAAGAAAGAAGGGCGTACCATTTTCCGGTAGATGGACATTGTGTCCCTACTACGAAAAAGAACCGATAGCACCGTAAGGGCTACGAGAGAGAGTTGATAGAAGATTGAGGCGACTGAAATCAGCCTCGAGGGTCGTCGGATCATAGGCGGTATTATTCGGGAAAGCGGTTTTCGGGAGAGGGTGGTATGGATTGATTTAGACATTGTGAGGGAAGGTGGGAAGGCGGTTTTCCGACAGAGGGAGAGTAGTAGTTGACAGAAAAACAAACTGGTTGTTGTTTTCCGGCATTGGTGAAAAAGAAACCGAAAAACTGGCCGACGTCGGGTAGTTGTTTACCTTGTGCCAATCGAGATGATCATATTCTTGAGTAGTATTTCCTTGTCTTTGACCATTGTCCATTGGTTTTGTTGTAACATAAAGCTATTGATGAGGGAGAGAAGCTAAAGGGTTCGGAGCTGGGGGAAGAGGGGGAGAGATATATGAGGTTAGGGTTTTAGAGTTTGATAAGGAATCCGGTAGAGAGAGAGATTGCTATGCATGCTAACAAATATATTTAAGTGAGAGATCTTCGGCGAATCATTATGGAGAGAGAATTTGAGTAAAAGTAGGAAACTTAAGAGAGTGAGAGAGGAGAAACATTCACTGTGTTCATTTCCTTGCTTCCAACAAAAACTTTTTGAAAAGCACTTTTCCCAAATTTTGTTCTGCAGATGGAGTTTGCCGTGGGCCCATTTATTAGTCAAACTTTGTTCTGCAGATGGAGTTTGCCGTGAGCCCATTTCCGCAGATCAACTCTGGCTCTGATACTCTGACTCTGGCTCTGAAAAGCATTTTTCCCAAATTTTCTCTGAGTAGTCACTTCTGCTTTAGTTTAGAAACATAAAAGTCAGTTTCAGAACAGGAAACGAGCAAAGTGGTTATCTTTCTCAAAAATTTCCTTCCCCTAATATATCGGGATAATTACACTCACCATTGAATAGAAATTTAATTAGTAAGTTGATTTGGAAAGTAATTTCACTCGCTAGTGTATGCCATCAAAATCGTTTATTTTGTTCGAATTCTTTTTTTATGTGACCATGCAGAAATTGAGTGCGTCGGCAGCATCGGTAAATATATATATATATGTATATAGGAAGCCCTTCTAAAAAGGGTCCCTTATCTAAGTTACCATGCGGACCTCACGTTTCTGAGCCAAATTTTGACGATCCGAACCGTTCAATGTTTTTAAAATGCATTTTTAAGGGCCCCCGCGAAGATTCGTCCAAAAAAAATACCCGGAAGGGTTTGATCCACACAGTTTTTGTTAAAAACGCTATATATAGCGTTTTTAACAAAAACTGTGTGGATCAAGCCCTTCCGGGGTATTTTGTTTGGAAGATTTTCCGCGTGGACCTTGGAAAATGCATTTTAAAAACATTGAGCGGTTCGGATCGTCAAAATTTGGTCCGGAAACACAAAAAAAGGGCAGGTTCGCACGGTTTTCTTCAATAAGGGACCCTTATTGGAAGTTAATCCTATATATATATATATATATATATATTTTAAAGGCATCGGTAAATACTTGATCATCTAAAATTTTAGTTTTCTAGTTGAGGAGTTTAATAAAAAAAACACTTTTAGATAAAAATAATTACTGGTATCGAGCGGAATTTTCGCATTGGTCCCATAACAAATGAATGATACCATGTAACGATGTTACGAACGAGTAAGAATTCACACTGCAATACCTTGGATAAGTATAAAAAAATAAGAGTGTTCATCAAGTTTTATTTGTGACGTAAAACCACCTAAAATGGCATAATTAATAGTTGTAATTTTCATTCTCTTTTCCGTATATTTCCACTCCTACAATGTCCAAGGATCCTCAAGCCTTCAGATCTACATCCGAACTTGACAAATTGGTACCAACAATAACATGAGCCGAAGGCCGGGTAGAAAATTTGACTATAAAGAATGATATGCATGAACATAATATCAATGCCATGATGCATGTCAAGTTGTAATACCATATATTTCCAATAAAAAGCTACACTATAATCTCTACGCATACATAGATAAAACTTAGGAATTTGCAAGTCTTATTAATATTTCCTCTCGAGCTCAAATATTAAAGTTCCAAAGAGTCATTTTTAAAAAAAATTATGTCGTTCAACCAATTGCGATGCACATTTCGTTTTCAAGTCGTCAAACCAAGTCTTTCATATAAACAATTCAATTATTATCAACATGACTAAAGTTTCAAGAAAAACTACTAAGCTAATAGTAATCTAGTATACACGAGTAAGTACTTGTAACATAGAAAACTTAAATTTTGTTCCTTGATATCAACTGTATGAAAATATTACTTCATGCGACCTGGTACAATCATGTCCGCTTAGCCCACCATCTGCAGCACAAGCGCCCATACACTTGCATTTGTATGGTGAGTGAACGATAGATGACCATGTACTAAGAATGTTCAAGTTGTTACATCAAGTATTTTTAAGACATATCACATACAATTATTATTGCACACTAAACACATCGTTGGTCTCACCTCACCTCACCTTACCTAGTGGGAACTCTTGGCATCTGGTTAATTGACCTATTGGCTTGCCTATGCATCAGCATCACCTCGTCGTGCCTTACCCAATAGGACTCTTGGCTATTAGATATTGACCCATCTGGTCGACCCGTTGGCCCATTACCATATCATCCAACTCACACTTAGTCATTTTACATATATAAAAGAAGAAAGATAATAACACATCGTAAGTACATTGTCGACACAAGCAATACATTGATGTCTTTCGAATACACACCTCATATTGTTTGTCCCCAACATTAACCAAACTTACCATCTTATATACACATATCGCCTATCAATAACCAATACAACATCATTATAAAATCCATAGCCCGATGGCCTAAATTAACCAAACACATTCAACAATGATTTTTCCCATGCTATAATCTCATACCAATATACCCATATGACTCAATTAAAAGGAAGTATACTTGCAATGAGTTATTGTTAATGTGGCAACCTACCCTTGCCCCACCCCTACCCCTATCAGGTAATGGAAATCTACCCCCATTCCCTCCCTTATTGGTCAACAGGTTTACCCTACCCTACCCTACCCTACCCGCCCCATTTTTTTTTTCAGGAATGTTAGCACAACAGTTCAACATCATAAACATTATGGCCACCAGCAAAAAAATTAACGAGAGTCGACACGCAATAGGGATGCAGAATAATATAAATTCTAAGCTTTTGATATCATAAATTCAACCTTAACCAAATGTAAGACTACTCCAATTTTCCAACATATAAGAATTCATATAACCTCAATTTTCCAACATATAAGAATTCATATAAGTCAACTCTCAACATTTTTTCTTTACATTTCAGTGCTTGAATTGATGATATAATCCCAGAAGAGTTGACAGTATTTCAACCAGAAATCGTGGCAAGAACATTAATATAGTAAGATTATACACTATACTATATCAAATAGCATAATAGAAAACTAACAAAAACAAAAACCGAAGACAGAAACTTGATTATAAAATTCATTACTTTCTTGAATCCAACACAGGGCTTCATCTCTTTGTTTAGGTTACACTTCAAAAATTTAGAGTAAGATATGGAATATTAAAATGTTTTTTCTCATGCAAATCTAAGAAAGGGTCTCTATTTGTTTATACACACACACAAATGTTACACCTGTTTTTTCATTGAAATCCATGGAGGATAACAAGGGGAGAAGAGAGAGATACATGTGGACTGTGGAGGAGGACGGAGGACCAGAGGAGTCCTCAGATCTGGTTTCTTGCTCTCTCTGAGACCTGTTTGGCCGATGGTTTTGAAGTCAGATTTGTGAGGCAGCCGGATTTGTAATCTTGGCCACACTCTAATCCGGTCTTTGGTTGGGTTTTTTCTGGGGGTGGATTTGGGAGGGGGAGGATTGTATATCCACCCCCAGCCGCATAGGCGGCTCCACCCTTATGAAAGGGTGGTCACCTGAACACCCTCAAAAAAAAAATTGTTCAGAAATACATGTAAAATTTTTAGAATTAGTTTAGTATAGCGATTGTTGAACACCCTACTCATAAATATTTGAACACCCTACTCAAAAATATTTAAACACTTAGCTCAACAAATCATCCCACAAATTAATTTTATGTAAACAACTAACTAAAGTCTAAAATCTTCTCTTAGATGATCGATGTACACTCTAAAGCCTTTTATATTTTATATTATATGTGATACATTTATATTGGGTTTTGTTTTAACATTTATACCATGAACACTCACCAATCCTGATAATCCACAATAAAATCCTTAATACACCGGTTCAAAACAAAGTGCACACTCATTACGACAAAAATTAGGAAAATTAAGAAAAAAAATATCTATTGTATTGATATCATCCTATGACTTCTCTTTGAGCAACAATCAACTGTCTATGTGAAAATAACTATTCGTGCAAACCTGTTCAACCCACAAATTTTAACAATAAATATTAATGTATTTATCTCCTGATTTAGTTTTACTAAATCCAATAACATAGAATTCGATAAGAAAATTTGTGATATCTTATGTATTTTCATATCATTTTGCCTCATTATTCACAGTAATATATGAAAAATTTATATGTATATACTAGTTAGTAGAACTAGAAGTGTTAAGGTAAATCTTGAACACCCTGTTCAAATTTTCTGGAGCCGCCACTGCCCAGCCGGATATACCATGTCGAGCTTCACCCCTATCGTTACCAAATCCGGGGGATTTGGTACAGTTTTGCCCCTCCAAATCCACCCTCCTCTTCTTCGTGATATTGTACGGAAATTTCAAATCTAAACCAAAATCGTTTCAAACTTTAAAAAAATGCAGACACAAAATCAAAGAAGAAGATGGAAAACAGGCATGATTTGGCCGTTGTAGAAGATCTCAGTGGCCAAAATCAACTGCGAAAGGAACTCAAAATCACCATTGTCATCGTCTTCAATGGCAGAAAACAAAAATGGATTCAAGGCGGAATTCATTGACGACTTTAATTTGCGGCGATGTCGGCGGGGAATACAGACGAGGAGATCGAATTAAAGTGGTGAAGCTGGGAAAGAGTGAGATGGTCTAGATGGAGAGATTTGTGTTTTCCATTAGTTCTATAGTATTCTATCATGATCCAACGATTCTGGTTAATTGGAGAAAAAAAATGAAAAAAAAATACTCGATCTTCCACACACAAAAAAAAAAAAAAAAGTCCAATACTTTTTTCTAGTAGTAAAATATTTATATTAAAAAAATAGGGTGTGAATATATGTAATTTTTCAATTATCTGATTTTCGCATTACATTAATAAATGGCTGGGATACAAAGTGGAATCTTCTCATTTGTTTTTCTTCAAGTATGTGGAGTAGTATTTTTTTTAAATCTTAACTTTTCAATTAATTTTTTAATTTTTTTTTGGGAAATAATGTATTTTTAATAAATAATATACTTAAAGAACAACACTGATTGACTGGAAAATTATCAGATAAAAAACAACACTGATTGTGGCAGGCCAAGAATATTTTGAAATAGCACGGCATTGCAAGTCACAATTATTTATTGGGTCGGCCCGGCATGGCACGGCACGACACGACACAAAGCATGGTAGACACAGAAATAAATAGGCTGGACCGGCACGGCACGGTCCATTCGACACCTCTATCTATAGTTAATTTGTATGATTCCACTCCAAATTGAGATGTGTCTTATTTTTTGCATACGCATAAGATTAAAAAAAAAAAAAGGGGATGGGGACAATGAGAATCGAACCCAAAGTTATGAACATGATAAAAGGAACTCCAAAATCTACTACAAAAAGGCAAATTTTTATATGGCCTTTTTAGAGTAGAGAATATGAGTAGATAGATCAACAAACCAAGGAGCATCTCCAAGAGCTACCAAAATTTCATTGTAAATTTAATTTTGAGTGACACATGTGACAAGTTGAAGAATCACTTTGAACATGTGCACTTAAGGGTTCTTCATGCTTTATTTTTTGATTATTTTTATTACATTAAGAGACTCACTTTGCCAAGCTTGCTACCTCCCTTGGAATGCCTTATGTTGACACGGATTCTCAAAACATAATTAAGTCTTGATTTTGCTATCTCCATGGGAATATCTCTTAAACCTAATCCCAAGGGGTTGATTGGTGGTCAAGGTTTGAAACTTGGGGGTTTGCCCACTCAAAGGTCTCAAGTTTGAAACATCTCAAGTGCTATCAGCGGAATCGGGGGAGGTGTTGTGCGGTAGGTGTTGTGCGCCGTGTTGTGCAACAAAACTACGTCGTTTTGCTCATATTTCTTGGTACATCCAAGGGTCCTGTTTGGAGAGTTAATTTTGGGATTCAATTTTAGGGGATTTAAGCTCTTTGGAGTAGGGTATAGTGTGTTTAGGCACTTGGATTTATGCATTTCGGGTTTAGGCACTTCGTGTATAGGGCTTAGGCACTTTGGGTTTTGGTATTTTGTAGTGGTTTTTTATTTCTCCAAACAAGGCCCTTGGAAGCTTTGGAGGTGTGCACAAAAATCAAGCAAAAATGACGTAGTTTTGCCGCACAACATCTACCGCATAACACCCACCCCAGATCCGCTATCAACTGTGGCTTTAAATAACCTTGTTTGTGGACGATGAGATTGATTTTTCAATAATTAATCGAGGTACGTGCAAACTAGCTCAAAAAGCCTGAGATATCAAAAAAAGAAAAGCATAGATATCGCTACCTCTAATCTAAATTAAGTGGAAAATAAGAAGCTACCCTATCTAATGTTCTTGGATATCTGTGAGTATCACTACCTCTAATATAAATTAAGTGGAAAATAAGAAGCTACCCTATCTAATGTTCTTGGATATTTGTGAGTTGAGCAAAGCATGAATAGATAAGGCCCGGCTTATCCATCAAAATGGCCTGGCTTTTACCGGACTCTAGAGATTTCAAATAGGCCCCATACCCAAAAATAACAAGAAAATTGGGCCTGCCCGGCTCAAGCATTAAGACCTACCTGGACAAAAGCTACAAGTCTACAATGAACAAATCACGACCAGAAAAAATAAAAATAAAAATAATAAATTATGATTTAAAATCGTGATTGGGATAACCAAGACATGGATTTAGCAACACCTCTTTTTAAGAATTGGCAGCCGAACCTAGAAGTTATGCGTCGGCCGGGTAGGGATGGAGCTAGAGGGGGGCCAATAGAGGCGGTCGCTCTGCAAGGGTAAAAAAACCTTTAGTATTATATAGAAAAAAATATTTTTTCCTATGAATAATATAGACTTGCCCATGCAAAATATTTTGGAAAAAAAATTCGACCATACGCAGTGAAATTCCTAGCTTCGTCCCTGGGCCGGGGCACCTTCTGCATTCCTCTTGCATAATTGTATTGCCAAAGTAACATTAGGCCTTAGCACGTTGGATTTGCCTCCATTTCCTCTACTAATTGATGAGTAAAATTACCACCAATTGCCATGTGTTTGCATCACTTGGTGCACTCCTAGTCTAAAACTACCCATGACTACACCAATTTACCACTGCCATGATTTCATTGAGACAAATTAACCAAATTAATTCTTTGATAGGCACGTTTCACATTTCCGGAAACAATTTCACTGGCAATTGGTCGCCAGACCCACGTTCAAACAACCAGTCATTACCACCAGTCATTTTTTTGGTGCAAACAACAATATAAGGTTTGTAGTTACCAAAAAAAAAAACAAGTATGAGCTTTGCTGAAAGTACTCCGCCGTTGTGGCGCTTTCATATTAACAGTCATCTTTTGGTACAAACAACAAGCTTCCCTGAAATCCACCCGCTGAGAAACCCAATCTCTTGGGCCTATTTGTTTGTGGGATAAGAGAGGGAGGGAGGGAGAGAGGGAGGGGATAAGAGAAGAATAGGAGAAGCAAGAAGGTGTTTGTAAGGAGATAAGAAGGGGGATAGGCGAGCCGGGTGGAGCTTATCCCCCTCCAAAGGGTCTTAGGGTGCGGTGTAGTTAGCTTATCCGCGTGTGTGGAAAGACCAAATTACCCCTCAAACCATTTTTCTTTTCACAATGCAATGGTTTGATGATGACAAAATAGTAATTTCTCACATTACAAAATCATATCCACCCATATAAACTACTACCTAAACCAAGTACAAGCTTGATTCTCCTTCCTTAACTAATCTTCCTTAACAATATATCCACATTTTATCCACCATCATTTTTGCTTCTCTCACAGAATCTTATCCATCCAGCAAACGTACTATTAGTATTTTTTTTGCATCTAAAGCTAGCCAATTCATTCCCGGCTTCGTTGGGAACAGCAGGAAACAGCATGGTGATTCAGGCCTTATTCTCCTATAGATTTTAGGTGCATTTTATGAAAATCTCATAAAATGAACATTTTATGGAGGGGTGATAAAATAGAGTTATTTTCCCAACTGATAAAATATAGTGGTTTTCCTATAGATTTTAGGAGAATTTTATGAAAATCTCATAAAATCACTTTTACATTTTATGTGTTGAGATTGGAGTGTCATAAAATGTGAGACTTTATGTCCTAAAAATCTGTTGAAGAACAACACACTCACTACCCGCTGAGCATGGGCCGTAGCATGCACGCCACGGGGACGTTTCCCAAGCCATGATTATAGTAATAATCTCTCACCGTTCATCTAAAATCATCACGGACCGTCCACGAGGCCTATTCATTACGTGATGTCGACTCGAACGTTTGACATCTGTCCTCCTCACTGAGTCGACTCTGTTCCCTTCAATCGAATACCTCAAACTACACATCCAGTAATTCCTCACTTAACTCTACCGTAATCTCTCTCTAAACAACACACACACACAGAGAGAGAGAGAGAGAGCCCTGTTCTTACCGTCAGATCGTCGAATGGTCTTCGACAGTTGGCCAAGCAGTACTTTGTCTTCTCCTTCACCAATTCTTTGCCATAAAACCTAGAGACCATCGAAATCCCAAATTTGCTCTGTAATTCCGTTGAATTCGAAAGAAAGATAAACATGTTTAGTGATCAAGAAGATACTCCCACCAGGTACTCTTCGAATTCACCGTCGATTCCTTTCGTCTTGTGAAATGTACTTTCAATGTTTCCGTCAAATGATATTATTTTCTTTTCTTTCACGGTTCCTTGAATGGATTCTACTTATTTAAACAAGAATTCTATTGCACAGTGATCAGCCGCTTAGTCGATCTAGTTCAATTTATTTCGTTCATGAATTTGAGTTGGCGCCAATTGTGTTAATGATTACATTGATTATCCATGCAATGAACTTTACTGGTAGTTTTACAGTGTAGTCGTTTTATTGTCCTTAAAAAACCTGTTTTTGATGAACTTTATCGCTGCCATTGATGTCTGTATTGTTTATCATAATGGGATTCTTTGAGCAAAAAGGAACTGCACATCTGAAAATTTTGCGCCTACTCAGTGTATTTAGTCGCAAGCACTAACCAAGGAGGAGGGTTTTTCAATGTGGCCCATTGCTGATGTGATGCTTCGCAATATCCTTAAGTATATTGATGCTAAGATTGCTTGGGCAAATTCTAGGGTGCTCAACTTGACGGTTTTTGCTGTGAAATTGGATGAATGATGGGTTAATAAGCAATCAACAAGCAATATGTGGGCAAAATAAATGTCACTATGATGAGGAAGCTGTGTGCGTGAGTGGCAAAATTAGTAGAGAGAGGATCGGGAAGGAACAGATTCTTATCTCACCTATTAAAGATCAAACGAGGGAATATCTGTTAAGATGATTTCCTCACATTCACTGAGTGTCCCAAGACAGAAAGAGTGGCATGATTCACGTCGAGGTTAATGTCGGGGGATGATGGAGGCCTTACATAACCTGGGGTGAGAAAGTAACATGGCATGGGTTTGTGGCCCTTTATTGAACATATATTACAGACACAATGTCCATGTAGGCAACCTCAAGTAGGAAAAGCTTTAGTTTAGTTTAGTTGCGTTGAGACCGGACTAGGAATGTGAGGCCCACTTAACTTGGGGTGGGACAGTAAAAAGGCATGAGCTTGTGGCCCTTTATTGAACGTAGTAGGGACACAATGTCCATCTACCGGCTACCCAACCTCAAGTAGTTGGGAAAAAGGTTTAGTTTAATTTTGGTTGAGTTGAGTTGAGACTCGACTGTGAATGTGTGAAAATTTATGCTTTTAACTTTCACCAAATGGCATTCTACTAGTCATGGATAAACTTTCATGGCTTTTTGCTATTCTTCATGTGGTTGTTCTAATATTATTATGTAATTTTCTGTGACCTCTTGACTTGTTAGGTATGAGTTATTAAGTATGGTGAAGAAGCACTCAAAATTATTAGGGAAATCCCTTGGGGATGAGGATGATCCTTCAGATGTTGAAATGGATCTACGCTTTTGGCATGATGTCATGGATCTGTATTTTATTCGTGGTAGGGAATCGAGGGGTCGTCAAGATGATGACCTCGTATTCTTTGTTAGGAAAATGGTACGCCCTTCTTTCTTGTTCCTCATTGTTCGACTGTAAACGCGACAGTTCAATGATAAGTTACAGTTATTCTATATTTGGCACTAAAAAGATTTCTGTTCATCTTTTATTTTTTAGCAACTGCACTCTTTGATTGAATTATGTTATTCCAGAACTTGCATGGCTATGGTTTCAACGACAATATGGAAGGCAACTGTCCTTACTTCGTACGCAGGTGGGCACCTAAGGTAAAAAGCGGCATGGATACCAGATAATATCACACCTATGTACTGAAATGAACTCCTCTGATCATACCTTTACTACTTACGATATGAAAGTGCTCATAAAAAGTCATGATCTTATATTCTTTCTTGGCCAGTTGGATGTTTTAGTTGATAAGAGTTCGGTAGATGTGGATTGGAGGCGCTCATTTTACTTGAACTTAATTGCTCACACTACGTTCAGTGTAACAGTGGCAATATGCAGGTAGGTCTCCTTTTTCTATTTTTGTGGCATGTAATTTACCTTTGAATATAAACACCTTTTTTTAGCATGGTTATGGTTGTTTAGCTTCATTCTTTTAGAGGTCTTAGGCTCTTAGCCATCTCGATATCTATGTTATTTGGTCATTTGTCATGACTATGTTACGAATATCCTCGCTTGGGCACTTGTAGATCACCCCTGCGAAGAAAGAAAATCAAGTAGTTCCAGGTTCTTTGTGAAATAAGAGGACTTTTTGAGGCTTGCGAGTCATGCCATATTATTGGTTGCCACAACGTTAACTTTTAAAATTCATATAATTGGAGGGTTCTTTTCTATTATTTTTCTGTTATAAGTACATGATCAGTTTGGCATGGACATTCTTTGGTGATTGGAGATCCTGTTTATTTCCGAGCCAAGCTGATGTATTCAGATGCCTCAAGCTAGGATTTATGTATCACTTTATCAGAGTTCCTTAATCTGCTTTTGAGAATTCCTGTGCCAAAATTCCAAATCCAAATAGAAGTAATTTGACATATCTGTTCACGTAACCAAGTTTTTATTGTTTCCTTCTTTTTCAATCTTTTAAATATCACTATATCAGGGCCCCATGATCTTTTTTTTTTTTTAAATTCCTGTTCCAAATCCAATTAGGAGTAGTTGGACATATCTGTTCACTTAACTAAGTTTTTTGTTCTTTCCTTCTCTTTCAAACTTACCCATTTGTTCTTTTTTTTTTTGTGTTTTTTTTTTTGTTGGTTGAACAAGGAAGTTGCAATTCAAGTTGTCAATAGGTAATAGATTCGGTAAATTCTGGTACAATGGTTTTCACTGTTCCTCGTGTCTGGTTTCATATTTGTGGACTTTGTGCTGACTATTTCCAACTCCAAAAAGTAAAGGATGTGGATATATGTGCTATGCTAATAAATGCAGCACATATGGGATTTATGAAAATTGGAACATGTGCTAGTTGGTCATTTCATTTCTGGTGCTTTGTATGCTAGTAATTCCTTTTTGCTTATTCTTCATCACTGGACAGATCATGGACTGTATCTTTTGTTATGCTGTAAAAGTTGGAAATCAAGAGTTATTTCTCTTTTGCTGCAGTACTATGGTCTCCATATTAATGTTTCTTTTGCATGTAATCAGATTTTTCCCCTGTTTTCAGTCATCAGGTCCTTAAGAATCACCAGAGTGGCCTAGATGCACGATTGTCTTCTATATACAAGGTATCAGGAATATAATTTAACTCTGAAGATCTTAGAGCTTGTTTTCTTCGATTAGCTTGGTGACCTGGAAAGCTCAGCTGTATGGTTTTTCAGTATTGTTTTAAGCATGGTCTATGGCTTTATCTCTAGGTTGTGAAGACTGTTTATGCATCGCCAAGTCGTGTCGATTTTCATTTGGACTCAACAAAGGCAAGTTTCGGGTATTTAACAAGTCCATATTCCTTTGTATTATGCTTTGATTTCTTCGTGTTCTTTCATCTGACAAATTGACTTCTATTTATACAGGAAATAGAAACAACACCTGCTTATCCAGATATATGTTTTGCAGTTGATGACTTTGATTCCACTTTTGATGCAGTGGTAATATGTTTATTCAGGATATGTTACAAACTTGTTATGTCCCGTGATTTTAGCTTCCTGCTAAGATGTTGTTTAGAGTATCAGCACAATTTTTTTGCAAATCATGAAATCAATACCAAGCCAGTTACTAGAACTATTGAAATCAATCCCCCCCTATGTAACTAGGAAACGTCATCACTGGATCATCTCCACTTGTCATCATTATCCCTATGGAGTTGGGGTCCCTGCGTGGTTTTAAATTTTTCTTCGAGACAGGTGGCAGTGATGGTAGCAGTGTTACAGTTTTTGGATTACCAAGTCATATGTGTAGCGGAAGTTTCTCAAAATCATGAATCATGAAAATGAGCTTTCAGATATCCCTGATTTGGCAGTATTTGTGAAGTATTCCTTCCACAGTATATGAACTGATGTGTTGGGAATCTATAGACATGCTTGTGATTTTCTGTGTCACTGCCACATCGTAGAGTGAGGCTCTCTTCGAAAATCGCTATGTTGCAGCCCATTACATTAAACTTTGCCTCTTAAGGTTGGTAGTTGGCACATGGGTTATGACTTATGAGGCACTCAACTAATCAAGCAACCCCATGACCCTTGAATGGGATTAATGCAGTTTGCTGTTTAATGGAGAGGGTCCATTTAGTGGTTTTCTTCGTTCTTCTAGAATGACCTGCACCTTGACCAGACTTGGATTGATTGGTACGCTTACCTCCAAAACATGACAGGATTCCCTTAGCTGCACATCTTGCCGGCCATCGTAGACTTATTGCTCGAGTAGTCCCAGCATCGCTAATGAAAGTGATTGTTGTCTCTTGTTCTCTGGCAAAAAGAGTGCTGCTGCCTATCCGTTGTCCTGTTAGAACAATTGTCGACCACAATATTTGTTTTGAAAATGTTCTAATTTTGACGATCTTTCATGCTTCAAGGCCTTTCCCTCTTCACAATGGAATATGAGTCCATTACACATATATGGTCATGTTTTTCCTAGCAAATATTTTAATTCAATATGAATAACGAATTCTCCCAGATACTTGTACTGTTTCCACATAAGATTTGGAGAAATGAGGACAAGATTGAAATCTGTCTCAATACGTCCTTCATATGTCGTATTGTTCATTCACTGTTCATTTGTCTTCAGTTTGTGTATTGTTTATTTATTTTGCAGGTCCTGACAGATCCAGATCACTGCTACTGTGTGCTTCTGAATGCAGATGGTGGGGCAGCATTTCCTAGTGAAAGGACCGCACACGATTCCAGTTCTAGTGATGTTTCTTCTCTGGAAAGCGACACTGGTTCTGGAAATACAAAGAAGACAAAGGTTTGATACATGCACCAGTTTGCTAATTACTGTTCAAATTTTAGCGGTCAACTGCACGTTGTCTTTGGAATATCAATTCTACCAGTCTGTATGGGTATCTCTGGAGTCGGTTTTGTTTGAATCACCTTCCACATCTTACCAAAGATTGAACCCATAACTTTCCTTTTGCATTTCTATTTTTTTGTTGTTGTGTCTTTTTGTAGCAACCAGATAACAGTCATTAAACTCTGAGTCAGTTCTTAAAATATGGGCGGATTTTGCTCAATTATACATAAGAGCCTAAGAAGTGAGAATTTAGTTCGAGAAGTTGACATAATACTAATATTTTGGTTTCCTAATGGCAGTGGCGGCTCTAGAAAATTTTAACAGGGTGTTCAAGGATTACCTTAACAACAATAAACTATTATTTATTTTTTTTTTTGGCTAAGTTATTAACAAGTCAAATTTTCATATATTAGTGTGAATAATGCGACCAAATAATCCTAAAATACATAAGATGTCAAAATTATTTTAGGCAAATTCTATATCTTGGGCCAAGCAAAATTAAACCGGCGCATAAATACATTGGTATATATTATACGAAATTCTGTGGTGAATAGGTTCGCACGGATCTTTTTGGACATATGTTCTTGTTTTATGAGATATAAAGTTGATTGCCGTTCAGAGGGAAACCATAGAAAATGTTGATACCAATAGATACTTTTTTCTCTCTATTTTCCTAATTTTTTTTCAATAAACGCGTGTATTTTGTTTTGAGCTAATGTATTAGGTGTTTAATTGTGAATTACTTGGATTGATGGGTGCTCATAGAACAACACTAAGTGTTCAAACGAAACCCTAAATAATTACATGTGATGTAGGAAATAAAAAACTTTAGGGTGTTCAATTGACCATCTATGGGGAAGTAGGCAATAAAAAACTTTAGGGTGTTCAATTGACCATCTATGGGGAAGTAGGCAATAGAAAACTTTAGGGTGTTCAATTGACCATCTATGGGGAAGTAGGCAATAGAAAACTTTAGGGTGTTCAATTGACCATCTATGGGGAAGCTATGGAGCCGCCTATAGGCTTTAAGTGGATCGGTTACATTAGATGGATTTGTGGGCTAATTTTTTGGAAATGGCATTCAATTATTTTTGGGTTAGATGTTCAAGTATATTTGGGTTGAGTGTTCATGAAGTGCTAAACTAAAAACATTAAATGAATTCTAAACAAAATTTATTTGGGGGGTGTTCAAGTGACCACCCTTACTAAAGGGTGTAGCTGCCATTGCCTAATGGTTTTTTTCGTCATTGTCCCACGAAATAAAAAAAGATTCAGCCGTTTTGATAAAAAGGAAGCCCCATTTTGTTCCTCGATCAAAGAGTGACATTGAGGATCTCTAAAAACATCAGTCTCTGTCATCCTTTGAACTTCATATCAAAGGATAAACCAGAAAAACTGGGGCTGTTGCAGCTTGAGGAACTTGGACCGCATGATATTCCCAAGATAAAAGTGGATTTCTCCTCTTGCTGCTTTAGGCACGGCTGGTTGAGATACAAATAAGCTGTCCATTGACGAACATCTTGTGAAGGAAAATAATTGACATTCTTTGGACTGGAAATTCACATATATCAGTCATTTTTAATTAATCTGGAAATATGTGATCTTGATATTGGGAAAAATGGTTTCTTCGAAACAAAACAAAAGTGGCATAGTTATTGGTTGAAGCTGGCAGTGGGTTTTTGTTTTCTGAAATTGAGGTAATTGGTCTAACATCATTAGTATCTGAACAGGTTGGTTTCTGCTTTCTTGTGATTGCAGCTTACTCTTTTCTCAGGATTTGTCAGCTATCAAATGGTTCGAGATGCATACGAAGGTATATTTTTCTGTTATTGAACTTAATCTTGTGGTCATTTCATTTTCTGGTTGCAGGACATTTATTGTTGAAACTGATTGCAATGTTTCTTTGTGATCCAACGTGCTAGGCATAGTTATTTCAGTAGGCATTTTCATTGAGATTTTCTTTTGGTCTTGGGCTTATCCCTACCACCGTTTCAGCTGGAAGGTCTGGATTTGGGAGCCTACTTTCACTTGGACATTCAACTGGGAAAACTGACAGGATTTACATGAAAGGCCCTGGAGGACGTGGGGAGGTGGAAGTTGCTGTTTCTGGTGTCATAGGTAAGTACGAAGTTCTTCGTTTCCCCCCTTATTCTGCATGTGCTTTCATTAAGTAACTTCCCAGTTCCCACTGACATGAACTTGAAGGAGTACCCAACGTCATATTTGGGGGCACTTTTCTACCTTAGTTTGTGTAATGGTAATAACATTACGACTTGGGAAGTCTTTAAAGTACATCATCTCTGATGTGGATGATGAAGCTTTTCTAAACCTGGAATCTCTTGGTAACCATTGTCAGATTCTAAGTTCATATTGTTAGAATAAGCTTTATTGTTAGTATAAGCTTTATTGTTAGTTGTCCCACATAAGTTTTATTGTTAGTTGTCCCACATTGGGTAGCTACATATTGTATTCACCTCTCTCATAATATAAATAAAGTCTTCCGTGTTTGGGTTCGTTAACACCCAATACACATTCTCTTATATCTGATAACATGGTATCAAAGCCTCCCTTAATCCAAACCCTAACCCAACCTTGACCCAAACACTGACCTAACCTAACTTCTTCGACACCTTATACCCTTACTGACGTCACCTCATACCCTTCCTAACGTCATCTCGTCATCTTCGTCAACCCAGATCTATTCGACCTAACCCTAAACCCTAAACCCTAAACTGAGTGTTGAAAACTCTCGAAACCCTAAAATCGAGTGTTGTAAACCTAAATCAAGTTTTGTTCGACCCATGTGGAACCCTCAAAACCCTAAATCGAAGCCTCCAAACCCCTTAAAACCCCAAATCGAGTCCTAAAATCCTATTTGTGACCCTCAAAATTCCCAAAAACCCTTTACCCAGTCGTTTTCGAACCAAAATCTAACCAAAACGAACCCTATTTGACCAAAACGAACCCAAAAACCTAGAAATCAGACCCTACAGAACCCTATAAACCCCAGAAACGAACCCTACAGAACCCTCTAAAGCCAGAAACGAACCCTATTCTCACCTTCTAAACCAAATTCGAACCTGTTCTACTGATTTGGAGTCCCACAAAGTGGATTTCAAACTTGTTCATGTTGATTTCTAGTCCAATCAGCCTCGAAATTGGTCGATTGGTGCTTGAGATTGGTCGATTCCTGCTCGAGTTCATGCCGCTGCTATTGATGTTCTCTAGACGTTATTGATTGGTATTCTCTGGTATTCTCTACTTCATCATCCAGTACTGGCTGTTGATTTCCAGCACTAGTCGAGGCTATTGATTCATTTGTTGCCTCCACGTTGTTGTATTATGTTCTTCCACTGTTGCTCGTGTGCAAATCAGGTTATGTTTATGGTCTTATTTGCTTTGTTGACCCAGTGATTCACTGGTTTGCTGGATGGTGTTGAACTGCTATTGGGAGTATCAGTTTGTCTTATTCATTAAATTAATGTTAGTTGTTTGATTAGTTGGTAGCTATTTGGCTGATTGATTGAGGCACTAGTTGGTTGTTTTGTTGGTGGTTATTGACCTCTCCTTTATTTGGTACAATGTTTGAAGACAAGTCTGCCAGTTCTGGTTCAAATTCTAGTTCTATTATTATGGGTAGTTCATCCAGTTCTTCTTATTCCCGGGAGAGGCTGCCAATTACATCCACACGGTTGAATGGTAATAATTATGCTATTTGGGCCAAGACAGTTGAGGTGTATTATGAGGGGGAGTTCGAGTCTCAGTTCTTGACTGATGATCCTCCTACAGATACTACTTTGTGGAAACCTAGGGATGCTCGGATCCGTAATCAGTAGTCAGTTGTGGAATAGTATGGATGAAGATATTGCTGGCTCACTGATGTTCTTGGACACAGCCAAACAGGTTTGGACATAGGCGCAAGAGATGTATTCTGGTGTGAACAATCTCCGTCGCACTTATGATCTTCATCAACAATTCTTTTCTATCTCTCAGGGCAACTTATCTTTCGATGAGTATTATGCTAAGTTTCGTCGTATTCGGGATGACCTTCGTATTTGTGAGCCACTGTCTTCTGATATTCAGTTTGTGCGACGACAGCGTGAGCATATGGAGGTTGCTCAATTCCTATCTGGTGCCTCCTCAGATTTTGATCCAGTTAGTAATCAGATTTTGGGATCTAGCGACCTACCTTCTCTCAGCGAGGTCTTCAGTCGACTTCCTCAATCTTCTGCCTCCCGTTCTACACCACCTCCTGTATCTTCTTCTGAGCGTTCAACTTTGGCTTTCGTTGTCTCTGGTGGTTTTGGCTTTGGTAATGGTCGTGGTTGTGATTCTGGGTTTAGCAGCCGTGGCCGTGGTCGTGGTTCTGGTGGTCGTAGTTCTGGTGGCCGTGATTCTGGTTATAGTTCTAGTGGTCGTGGTACTTCTGGGTTCAATGATCGTAGTTCTAGTCGTGATGGAGGAAATTATGGTCGCACGTCAGGGGAGGTAGTTATGGTCGTGGCCGTAGTACCCGATCGTGTACTCATTGTGGTGGTACAAGTCATACGGTGGATTACTATTATAAGCTTCATGGTTATCCCCAGGCTCATCAGGTTGCCACTTTTGAGGAAACAGTGCCATCCCATCACTCTGCTGATCAACTAATGACTATTTCTGCTGAGGAGTACCAACGCTTTGTGGCATTTCAACAGTCATCTGCAGGATCTTCCTCCACTGCTACACTTGCTCAGACAGGTTCTTCCGTTGCTTGTGTTGCCTCTTCTTCTACTTCTATTCCTTGGGTTATTGATTCTGGTGCCTCTGATCATGACTGGTATTTCTACTTCCTTTATTGATCATCAATCTGTTAGTAAACTCTCTCGTGTTACTCTAGCAGATGGTTCTACCACTGAGATTACTGGTTTTGGTTCTATCCCTATCAATTCCTCCCTTACTTTAGACTCTGTGTTACATGTTTCTCGATTTCCCTTTAATCTTATGTCTGTTAGTAAGCTTACCAAGTCTTTAAATTGCTCCATCACATTTTCTCCTCATGATTGTGTGTTTCAGGATCTAAAGACGGGGAGGAAGATCGGTGGGGGTAATGAGCGTGGTGGCCTATATTACTTTGTCAGCGATGTTCGGCCTCAGTCTATTGCTCTTCAGTCATCAGAATCTCCATATCACCATCATTGTCGTCTTGGCCATCCTTCTCTACAGAGTTTGAAAAAACTAGTACCTTCATGTAGTCGTATTGATAGCTTATCTTGTGAAGTCTGTGAGTTCAGTAAGCATCGTCGAGTGTCATAGTATCCTCGGTTAGAGCGTCGTGTGTCACATCCTTTTAAATTAGTTCATTCAGATATTTAGGGACCCATACATGTCCCAAATTTATCTGGTTTTCAGTATTTTGTTATTTTTGTAGATGATTTCTCTCGAGTGACATATTTATCTTATGAAGGCTAGGTCAAAGTTGTCATCCATTTTTAAGCAATTTTTTATGGAAATAAAGACTCAGTTTAATACTTGCATAAAGACTCAGTTTAATACTTGTATTCGTCTATTTCGTTCTGATAATGCACGTGAATATTATCGTAATATTCTTTCTCAATTCTTTGCTGCTCATGGTATTATACACCAGACCTCTTGTGCTCGAACTCCACAACAAAATGGGGTTGCCGAACGCAAGATTCGACATTTGTCAGAAGTTATGCGTGTTATGTTATTTCAGATGCAAGTCTAAGTCTTATTGGAGTGATGTTGTCCTTACAGCATGTTGTTTGATCAACCATATGCTTTCCACCGTCCTGGGTGGTCAGATACCCTTTACGGTATTATTCCCTGATCGTCCACTTCACTCTTTACCTCCTCGAATTTTTGGGTGCACCTGTTATGTTCATGCACTAGATCCTGATCAGGACAAACTTGATCCCCGGTCCATTCGGTGCATCTTTCTAGGTTATTCCCACACCCAGAAAGGGTGTAAATGTTACTCGCCATCATTACGTCGATAGTTTGTGTCTGCTGATGTTACATTTAATGAGTCATTGCCACCTCCTCAATCCTTGCAGGAGAAACCTTTGCAGGTATACGTTCGCCGTAACAAGGTACCAGTAGCGCCCGCCCCACCCGCTCCCAACATCTTGCCCGTCGCATGATCCGGTAGCCTCTTCTCCCTTGTCTGATCTTGATCTTCCCATTGCTATTCGTAAAGGTATTCGTACTTGTACTTCTCATCCTATTTACCATTATGTCTCGTACGATCATCTATCTCCTTCTCTTCGTGCTTTTACTTCTTCTGTCTCTTCCATACATGTTCCTAACACTGTACAGGAGGCTCTTTCTCTGTCTGAGTGGCGGATAGCAATGGAGAGTGAGATGACTGTTCTCCATGAAAATGGCACTTGGGAGTTGGATTCTCTTCCACCAGGAAAGTCTACTGTTGGTTGTCGGTGGGTCTTTACGGTCAAGTATAATCCAGATGGCACTGTTGAGCAATATAAGGTCCGCCTTGTGGCCAAAGGCTATACACAGGCATATGGGGTTGACTATGCTGAGACTTTTTCCCCTGTTGCCAAGATCAATTCTGTCCGGGTGGTTATTTCTTTGGCCTCCAATCTTGGTTGGCCATTGTATCAGTTGGATGTTAAGAATGCTTTCTTTCATGGTGATCTGCTCGAGGAGGTCTATATGGAGCAACCTCTTGGGTTTGTTGCTCAGGGGAGGCGTTCTCAGGTTTGTCGTCTTCGCAAAGCTTTATATGGTCTGAAACAGTCACCTCGAGCATGGTTTGGTCGGTTTAGTGAGGTTGTGCTGGAATTTTGTATGCGTCAATCTCATTCGGATCACTCTGTATTCTTCAGACAGTCCGAACGAGGAAGAATAGTATTGATTGTATATGTGGATGACATCATCATTACTGGAGATGACCAGTACGGCATTGATGAGTTGAAGCAGTTTTTACAGTGTCAATTTCACACTAAAGACTTGGGTAAGCTGCGGCATATGTTGGGTATTGAGGTAGCAAGGTCTAAGGATGGGATTAGTTTGTCCCAATGGAAATATGCTTTGGATATTCTTAAGGATATAGTTTTATTGGGAGCAAAACCTGTGGAGACTCCAATGGATCCTAATGTGAAGCTTTGTGTTGATCAGGGGGAGATATTTCCTCACCAGACCGGTATCGTCGCTTAGTTGACAAGTTGAATTATCTTACCAATACACGTCCAAATATCTCATTCGTTGTTAGTATGGTGAGTCAGTTTATGTCAGCTCCTCGACTTCTACACTGGGAAGCTTGTCTTCGTATTGTAAAGTATCTTAAGGCTCGTCCTGGACGTGGTCTGTTTTATCGGTCCAACGGTCATTTGCATGTTGAAGCCTTTACCGATGCTGACCGGGCAAGGTCACCATCTGATAGACGGTCCACTGCTGGGTACTGTACTTCTGTTGGAGGCAATTTGGTCACATGGAAAAGCAAGAAACAGACGGTTGTCGCAAGATCCAGTGCAGAAGCTGACACACACATCTTGCGAAATTGTTTGGTTGAGAGGTTTACTCGAGGAGTTAGGCTTTGGTGTGCAGTTGCCTATTCCTATGCATTGTGATAATCAAACAGCCATACATATTGCTTCAAACCCAGTATTTCATGAGAGAACGAAACACATTTAAGTAGATTGTCACATTGTTCGTGAGAAGATAGATGGGGGTGTGTTATCTAGTCCATTTGTGTCTACAGGTCAGAAGCTCAGTTGGCTGATATTTTCACTAAGCCGTTGTTTAAACCACGTTTAGAGTTTTTATGTAACAAGCTGGGATTTTGTGATATTTATTCTCCAGCTTAAGGGGGAGTGTTAGAATAAGCTTTATTGTTAGTATAAGCTTTATTGTTAGTTGTCCCACATTGGGTAGCTACATATTGTATTCACCCCTCTCATAATATAAATAAAGTCTTCTGTGTTTGGGTTCGTTAACACCCAATACACATTCTCTTCTATCTAATAACACACACACACACATATATATATATTGCTTTTATCGCTCCTACTTAATTAGTATGGCTGGCTTACCTTCTCCTTGACCCCCTCCCCCATTCCAAAAAACAAATAAGAGAGATGAAAATAACTAATTCACAAGCGCCCGCGCCGAAGTTGGCTCATCATCCGTGTTTAATATCCTGACTTCATATAAGATGGGCCATCTTTTGGATTTATCTGTAACTATTAAGAGATCATTTTTATGTCTGAAATGTTTATGACAGGGTTTATCTGTTTCTACTCATTTGTACTTTTAGGAAACATGGCACTGTAGGGTTATTATACCTTTTCTATTGCAATAGAATTATATATTTCCAGCAGTTATGGAAAATAGAAGAAGTTAGTTCGTGATCATTTGCTGCTTCAAGTGTTTCTTGCGTGTAGTATTGGTTTAACTCTCTTGTTAACTTGATAATCAAGTCAGAAGACGGTCAGTTATTCTCTGATCACCAAGCCCTTCTGACCTTGTCGGATGGGTAGTTATTCTTGCTGATCACCATGCCCGTCCAAGTTTGACACCAGCCACTTAAATCATATCCTGCCTAAAGTTAGATGTGTATCTAACCAACTCTTCCAAGACCCTTTTGGAGACCAGCTCTAATGAATGGAGTCTAAGCAATTAAACTATGTGATGAATAGCTTTGGCGGACTGCATTACCGGATCTTGGTCCTCCATTTTCATGTGTAAGTTAAATTGTTGTATTGGATTCTGTGATCACACAACGAGCTAGCCTAACATATAGGTCAAGTATGCAGATTTTGTTTGATTGATACTTCGGATACGTAAAATAGTGATGTTCCACCTCTTATGGTGTTGAATGGCAAAAAAAAAATTCATGAACCGATCCCTAGTTAATGGGATTAGTCTTTTCAGTTGAGTTGCGGGTGGTAAGGTAGGTTTCTCCGTTAGCAATTTGTAATCGTAGAAGAAAATTATCTGATCGGCAAAGTATTCGAGAAAGGGAAAATCACCCTTGAAGACAGGAAACACGGCTAAAGTTAAGTGTAACAAACTGGGACGTAGTGATAATTATTCTCCAGCTTGAGGGGAGTGTTAGGAGTTATATGGAATCAGTGTTAGCGAGTGAGGGTACTTGAGTCCTTTTGTATCTTGTACTTGCACTATATAGTCAATAATATGTGTTTTATGGTTAATTAACATCCTAAACAGTGTCTTAAAAGTTGCAGTAGGAATATGAAATATGATCCTTCATTCTACAGTGTACCTTTCTCTTTGTTGATCGCGTGCGCAAATTAATACTTAGATCATTCACTTCCTTTCATTATCACCAATCTTGGATTCTAGATGGTCATGTGCTCCTGCTCTTGAGGGCTCTGCCATAAAATTGGTTTGCATATTATTTTTCCTCAAGACATTTAGTTTCTGATGCATGATTCATTGTGGAATGCATTATAGGGCTGCTTTGCCTTGGAAATTTTTTCTCAAAGTTTCATTTAGGATGGATGATATATACTTCTGTTTGTTCGATTCACTAACTAAGTCTTGGCAATACTATACTAGATCAAAGCAAGCAAACTTCGGGTCCTTCCTCCCCGACGTCTAAGAGAGGATTAAACTTTGGTACATATGTTCGTAGGGCTGCTTCTGTCGCATCCGTGGCAGCCAAGCATGCCTTAGCAGCAGCTGCCGCCACCCGGGGTCCTGATGATGAGATGCTTCCCCTCAAGTGCGGCTTAATGTCTGTATCATTACCCTGGGAGCACATTGCTCACGATCTTTTGTTCAAGGTCAGATTCAAGTACTAAAACTGCTGAACTATGTGACTGACATCATTTTGTTGTATAGCCAAATCAACAGTTAGATCTACCATTTTGGGGTTATAGATGGGCGAGGGTTGGCATGCGGAGGTAACTAAGGCCCAATGGGGGGAGTTGTTGCCCCACAAATTGTTTTCAAAATTGTACCTCGGCCTCTGATTTTTATTTCTTATCCTTGTTTACTGCCTATGGGATACTTAGATATCCTATATGCACTAAGTGGTATCATTTTTGGCCCATGAAATCCTATTCAGGGTCCCAAAAGAAACCTTATAAGTTGCCTCTTGAAATTTTTATCTCACTTGGAGCCTGGAGGACCGTTTGCATTTACATGTCATCGATAGCACGATCATATTCATAGAAAGAAATATTTGATAGCATTGGTAAGAATACAGTCATGCAAAAGTTATCAAAATATGAGAATCCATCGGGTCTATTGGTAAAAAAAAAAAAGGAAACCCTATAGATCAGTATTGTGTTAGCAAGTTTTCTTTGCTTCAAATTTTTTTATTTATTATCTTGGTTTATTGTCGGAAATTTGTTGCCCTCGCTGAATGAAATTCCTGGCTCCACAGTGGTGCTTTCTTTGCTACTTTCCATACTTGGACGATTAGTGACTTACAATTTGAAAAATGCAGGGAAGTCCTCCAGTGAACTTGTAGAACTACATGATGAGGAAAAAAGGTAAAAATTTGTCTTGGTTACAGCGATTGAAGAAGGGGCGAAAGGAAAATTCGAGTCGAGTCAGACATGGTGCTTGAGAAAAGCATGGCAGTGGCTTCCCTTTCATTGTTGTATGCTGTTTCTCCTTCCCCCTTTTGAATATTGTGGATGCTGGGTTACTCGTGTGACGGTGGAATTGTTGAATATGTTGTAAATGATTAGTCAAAACAGGGGGAAATAAGACGTTGGATGTAATCTGTATGTATTTTATCAGCTATCAAGTTCATTTCAATTTTTTTATCAGGCGAAGAAGAAAATGATTCGGGAATTCATTTTTGGAGTCTCTATTGCCTTTAGTTTTCATGGCAGTGGTCCTGAGCTGAAGCCGGTCAAGCCACGGAACAATGTTTCTGGGTTTTATTTTATAAAATTTTCCCTTCTAGTTAAATGAAAAAATGAGAAAAACTTGCATGCAGATAGAGTACCGCCACGTGGTACCTGTCGTCGCATTCGAGCTGTCCAAAGCATGTTTTGGACGCTCCAGAATTGTTGGGGTAAATTTGCTCTCAAAATTTACAAAAATACCACCCTTAAATCTGGGATGTCCAAGACATGTTTGGACAGCTTGGATGCGCCAACGGGTATCACGTGGCGGTACCCGTTCGGCAAGTTTTTCTCAAACTCACATATCCATCTTTTTGTAGCTGTTCTTTAGGGCATTTTTTGGCGGATATCGTACTTCGTCCTGGTTATTTTAAACCCTACTAATTGCTACTTTTAATATTTTTTCCCTTTTAATGTATGTAAAGATGTAGTATATATGTATGTGTATTCTTAGATTGGATGGTCAGGAACATTGTTCTTTTGACAGAACTTTAATGTCACATGATCAACTTTTGAAGTTGTTCAGGTGCAAAGGACCTTTACATAATTATGTTGAAGAAAAGCCATGATAACATGGGTGATGAGAAAGGGTTTACATAGAATCCACAAATGACTGCTACTATGGTTACATGAGAACTTCTCCACACTATGTAGCATGACACTCCGGTCACGTATCACAAATAAAAGAATGAAATTAGATGTAAACTCTTCCTCAATGTCGGATACTTGACGGACACCGATACTTTGCAAACACGCATCCAATGCTTAAATTAGAAGTGTATTGTATCTGTTTTCAACTTTTTTTCATGTGATAGATCATCGTTGATCGAGTATAATGTCGCACGCGAGAGAGAAAAAAATTCCTATTCTAGACTTAAATAAATTCTGGACTCCTAAACATGAAGCAAAGGAAATGTGGTTCTTCGATTGTAGTTAAGAGGCATATGTTTTGTTTATATAAATTATTCATACGTATACTCCATTTTAAAGCACTTCAAATTTTAGAGATTTACTTCTGAATGTGAGTATGCTATATAAGGGCTGGAGGTGACCATGACCCCTCACTTCTTATTTCGTTGTATTCTTTTTATATAGATATTTAAAAAATTTGAAAATAATTAAAAAGTAAGAACATTTTCGCTTCGAGAACAATAAACTACTATGAATGATACCGTGCGACAATGATACTGTGTTTGTCGAATGATATGATAACAACAATACTCGAGATTAATTTTTCAATTTATCGAAATTGTCCCATAGAAACTCGAATGACTGGATTTAAGCTTGAAAAAAATCGTCGAACTAAGTTTCTTTCATAGTTGGACCCCTCCAACTTTGATTCCTGACTCCACCACTGTCGGTATTACACGTGGCGTGTCTGTATCGATGCTACATTTTAACAATTTTTCTAGTCTAATATTATGATGAAAGTAGTATAAAATTTCAAAAATAATTAAAAAGTAAGAACATTTTCACTTCGAGAACAATAAATTACCGTGAATGATACCGTGCGACAATACTACTGCGTTTGTCGAATGATATGATAACAACAATACGTGAGATTAATTTTTCAATTTATCGAAACTGTTTCATAATAACTCGAATGACTGGATTTAGTCTTGAAATAAATCATCGAAATTAAGTTTCATTCATAGTTTGGTCCCTCCATTCCTGGATCCACCATTGTCTGTATCACACGTGGAGTGTCTGTATCGATTCTACATTAAACAATGCTACTCCTTTTCTAGTCTAATTTTATGATGAAAAGCTACTTATCAAAAATAATAATAATAATAATGATGAAAAGCAAAATTATTCCCAGGAGTTTTATGATGCATCAGTCATGGAATCTAAGAACTTGGAAAAAGGGACTTTGGTTTCAAACAACTGCAAGCACATGAAGCCTACTCTTGGGCACAACTACAAGACACAAAAGCCAGTTAGGGCAGGAATGTGGGATGCCATTCTTCACTTTATTCTTCTTACCCAATCAATTTTATATATATGTAGATTGCATGGGGAACCAAGAAATGAAAAAAGAAAGAGAAAGTTTGCAGTTCTATTTAGTCTCAGCCATGTGGTTACATGCCCTCTTAACTTTGCCATATGAGAACTTAACCAACCAATAAAACTATCTGAAATGCTAAAGAAGGAATAATGATTATTCTGGTCACTTTAGATTAAACCCAATTTAAACAAGAATTTCTTATTCTGATATGTCTCTTTTTCTCATTAAAATTTCCCCAAGCTTAAAGCATTACATCAAGGATGCAAATCTTCTCGCATACATATATGTAGACTGTAGAGACTGAAGGGACGGACACAAGGGGGTGAGGGTTCCCGGGCTCCTGCATCACTTTAAATATTCTCACGTATTGTACTAGTTTTTGAGATTAATTTGAAAAAAAATTGTGGTATTGGCCCCTGCAATTCCCATTGGTGAAAAAAATTCTTAAAACTCCTACATATGTGTGGAAAAAAACCTTAAAATATAAAGTTATCAAACATTGTTTGGTACATGTCAATTGGCAACGACCTATATACACCCAATCTAGTAGGAGTATTTTCCTTGACATAACAAGTAGCAATATATACTTATGTAATGTATTTTTTGTTATGATCAATATAGAAATACATGTAGCGTGGGCTTTTGCTATGTGCAAATTTTGCGTCCGCCAATGGTACAAAGAGAGAAAATCACTCATCAAGAGAAAACTAACACAATGTAAAAAAAATTGGGTACCTGGAAGGCACTATTGGCCCATTGGGGTAGTAGGTACTTAGATTCGATTTTATGAGGTCTTTTTTGGTTCAAATTCATAAATTATTGTTAATTTAAAAAATCAAACCAAATGGCTTGATTGGGTCATCGAGTGATTATTTAGTGCTTCAAGTAGTGCTCCAGCGGCTTTTACCATCACACATTTACATGGAATCCCCACTAAACGTGTGATGGTGAAGGCCCTTGAAACATCACCGCAGTGCTCTAAGAACAAGTAATAATTTTCCGTTCAGAAAAGTTTTTGATTTCGTACGTGGATTCTTTTTGAACCATTCCTACCTAGAGAATAGTCCAGACCAACTCCAAAGTCCAAACACCTTCTCTAAGTTTCTTAAGTGGAGCTAAGATTTCTCTCTTTTTTTCCTCCTTTCATCTTCAGAGGAAGGAAGTTAAGGTTTTCTTAGGTCAAGAAAGTGAGACTGCCAGGGGTCTAACTATTCATTGCTTCAGGAGGACAGTCACATGGTGTTTTAGAAAAATCTAGCACCGCACATTTTCGTGACGAAAATGTGTGGTGTTAGATTTGTTCGGGGCACTACGTGGCAGTGTTCCGAAACTCCTAAATAAGAGGGAGGGAGGCCGAGAGTGTGCGAGAGTAAAAGTGCCTTTTTTCTTGATTAAACCACAAAAAAGAGTGCTTTTAGAAAAGAATGGAATACGTGGAGCAATACTAGGATGTTCTCTTTATAACCTTAACACACATGACTTTGAGGGGACTTTATGATCAAACAAAAATTCTCAGTATCTACCGGAAAGAGAATTCAGCATCTGGCTTTGTCATCTCTTTCTCGATAATTGGGTATCCGTGTCAAATTACACACAGCTCAATTAATTTGAAACTCCGAGTTAATACAGAGCAAATCTCAGTGACTCCAAAGATATTGATTTAGTTTATATTTGGAAACCCGTAGTTGTGGGTAGGAATGAGAATTTGATCACCTTATCTGGAGTAAAAAATAGGAGAGTTGCTATAGGGTTCACTATAGCTATTTCCTAACACTTCTAGTCCACATAACATTTTCCTAACACATCCAGTCCACTCATGCATCCAAAATACTACAATACCCCTCTTTTATATCTGAAGTACACGCAAGCTTCCTCAGATCCAAACTTCTCCCCCATCTCTTTCTCTCTCATCTCATCGCCTCTCTCTCCACCATCACCAGACGATTTCCACCGTCGGCATCGATTCAATGGCAGATTTTGACGCCGACAACTGCTCGTGACGATCTAAACAACTCGAAGACCAGATCTGAAGCCATATTAAACTCAGACATGGCTGTTGGGAGCGGTCGGAGACCAGATCTGACGTCGTCAACGTAGTACAACTCGAAGCTTCTCCTCTCTTCGTCGCATTCTTTGCCGTTGTTGTCACGTAGGATGATGACCAAATAGAACAAACAGCGGTCATCGTGGTTTCGCCGGTACCGGCGGAAGCGCGGATTCGATCGGCAATAGATTCGTATGTCGCCTAATTCTGTAATGGATCTCGTCTCCTAGATGGCTGTGAAGGTTATCGGGGAGGACTGTAACAGTTGGTAGTGTAACAGTTGGTAGTGGAAGAGAAAACGTGTATTGGAGTCTCAATGAGAAAAGCTGCAATATCTTCTTCAGATATCATCTTTTAATGTTACTAGTACTGACTTTTTAGAGTTTTGTTAGGGTGCAATTGCAACACGCCACAAGATGTGGTTATCTTATGAGGTCAGAAAACCACCTCTTTTGAGTTCAGATAGTTAAACCTGATCCTAAATAGGCTTAAAAAAATAAAGTAAATGCATCTAGTTTGGATTGTGCTTTGTCAAAAAGAAAAAAAAGTGGTTTTTTTGTTTTATTCAATTTTCAGTAAAATTTCCAGTAAATTTTTAATGTTAAAAGCAGAGGGTTTGTGCTGCTACCTTGTAGTGCTTGGGTGGTTGAGAACTTGATCCCAAGTAAGTTTTTTAAACAAAAATATGCCCAGATAACCACATTTTATGAGTATAGATAACTACCTCTTGCGAATCAAGATAACCACATCTTGTGTGTCCAGATAACCACCTCTTAAGATTTCAGATATGGTTATCTGCGCCGACGACTTTTCCGGCGAAGCCCAATTTTCCGGGGACTTTTCTGGCGCCAGTGAAATTTTCCGGCGAACTTTTCTGGCGCGGGTGACTTCCGGCGAACTTTCCGACACCGGTAAACTTCCGTCAAGAGTATGTTATGTATTAAATTTAATGTGATGGTATATTTGTCTATTAAAAATGGAGAGTGGACCTTACATCTTATAAATTGAAAAAATGTGGATTATAAGAGTTATGGAACTAAGAGGTGGACTAGACATGTTACAAAAAGTTATAATGGACCTTAGAGTAATTCTTTATAAAAGATACCTGAAATAATTCAATAATCGATCTTATAAAAAAAATACTTATTTTGTGATTTTTTTATGGGTTGATTCAAAAATTGATTACAACAGAGTGGAGTGATCAGATTCCACAATTTTTTTTTAATGAAAGATTCTACTTATTTAGTTTAAAAATGTGATTTCTAGTTAAATACGTTTAATAACAATCATATTTTTATTGCAATCTATTCAGTTATTGAAAGTACAAAGATATGACATCATATTCTCTTAACTCAAAAAATTGCTGCCATCCAAACCGTGTATTATGGTGAAATAGAACCTAACTCAAAATAATACATGTAATGTAACTCAACCGAGATAAGTTTTTCATTTGCTAAAATCAAATTGAAAAATATTTAATTTTGATTTTAGGATATGGAAAACTTTTACACCTTCCTAATCCTTTTGTTTGATTCTTCGTGATTAAGCTTTAAATAAAGCTCACACATTAGTACTACAAAAGCAAAAGCCTCCACTCTCCCCACCTGACTTGACAAAAATTCTGCCTACTGCTTTTTCTGACCAAAATGCCCTTACTTTTCCAAAGTTTTCTAGTCCAGCGGACCCCACGTGTGCCTTCCCCATCCTCCTTAAATACCCCTCCCCCTCCACTTCCTTCCTTCCCTTTTCCCCTCCTTTCTTACATCCGGTTCACTTTTCCCATCCGGTTTACTCATGGCCATGTTTCTTTCTGAGTTCCCTCTTGTCGATGCCACCTTTACACGTGATGAAATCCATGAGCTCCTATCTTTCGTCCATTCCGAGTCTCCGGTCAATTCCGAGTCTCCGATCAATTCCACCTCCGGTTCAGAAACTGGTCGAACGGTTTATTCGGTTAACGAGAGAAAGCGGCGGCGGATCGTGTCAAACCGAGAGTCTGCCCGACGGTCTAGGCTTCGAAAGAAGATGCACTTGGAAAACGTCACGAACGAAGTGGACCGTCTGAAATCGAAAAACCGGGAGTTAAAGAACCGGTTGTGCTTGGTTTCCCATCAGTGTCAAATTGTACAGAGAGAGACAAACCGACTCCAGACCGAGTCCTTCCTGCTCCAGCAGAAACTGTCCGGTTTATGCCAAATTTTGGTTGATATGAACTTCCAATAATTCCCCATCACCATTAACTGAATCGTTAATGGGTGTTTTTTTGGAACTGGTGAAAACGAAATGAAATGGAATGAAAGAAAAATTTTACAAAAAAATTATCTTTCATTGTTTGGTTTGGAGGTAATTAAAGCGGAGAGAAAATAGCAAACTCAAGTATTGTGATTCGCCAATAGTGACATTCTCGTCTCATTTTCTATTCTTTTCTTTCTCTCACTTTTGAGTCCAAACGACACAGCGTTAGGCCTAAAATTAATCACCCAAATGCTCGTTCTCTCTCTCTCTCTCAATTTATTGGTGGTTGTTTTGAGTCCATATTCTTATATCATGTAACGAGCCGAATTATTCACAAAAGATAACTATAAGATCAATAAAATAAAAGAAGAGAAAAGTTAAGAGCTGAGTCCTACATAATTTTCTCTTTTTAGGGGTGGCTAGATTGAAGCCTTTGTTAATGGTGTTTTGGTAGCTGGATTTTTGTAATTAGGCTTCACTAATTATAAATTAATAACCCTCTCGACAGGTAAAATTATGGTAATATCCGCCACCTTTAATTAACCGAGCATTGGTGTATGGTTTGTGTGCAAGTGTTCGTCCATTGTATGACTGACTTTAATTTGCTGAATTAATCCAGTGTTTTTTTTATTTCTCCAATTAAAAATTTAATCAACTTTAAATCATGTGCATTAAGATACCCGATAAACGATTTGTTGCTCCTAGAGCATTGCTCCTACAGCCTCCCGCAACGAACATTTGTGAGGATCCTAACCTAAAATGTGTGAATCCCACACAAGTATATAGTGTGCGAAGCTCATAAAACATTGCTCCGGCTGCGCGCACTAAATAACCCTCCCGAAAAATAATTCAACAAGGACAAAATCAATTACGTGTATGGTTCCGTTTAAGCATATACTTAAATATTCTCGACAAGCAAAATGTTAGAGATGATTCACTATAAACAGAAGATCTTAGAAAGAACCCGTTATATTCGGCACTTTAGAATAAACAGTACCTTGTAATAGAAACAAAACTCCGATGGAACCATGGAGTGGAGGAGAACAAAACCCTATCCAAAAAACAAAAACCTTCAATATCAAACCCATGAAACTTCACCCTATCACTTCCCAATGTCTTTTCAAGGAGAAGAGCCCAAAAGTTAGGCAAACCGACTTAAAAGAGAATCCGGGGAGGCGATGTGTTGTAGGTGTTGTGCACCATGTTGTACGGCAAAACTACGTCGTTTTGCTCATTTTCTTAGTATATCCAAGGGCCATGTTTGGAGAGTTAAGTGTGGGGTTCAATTTTAGGGGATTTATTAGGCTCTTTGGGGTAGGGTATAGTGGGTTTAGGCACTTTGGATTTAGGCACTTCAGGTTTAGGGTTTAGGCACTTTGGGTTTAAACACTTTGTAATGGTTTTTTTTTCCTCCAAACAAGGCCCTTGGAAACTTTGGAAGTGTGCACAAAAATCAAGCAAAATGACGTAGTTTTGCCGCACATGCAACACGGCGCACAACACCTACTGCATAACACCCACCCCGGATCACTTAAAAGAGGAGCGGTAAGGAGCGTGAAAGGTTTCTTCTAAATGATTCAGGGAAAAGAAATTAATGGTTCAAATTTACAATCATGTGCATCTGGACCATTGATTTCTCGTTCCTGAACCATTTCGGAAAAAAGTTTTTATGTTCTGTAACGCCCCCAAGATTTGAGCACGTTAAATATTATTACAGATCATAATAAAGTTTAATCCTTAAACTTCAATACAAATAATAACATCCTCAAATACTATATAGATAATAACCGGGGTGGTTCTAGGTCTTCGTCTATCCCTGCGCCGGGTCATTCCCCACTCCGGCAGCACCTCCAGTTCCATAGGACTGGTCTCCACAGTACTGTTCCTGTCCATTCAGATAATCTGACATAATACGTCCGAGTCGCACAGGCAACATCATGGTATTATGTCAGGGTTACACGAAATGCAACACCGTGAGCAAAGCCCAGTAGTTCACTACGCTACACGTCTAAGTAGCAATTCTAGAACAATAAGCTCATAAACAGTATATACAACTTGTGAACAGTAAATCATGCAATATATATCATGCGTGTCAATGCGGATCAGAGTAAACATGCGCAGATAACGATATCTCATAAACAGTGTCTCGAACTGTGTCACGTGTCAATTCGTCAAAACAATTTCTCGTTCGGTTTCTCAAACTTAACTCATTATCAATCCGTTTTCTCAAAAATCAACCATTTTCTCATAAATCAATCATAAATCTCAAATCGGTGCCTCTCGCGGCAATCTTATTCAAATTCCAATATCTGCCAATGCTCCCATCACTCCGAAAGTTATTGGTCCGTTTACGCCTCCTTTCAGCTGACGGATACCAATCTTTCCGCTCGAGGTTTCGGTTATCGTGCATCACCGAACTTAACAGCCTGTTTGCACGGTCCGACCACCCCGCGACTCACACGACACAGTCCCGGCCGTCTTGCATCACCGAACTTAACAGCCTGTTTGCAAGTCCGTTCACCGTGTGTTGTACAAGCTTAGCCCAACGTCCTAGTTCTCTCCGCGAACTGGAGGTGGCGCTTTCGCTGCACTACCGCAATCAATACCATTCCTCCAAATTCTCTCCGCGAATTTGAGGTGGCAACAAATCATCTCATTTCATTTCATTTCCCGAAAATCTCATTTCATTTCCCGAAAATCTCATTTCATTTCACAAAAATTTCATTTCTCATTTCAAAACTCATTTTCAATCACATCTCTATTTTCTCATTAACCGATATTCGATTTCGCGTCCGGTGACAAAACGTATCGCGTACGTGCTCGGTGTCACATGCTCAAAATAATGCTCATGCAATAATCCATGATTTTCTCCAAAAATCATATTTTTCCAAACATACATTTCTCACATAAAATCATGCAATGAAATATTTCATCTCTCTAAAATAAATTGTTTCCTCTAGAAACTTTTCCCACATAAAATCATACACCTCAATATACCAACTTTCCCAAAAATACTATTTTCCAATTCACCCAAATAAAATTATATTTCTCATCCAAAAATCCCACTTCTTTCTTGTCCTCTTTCAACACCATTTTATTTCTCTCAAAGAAATAAAACAAACAACTTGCTCTTTCTAAAAATAATTAAATACCAACTCTTTTCCCAAAAATTCATTGTCATAAATTAACTTACTAATTTATGAATCCACCAAAAACATTTAATCTCTCTAAAAATATACCCTTTATATTTCTAGAAAAACTCTCTCTTATAATAAACTCCAAATAAAACATATTTTCCTCTATCTAGGAAAAAAACACAATTTTCTTTCTAGAAAATCCAATCAAGTAAACTCACAATTATTTTGGTAAAATCTTTCTAGATATCAACCAAGGAAAAATCCTCACTTCATATTTTCTAAATAAAACTCCATACTTTCTTATCAAAAATAACCAATATCAACTCTTTCAAACAAAAACAATTTCATAAATAAGTTACTCCACTTATTTAAGAACAATACTTCAAACAATCAACTAGTGAGCTAATCAACCAAGATTAACTAATTCTCCCAAGAAATAATCATACTAGAACTTGTCTAAGAAAATACATCTTCTAATTAACTTCTAATCACCTTTAATCTCACTAATCCACTTCCAATTTCATGAAGAACTAAACTAATTAGAATCTCATAAACATTCTTGTTCATCTTTGTACAAGAAAAACCACTTTCTAAATTACTAAGAAAACATGCTTAGTAATTAACACATGCATAAAATTAACTTAATCAATTCTAAAATCATGCTTAGAAAACTAGTAAGAACAACTTATTATAGCTAGAATTTACTAATTAGATGAGTAGTTTAGTAAACTACCTTAGTTTCCGGGTGTAAACCGGAAGCCGAAAAGCTTAGCCTTGGTGAAGAAATTCCTTAAACCAACTAGATTACACACTAATTAGCCAAGTAAGTGGCTAATTAGAACTAATTTAGGGTGGCTAGAAAGGTGGTAGAATATTTGGTTTTGTGGGGAATCTAGGAGACAAACTAATAAGGAAAGACAAAGGTGGGCCAAATGAACCAAGTATGGGCTATTTATAGGCAAGAGAGATCCCTCTCTTTCTCTTGGAAATTTTCGGTTGTGCTCTCCCTCTCTCTACCGAAAATTCAAGGGGGTGGGGGAGTTAATGGGATGGTAGAATTGCACATGGCAAGTACCAAGGTGGCATAGCTAGGCCTAGGTAGGAATCTAGGTCCTATAGGTCTAGATGATTGCTAGGTGTACTAAATGGGGTAAATACAATGTAGCCAATGGTGGGGGAAAAATAACGCGTTCCGTTGTGTAGGTTTTTGCATGGTCACCTTTGTTACGGGGTGTTTTTAGGAACCAAAATCACCCAATATGCATGTGAATGCATTAATAGGCTAAGGGTAGCCCTAAATAGTTACTACTAGGTGGGAATATTCCCTCCTTAATTTAGGGAAGCTTGTCCCTAGGTTACTTGGGAACCAAGGTCTAGTTAGGGTAGGCTAGGTTGTGTAGTTTGTGCTCAAATGCATGTATTGTGTGGGTATGTGTAGGTTACTCCAAAAATAGCAAGGCTTATTCTAACTAGTTTTGGGTACAAAACCTAGGCTTAGGAAACTTCCCTCAATTGCCCATTACTTGTGCAAGTGAACTTGCATTAAAATCATGCATGTGCAAGTGTACCAATTCATGCACACACAACACTCTCTCTCTCTCTCTCTCTCTCTCTCTCTCTCTCTCTCTCTCTCTCTCTCTCTCTCTCGGCATCTCTCTCTCCCCCGAGGCTCTCTCTCTCTCTCTCTCTCTCTCTCTCTCTCTCTCTCTCTCTTGGTCAATATACCAAGTTCCAATGGTGAGGGAAAGACTAGACAATGACGTACTATGGGAGGTGGAGTGAAGTAATGGTGGTAGCTGGGTAGGTTTCGGGTATTAAGCTCGGTCCCCGGGTGCTACGGTAGTGTAACGGATGTGTTACTCGGTCTCGTACTCGCGTAAACATGGCTAGAATTTCCTTTAATCGATTTAAAAGAATAAAATAATATTTTAATAGAAAAATATTCGAATAAACCGAAAATTAAAAATAGCTAATTAAATTATTGAGCGAAATTTTTATTTACGAAAAACCGGGTCGTTACAACCTATCCCCCTTAACAAATTTCGTCCTCGAAATTCGATCACACTATAGATGGAAACAAATGCGGGTAATTGATCTTCATAGCCTCCTCTCTTTCCCACGTAGTTTCTTCCATTCCTCGATGCTTCCACAAAACTCGGACCAAACGAATCGTCTTATTACGGATATGCTTCTCCATTACATCTTGTATTTCCACTGGTTCTTCCTCAAAAGTCGCATCTTCGTTGATGCTGAGATCCTCCCAATTGAGCACGTGTGTAGGCAATGCTAAGTACTTCCGTAGCATCGAAACATGAAATACATCGTGCACTCGATCAAGTTGCGGCGGTAGAGCCAATCTATATGCTACTTCCCCGACTCGTTCCAAAATTTGGAAGGGTCCTATATATCGTGGCGAAAGCTTCCCCTTTTTCCCGAATCTAATCACTCCTCTTCGGGGTCGAATCTTAAGGAAAACATGATCTCCTTCCGAAAATGACAAGGGTCGATTCCTCCGATCAGCGTAACTTTTCTGACGGCTCTGAGCAGTAAGTAACCTTTGTCGGATGGTCTTGACCTTCTCAGTCGTCTCTCTAACCATCTCGGGTCCCAATAATCCCGATTCTCCGGCGTCAGTCCAACAAACAGGTGATCTACACGGGCGACCATATAATGCTTCATAAGGTGCCATCTCAATACTAGTTTGGTAACTGTTGTTGTATGCAAACTCAACTAACGGCAGGTGTCGCTCCCAATTCAACACAGCCTCTACTTTGCTGTTATCCACCGCTATTCCCTCCTTAGACACCACGTGTCCTAAGAATTTAACTGTTTCTAGCCAAAAGTCGCACTTACTGGCCTTGCCATAGAGCTGGTTGTCTCTAAGCACTTGCAATGATTGGCGAAGATGTCCTTCATGCTCTTCTCTACTGGCTGAATATATCAGTATGTCATCAATGAACACTACCACAAATCTGTCTTGGTAGGGCTGGAAAATCTTGTTCATGAGACACATGAATACTGCTGGAGCGTTTGTCAGACCAAACGGCATTACTACATACTCGTAGTGTCCATATCTGGTCCTGAAAGCAGTCTTAGAGATATCCTCGTCTCTAATTCTTAACTGATGATATCCTGATCTCAAATCGATTTTCGAGAAACAGGTCGCTCCCCTCAACTGATCAAATAAGTCATCGATCCTAGGCAAAGGATAACGGTTTTTAATCGTCACTTGGTTCAACTGCCTATAATCAATGCATAGACGAAGGGTTCCTTCCTTTTTCTTCACAAACAATGCTGGCGCTCCCCACGGTGAAGTACTAGGTCGAATAAATCCTTTATCCAACAGTTCTTGTAGTTGAATCTTCAACTCCCTCAACTCAGCTGGTGCCATACGGTACGGGGCTATCGAAATCGGTGCAGTCCCGGGTTGCAACTCAATGGTGAAGTCTATCTCCCTTCTAGGTGGTAATCCGGGAAGATCTTCGGGAAATACGTCTGCATACTCACAGACAACGTGTGGCAGTCCAGGCTTCTCTTGGTCAGATTCTTCCAACTGGAGACTAGCAAGCAATCCACACAGTTGGTTCTTCCTTTTCGAGCGTCTAGTCGTAAAATTCACGGTCTGTCTATCCCCCTTAAATCGGAAACGAGTCCCTTCAGGGGTAAAAGTCGTTACTATTTTCTGACGACAATCTATGACTGCTCGATGCCTAGATAACCAATCCATGCCCAATATCACATCAAAATCCTCCATCTCGATCACACGCAAATCACAGGTCAATCGGACATTAGACACTTCTATTTCGCACTCCCGACAGACTAGTTTGACTGATACCTTATCCCCTAGTGGCGATGCTATCGTCATACTGGTTCTTAGGGGTTCAGTTTCTAGTTCCAACGCAGATACACACATAGACGAAATAAACGAATGCGATGCTCTAGAGTCAAATAAGGCTTGCACGCAGGTACTGAATAACAGTAGCGTACCTTGGATCACAGTCGGGTCCTGTTCCTGATCCTCAGCCTGTAGGGCAAAAATGCGACCTCCCGCACTTGGCTGTGCCTTGACAAGCTGCTTCCCATTCCACTGATTCAGAGGTGCTGGCCTTGCTATCTGCTGCACAGGCTGTTTCCCGAAATTCTGATACTGCTGCGGCTGCTGGTTTCCAAAGCTCATTTGTCCGTCCTTCCTAGGGTGTGGGCAGTTGCGACTGATATGTCCGTAACCGGAACAGTTGTAACAGCGCACTAACTGACTCTCACGCCCCATACTCGACGGTGGCTGGCGGTTGTCGTTCCTCCTCCAATTCTGGCTGCTGGAATGGTTAGGGTTAGGTCTAGCTGGATAGGGTCCACGGTTATTACTGGTGTTGCGTTCTGACTGGTACGAATCGGTCCTCCATTTCCTCCTACTGATCTCTTGCTGCGGAAATCTTGTTCCTCTCGCTCTAATCTCAGCGCACAATTGTGGACGCCCCCTCCGGAGGGATCCCTCGCCGGGATCGATTTCGGAGTCGCCACCCGGGTTTTAGCGGATTGTCCCCGAGGAACCGAACATCGATTGACTCGTGCCTCATTCAATGGATAAGGATTACTGGCCCGTCATCACTATACTATCTTAGGTTCGGGAGCTCAGTTACGAGAGGGGAAGGGTTTTACGGCACCCCCCTCGCCCGGTTCAAAGAACCGGTCTCTACTTGACTTTTGTGGGATTGTGGGAAATGTTTGTGAATCAACTTTGAGCAAATACGGGGAATGGGGAGTGGGAAGTCACATAACGGTAAATACAATGATGGATTACGGTGTATGCTTGTGCGGTGTGGACTACATGAGTGATAATGATATGCAAATATGAACAGATAAGAACATCAAGCAGCTAGCAACAACATTAGAATATACAGAGTGACAACAGAATAAACAGAGACAACACCACAAGCCAACACAAAACTAAACCAATCTGATCCCTCTGTCAAGGGGGGTTGAGCGCTCAAAGACAGGGCTTGAGCGCTCAAGCTCTCTCCCACTCAAACATGCCTCTGCTGCTCCTAATGATTCTGATCTGATTAAAACATGCTTTGATCCTCATTATTTGTTCAGAAACAACATTTGAATCGCTGGACAGAATGACATAATCACATAATCATGGGTTTGAAACTAATTCATGGACCAAAATGGGGCAAACAGTATATGAAGAATGGAGGATCAATGCTTTAAAACCTTGCAGAACACTCATGATGCCAAAAACAAGCTGAAATAAGAGAACAATTTGATTGATTGAGAAGACAGTTTGAGCGCTCAGGGTGGTACCTTGAGCGCTCAAGCCATCTTCTGGATTAAAGTGTTTCTGCAACATTCAGCCCCCATCTGGACCACAAACTAGTTCAACATGATATATGATGATGCATAATGTGCTGAAATTCTCTTGTCATGAATAAAATAAACTTGAGGTGTTCGTGTGAATGGATAATGAGCATTAAGCCACACATAAGCATGATTAGAGTGAGAGTGATTAGAGTGAGAGAAGAGATCAGGTTGGCTTAGCCAAACATCACTACACACACACACACACCAACACACACACACACTCCGATATCAGGTTGGCTTAGCCAAACATCAACACACACACACCTCATAAACTGAAAACATAATACAGAACTGAAATAAACAAGATTGAAATGCCAAAGCTGAGCGAGGCTTGAGCGCTCATAGCCCTAGCATTGAGCGCTCAAGCCCCATTCAAGGGCTCTGAGTTTCTGTGATTTCTGACCATCCTTTGATATTGATATGAACTTGAAACTTTCTGATCATGGTTATAAACAAAGCTTATTCATTGCTTGATGATGTTAACATATCATTTCCATGGCTTTTGGCTTCGTTGATCAATGATCAAGAGTTAAGTAAGCTGATTTGAGAGTGTTTAAACCAACCAAAAGCCATCAAATGATGATATCAACATGAGAAAGTATCAGAAACCACAAAAAACAACAAAATGGCCGAAATAGTTTGAGAGCTCAAGGTGCAGTATGAGCGCTCGAGCTCACACCTTGAGCGCTCGAGCCCTGTTTGAGCGCTCATAGTAATCACCTTGAGCGCTCATACCATTTGAAGCTGGGGTTTTCGAAAATCATTTTCTTTGATATCTAAGACCTTGTGAGCTCATAGAAGGTATGTGGAACCTCCATGAACTCACTGGTCTCCCTCAGGATGACCAAAACGTGATTTTTCACATGATTTTCTACCTTTTGGCTTTGATCAAAGCTTGAACTTGGGGTTTGATGAATAGATGGGTAGTGGCTGTGTTTATGGGCTATAGATGAAGTATTTTGGACAGAGGAGTGTGAGTGTAGGGCTGATTGAGTGATTGATTGAGTGGATGGGTTGTATTTGGGCTCAAATAACCATTTTTAGCATGATCAAGTGGGTTTACTGGATTTTGGATGATGGAGCTTCAATTGATGGATGATTACAGTAGAGAGGGTGTGGACGGTCCACCGGATTTCGTGGTTTTTGGTTTTGAAAATAGAGTCGCCACCCGGGTTTTTAGAAAATGGTTTAGGACCCGAGAAACCGTTTTGAAAATGATTTAGAAAATTGATTTAGAAACAAATTGAAAACCAGAGATTCGTTTTGGGTTCGGGAGCCAGGTTACGAACGGGGAAGGGTTTTAATGCACCCCGTTCGCCCGATTAAAAAATCGGTCTTTACTAAACATTTGTGGGATTTTACAGAAAACATTTTACTGCCGATTTTCAACAGATGAGCATTTAAGCAAAGCAGACGATGATAATGAAAGATAAGTTATTAACATATAATTCACAGTAAACATGTCAAGAAAATCCAAGATTTAAACTGTTCATGCAAAGGCATTATTCAAAATTTTAATTTTCACACGAAAAGAGTGCCGTGCGGCATACTGGATGTACCGTACGGCCCTGTTCATCAAATCAACGGTCAAATTTTTAAAGGAGTACCGTACGGCACTCCAGGTGTACCGTGCGGTACAGAGGGAGTGCCGTGCGGCACCGTTGGCTGCAAGACAGTTTCAAAATCTGGATTTTCGACATGATTAAATGAAAGCATATTCAAGACATGAAATGTGGTAAAAACTAGACTACTTTGAATGGGAAAACAGTATGTATAAGTATGGAATGTCCCTCCTCATTAAATCGCTCCGTATGAGGCGATGTTTTCGCCGTACGACGCGACCGGGAGGTGTGAATTTGGACTGACCTTACTGTGATATGGGCATACCAAGCATGGAGATGATATTAGAGATCATTCCATACTTGGTATCCCTCCCCTCAGGGTACCAAACTTAAGGAATTTGGCGAGACGGGTTTATACCTCGGTTTGGAAATCCTCGGATTGAATGCCTTCTTTGAGCTTCCGAATGTATTCTGAACTCCTCTGGACTTCTAGCTTTGCTTTGCTATAACGGCAGGAAGGATTGAAGGCTTAAACTTGGGCGAATTCAAGATATGAAGGCTGAAAAACAGGGAATGAAATTTCGGAATTGGGTCTTGCTTTGAAAGGGGATTAGTTTGATTTTCTGGAGGTTGTGAGTAGGGATGAAGAAGATTTGTGGCTACAAAGAGGTTGTTTGGTGGAATTTTAATGACAGAACTTCATTTTGATTTTTCACCAATTTTTCTTCTTCTCCCTTTCTTATCCGATTTCTTCCTTGTCGGAATCAATCGGTTTATATAGGCGTGAGTGAACTTGGTTGTCAAGCAAACCATATCAGATGATGATGGCTAGGAAGTAGGTTTCTTCTGCTCGCAAGAAATCATCATGAGCAGAGGGTCGCGATTGTCAACAATTTGAGCTGCTGGGCACTCTGCAAAAACTGGGTGACAAGTGACAGTGCCGTACGGCACACAAACTGTGCCGTGCGGCACACTGGCTATGCCGTGCGGCACACCTGGCCGCCAAAATTCAAAAATTGCTTGGGAAGTGCCGTGCGTGAGAGATGAGTACCGTACGGTACTGTTGACTGAGTTGACTTTGGGATTTTCAATCCGAGAGTCCTTCCGGGCATTTCTTTCTATCATTGGAGATTTTAAACATGTACGTGAATGTCTCATTTTGGGGTGTCTACAGAGGGGCTGACTATGGAGTTTTAGAGTGAGAAAGAGGTCAAGATCAGTTGGTATCTTAAAGACCCATGTGTATTTGGCCTTAAAGATGGGATTTTGGGGTGTTTTGGAGGTTGAAGATGATGGAAATGGATGAGAGAGGGTGTAAAACGTGGTTGAAGGATGAGAGAGAGTGGGTTTGATCTGATGAAGGGTGAGAGAGAGAGAGATCAGCCAAAGGGGTCCCAAAACAATGGGTGGAGGGTGGTTTATATAGAGAGAAATGGGGGGCAAGTGCATGGTTTTGAAGTGGGGGGTCTAGTGAAGTATTTTAGGCCTACCCTGGGGGCTACTGTATGCACGCGAACAGTACTACAGCGGTTAGACACTCCCATGTCAGAAGAATCTCATGATTAGATGCTCTGCCAGAAACAAACTGGACAGGGCTTGAGCGCTCAAGGTGGGACCTTGAGCGCTCGACCTCCCCCTGAGCACAGTGGCTGGTTCTGGTTTGTGTTGGTGTTTTGAAGGGTGTCTTGGTCATTTGGATTGGTATAGGTTATTTGTGAATGGTTTGAGGTGGTTTGGGACAAGTTCGAGCTTTTCTCTTAACCTTAAGGTATGCACGATTGGTCTATTTCATCATCGGGAATGCTTGATAAGTTTCTCAGGTCAAAATCGGGGTGTCTACAACAATTCACCACTTCTGCATAAGTGGAGAGTCCGAGTCCCACAACAGTTCTGCGGGTAGAGCCTAGTCCCCATTCAAACTTCCTTGCCTTTGCTTCCTCAGTCGGAATTAAAGCAGGAGCATAGAGGGACAACTCTTCGAACTTTGCTGCGTACTGAGACACAGTCATAGAACCTTGGCGCAATTCCTGGAATTCCAGAACCTTGGCCTGTCTGACCGGAGCAGGAAAATACTTATCGAGAAACAGATTCTCGAACTCCGCAAATGTCATGGTGTTGACATTGTGGGTACTCTCAATCAATTCCCACCAATATCGAGCTTCTCCTTGTAGCTGATAAGCTGCAAGTGCTACACAATGACCATCTCCCTCGATTCCCAAGGTATTCAGAATAACCTTGATGCTCTTGAGCCAAGCTTCGGCTACAATCGGGTCAGGTTCTCCGTGAAAAACAGGGGGTCGACACTTACAGAACTCGTTTATAGCTTGCGTGCGGTTCATAGGAGCAGGTGGGTTATTAGCATTGACATTAGGTGGGGTTCGGTTAGCGTTGAGTGCAGCGATAAATGCTTGCATCAGTTGTGCAACATCAGCTCCATTGGCTCCGCTAGTAGTATCGTCTCCGTTTCTACGTCCATTTCGTGTGTTTGCCATCTAAGTACTAGAAATTGTTCGGGGAATAAGTCTAATAAGTAAAAGATTCGATTATTTAAAACTGAAATTTCATATTTCACAAACATTCTAGTCATGCATACATATAATATCCGTGGCATGATGCCAATACAGTGGTCAAAACGTACATCAGCCGAGTACTACATCCATCACAACAGGTTACATCAAAAGACTAGTCCTACTACAATATGATAATGTCAGTCTATATAGTACTGACTAAAGCTGCCTATGGAATCTGGAAATAAGCCTTGAGAGCTTCTCCATGAGCTAGCTCGGCCATGGTCAACTCAATCTCGTGGCGCTGCAGAACTTGCTCAAAGACTTGGTCAGGGGTAAGCGGCGGCTCTTCCACTAGTGGCTCTAGAACTGGAATTTCGAAACAGTATGGCTCAGCATTGAATGGTGCTAAATCTGCCATGGCTAGGTCGAACTGGTATGTCGGATCAATCGGTGCAGGCAAAGGCGGTAGCTGCTCCATCACAGGGATCTCATACAGGTTGCATCCTAAGTCCGGATCATAGAAAAGTCCAGGCTGGTACATCACCACTGGTGGTGTAGCTGGCACGGTGAAATGATGGTACTGGGACGGCGTAGGGTCCACTGGCGCACTGTCTAGCAAAGTCATGAGCTGGGAGCAGGACAGACTGGTAGTATACTCCTCTCCAGGCAGGGTAACAAAAGCCATATCCTACAAGATAGGAGTTATATATTAGACTTAAAGTACATAGACAATAACAGGTCAACAGAAACTCTAAGTACACGGCTAAGAAACTGAGAATACTAGAACTGGAAATGCTACTTGTTATTACAAGCCGACAAGTCTATTGACTTGCTACAAAAATTGGGGTTTAAGTTCAACCCTCACAACCAATACAACACGAGTTCGAAATAGAACAACTAAAAACCAACATAGTCTCCAAATACATAGATAGCAAATAGATAGCCTAACTACTGTTAGGTCCTAGCTAAAGTCTCCATCCGAATACACCCGTCTACAGAAACATCCCCGGGTAATGAGCTCTCATGGTGCTTTCTTTCTCCACAGTCACCTCCGTCAGTCCAAAACACCTCCAAGTGATCCTCCACCTCGGGTCCAGATAGTAACGTCCCGTCGGGTCAATGTAGGGTTCTTTGTGCACAGGCACCTCAGTGTAGGTTTCCAAATCTCCGAAATCCAAGTGATTAGAGATGATACGGTGTTCATCAGCAGGTCAGGTATGGAACACTCGGGTAAACAGTACCTTGTTGGAGTAGACATTGGCATAGCCCTGCGGCACATCCAAAGTATAGTGGTGGTTCACACATGGCTGAGTAACACAAGATTGGACCCATAAAGTACTGCTGCTGTGGTTTCAGCGGGCAGGGGTAAATTGGGAAATCCTCAATGTAGCAGTGGGAACCAGGCTGAAGGCTAGTCATATGGCTGTGCCAAGAGGAAAAATGCGGAAACACCATTCCCAATGGGTACGGAATAGGGTCTTCCACTTCACTTTCGGCCTCAGATTCTTGGGGTACTGGGTTCTCTTCCTGCTCTGCCTCAATTTCTATGGCCTCATAGTCAACCAGCCAATCATTAAAGTCGAAACCTGGTGGGGGTCCATCATCTTCCTCATACAGATCCTCCTCATCCTCTTCACTCTCATCATCCTCAAACTCCGGGTGAGACATATACCCTTCCCCATTTTCCGGTTCCTCAGGGTCACTTTCATCAGAATCGCTAAGGGTAGTGGGCGGAAATGTGCCATGCTCACGGAGATAGGCTGTCATAAGCGGATACTGGTTCGTGTAGTCAAAGTACGGATCAAGGTCTGACAGTGGCAAGCTAAACCTCCTTTTGAACTCTTTGATCTCTGCTAGCAACTCAGGGCTTAAAGGGGCCATCTACAAAAATAACATCTAATCAATGTCAACTCAGAAACCCAACGAAATACTAAGGAAAACAAACCTTATTGGGTTCTATTTCTCATTTTATCACTAGCTTAGGGTCTACCCAATTACCACGGCCGGGGGTTTGAACCTAGGGCTCTGATACCAAGCTGTAACGCCCCCAAGATTTGGGCACGTTAAATATTATTACAGATCATAATAAAGTTTAATCCTTAAACTTCAATACAAATAATAACATCCTCAAATACTATATAGATAATAACCGGGGTGGTTCTAGGTCTTCGTCTATCCCTGCGCCGGGTCATTCCCCACTCCGGTAGCACCTCCAGTTCCATAGGACTGGTCTCCACAGTACTGTTCCTGTCCATTCAGATAATCTGACATAATACGTCCGAGTCGCACAGGCAACATCATGGTATTATGTCAGGGTTACACGAAATGCAACACCGTGAGCAAAGCCCAGTAGTCCACTACGCTACACGTCTAAGTAGCAATTCTAGAACAATAAGCTCATAAACAGTATATACAACTTGTGAACAGTAAATCATGCAATATATATCATGCGTGTCAATGCGGATCAGAGTAAACATGCGCAGATAACGATATCTCATAAACAGTGTCTCGAACTGTGTCACGTGTCAATTCGTCAAAACAATTTCTCGTTCGGTTTCTCAAACTTAACTCATTATCAATCCGTTTTCTCAAAAATCAACCATTTTCTCATAAATCAATCATAAATCTCAAATTGGTGCCTCTCGCGGCAATCTTATTCAAATTCCAATATCTGCCAATGCTCCCATCACTCCGAAAGTTATTGGTCCGTTTACGCCTCCTTTCAGCTGACGGATACCAATCTTTCCGCTCGAGGTTTCGGTTATCGTGCATCACCGAACTTAACAGCCTGTTTGCACGGTCCGACCACCCCGCGACTCACACGACACAGTCCCGGCCGTCTTGCATCACCGAACTTAACAGCCTGTTTGCAAGTCCGTTCACCGTGTGTTGTACAAGCTTAGCCCAACGTCCTAGTTCTCTCCGCGAACTGGAGGTGGCGCTTTCGCTGCACTACCGCAATCAATACCATTCCTCCAAATTCTCTCCGCGTATTTGAGGTGGCAACAAATCATCTCATTTCATTTCATTTCCCGAAAATCTCATTTCATTTCCCGAAAATCTCATTTCATTTCACAAAAATTTCATTTCTCATTTCAAAACTCATTTTCAATCACATCTCTATTTTCTCATTAACCGATATTCGATTTCGCGTCCGGTGACAAAACGTATCGCGTACGTGCTCGGTGTCACATGCTCAAAATAATGCTCATGCAATAATCCATGATTTTCTCCAAAAATCATATTTTTCCAAACATACATTTCTCACATAAAATCATGCAATGAAATATTTCATCTCTCTAAAATAAATTGTTTCCTCTAGAAACTTTTCCCACATAAAATCATACACCTCAATATACCAACTTTCCCAAAAATACTATTTTCCAATTCACCCAAATAAAATTATATTTCTCATCCAAAAATCCCACTTCTTTCTTGTCCTCTTTCAACACCATTTTATTTCTCTCAAAGAAATAAAACAAACAACTTGCTCTTTCTAAAAATAATTAAATACCAACTCTTTTCCCAAAAATTCATTGTCATAAATTAACTTACTAATTTATGAATCCACCAAAAACATTTAATCTCTCTAAAAATATACCCTTTATATTTCTAGAAAAACTCTCTCTTTTAATAAACTCCAAATAAAACATATTTTCCTCTATCTAGGAAAAAAACACAATTTTCTTTTTAGAAAATCCAATCAAGTAAACTCACAATTATTTTGGTAAAATCTTTCTAGATATCAACCAAGGAAAAATCCTCACTTCATATTTTCTAAATAAAACTCCATACTTTCTTATCAAAAATAACCAATATCAACTCTTTCAAACAAAAACAATTTCATAAATAAGTTACTCCACTTATTTAAGAACAATACTTCAAACAATCAACTAGTGAGCTAATCAACCAAGATTAACTAATTCTCCCAAGAAATAATCATACTAGAACTTGTCTAAGAAAATACATCTTCTAATTAACTTCTAATCACCTTTAATCTCACTAATCCACTTCCAATTTCATGAAGAACTAAACTAATTAGAACCTCATAAACATTCTTGTTCATCTTTGTACAAGAAAAACCACTTTCTAAATTACTAAGAAAACATGCTTAGTAATTAACACATGCATAAAATTAACTTAATCAATTCTAAAATCATGCTTAGAAAACTAGTAAGAACAACTTATTATAGCTAGAATTTACTAATTAGATGAGTAGTTTAGTAAACTACCTTAGTTTCCGGGTGTAAACCGGAAGCCGAAAAGCTTAGCCTTGGTGAAGAAATTCCTTAAACCAACTAGATTACACACTAATTAGCCAAGTAAGTGGCTAATTAGAACTAATTTAGGGTGGCTAGAAAGGTGGTAGAATATTTGGTTTTGTGGGGAATCTAGGAGACAAACTAATAAGGAAAGACAAAGGTGGGCCAAATGAACCAAGTATGGGCTATTTATAGGCAAGAGAGATCCCTCTCTTTCTCTTGGAAATTTTCGGTTGTGCTCTCCCTCTCTCTACTGAAAATTCAAGGGGGTGGGGGAGTTAATGGGATGGTAGAATTGCACATGGCAAGTACCAAGGTGGCATAGCTAGGCCTAGGTAGGAATCTAGGTAGGAATCTAGGTCCTATAGGTCTAGATGCTTGCTAGGTGTACTAAATGGGGTAAATACAATGTAGCCAATGGTGGGGGAAAATAACGCGTTCCGTTGTGTAGGTTTTTGCATGGTCACCTTTGTTACGGGGTGTTTTTAGGAACCAAAATCACCCAATATGCATGTGAATGCATTAATAGGCTAAGGGTAGCCCTAAATAGCTACTACTAGGTGGGAATATTCCCTCCTTAATTTAGGGAAGCTTGTCCCTAGGTTACTTGGGAACCAAGGTCTAGTTAGGGTAGGCTAGGTTGTGTAGTTTGTGCTCAAATGCATGTATTGTGTGGGTATGTGTAGGTTACTCCAAAAATAGCAAGGCTTATTCTAACTAGTTTTGGGTACAAAACCTAGGCTTAGGAAACTTCCCTCAATTGCCCATTACTTGTGCAAGTGAACTTGCATTAAAATCATGCATGTGCAAGTGTACCAATTCATGCACACACAACACTCTCTCTCTCTCTCTCCTCTCTCTCTCTCTCTCTCTCTCTCTCTCTCTCTCTCTCTCTCTCGGCATCTCTCTCTCTCTCTCCCCGAGGCTCTCTCTCTCTCTCTCTCTCTCTCTCTCTCACTTGGTCAATATACCAAGTTCCAATGGTGAGGGAAAGACTAGACAATGACGTACTATGGGAGGTGGAGTGAAGTAATGGTGGTAGCTGGGTAGGTTTCGGGTATTAAGCTCGGTCCCCGGGTGCTACGGTAGTGTAACGGATGTGTTACTCGGTCTCGTACTCGCGTAAACATGGCTAGAATTTCCTTTAATCGATTTAAAAGAATAAAATAATATTTTAATAGAAAAATATTCGAATAAACCGAAAATTAAAAATAACTAATTAAATTATTGAGCGAAATTTTTATTTACGAAAAACCGGGTCGTTACATGTTCCCTAACATTTTCGGACCTAAAAAGAGTAAATTGGGTTTCATACTAACCCATAAATGGTGAAAACACTTTTTAAAGGTGTCCGAGGCCTTCCGCCCCCTTTAATACCCCACCCCTGAAACTTTATCCCCACAAAAACTTTTATGTTCCACTAATAATGCGCCTGATGGTTTTATTCTTTTAACTATGGTCACCTTGTTGGGTATATGTTTTGTTTGAAAATGTTAGGCACACAGACTATGGGTAACGATCAAACTTGTATTGGTGGTGTACATATCGCATTGTGGGGTTCACTTCAGGGTCCTACACATATGATTCGACTCATTTATTAATTTTTAAAATAAATTTTCATCTAATTCAACAAAAATCAACTCAATTGGATAACTAAGAGTGTTTCATCTAATCGTTAACTTTTTATTCAGAATTGAAAAGGCTAGATAATTATCCGTGATGAAGCAATTTCCGGCACTCCTCAAGCAATGACCTGCAAAACAAAATTGAACTAGGGACACCGGTGTGGTGTTGGCCAAGTAGCCTCTGATGCCTAAGTCAGTGGATTGTTTGTTGTTGTAAATTTAAGATAGGTTATTGAAGTATATCAGATTGACATACCTTCTTCAGATTACATAGGTTGTTTTTATAGGCATTCGGAGTAGTAGAGTCCTTTTAGGACTTGGAGTCTTTATCCTTGGCGGATAATGCTTATCCTTTTACTCCCCTCGTGTATTTAGGCTTCTTATGAAGCTTGGATAACTTTCCGATTCCCCTCGGGGTTATCTTATTCCGGTATTGTTGACATTAGAATCCTCAGAGCTCTCTTAGGTTTAGCCGAGGAAACTTATTTTGTTTTTATAAACAGCTCGGTCACTTTAGCTTCCGAGCTGCTTTGTGTCCCGAGCTGACCTCTTATTCTTGAGTTGTCCATGAGGTCGGCGCAGACCCATCAATCCGATAGAGCCATTTTTTTCTAGGCTTGTTGAAAAATTAGTCTAAAACTATTGAATGACTCAGATCTTATGTGTGGGACCGTAAAGTGGGTCCCACTTTGCAATCAATCTATACATCATCCGTACAAGTTTGTCGGTACCTATAGTATTATGGAAACTTTACTTGGCCATTAATTTGAGTTAGGAGAAGAGAAATAAACCAGAAACTCCCTACGTTTATGACATCACTGGTAAGTTGTACAGATCATATTTGATAACAATTCAAATAAGCAAAAAAATTTATAGTGTTTTGTATGACTTACTCTCTCTGTCCCAATTAGTTAGTCCTGTGCAGATTTCGATACAATTATTAAATTATTCATATCTTTCAATCTATAATATTTTTAGAGATTTTAAAAACTTTGTATTATAAGAGAAAAAACAACAGCTAGTGTAAATTTTTAGCCAAAAAAACTAGTGCGTAGTGCATTTAACTAACCTGTCACTCTCAACATATTAATAATACTATCCATTTTACCTATCTTTTATTAAAATATTATTTTTTCCTTTTTTAAAAAATATATATATATACACACACACACACATACACACAACAAGGATCCAGTCCACACCCTTATATCCACAGCTTACGTCCAAACCTTCATTTCCCGATCAAATTTTCATGATCCAAACAGTCCAATGTGCTTAGAAGGTGTTTATACAGTTTTTAAAAAACTGCTCGGATCAAGCCCTTCCGGGTCATTTTTTTTGCTGATTTCTCGCGTCAACCCTTAAAAACACCTTCTAAACACATTTGACGGTTCGAATCCTGGCTATTTGGCCGGGAAAGGGGTGGTGTGGACGTAAAGTTTGGTCAGGGAGTCCTGACTGGATCCTGACTGATATATATATATATATATGGGGCCGGTTCTAGGGACACAATAAAAAACACATAAAAAAACACAACATGGTTCGGAGCACCACGCTGATAATCCGACTCGTTTAACTTGTTTAAAACATGTTTTTAAGGATACCCGCAAAAATTTAACTCATTCGGATATGTGGAAGTGCTCGATCCATACAATTCTAATAACACTAGTTCCTGTCAAGTTTTTTGAAAAACTGTTTGGATCAAACACTTATCGATATTCGATTGGGCTGAATTTTTACAGGATTTCCTATTTTATCGATTTAAACAAAGTGAACGGTTTAGATCATCACAATATGACCCGAAACAAAAGCGTGTGTTTTTTTATGTGTTTTTTGTTGTGTCCCTAGAACCGGCCCCTATATATATATATATATATATATATAGGGAAATTTTCTAGTCCAAACCCTCCCGTTAATAAGAAAAAAGTGATTTTTTTGTGTTGCAAATTATTTTTGGAAAATCCGAGCCGTCCAATGTGTTCAGAAGGTGTTTTCAAGGGTCCACGCGGGAAATTTTCAAAAAAAAAAATACCGGGAAGGGCTTGATCCAAGCATTTTTCGCAAAAACTGTAAATATATATTTTTTGCGAAAACTGCTTGGATCAAGCCCTTCCCGGTATTTTTTTTTGAAGATTTTCCGCGTGGACCCTTGAAAACACCTTCTGAACACATTGGACGGATCGGATCGTCAAAAAAATGCTCGGATCACGGAGGTCCGGAAGTCCGGAGTCCGGACTAGAAGTGGAACCTATATATATATATATATCCAGTCAAGGATCCCGGATTGAAGGTTTTTGGGTGTTTTGAAGGTTAAAAAATTGTTTTTACATAAACCGAACCGTCCAATGTGTTTCAAACGTGTTTTTAAGGGTCTCCGCGAGAAATCATCAAAAAAAATATATTGGGAAGACCTTGAAAAACTGTACATATACAGTTTTGTGAAAAATTGTTTGGATCAAGCCTTCCCGGTAATTTTTTTTTTTTATGATTTCTCGCGGGGACCCTTAAAAACACGTTAACGTTTAAAACATATTGGACGGTTCAGATCATGAAAATTTGATCCGGAACGATGAGTCCCGAACTTAGGGATCTGCGAGTACTGTTCGTCGTCACCGTTTCCATCGCCATCGATCGTCGATCATCACCGGATCATTACCTCTTCCATCACCGTCAATCGTTGTCGCCGTCAATCGAAAACTCCATCGCCGTCGATCGTCGCTGGATCGTTACCTCTTCCGATCTCTGTCTTCGTCGATCATTACCAACGCACTGTTGATGGTCGCCGTCGATCTTCATCTCCGTCGATGGCTACCGTCGTTGAGCAGCGGCTTCTGGTTGTAGGGAAGAGAGAGAAACAATAAAATATTGGATGGATGATGAACAGTGCCACGGTATTTCTACCTAGCTATTGTTTATATATGGACGGTGAACAATGTTTTACCCTACCTACTGCACCTCCTTTTTCTTCTTCTTCTTCTTCTCCAATTTAACTCAAAATGCCATTTTACACAAGCTGATGCACACGCTCTAACAAAACTAATTGAGATCTATCAAATAAGATCTATATTGCACATAAAATACATTATAAATTAAAAGATACGAACAAATTTTAAAAAATTACAGTACATTGCAATCCGCACGGGACCAACAATTTAGGATGGAGGGAGTATTTTTGTCTTCAATAAAGTTTTGAAGCATTTGATCATATATAATTTTTACCTATTCAGTTATTCTCGGCGGCCGAGACAAATCGAAAAAATAAAAAAATTGATGCAAAACCAAAATATCATGAATAAATTAAAATAAATAATTTCTTGGGTTGGATATAACACATCTTGTAAACTGCAGGGGCGGCTGCAGAATTTTAATTTAGGGGTGACAAAAATGATACTCCCTCCATCCCCAAATAAACTTAGTCTTGATATATTTTATACTTGTATGCCAAATATACTACTAAAATACTCCCTCCGTCCCTTTTTAAATGTGTTGCTTCGTAAATCCAACTTATTAAAGAAACGTCATCATTACACCTTTCACATCAACTTTTTCCTCCACTTTACACTATTCACATCAACTTTTACCTCTACTTTCCAAAATTATCCTCCACTTTTACCCATTAACTCTTTACTCACTAACTTTTCAAAAGGGCAAAATGAGAATTGTACAAACTTTTACCCATTAACTTTTCAAACCACACACTTATTTAGGGACAGCCCAAAATGGAAAGTTAAACACTTAAAAAGGGACGGAGGGAGTATATATTTATTTTGATTGAATGTTTATTAGCCCTAATTTATTACTATGTTTTATTGCGATATGGTATATGATTTACTTATTTACAAATTTAAGTGCAGTCCAATTATTCCGGCTTCACATGAACGATCTAGTGCAGACAATATAAAAGAAAAATTAAATTAGATAGTATGAAAAAAATAATAATAATCGCTTGAACGGTTGAACCCCTGAAACACCACCCTATTGTAAAGAATCAATAGCAATCAGTCCTTCAAACCGAAGGAAACCCCGAATAGTCGAGGTAGTACATTCAATCTCTCATACAGGAAAAAGAAGTCACAACAGCTACAGCTGTCCTGAAAAACTACTTCGAAAGTAAAATCAGTAGTTCAGATTCACTTGAATATTTATCTGAATCATTAATTTCACTTTCGGAGTAATTTTCGGGGTACTTAGCATTTTCCAATAGGGCAGGTAGTACATTCAATCCCATTTTATCTCCAAACACTCTCCTCTCTTCTTCTTTTTTGTCTTTATTCACTTGGAAAATACCAAATTGTCCTTCATATGGAAAAAGTGACTTACAAGGTAAGGACAATTTGATAATTTCAAAATGAATAAAGACAAAAAGAAAATATCTGAGAATAATTATAGGGGGTGTGAAAATCATTTCTCTTTCCAATAAACAAACTAAAGATTATGATCATACAAGAAGTGGGTTTAGATATGTAGTCCCCACACAGATAAACCACATCTGCTGTGTTCAACCCAAAACAAAAAAAAACGACAAAAACTTGAACTAATCACATTTTTTTAGCACAAAAGGTTATTTTAATGATGAATTTGGGCCACAAATTTATTAACTTTACTTTTTGTGCCTAACATTTGTTGGATTAATTCTTTTCCTTGAAGTGAAAGAAGGCAACTTATGATAGGGTCTCCAAAGTTGATGGTGCAAACCGAAGCTTCCTTTCTGTATGGATGGTAACTTTCATTTGTCCTTGTCGGGTCAGTGGCTGCTTCTTTTTTGATCCATGCAAGTTCTTAAAGAGTGGGAGGTTGGCTTTTGACTGGTGGAAGCCAATATGGATAATTCTTGGAAAAGTTTGTACGAATTATACATTGGGATGTGAAGTTTGTAATAGTCCACTTTGTACAAGTATAGAGGTCTGGTAGAGTACATGAAAAGTTTCTTATAAATTCACCCAGAAAATGCATCCAACGGGTGAAATATTGTACCGGATGGATTTCATCCGTTGGATGCATTTTCTAGGTGAATTTATGAGAAACTTTTCATGTACCAAACACTTTCCCACGAGTATATACATCTACTATTAGGGATGAAGTACAATTATATTCATACTTATGGATATCCGGTATGATTCTTTTTTTAAAGAGCAAAATTAATAATTTTATTAATCTTTGGAATGGTACAAAGATTAAAGGAAAATGAGACCCTCCCCAACGATTGGCAAGAAGCCAATCAAAAGACCCACCGCCGTCCAACCATCACCAGAGACCCACCAGGACGAGAACAAAACCATCCAAACAACGAAGACAGCCCACGACGCCGATGACCTCGAACCCAACCGGACTCCATTAGAGACCGTCGAGCAACCGCCAATCCAATCCTCACAAACGGTCGAGACCCCGTTCACAGTGAAATAAAAAACGCCGCCATGAGCCGCCGACCATCGTCACCCAAGAACGCCCGAGCCGAAAAACAGCCACGATCCAGTCCAACCCAAGCGCCGGCCATGAGGCCTCCACATGTCGTTAAGCCAAGCCGTGAATACCTAGGAGTAAAAAACACGGTGAGAGGCTGTAAAGACCCAGAAAATTTAATTACTTTTTGAAAAATCACTTTTTGGAGAAGTTTCGATTTGGTCGATAAAAAGTCCCGGTAATTGTTCCTTGGATTTTTCTAATCAAAATGGTATAATCGGAAGTTATTTTTTAGCAAGGCAAAGTCATCTTTCGCCCATTTTCTTCGGAGAAAAATGTGCCCATTTTCGGTTTTGTACTAAAAGTGGGGGGATGAGATTTTGATGTGATTAGAATTTCAAAATTTTGTAAATGTCATTGTTTCCAAATGGGGGGTACTTCCTTATTTTCATAAATAAATTAAAGTAAAGAAATTATGAAAATAAGTATTGTGGTTACATATTATATACACAAGTCACATTTGGATGTGTAGTGTAATGAGGGAATTATATTAGTAGTGTGTGGGGGAAGATTGCAAAATTTAAAACATTTCACTCTCTACTCCCTCCCCAACCCGATCGGCCCCTCTCTCTCATCTCTCTCCTCCATTGTTGCACCTCTCAAGCTCAAGTTAACCCCTCCTCACTCAATCACTTCAAGAACCTATGCCATTTTCACGTTCTGCGCGCCGTGGGGAGCTCGGGTCACCTTGGATTCGCCCCGGGAGCTCACATTTCGGTTTGAGAGTTTCTAAACCTAGGGTTTTCTTTTCTCTTCACATTTGGAGCTTAACCCATGAGGTAGGGAAACAATTACTACCTCCTCTAGTTATATACTTGTGATATGATGAACATATCTTGTTCTTGGCTTTAATTTCCTTGAAATTCATGTTTTCCCTCTTTGTGTGGGTTTTTCTCACTTTAATTTTGTGATCTACGAAATTGATTGTTGATTGATGAAATTGGGAGTGGAATTGACCTCCCTCCATGTTTAATTGTTGTCTAGCATCTCTACTTTGAGCTTAAACTATCCCATTTGTGTTTTGGGTTGAAATTCCATACCTTAGAGGTGAAAATCTGTCATTTTCTGGATAAGGCAGCAGCTGCCCCTGTTTCTATGTTGCTGCCCCTGTTTTCTGGGTGATTTTCGGCCACCCTTTGACGTCCGTTTGACCCCCGATTGCCCATTCCTTCTCGTATTTGACCTTTGGTATCATTTGATTCATGTTTTGACTCGAGAATTATAAAATCATAACTAAATATGTCACTTAACGATGCGTGAAAGGTTATTGGATTTTAAATGCGTGTGTGAGTGTGCGTGTAACTCATTTTATCAAAAAATGGGATGCTTTGGTGAAATGAAATGGAGAAATGGATTTGTTATGAAAGTTTTAATGAAATGCTTGTGATAATGAGGTGTTTTAAACCAATGCCATCATTTGGTAAAATTTTTGATAAAGGCACGCGGGGCCTAAGGAACCCGGCAGAGGCATGCGGGGCCTATGGAACCCAGCAGAGGCACGCGAGGCCTACAGAACTCGGCAGAGGCACGCGGGGCCTACAGAACCCGGCAGAGGCACACGGGGCCTATGGAACCCGGCAGAGGGATTAAATCCCTAGTTTTAATGAAAATGATGGTTTTTTTCAATGAAAGAAACGAGAAATGAGAATTTGGACTATCTATGGTGTTTTGTCGAAACTCGACTTGTGGACTTGGTTTTAAACTTGCGTGAGTAACTTGGGTAGTTTTTTTGAAACAGAGATGGAAACTTAGGTGGTGTTGAGTACTGGGAAATGAAAATGTTTTGAGGTACATATGGTATTTTGGTAACAATGGCTACTTGGTCGCGGTTTTGGACACGTGTGATGCTTGTTGATGATTTTGACAAACCTGATTAACTAATGGGTACTCTGGGACACCTTGAAATCTTTTTGGACACTTGATATCACTTTGGACACGTATCCCTTGTTTTAGCTTCCGTGGTGTTCCTTTGAGCATCTCTTATCTTGGCAAACCACATCATGTGCACTCATCATATTTATATGCCTAGCGGTTGTAGTATGGTTTTCCCTACAAGCTAGTGAGCTCACCCTATCTTTCCCAGGTACACAGCATGGAGCATGAGATCGGATGCTTGTGGAGTGATGCATTATGTGAAGCTTATGCATGCATGAAGATATTTTTCCATCTCAAGTTCTGTATTTTGATAAATGACAATGTAACTTTTGGTTATTCAATCTTCTAACAATTTGGACTTATGTAATAACTTATGGGATAATATTTGATTTCACCTTTGGGGCAAGGGTGCCCAAAATACTTGATTTGCCAATGGATTAATGATGTACATTTTGAATGGAAACCTCTTGGGGAGGATTTATGGAAATATTTTATCATTTGACTTATTAATTGTAAGGAATTTCTTTATTTTTGTTTTTATAAAAATGAGGGCGTGATAGAGGCCTCACGGGCCACGACACCACCATCCTCCGCAAAAGCCCACGTCGTTAAGCCAAACCGGTAGCCCCAAGAGAGAAACCAGCGGTCGATTGACGAAAAACTTGGAGGTGAGTATTATTACCCGGTTTTTTTATCTTATAGGAGTGGGTAATAACAGACTAACATGTCAAGTAGGGGAAGCTTTTTTTTTTAACGGCAAAAAAATATATTTTATTGATAGGAAAAAACGAACTCAGTGGTGGTGCTGTGCATCCCATGCACAGCACCGTGTTGTGCAGCCCCGTGGCGCCGCCGCACCAGCATTTTTTCAACGATCGGAGACGTTCACCGCGTAGACCTCGTCGAGTACTACAAGTATGCAAAAAATTAACTTGATCGGATATCTTTAAGTAGGTTATCGGAACACAAATACTTTGAAAACAAATGGACACAAACACTGGATAAAAACCATTTTTCATGTTATTTGTGTTCCGATGAGGCACTAAAGGATATCCGATCAAGTTGATTTTTGGCACACTTGTAGTATTTGACGAGGTCTACACGGTGAACGTCTCCGATCGTCAAAAAAATGCCAGCGCGACGGCGCCACGGGGCTACACAGCACCCCCCCAGGTTCCGGAAAAAACATAGCTTCTCTGGATTTTTCTCGAGCTCTTGATCCTTTGCCAGAGAAGCTATGATTTTGCTACCCCTAAACTTGAAAACCCGTATATCATTGTATATTTATTTTATGAAAAACTACTTGAATGAAGCCCTTCTGGGTATTTGTTTTACGAATTCTCGTGTAGACCCTTAAAAACACGTTTTAAACACATTGAACGGTTCAGATCGTCGAAATTTGATCTGGAAATGAGAGTCTCACACTTTAACAAAGTATCGGATCCGACGTAGGAAGTGGACTGTATTAATCAGCCGTACGTAAGGGCAGGGTTGGGAGATCTGATATGGAAAGGAGTGTCTCTGATCCAAATCTAATCCGTAATCTATCATTCTTAAAATTAAGGTGAATCTAAAACATTCGACAAGTAAAAAAGACACTTCCTTCAATAATTTATGCATGTATGTATTGTGATGGATTAATAATCATGTGATAAGATCTTTACCGACAAAAATAAAAAATAAAAAGCATGTAATAAAGGATGTTAGAAAGACAGGGAAAACCTTGGATATGGGTAAACCCCCTTCCTTAGTTGCCGAACCTAAGTCACATAATTCATGCGTACAACATGAAAGCGTCCTTAAAACACCTAACCTACTAGAATCCGTGAGTGCGAGGATTGATTGCCCAAGCACAGTGCGAAAATTGAGAGTGAGAGCGGGAGTCATTTTGAAGAATTATGTGACTAAGTACCAAACTGTAACGCAAAACCCAACTCGCTCGATTTAAATTTTGCTAGTGCAACTGTTCAGACTTCAGAGCTACAAACTATACGATGTAGGAGTATTGTAAACACAGGACACCGGATCTGGAGTAATTATTAAGTACTTGAGGCACCGCCACGTGGTTCCCCAACAGTCATCTCCACTACACATTCTTGTAGGGTTCATGCATGATCCACTTAGTGCTAGGCTCCACAGAAATATGTGATGAAGAGGGGCATTGGGCACCACGCTACGTTACTCCAAGACCATTGAATAATTTTTCCACCGGTCACCCAAATGAAATTAGACTTCACCGTGCCTAATACACACGTCAAGTCTATTTTAGTGGACTTTTGATGTAGTTTTTGAGTGCATGAAATGGTGAGCGCTCTTTCTCTCAATTTTAATTTTAATGATCTGTGATTTGGAACCAAAGAGGTTCGGATTTTTTTTTTTTTTAATCATTCGTCAGTCCTAATCTATTATATGGGGAGGGGGGAATGAGACTCGATCCCGGGATGCAATGTGGGGTATCGCATGAGCTAGCCATCACTTGCAGGTTCGGATTTATTTGAATTTTGAATTTTATGAAAAATTTGGCTCTCATTTCTCCCAATACCAAATGATTTCGATCCATTGCTAACCACAATAAATAGAAGTCCAGAAAAATTTGCCAGTCTGCAATCCAACCCATAACCTGTGTGGAGGCCACCCCTTAGTTTCGTCGGCCCATTCCATTTTGCGGCCCGAACCCGGCCCAATTTTCTTGTCTAACTTCATCAAGGTTGATCACACATGCAGCTCCATCACATCCCTGGCTTAACTTTTATCCTGGACAGGGCCGGCTTTGAGATTTAGGGGGCCTAAAACGATTTTTTTCAAATTGGGCTCTCAACTCTCAATATATTGTAGTTAAAACTTAAAACTACTTAGGAAAACAAAAAGCTTTCATAAAAAAAAAGTCATTTGAAAGCATAACTACTACACAAACATATAAAATTGGAGGCCCCAAAAATTAGTCAAAATTTGGGAGCCTAAAGCGGTGGTTTTACGGGCTTTAGCCCAAAGCCGGCTCTGATCCTGGACAGCCGTTTCTTTAAAACTAGCAGAAAAGAATACAAAAAAGCATCTTCATTTTCAAGTTGAATCTCATTTTCCGTAGGTTTATTTCCCAGAAGTTTGTCATCCTCAAAGGTGCGTGAGCACTGCTGCTTAGTTATTCTAAGCTCTTTTGGTTGGCAATTTCATGTCAAAACACGTACTCTCTCCGTTCGAAATTGCAGGTCACTTTTGGAAACTTCAACTTTTTTTTTAAGCCAACATGCAATAATTGCATTCAATATATGCATTCACATTAAATAGATTCAATAATTTCCAACAATGCCCTTATATTTCAACTTTTGAATGAAATGATTGTTGTTGATAAAAGGGTTATTTTGGAAGATTGAATAAATTTTGTTTTGACTTTTCAAAGAGGACTAACAATTTGAACATCCCAAAATAGTATAAGTGACAAGTAATTTGGAATGGAGGGAGTATTTACATGTATTTCTTTTTATCTAGTTGTATTTTCTTTTCATTATTGTTTTAAAGTGCCTATATAGGATGTAGAATGGAATCATTGTGTCTTGTAAAGAGGAAACGAGCGTCATATGTTAGCCAAAGGGTTTGGCATTCAAAGACCTTCTTTGAGATCTCCAAAAAGTGGCTTGAACCACTCTCAGGCCTATATCCAACTAGCGCCACTGTGTTGAAAGGGCTCGAAAGCTGCTCGAGTCGGTTCTGTGTGAACTGCAGAAATCTATAAGTATAACATTTTATGTCCAAACGTTCTACCCACGAAAAACACCAGCCCCTAACATTTCAAGTGAGAGAAAACTTTCTTGAGGCTTCGTTTCTTTGTATCTTGGAGTGATTGAAAGATCGATTGATTGATATTCGTTCAAGTAATCTCCAAGAGGTTTACATCGCATTCAATCTAAACGGTTGAATTGCTATCGGTGGATTTCCGGAAGTGTAATCGGAAGGCTTGAAGATTCGAAGCGGTTGTGGTCAAGCACTGGGTATGGTGAACGACGAGTTGGGTATCAGTCTTGAGTCAATTATGAGGATCTCAATTGTATCGCAAGGTCAATTGTACCCGTACAATGTTTTTCTATAGTGCTTGATTCCTTCTCATGAATTTTTTACCCATCTAGAATTTTCGACGTATATCTATTGTTCATCATACTTTATTCATTTTCTACATATTGCTTGGTGATTGGTTAACAAGGCACTAGGGTTTTTCAATTTTCTGGGGTGGATAGTAATTGAATTGGGATTAGATAGGGATGTTTGTGGTTCACAATACCTGTTAGATACAATTAATATAGCTTTATGTCTCTAATCCTTGTGATGGAGACGAGACAAGGACATTGTATAATCAACTTTTTCTGGCTAATTTCTCTCTGATTGTATTGACAAGAAAATGTGTTGCTTTAATGGTAATAAATATCTGGAATTCCTTCTTCAATATTGGGTTCAAGTTTGGATTCTTGTGTTTTGGAACTCTTGTGATGTAATTGTTGTTCTGGACTTTGTATCAGACCTGAATGTCTGCTTTTCTCCTCTTCTGGGTCTACGTTGGCAGCTCGTCACCCTATACCCTCCTTTAGATTTCGAGCGGCATATGATTGTCCTTTCTAAGGGTGTCAACATAGTTGAAATGCTTGGTTTAGGTTGTGATGTCTTTTGCTCTTATCCCTTTAACCATTGTAATCGGTTCCGTTTCTTGTGATTAATAAAATTTCCTTGCCTTTCAAAAAAAAGTTGTTTGGTGACTATTGTGATAAACATACTCTTTCGTGTTCGTAGCACACACAGTGACACTCCTTACATATCTTTTACGTACCCAACTTAGCTGCGGTGGCCATGGGATCTCTTGCAAACGAGTAACAACTATGTGGTGCTAAGAGCAATACTTCATAATGAATATGCAAACCTATCTACCCATCCATTTATTGCGGAAAAGGTGCATTATGTAATAAGCCAATATAACCAACACATGATGTAATTAAGCCAATATTATTAATTTTCAAAGAACGTAATTTTGGGGTTTATTCACATGCATACATGCAAATTTCATGAATCTATATTCTGAAATGTATAACAAGAAACTACATCATAAGTCAAAGGGGGATGCCAAGTAACCAAATATTAATTATTATTTCAGCAGACAAATTTGTAGTACGTATTATATTTAATTATATAACGAGGTATTTCAAACCAATCAAATTTTGTACAGAAGAGAACATTTAATTTTGTTTTCGGTTCCTATCAGTGTTATCATAAGTGGTCTTCACAAGAAGACAATTTTTGTTGGGGACCACTACAAAATACTACTATAAATATTTTAGAGGTACACGAGAGTGGGACAAATATAGATACATGCACATGACCATATGAGTAAATGAGAGAGGGAGAGAGGGACATGGTCCAAACAATATCTAGGTTCTATTGTTTTAACTGCTGGAGATGTGACTACGCAAACAACTTTAAAACACAACTTTTGATTAAATTATGTCCGGAACTTTTTAGTGCGCATGGGTTTACATGCATCAAATTGTTCCGGACATAGTTGTATACGGAATTGTGTTTTAAAGTTGTGTGCATAAACTTTCCCTACCAAAAATTCATGAGCCTTAAAGTTTATAAGGTGACTTTTGATATAAATGTGTCTGGAACCTTCTGATGCGCATGGGTTAACATGCATCGAATGGTTCCGGATACAGTTGCAGACGGAGTTGTGTATTGAAATTGTGTGGATAGACTTTATGTACCAAAAATTCATGGGCCTTAAAGTTTACAATAATTCCTTCTGCACCGACGGGAATGCACCGACCGCGTACTGACCGCGTCGCCGACACCATTGTGGGTCCCAACCGATCGATCCGAGCCGTTCATCCTTCTCAAAATCGAATTTCGAGTGGGCCTACGCGGGAATCAAGGCAATCGGACCGCTATATGATCTCGATCCAAAACCACCCCATTTCATTCAAATTCGGATCGATCAGTTGGGACCCACAACGGCGTCGCTAACACCGTCGGTACGCGGTCGGTGCATTCCCGTCGGTGCAGGTAGAAGGATTCTAAATTTTATAAGGGAGACTTTTGATATAATTGTGTCAGAATCTTCTGATGCACATGGATCAACATGCATCAAATAATTTCAGACATAGTTGTATGTGAAATTGTGTTTTAAAGTTTTGTGCAGAGACTTTCCGTACCAAAAACTCATGGGCCTTAAAGTTTATAAGGTGACTTCTTTTCCTGTAAAAGTTTGTCATTTGTCTTTATCCTAACCCTTTTGTAAACTTTTACTCCTATTTTTCTTTGACGTGGTGTCCCCAATAACCCTCCTCTTGTATATGTCATGTAAGCAGTGTTCTAAAAAAAAAGGTCTGGAAGGCTGAGTACTCACCTCCTAGGCGTTAGAAGGTCCCTTGCCGACTAGCCCAACTAGGCGCCGAGTACTCGACCCTAGAAGTTAGAAGGTGACCGACCGCCCTGGGAGTCCTAGCGAGTTTTAGAACCTTGCGTGTAAGTACCAGATTCTGAGTCTTAGAGGTAACAATCTCAACAGGGAGTGATTGAATGGGATTTAAAAACCATTAATCATTCAATCTACCAGTGAATTCAAATTTGAGATCTGTTAAAAGAGAACTCGAGTTGTTTTTTATAACTCCGGCATCTTACACACGCCTCGATTAATCTTGAGAGACCAAAGTCATTTTTCACTTACAGGAGGCCTAGGAGCAAAGCATCTTTGAGTCTAGTTGTTAGTTAGCTTTCTTTAACTATCCAGCCTTATTTAAGTCCACAATCTGCTCTATCTTGTTCAGTCCCAACCTGACAGATATGCTGAGTCTCTCCCATTAAATGCATCCTGCAAAAAAAGCTACTCCTAACATCTTATACTGACAAGTGACAACCCCCTACCACCACATTATTCCATTCCCATTTTACCCTCCCCACCCTTTTAACAACTTCACAGGCAATTGACATCCTCAGCCAAATTGGCTATATATTCATTCCTATTACATATTCCACACAATTGACATCTTCCATTCCCATTTTACCCTATGAACCCAATTCAATCTATCACAGCTTCAATGCCTTCTTCCCTAATGACCAAACCAGTTGTAGCCAAACAACTTGGAGAGCTTCTTCAAGAGCAACAAGAGCCTTTTATACTAGAAATCTATCTCCTTGAAAAAGGGTACTTGAAAAGGTCAGCTAATTGGGGTCCAAAAAACAAGAGGAGTTGTTCCAAGATTGTGAAAGCTGTGTTTAACAAGCTTGTTTTATCCATTAGAAATACCCGGAAACCGAAGAATTCGGCGTGTGGAGATGGGAGTTATGGTGCTTGGGAAATTGGCAGGAGGAGCAACCAGGACACGGTTGATTCTGACAGATTTTCCTCTGCTAGTGGAACAACGGTGTTCCATTCTTGCTCTGGGAGTGATACAGAAGACAGAACTGGTTCCCTGCAACCTGATAGTGTGTTATCATTCAAAATTGGCAATCTTGTAAAGGAAAAAGAGGTATAGAGCTACTACCATTTTTTTGTCATCGATACTGCACATTCAAGATAGGAGTTTAATTGCTATTCCCGAGAGAGAGAGAGAGAGGAGGAGCTTAATAAAGCTTAGTTCCGATAAAATCAAGGACCGAGAATTTTAGCTTACTGGTGGCGAATATATGTACTGAAAATAACAATATAAAGATGAGCTAGCACAATACGAAACATGATAAAACATGACACAAACTCTGAAATTGTGTTTAATTTATTTTCTTGGTAATGAGCAAGTATCTGTTTTGTTTTGTTTCATCAATAGTATTGTTTCAATACAAAAAGAGTACTGGTTGAAGTCAAAGTATGTCATTTATTTTTTTTCTCGTTTTAGATTCTTATATATTTTTTTTAATATTCACCTAGGTCATTGGACTACTTATTTAGGTCTCCTGTTATGGGAAAAAAGAGAGTTGAACAACTAATTATAATACTGAAAATTACGAAAAAGTCAACTGGTGGCGGGATTATAGAGTTTAGTCGAAAAACAAAAAAAAAAAGTACTTTAGTAATAGCTTTTTTTTTTTTTTGAATCGTTGCAGTGATGGCCGTAACCACTATTCACCCCTGACTCTATCCTTGCATAAAATTAGGCCTTCGTACAAAAACAAATAGTAATGATGTGTCAACTGAGTGTCTGCTTTATTTGTATTTACCATCTGATGCGACAGCCAAACCACAAAGACATGTCTAATATTCAAGGTTATGGAGTGTGCCACATCAGATGGTGAATAAAAGAGAGAAAACCAAATGGGAGCATGGCATATTTGACAAAAATATTGATTCAATTTAAGTATTGACAAATACAAATTTAACAGATTGATACAGATAGAAGGCTTCCATGGAGATGCAGGGAAGAGAGTAATAAGGAACTTAGCCCTATCTCAGTACTAGAAGAAGTACCTTCCCATGAAAATTCACAAGTTCTTTCAAACAAGAGTAAGTCTCTTTTTGTTTATCCATCTGCTAAAAACTTGGGCAGTTTTTGAAAAAAATTGCCAAAATTGAATGGTCATTCTGGAGTGCGATTTTGTTCCTGGAGGATCAATACACTTTTTTGGTAATAATGGGATTAGTTTGTGGTGAGACCCATACTTTTTCCACCCATCAGAGCGAGAGTAACGTTCACTCTCATTTACTGAGGCGGAACAAAATCACACTCGTTACGTTCACCAACTTTCGAGCGAGATAACCGTATTTTTTAGTGTACTAGTTTCGTTGTCATCAATAAAATCTTCTAGCGTTTTGACAAAAAAAAAAATCATTCCAGGTAAGAAAGACTTCATTATCTCACATATTGCTGCTTCTAACTCTCTTAGCCTTTTACTTGTGAATGAAACAGGTCAAAGAAATGCCAAAACAAAGGACTCCATGCTAGCAATTCCCTTCTGTAAATTCATGTTTGAGTCACCAATAGATGAACCAAGTACTGATACTCCTTCTCAGTACTTAACAGGGAAAAGGGTTTCGCAACAATCGAAACAGCTGCTGTTCGATTGCGTGAGGGAGTTGTTGGAGGGTTATGGATCGGAGCGAGGAAGGAGGAAAGAGTTGCTGGAAATTATGGGGCCTTTGGAGATTTGCAAAATCCTCAGTAAGGATATAAGGACATGGAATGAGTTATCTGGGAATGTAACTAACACAAGACAACTGCTGCATTCGGATTTTGCAGCTTCGGCTGAAGAATGGAGGGGTTTCGATATACAGATGAGGGAAATTGGTGCTGTAATTGGAGATGCCATTATGGAGGATATCATTGAGGAGATTGTTGTGGACATGATTGAACTATTAGAGAGGGGAAGGTTTAATGAAGATCCCAACAAACGGATCTTAGGTGGGTGTTGTACGGTAGGTGTTGTGCGGCAAAACTATGTCGTCGTGCTTGATTTTTGGGCACACCTTCAAAGCTTCCAAGAGCCTTGTTTGGAGGAAGAAAAAACCACTACAAAGTGCCTAAACCCTAAACTCTACGTGCCCAAACCCGAAGTGCCTTAATCCAAGTGCCTAAACCCACTATACCCTACCCCAAAGAGCCTAAATCCCCTAAATATGAACCCCAAAATTGAATCTCAAAATTAATTCTCCAAACAGGGCCCTTGAAAGCTTCAGAGATGTGCCCAAGAAAATAAGCAAAACGACGTAGTTTTACCGCACAACACCTCCCCGGATTCCAAACACAGGCTAAGTCTTTCTTTAATGGACATGGCATTACCTACTGCCCAGTTCGTCCGTCTTTTATTTTTCGTTTTCTTAGCGAAAGTCAATATTGTTAGAATAATTAGATTAGCACCGTTGGGCCAAAGGCTTCTCGGCCTGTCCAGTTCTTCCATTCTTCAATCATTATGTTCACTGGGTTGTGATACCTTAGGAAAATCTCCTAAGAAAAGAGGTTATAGTTAGTGTACTTACCTGTATATTCCTTAGCGTGTATGTATATCTCTACATGATAAAGTTCTTGGGTTATATGTGTGTAAAATGGAAAACGGAGGATTAATGTGCAGATGTTGATGTTTTAACCACCAACAAGAAAATCATATCTTCAAATAAATAAATGGCACTTCAACGAGCCTTTACCAATCCAAGGCTCGAATAGTTCAAGAACAGCTCGGATCATTTGTAACTCTACCTGCACATGCTGGGAAACTACCAACGATCTGCAGATCTTCACTACAGGGAAAGATGCAATTGTCATTATGATTTGGCATGGGATTACAAAAATTGTCCAAAAAGAATAATAGTAGTACATGACTTTCCACAGAACTTATCAGAAAATCTATTCAACTGGGCATCGGAAAAAAACAGGGCATTGTCAAGATGAAATTATTGCTCGATGCTCATCCAAAACCGCGATTAAACAGGCTCCTTAGTCCTTCCTACGAACTTTTAACCTTGTCACTTGTCAGTATAAAAATCCATCTTGAAAGTAGAAACTGCCGAGCTTCATCTCCGACACCAAAAAAAAAAAAACACTACTTTTTACACCCTATAAAGGCAGAACTTGGAGAGAAACACCGCCTTTTGCGATAGACATCAGAAACAAGGGAGGGTACAAAACTTGTCTGCAAATTATGGTAAGGAAAAACGATACACTACAGAAAATAACCAAACATATCCTGCCAATGTAGTTGACAAAGGCGCAAGACAGTTCGTTTCCGTTAATGCATTACAGGTAGGACATTACAAAGAAGTATCAAGTGATCTACTGAATCTCACCATCCTCCCCAAGCTCGCCATCTTCAAGCTCCTCGTACCCACCATTTCTACGCGAACCATCTCTGTGATCTCTCTTGTGTCTTTTATGCTTGCTTTCACTATCTGATTCAGGTGAATATGCATGCTGCCAAGGCAAATCAGAAAAGCGTTACCAAAGATATTGAACTCATCACAGTCAGATTCAGGGCCCGTTTAGTTCACTGTATTATTTTCTTATGGCTTAAAAATAGGCAAATAAACTTGTTGGGAGGGGTCTCGGTCGCTTATATGCTTATTCAAGAATATCAACGAGCAATGCGTAGCCAAACAAGTTTGCCCATTGCATATGACAGAGCAATGCGACCCAAACAGTCCCTTAAAACTTCACATCATTCTTTACACAAATTTAACTACCTTCCTCGATTTTCTACGGTCGCTGCCATGCCGACGTGATTTCCTGGAATCCTCTTTTTCATCCTTGTCAGAACTGATATCGTCAGCTGAACTGTGATGCCGCCTGCGATGCTTTCTATCTCTGTCTTTCTCCCTCTTCTTCTCTTCTTTGGGGCCATAACTGTCACTCACATCCATGGTTTCGCTATCTTCTTCATCCTTCTTAGACCGTTCCTTGCCCTTCTCTTTTTCACGTTCACGTTCACGTTCACGTTCCTTCTCTTTCTCCCTCTCCTTTTCCTTTCTCTCTTTCTCCCTCCTCTTTTCTTTCTCCTCTCTCTCTTTCTCTTTTTTGGCCTGCGAAGACAGAAAAAGGCAGAAAGCATCAAACTGAGAAGTCATGGACTTCCACACTAGCTCATACAGATTAAAAATGCAAGCCCAAACCAAGGACAAACCTAAATTATATAAACGATCATTAAAAAACAACACAAATTTACTGGAAAACCATTTAAACAGGAGAAGGTATCGGACTAGGAAAAACAGATCCATACATGTAATGCATCCATATGCATAATAAACTAACGTAGTCACACGCATACACGAGGTAGTGTACCTAGATGCATATTTAGAATTTAGCAACTATAATAGACATCAATTTGATGGAACAATTATGTGCATAAATCACATGTGTGGAACACACTTCCAACATTTTACGGAGGTAATTCTTTGAGTCAATATTTTAATATCAATAAAACCTAGTTATTACAGTTAAACTAAAGTCTAAAACTGCTGAATAAAATAATCACATATTAGATGTGCCGAACAAGAATTGCTAGATTTGGATCTCAACCACTCCCAAGAACATGGGAAAAAGAAACGAGCAAAAAGATAAAAAAGATAACAAGCCAAGGCATGGGTCGACTAGAGAAGAAAACTGTAACCAAATTCCCAAGCTAAGCAACAACGATGAACCTCGCCAGCTCAACACTGACCAAAATAGATTCAGTCGGCATAGAGACGAGAGACAATAGATGTAGTCGGCAAAACACAGATCAGGTACCACCGAAGAAAGAAAACCACCACCAAGGTGCAGACACCAAGGCTTGTTCAGAAGTCCATGGACTTCATCGCCAGATGCCACTCTGCCAGTAATGCTGATGTTTGTAGTCGGAGTGGTATCCCCATATTAACTTCAAACTTCAGCTTCTATCTGTGATCTATATCAACCACTATTTGTTTCTGTAGGTTAGATTAAATCCTTCCAAGATACATCTACAGAAGTGTGCCGCTATTGCATTATTAACAAAGCCAAAATCTTCTATTACTCTTTTTTTCATGCCCCAAATGTTATCATAACATATATTTCTGCTTTGAAATATTTGGAATTAGGGCTGCAAATGAACCAAACTATTCACGAACTGTCAAGGCTCAGCTCAGTGAGGGCTTGTTCTAGATTCGATTCGTTTACTAAACGAACAAAACCCAAGCCTCATTTTTAGGCTCATTGCAAAGACGAGCCAAACCCAAACCCGAGAATATTCGATTCAATAAAGCTCACGAACCTGGTATCAAAAATCAAATGATACTTTTTTGGAAGACTTATTCATAGACAATATTTTAGTGAGGCACATATCCTTTGTAATAGAGCTACCATATAAGGTTTTTGTTAATCATGTTCTTGATGGATTTTATTCTTTTAACATAGCTATATCGCAAAGAAATATTCAGTTCGTTTGTGTTTAATAAGCTAAGCTTGAGCTTCGAAAATTTTAAACGAGCCAAATTTGAACCTGAATTCAGCTCGATTCAGTTAGTTAAACATAAATGAGCCGAGCCTGAGTATCAAATATTTTAGACGAGCCGAACTTGAGCTCAATTGTTCAGTCTCGAATACCCAAGCCAGACTCGGGCCACACCAATATTTCATCGAGCCTAGCCAAGCCTAACAGGATTCAATTCAATTCGGCTCGTTTGCACCCCTATTTGGATTAATTGGTATTTCTGGGACTCAGAATAGAATTTCATTCCTTGAATTACAGGGAAGTAGTGGCACAAGTATGAGTAAAGAGATTTAAAAGTGTCAGGTATAAGTTGAAATAAGAAAATTGTTCTCAAGTTTGGGGTGGAGAGGTCATCAAATCGCGAATTGAATTGAATCGTGAATTGTAACCTACATTTCAAAAATACATTGAAAAGTGTATCTACGCAACTAAATCATGAAAATAGATTGTGAAATTGAAAATTTTAAGCTTTAACCAACATTAAACTTTGTTTTCTATTATTAATTGATGATCACGTGATCCAATACAAAAGAAAGTGTGCATAATAGGGAAATAAATACTATAGAAAAATGTATTTGTGCATATAGATGTTAACAATTCACTATAAAAATGAAAGCTTCGCTTTAACACAATAAAAGTATGTAGCCACATAGGTATGAAACTAGCTTATATGGTAGCATATGCGGGTTGCTATGAAGCACCGACACTTCTAGAGGTCGCCGTGTCCACGTATTGGACACGCCACGTGTCGTATCCCTTAAATTAAATTATTTTTTGGAGGGGGACACTCGGGGGACATGGCATGGACACGCGTGTCCCCCCATATACACACTCTATCGTTGTGTATATGTATATATATGCCTATATATATGGATGTATGTACTGGTATATATATTTCTGTTGAGGTTGTATTTCTTACATTATGTGTGTACGACTATATATACTAGTAATAACAGTGTAGATATCTTACATATCAAAAGAAAAGTGTATATATCTATGTATATATATTGTTATTGCATGCATATATGATTTATTTATACATATAATTAATTATTTATTTATTTATTTTTGCCGTGTCCCCCGTCGTATCCGTGTCCATTTTTTAGAATTCACGTGTCCCGTGTCTGTATCCGTGTCAGTGTCATATCCGTGTCAGTGTCCATGCTACATAGGTGGGTTGGTTTGAGGCTCTGAGCCTAGCTTGGACTGATTTAGAGGATACAAGAATTATACAGATCAATTTTGAAATTACGCATCCATGTTTAACATTATTCACAATCAATATTCACAGCTACTTGTATAAACCTTAAAATTATAGCATTTTACAGACGCTGAGTCTATTGACTCATAGAATAACAAAATATGAAAATTAACTGAAATAAAATAGATAACTCATTAGGTATCTTAGTTGCAATAGGTATCATAGTTGCAAACATATTTAGAATTGACTATTTTAATGTTTAAGAAGAACGAGGAAAAAAGGGTTAACAACATGCTCCGAACCAGAATAAATACCAATCAACAAATGATTAACAAATTTTGCATGGAAATGAGGTTTTCCATACTGAATAGTATATGGTATTACATTCTTGCTTTTCTATAAGAAAAATTAAGGTCAAACAGCAAAAATGGTTTCATATCAGTTGAATGCAACAATTGTGATAAAACTAATTCACCAATAGATTTGTATCCTACCGTGAATGGTACGATTCAACACCGATTTTGTATAAACCTTGATTCACCTATAGATTCATATCGTTTTTTCGTGAATCGTGCGACTCTGACTCAGGCTGTATTAAGGGTGTTATTAGGTACACGAATACGGGATTTGCAACGTGTGAAGATTCGTGGAGGACTCTACCAGCTGCTTCACCAACGTGAAACGTTTGATGTAAATTTGTGCATGACGTGCTTATTGGTAGGGGCTCGTAAAGCAAGCTATTCGATCCTTTATATTTGTGTATTCCACAACAGGTATTTCATATTACCCGTATTATTTTCCTAAAGTGGTATGGACACTAAAATGGATAAAAGCAATAAAGAGAAACTAAGCACTTGAGAAGACATCATAACTTAATATTTTAAAATGTATGGAAACAGCTGAACCGAAAAACAAGTTTCATTAGTAACCTATCAGACTCGAGGTCTTGGTGAGTTGACAATTAAGGTTGGATAGATCCATGATAAACATTTTACCTCCTCTTATATTCTGAAAAATAAAAAGGAAGGAGAAAAATGGCATGGTTCCAAATAGACACTAAAGGATTAATCTGACCAAGAAAAAATACCTTAAAATAAGACCAAATGCAACTTATAATACAAACTCTAACAACATTAGCTGGCAAATAACCAAGTTAGAGCAGGAAGCAAACAGAAGTTAATAGCTTATGGGGCTAACAGAAGATGCTAGCGCAAAAGTATACAGCATGCCAATACCATACATTGTTCAAGTTGCACTAGACGATGCAGGTGCAAGATAACATTTTAACCAGCACAAAGTTGGGCATCAAAATTTCATTCGATAGGCGAGCAAGAGAACAGTACAAAAGACGAAAATGGTTTGTAGAGTCATACGGTACTAATGCATTTACCTTTTCCTCCTCTCGCTTACGCTCCTTTTCTTTTGCCTTTTCCTGTAAGTGTAAGACATGTTCCTCAAAGATCTCCTGGGCAAAACTCTCTTCACCAATCGATCTGAGGCAATAGCATGGCAGCAATTAAAGCATCTTCGGGGCCATCAATAGCAGGGAACATAGAATGGCAGCAAGCAATAGTATCATTTATTTGAAGAAAACATAGAACCAATACCTGTACTCTGAGCTTTCCTCAAATAGTTGTTTGCTTTCCTCCCAAGTAGAAGATTCAGTAATTTCCTGCGACACAACTCAAGGAACTAAGTTCAATAGAATGGTCCTGTGAACCCTTCAGCAAATCATTCCACAAAAGAATTGGTGACTGACATCAGAAGTCACATACCTTCATGCTGCACAAAAGATCACTAAACTCTTTGGCAAGACGTTGACGCTTTTTTGCCTCTTTCTCCTCCTTTTCTCTGGCTCTCTCAAGTAGATCCTCAAATACAAGCTGCAAACAAGTACGACAACATCAAAACCCTTGACAGCAAATGCATGCACATAGGTTTAGACAACGTAATGTCCTCACAATGAATTACTTTCAGAATACATCAAGCAGATTATGTAACGTATTGCAACTAATGGGTAGGAGGACAATAAGGCACAAGAATAAAACATTGCCAAGCATTTACAGAAAAGACAGCAACTGACAGAAGCGTGCCAAGAGGAGGACTAATTGTGTTCAGAAACTAGTCATGAAGAAACATCATCTGACGGATGATCTCATTTGAGGCAGATACAGTTTCAGTAAAAGAGAGGACATTATTTACACATCCAACCCAAAATGTTATGAAAACTAAACTTTATTTGGAGTGTCAAAGCAAAAAGGATACTCAATAGTGAAGAAGATATACCTTTACATTAATATCTGATACTCGAGGTAAACCTACATTCTCCAAAACAGCAGCTTTAAAATCTTCCAAAGTTGACGCTGATGTGATGCTGACCTAAACAATGAAAAGAATAGAAAATAGAAGTACTTGGATCAGCATCAACCGGATGGCCGAGGTAGATGAAAAAAAAGATTAAACAAGGTCCTACCTTCCCCATCTTCACAGCATCTTTTAGTCGAGTTTTGTCATCATGATACTGTCAAATGAACACAGAAGGAGGAACGACACAGTTAATAAAATCAGAAATCCTGAGTACATATTAATGAGAGCACATATGAACAACCAAACATCGACAAGTTAATTCAGGAGATCCAGCAGATTCCAAAAAACAAAAGAAAACCAAATCAAAGACAAGAAGATTTCAATGGCATCAAATTCTTGGATGACCAAATTCAATTCATTGAGTTGTTATCGAAGAGAAACAATAACATAAACAACATACGAAAGAAAACGCGTCAAAGAAATCAACAAACCACGTCAAAATACATTCAAATGAGTGCATTAGATGCATATTACATTACAAAATCCGCACATAAGTCATATCTAAAAGAGTATTAGTGCCCTCATCCATTAATTGCTTATAGTGCTTCATAGAGGTGCAAGATGAGGTTCCCCATCCATCCCATCTCACAGACCTAGGACATGGTAGCATGCTATGAAGCACCACCACTGACACGGTAGATAGATACCAAACGATAAAACATGCAAATAAGCAATTCTAAAAAATGCTATGGTAGAGAACTTTTTCTTTTTCATCTTTGTTTACGGGTGGGGTAGAAAAAAGAGTGCAAGAAGGAAGGAAACCCTATACATAGCCTGTGTCCACAAAGAAGATATTAGCAAATGCCAAGACTTGTCCTATAACAAGTCGGGAAATTCCTTCCCAACTACAAATAGGAAGATCCAAGCTTTTAGACATTCTACTCTCTCCACATAAACGACAGAATGGGAGCCTTTCCTCTCCTCTCTGCCCGAGCAACTATAATGCTAACAAGCTAACAGAATGGAGGAGGGCATCCAGGTGCTTTGAAATTGTTACAGAAATCCAAATGAAGAATTGAATAGTCCACTAGCCCAGGATATCAACACAACCTTTTGTGAATCGTGAATAAGCTGAGAAGCAGTGTGATTTCAAAGAAATATGAGCAAAGAACTATCAAGGGAAATTGTTTTAGGCCTCCTATGAGCTATGCCTATGTTACATGGATCCTTCATTTTGGCTGAAGTAACCGTGTCCTGTGTCTGGCACGCGTATCCATTTTGGTCACTCAGATCCTCTAATTGTATGATATTTAGAGAAAAAGAATGCGAAATTATCTACAAAAGCGATATTTATAGACTTTCACATGGACATGAAACAGAAAAAATGCATTTTTCTTAACTCTTCTTGTTTTTGGTCACTCAGATCCTCTAATTGTATGATATTTAGAGAAAAAGAATGCGAAATTATCTACAAAAGCGATATTTATAGACTTTCACATGGACATGAAACAGAAAAAATGCATTTTTCTTAACTTTTCTTGTTTAAATACATTACTAAGAATAATTTACAATACATAACCTGCTCTAGTAATGCAATATATACTACAAACAAGTGTTCAGGATGTGTCCCCATACCCGTACCCCGTTGTGGGGCACATATCCCAGTACCCTAAGATTTAAGTCTAGGAAGGTCCGATGCTTGGATATGCACCCGCACCCAATACTCGTACCTGAGTCCATAGAACATAGCCTATGAGTATTGAAAAGAACGATTGATGGAGCAGTCCCTAATCTCTAGACTGTATGGACCAAGCTTGTGTGGCTTAGAGAGACAATGAGAACAAATCTGAGACACACCTTCCCTCACACGTGCAGCCCAGTTGAACGGCTAAGCCAGAAGACAATAAAGAGACATGTCCTGGGCAGGAACCCAGTCCATGAGGCCACCTAATACCTGCCTCTATAGTCTATACCATGTTGGAACATTGAAGACATTCAAACCAAAACCAATTGCCAACGGGCATACTGGCAGAGTACCCTCTGGCCAACTACCATATAGAAGGTTGGGAAAGGCGAAGGGGACAAGTCTCCAACAATTTTGTTGCCAAACAATTTTATGACAATAGTTATGAAATCCACACTCTATTCAAGTATTTTGATCATGTTAGACCATGAATATGAATCTTACTCTCAAAGATGTCGGTTAGATTTCACTCCACTCCATCATTACATCATAAAGAACCTAAAGCTATGATAGGATGATCAGAATAAATGCAAAGGAAAGGATATCTCACTACAAGAAATAACACTACTAGACTGAAGATGAGGTGTTAATGTGAAATGAATCCTACTTCCAAAGATGCCTGATTAGATTTCAGCCCCTCACTTCATTATAAAAGATGTCGGATTAAATTTCAGTCCATCACTTCATTATAAAAAATCAAAAGTTGTGATAGGGTGGCAGGAATCAATACAAAGAAATGGATATTTCATCACAAGAAATAACACTACCAGACTAAGATGTGTTAGTGCCATTCAAGATTATCCATAAATTCTCTGCATTTCAGTGATAAATTTTAAATACTGTGACCCATCCCAATTTGGTCTTAAATGATTCCTAATCCTCCAGGAACATGAAATTCCATGGATAGTGGGGATCCAACAACTGCTTCATGGTGGAGGGTGATTCTCAAAAAAGTTCACTAAAGACGAAGAAAGTTCAAAAACAGCAGTTTCCAATGTATTTAGTGTCTTTATGGTCGTCTTATCTATATTTTTTTCAACTTCAGTCCATATTTTTATGCTTTTTCGTATCCTCCAGTCCAGAAAAATGAATAATCCTAAAACTTGAGAGAAACAGCTAACAGGAGTGACCATGTAACACTTAGCTATTGCTATTTGTACCAAGCATTAGACCATGGGGACCCGGAATCTCATTCCCATCCCTCTTCAGAATTCTTGCCATCCAAACTAATGAGCATAAAGAAGTAATGTGCGACAAAAGAGTCCGGAAGGAAGCTCGGAGTTCCTAAACTAGTGCTCTGGAACGTGGATACGACTTTGAACCTGCTAGGGTACCAAGAATTCTTTGGCAGCTAAAAATTATGAAAACACCGGGAAGCCTTTCCCAGTTCAAATGTATTTCAATAGTTAAAAGTGCCAGGATGCAGTCATGAACTTGAGACTAAAAGGCTTTTCAACATTAATGAATCAGTAATTATTAAGATGGTGCTGTCACAAGATTTCATAATCCAAGGAGAGTTTAAAATAGTTCTTCGGCCTGCAAACTTCAATTCTGAAGAAACATCTGAATTTCATACACAAAAATAATCGACATTTAACTGGCACAAGCCTTACATTCCAATCTTCTAACAAAAATTTGGACTATTGCCTTGATTTTACTCGTATAGACAACGTAAGGATGCTCAACCGATTGTCATTACCCAAGATTGTTGACAAAACCTGTACATTAATTTTTTCCAGGACACCAAACTCCAGAAGGTAGCGAAGGAGGCAAAGAGAGGGGGGGAGGAAAGGACTCCAACAGCCAACAAAGATGATAAATAAGGTGACAGATTCAATTCAAAACTATGGGAGTCAAACTAGGTTGTGGTCTTACCTTCAAATCAATTGATAGTTTTAAAAATGCAAACTAGCATTTAGCATCAACTAATGACAATCTTAGGATGACTGAAATGGATCTTATTTTTGCAAAACTAATGATGGACACAGGTAGTGCATTAATTGCCTTTAAGTACCTGCTTCTCTAGTTCTTCAGCAATGTCCTCAAATAAATCTTTTGGTGTAGAACCAGACGTATTCAGTGCAACAGCCTGATATGGTGCAGAATCCTTGACCTACATTTAACGATAATGAGAACAACTCTTTGTCCGAAAAAGAGTGACACAATGAAATGTAACAGGTTAGCTACCTTCATACAATAATCCCGCCAGTGAGTTTTAGCTGTGAGTACACCAGCAGCAACATGTTCTTCCATCATCTTACGGAACTCATCACGGTTTTTCCTTTCAGCCCGCTTCAATTGTTCCTGAAGTCAACGATAAAATTAACGACAGTGATCACAACCAACCTATGTGTCAATAGGGATTTAATTAACTACCTTCTGTATCTTTTTTTGCTCTTCTTCCTCCTTCTCCAAATCACGAATATATTCCTGCCAGAACAGAAAATGTAAGCTTAATATTCCACTGTAAACAATCAGAAATCTATATATTCCACTGTAAACAATCAGAAATCTATATATTCCACTGTAAACAATCAGAAATCTATATAAGTTAATTCACCTGGAATATTAATCTATATATTCCACTGTAAACGATCAGAAATCTATAAGTTAATTCACCTGGAAAATTTCAAAGCGGTCAATTTTTTCAATACGCGAACATCTTTCATCATCTTCTAACCGATCTTGAACTTTTCTCCACTGGGTGTTCACCTGATAATATAAAAACATAGTAAAAGCTTCTAAATTGCCTTTTTCTACTTCACATGAAATCTACAGGGAAAAAAAGTGATGAATTTTTATAGGAATCGAGGTCCTAGAAATACTTACCTTGATAAATCCACAGGTTTCCAAATACTGCCTGAACTCTAACCTATTTCGCTTATACTCCTCCTGAGCCTTTTCTTTTTCCTGCATTCAAACCCAATGATATGACCGGTAAGAAAACAAAAACAAGCCTGATGTTCCAATCGAGTGGGTTGTCTACACGAATAACTTTTGCAGGGTCAGTAACTAAATGCTAAATTAAATCGAACAAACTTTAATAATTTTTACAACTCATTGAAAGTTAGGTCTTCCCATCCCCCTAGAATTTCCATTAACCCGACTTGAAACTAATCAACAAATTATTACCATTGGCATCGACTTGAAACTAATCAACAAATTATTAACATTGGCATCCGCAGAGGTTGAAGGATGTGTGCATTGGGACCAACAATTACTACCTTTTTCTGAAGATCCACCAAGTAGTTTTTGAACAGATCTTCACGTTCTGCAGGTCGATCTAAGGCCTTGAACCGCTCATCTTCTTCAAACATACTTACAGCTTTGCTGATCATGCAAAAAGTGTGACAATAAATTAAAGATACCTTGCACGTGATTGCAGTAGCAGCTACTACGTGATCATGACTAAAAAGGGGTTACTATAACCCCGAGAGAATGAGATTACCCCCATCTTGTGTTTGATGTAAGTTCCTCACACTCCTGCTTGGAGGAAATATAAAACTTGCATTATAACTAATTGGAAAAAAACAAAAGAAAATAACCATAGCAACAGTTATAGTAATGATATGTTCTATTTTATTCAGTTAAAATGATAGTGTCGGAAATAGCTCGGGTAATCATGCAAGTGAGGTAAGCAACGTACTTCCAACATCTTTGCAAACTCTTCACGTGCTTTTTTCAGCCTCAAGCGCCTTTCCTCTGCCTCCACCTTCTTCCTTTGGCCCAAGTACTTCAGCAGAATACAAACACAATTAGTAAAAGAGAGGGTGTATTTACATATTACGAGTATATATTTGCAAATGATTCCATTATAAATCAAAGGACAAGCGGCAATAGGAGGCTATGTGACTCATTCTGTGCATGAGCAAATTTAAAGCTTGAAACAATTCTTACCTCATTGAATACCTGCTTCCGCTCCCCAAGTGTTTTTAAAGCACCATATCTTTTGTCATTAATTATCACTCGCATTGTCTGATGTCACATTTCCATCAAACAAGAGTCAGAAGGGAAAATAGATTACAAGAGGAAATGGGGAAACCATAATTACCTGCTCCCAAGTCCAGTTAGACTCAACATTTGCTGACTCCAAAAGTGCTTTAAAAGCATTTCTGGCTTCCTATAAAAAAATAAAAAAAATAGATGTTGATGGAAAAGATAATCATGGAACGCAATAGCTTAAAAAGTAAATTAAACAGAGCCTTGTTTCATGTTAGTACCTGTTTGGTGGCATACACCAAAAGTTCGTCCTCGACAGGCTTCTCCTCTAATGGTGTCACGTTGATCTTTCCAGCAACTGCCATTCCCTTCTTTGCTTCCTGCAGAGTCATGCCACAACTGGACACACTAAGAACTTGTACGCCAACATGCATGCCTAATTGCCTCCCTATTGATTAAGGAGGTCTAATGTGCCTTGGGAAATGGTTGAGCCAAAAACTAAGCTAACTACTGTCAAATGAGTAAGAAAGAACTCAAAACTAAGCAACCACAATTTATGTTCTTCACTAGGTCAACCATGTTCAAGAAAGAAGGGGCTTCCATCAAAATTATTGGTTCACATTATACGGCAGACTTTAAGAAGTTCATTTGGGAGACTTACATTGTGAACGAAAAAGCCTATAGTTAGTAGAACAGGATGTGTCAAACAAGAAATTATACGCACGCATACAGGTATTAGAAAGGCGTAGAATCAAGCATTTTGGTCTAAGATAAGACTGAGTAAATTCTTTCGGATTTTTTCTACTAAATCCTGCCATGGGCTACAACGATACAAGTCGGTGCTAAATCTCTATCTATTCTATCTATAAAGGGAGAGCACACTTAGGGTTGGCAATGGGGACGGGGCGGGGCCGGAGACTACTATCCCCGTTCCCGATCCCCGAATCCCTCCCCCATCCCCGTCCCCGCCCCGATCCCGAATGGGGATTATTTTCTCCCCTCCATCCCCGCTCCAAACGGGGAACGGAGATCCAAAACGGGGATTCGGGGAATTTCCAATATTCCATAATTCAACATATCGCCAGCCTATATAAAAAAAATAATAATAATCCAGCATATTCATTCCACAAGAGCATCTAAATTCCAAATTTCCAATCCACAGTAGTACTAAAAAAGAATTTATCATGATTCATGAGCCATTAGAGGCAACAACCTATCAGATATGACTCATGAGCCAACAACATTATAACAAAATATCATGAAGAGAACAGACAGACTTTAAGCAACACCAGTTCATAGTAGCAGTAGCTAGTAGCTAGTAGCCATAAAAAAAAATACCAAACACAGTAGTAAAGCAGTAACAACAACACTATAGGTTACTTTTTCTTCGGTACCTCAAACCCTAAATATATTATTATTATTATTATTATTATTATTATTATTATTATTATATATATATTTAATATATAAAAAAACGGGGATTCGGGGACGGATCGGGTAGGATTTGGGGGCGGGGCGGGGATCGGATCGGATTCGGGGCGGGGATACACCTATCCCCGCATCCTACCCGATCCCCAAATTTTTTTAAAAAAATCCCCATATCCTACCCGATCCCCGAACGGATCTCCAAAATGCCGATCCATTCGGATCGGGGATTGGATCGGATTCGAACGGGTCGGATGAAATTGCCATCCCTAAGCACACTTATGGTGTAAACAAATTTTGAAGTTGGCTCACATTTAGAATTCTAAAAAATACCCACAAATTACAACTGTTCACAGATTGCAACTGCCGTAAAATAATGGAATAGTTGAGGACAAGTTCGTAAATTGAATATGGTAGTTCCAGTTTTAACGTTGCAGTCATATGCAGTTCCATTATTTACGTTGCATCCATAGTGCACCAGACATTTCTTCTACACATGCTTCTTCCAACTTCTAGGTTCTTCTCCTAATAATTATTTCATCCTCGGGTAAGATCACTCATGCATGTTCTCCAATAATAATTATCATTTTCATTATAATTCTTAGAATTCTCTTTGCAAAGAGATAGATACACCTGTAACTGGTTTAATTTGTGAAAAGCATGCATGTTCTCCAATAATAATTATCATTTTCATATGTAATTTTTAGAACTCTCTTTGCAAATAGATAAGTATATTGTATACCTACAATTGGTTTAATGTGTGGAAAAAAAGTTGTACGTAAATGTCTACAATTGGTTTTCTGTTGTTTCGTTCACTTTTCTTTTTCATTTGTTGGTTTTCACTTTTCATTTTAAGCCGGTGAGAATTTATTTGTGAAACTAGCACAGGCATCACGTGTGCACCAAACGCTGGTTACAGGAAATGGAGTCGAAGTAATTTAGGTCCAACTCATTTGTTTAGACGTAAGAAACAAAGTGTTACTTCCTGACAACTTTTTGCTTATGGAAAACAATTATACACAACTTAGGATGCTTAGTATATCTGCTGTAACATTAAATTGGCGGAAGTTCTAGAGAATTTACTTTTTATAAGTGCTAATTTGGAAAGCCCAGTTCTATGTTTCAGTGGTTCGTTGTATATTGATTTCTATCTTCTTGGAGGTTAGTTGGAACCTAAGGTCATGAGGTTTATTGTTTAGCATTTTTGCAGGTTGCTTCTGCAAATAACAGATTTGACCCAAGATTCATTCAGGAACTCCTTGAACTGTAACTAAAGCCATCCTACTCCTAACAAGAATACAACAGAAGGGTAAGGAAAAGAAATGAGAACAAAACTTTTAAATCTTCCTTCTTCCTGAGAAGGACAAAGAATGACTCTACCACTCAAACAAAGTTGGTCCAAAGAACTTCACAAACACATAACCAAGAGCCAGCCATTCCTACCTCAATATCCTGCATAGAAGCTCCATTTAGAATATTTGACATCTCACCAGATGATGGATTATCAAAGCTAGTACTGCAAACATTGAGTAATGCATAAGAACTCAGACGAACCATCAAAATGCCAACACAAAGTTCAATGAGTAAAAACTAGAGCAGCTTAAGAAGTTTGTACATTGGTGTAGTGCCAGCAGGAACCCCAGAACTTCCTAACGCAGCTGAAGGTGAAGGAGTGATATTTACACCAGGAGAGGAAACACCAACTGCACTTGTCGAAGCAGAAGGTGCAACAGGAAGGACAGAGGATCCAGTAGGAGCTCCATTAACTGCAACATCTGGTGTAACTGGAACTGGGACTGGGCTTGAAGCTAACCCCGTTGTTGAAGAGATGGAGCTAACCGAAGTTACTGCAGCAGATGATTGTTCAGCAGAAGAGACATTGATATTTGCCATTGAATTTGAAGTCGTACTAATTTCTGATTGTGTCCCTTGGTTAGCTTCTTTCTCAGCTTGTTCACGAGCCACCTGTTAACAGGCATGCGAACATGAGACCAAACAGAGAAATAGAAAGCATTGTTCAAAGGGGGAAGATGAGTCAGTTGGGCTATGAACCTTTAACTCGTCAGGAATAGTCCATTTAGATTGCTTTGTATCCTTGTTGAAGTAGTACCTACGAAAAGAAATCCCAATTTACATTATAGTTGGAGACAAAATTTCAAATTTGCTATTTCAGATGACAATTTGATCCACAAGGAAATATAGTTATCACACACTTTCTACCATCCTGAGTTTCGAATTCCTTCCACAGAGTTGATGCATCAGCTCTCTGTTGAAGTTAAAGAAATATGTCAATAACAGATTTCAGAATCTCAACAGTGTCCATCCTTGTGGAAATAAGAAACTAGAAGTAGTAACAATAAGAATTAAGAGCTGCAGAGTAGATATACACAAGAAAGCAAGTGAAATCCACATTCTAGCCATGGCAAAGAAAAGAAGAATCTGTACGAATTAAGAACACAGCACAAGGGGAATAAAAACAAAAAATACACTACCTTGAGACTTTACAAGTTTACTGGAGGGAGGGCTACTTCAATGGAGAAAAATCTAAAGATGAGATTAAAATTGTTTGAAGCTTGAATTCATACATATGCATTTAAGTAAAAGAGGGTGCTGTCACACCCACACAAGAGAGGATGAAATCAAACAATTTTAGGGGATGAATACAGGCTTGTAATAGCAAAACATGAATAAACAACAAACTAAATTAAAGCCATGAACACAGGTATTTAATAGCACAACATTAATAAACAACAAACTAAATTTTTTTCAATTTTCCTTGCATATTCAAGCTGGTTTGGTTTGGAGTTGGTCATCAATACAGAATTTGACCAACACCAAACCAGCTTCAAGAACAGAATTGGAGCTCCTTCGTTGCGTAGTGCGTAAGTAACAAAGTCCTAGTTATATGTTCTAGCCAAAAGTACCTCTTGACCAAATCCCTTCCCTTTTCCTCCAAAAATAACAATAACAATAACAAACGAAGTGACTATAGGAAAAATGAGATGCCAACACATCACGAGTAAAATAACTTGGTCAATGCGTACCCAGAAGATCCTGTAAAATAATTTTCCAATAGAAAGAATCCAGTATAAATATCTCCTTATGCTTCACTGTATTAAATAATTACATGGCAACCAACAACTGTTCAGGCATAATGCAAACAACACTTAACCGAAAAGGTTTAAAATCCAATAATCAACCCACAAAGACAAGACTACGATGCACGAATGCAAAAGCTGAAGTCGATAGGCAACTATCCCACTAAAATCAACAATGGGATATGTGCTCAAATATAACAATGAATGGCATTAATTGTAAAAAAAATAGAGTTGCTTAACAAGAAATGGAGAAAGTACATTAAAAATTTGCGTTCACAAAAGAAACATGAGGTAAACCATGCTTGAAAGAGATGAAAAGGTGCAAGACAAGCAAACTAAGTCAAAAGGGAGAAGACATGACACCACTTAACAGGAGAGGAGGAATGCCTAAAGGGAGGGAGGGAATTAAAAATTCACAAACAACCACACAGCTCCAATAGGTACAGCAGACCCTTAACAGTCTTTCATACCTCTTGGATCAGAGCGAAAATTGAACCTGTAGAAGCCTTCGAACCAAAGACATACAGAAAGTCATGTCACAAGCAAAGGCATGCACAAATGTCAAAACGATTTGACAAACTCAGAATGAATTCATAACATAAAAGCAGAATCGGAAACAAAATCCAAGAGAAATATGCCGTAGGCCACAACACCACAGCCAGTCGGAGATACTGCTATCTCTTTGTTATTCAGCCATGATAAAGGAAAAAATCAGTAACTATCAGGCTAAAATAAGCAAACTAAGAACAAATGAATGCAAGGTGTTCAACTGCATGACATCAACGAAATATTGAACCCAGAGGGTTGGTTGTTAAAATGGACTTTATCTCCACATAGTGCAAGGGCAAAAAAGGAAGAAAATATTACTCCAGTGAACAAGTGCAACAAATTAGCGACCCCCCGCCCTTTTCTCTCTCTCCCTCTCTTCCCCCTTAGAGAAAAGGAGGGGAGGAAAGAGGAAAGGAAAGAAGCAAACAACAATCAACTTAACAGACATTCCTGGTGCATTTGACTCAAAATAAAGGAGGATGGGGAAAAGAAAAACAAAGAGGCAACTATTTCTAAACTGCAATAATCATATCAGCCACCAATTCACATGGAAATTTCCCTAAAACAGAAAGTAAAATGTAAATAGCAAATTGTTGCCTGCCTTGAGAAAGAGAACCCGCCTTCATAGTGAGCATATAGAGCAGTCGTTATTTTCCCTTTGCCATGATCTACAGACCAGTGGAAGACATGCAAAGAAAATGATAATCCCATGAAACAATTTTGCCCAGTCTATGGTTTCGATAAATAACTTCATCAACTTAAACATGGCCACAACTGTCAACATCCATAAAAGGAACAAACTTTGACAAATTCAAAAGCAATCCAGAAGCATGCTTCTCAGGTAAGATAAGAGGACATTAAAACCTAAAACTTCACAGAAATCAACAAGAAAGCAACATGACACACCTCAATTGGGGTCATTAATTCCAAAGGCTTCTCCCAACTAGATTGTCTTGTTTTCTTGTTGTAATAATATCTGAAAAGGTATGCACCAGATAGAAGCACTATTAGAACACAAAATTAACAGAAGTTTCAAAACCAATAAAGAAACCAACGAATCTAAGAGGTAAAAAAAAAAGCTTGAAAGCACGCCCCAGAAAAAGATTACAGTGAGTCAGTGACATTTCGAATTCCACCATTTTCAAGGCATGCATAGGAAATGAAACGAAGTAATAGACAATTGCAGCGCAATAGAGTAGTAATTCACAACTGCCCCATGATAAAATCTCACCTCCGCCCATCCGAATTTGCGTGCTCTTGCCAATCAGATGAGGATTGTTGAGCACCACTAGGAACATTTACGGCCTGGAATTCCACCAAGTAGAAAACACAAAGCTTACCAAATCAGTTAGCACAAAACACTACGAATGTTGAAAAAATAATATTACGGATAATGTCATCTGATTACTGTTACGATTGACAACAGCAACCTGGTTTCTAAAAATCATTTTAGTATCATAGACCTGGCTACATGCTGTCTGACCCGTCAATTATCTATTTCAACATCCCCATATTTACTAAAGCTCGTACTTAAACAGCAGAAAGAAACAACTTTCTACAGATAGGTCTGATGTTATAAACAATTCCACTCTTTATAACATACGACAAAATAATGCAGACATCATAAGAAACCGCAGTGGGCTTCAGTGTAGCGTCATAAGGTTCACAAACACACCTACATAGCAGCTTCTTCTTTTTTTTGGTACAAAACACCCACATATCTTTAAAGATAAATGATTCGTTCAAACAACTTGGTATGCCTGACAGGAAAATGTTCCAGGTCGACAGTTGCAAGATTTAATTGTGGGAAGGGAAAAAAGTTCATAACTGCACATGCAGAAGGCAGAATGGGAAATAAAACTCAAACAATGCTATAGGAAGGAATCCACATAACACACCATACAGACTTTTTAACTTCACAATTCTGCAGAGAGGCATACAGGAAGCACATCACTAAATTTAGAAAATCCCCAAGTAGGCTTGCAAAGTTGAGCATATCACAATCAAAAGGTTATGTGGCGTCTCAGACCTTGCTATTGACATTTATCCCAAAAATATCTAGACTCTGGAGACTCACATATATGTAAAGTAATGACGCTTTTTTTCACTCCGGTCTCTGACGAGCCATCAAGTGAAGCTCTTTGGAAGTGGGTTCACCAAAACTCACTTCGTCCTCTTCTTTCTTTCCCCTCACATTATCTGACTTCTCATACCGAAGTAGTAGGAGAAGCGAGTGTCTCTCTCTTGGGTCGAGTCAATCTCTCATGTGTCAAAATCAGCCCCAATAATATCGTGGCTAATCCTGTTCATATTTTGGGAATCTTAAAAAGTGTAAGTTACACCAAATCCTAGATCACAGATACACAGTCACCCCTAACATTGCTACTCCGTACACCTTACAGACTGTTAACTTCACAATTCTGCAGAGATGTACACAGGAAGCACGTCACCAACCTAGTGAAACTTTTTTTTCCTCCAATGAGTCATCGACTCAAAAAGTGAAGCTCCTTGGAAGAGTGTTCACTTAAACTCACTCTCATCTTCTTTCATTCCCCTCACATTATCTCATTCATCCTACCCACTTAGCAGGAGAATTGAGTATATCTCTCTCACTTATGTGCCCTAATAATATTAAGGCTAATCTCTCTTAGGTCACCCCCTAACACTGGTAATCACACTGCACTCTCCATTTGTGTAACACCATTCAATTATTTCAATGAGCGTTAAAATTACCACAGTGCCCATACTATTTTCTCCTTTCTTTGTTTCTGTTACAGACTCCCTCACTGCTGCATCCTCCCTGCCCCTTCCTGCCTCTCTATTTGTTCCTCAGCCATCACTTCTTCATGCATAAGAAGCATAACATTAACACAAAACCAAAAATGACACTCAGTCTCACATTAAAATTTGGTTTTCCATATTGGGCAATAAAGTAGGATTATGCATCTTAGTATTGGTGCCTGTGTACTTATGATGTTCAGTATTTCCAGTACTGTGGCAGAACTCGACTGAGGCAATTAAGAATCCACAATGGCGGAGAGGGAGAGCTGCAGTGGTGACTGACCGCTTTGGCACACACGTGGAGGAAGGACAGTGGTTGTCGCGGTTGCCGTGGGACGGAACGTGTGCAAGAGAGTGGTTCTTTAGTTCACCAATTACAGGGGTTTAGCCGATTGTGGGTTTTACGGCCTACAAGACAGTAGTGGGGGAGGGGAGGGAGAGACAAAAAGGTGGAGGAGCAAGTCTTGCCGATAGCAGGCAATGTTGGCATGTTAATAGTGGCAAGCGATTTGCAGTCACGAGAGGAACAAGTTGAACAGATGGGCACCAAAAAAAGGCAAAAATAGCTTCATTCCCTTTGGTATTCCCATGTCGTGATACTTCCCACTCCTTCCAAGTTCCAATCAATCACCCCACATACCTACCAGTGGAAACAGAGTTCATTCAATACAGAACAATTGTTCCAGTAAGAATTAGTATGCAAACTCCCCCTCTCTTAAAGCCAATCAAAAGCTTGACAGCCAATCAAAAGCTTGACTGCACCTTTTTTTTACCCCACGACTTGTTTCTAAAGTTTGTTCTAATTAGAGTCAACAATGTCGCCAACAGCCACCTTGGCTGACATCGGATGGGCATTCTATCCGATTGCATGATATAACAGTCAGAGGGTGTATTTGACAAAGAACAGAAAAAGTAATGCATCAGTTTTGGCATTTATCAATCATGTAAACAAGAAAAGAAATAAAACAAGATTAACAGCTTCTCCTAACAACTAGTATCTTTGGTGAAAAAAAAAGAGATTTACAGGAGCTGTGACAGCAGTGTCCAAAGATTGTTGCCCAATCTGCTGGACAGGTGTAACAATTGGTCCACCCTGACCACCAGTTGACATCCACGGCTGTCCCCCAACAGGAACGAACTGTGCATGCATTTGAGATGGCTGGAACTGCGATGACGCAGAGACATTATGTTGTGCCTGAGCAAAAGAAAACGGTGCATACCGAAACAACACAAAATTATGAAAAAGGGGTCCGAAGGAAATCCAAGATACAAAAACAAAGGCGAATATTGATAATAGCTTACTGTATAGGAGGATGAGAAAGGTACTCCAGGGCCACCTAAACCAGACATGTGACTATTCAGCTGGGGAGCAACTTGTTGAGGTTGTGGTGAGCTAGATGTAATAGGCATACTCGTTTGGATGTACTGCATTGGATGGGGGGGCCTTGGAGGTAACTGCTGCATTGGTTGAGAATATTGCAGTGGTTGACTTTGATTAGGAGGCATCCCGACATTAGGAGAAGATATACCTTGCCCGTGGGGCAGAAACTGTTGAGAAGCTGAAGATGTAGGCATAAACGGCTGCCCTTGCTGCGTTGGTATCACAGGCCGAAACTGGAGCAAAGATAATTTCTCAGAATGCATCTTTTTAATCTTTTGAACAAGCAGGTGAACAAATCTGAAAAAGAAGAAGATACTTACTTGCATAGGATAGGGTGGACCAAAACTTTGTTGCGCCATTGATCCAACAACTGGAGGCCGGAAAGGCTAATGAAAGAGAAAACAGAGAGATTCATATCGAGACCAGACAAATAAAAGAAAACCTAAAAGGACATTTTCATTGTAGTATAATACTCCAATGTACGTATTCTTGTAAGTATCCAATCCAATTTCACAAATACAAAAAAATAATTGAGGTTCAATATAATATTTAAGACAACAAAGTTGTAGCTCAAGAACAAAAGACTCTAACAAAGATTTAAACATAAATTAAGATCATCGGAACCCATGCATGATTAAAAATTGTTTAATCAAAAGATACAAGGGACGTGCTACCAATGTACATGAACAAGGAATGGATGATACATGAATAAGGAATGGGTGTAGTTCAACTGACTTTTTAGATGGCGTGTTATCTAACAGCCATTCCTCATTCTGTTATTCATATAGTCTTTTTTATCCATTCCGTATTCCTGCTCACATGACCTGACAAACCACCAAAAACTCAACACAAAGAAATCAAGGGCGCAAGGATGACTCCTGGATAATATGTAAATGAGGGTTTTAATGGTATCATTATTTAACCCTGGAAATTAAGCATAGTAATAAGTTTTTTATCTCCAAGGGTTGTAATCTGACCCTTGACATGTCTCCATCACCATCCTTGTCTAACCAGTCCTCTAGGAAGCTAAGTTGTTGGGGTGATGACATGTCCCCACACCGTGTGTCATCCGCTTAAAAAATTAAATAAAGTAACTAGGTACGCTGGCAACATGCGCATCATGTTTCAGACACAGATACGGGCGACTATTTAGGCATGTCGGTGAAGCACACGCTAGCAACATGCGCATCATGCTTCAGACACAGATACGGGCGACTATTTAGGCGTGTCAGCAAAGCATGAACTTCACTTCACCAACACCTTACAGCTTAGCGGAAAAATCATCAAAGGAAGTACTACTACCTGACCACCAGAAGACTGAGGATTATTGGCCATCCTTTCACATAAGCTGCTAGAACTTTGTTGGACTGCAAAAGAAGAACAATCAACTTTGGAATACTACATAATCCAATAATATAGACCCTAAAATATCTCACTTTCCAGCAAAGCAAACACATAAATTTATAGATTATGAAACTATTGCTTCTATTGATATATGTAAGTGTGTGCTGAGGAGAAAAAATTCAGCGCGCACACACATATAACAAGAACCCTCTGCTCAAATCCCAAATGTGCACAGGCATAAACACGTACATTCCGAAACAACAATGGAATTTGTGCTGTGAGATAAATTGTGTCATTTCCATAATCCACTTTCAACGTCCAACAAAATCCAAGATCGAAGATGGTTTTGCGAACCATATTCAACTGATAAGGATCTTTAGAGGGATTGTGAGCTGGAACACTGCAGCTATGCTTAGGCATAAATCTATATGGGTTAATTGGCACTACGAATGTCATGGCTTTTTGGACAATGAATCTACCCTCTTCCTAGTCATGGCATGAGGAACTCTTCGAGCATAGGGATATAGCAACACCTTCTATGACTCTTCCACCTTTTTTCGCATCATATTGGTACCAAGTTGGGACATAAAAGACTACTGGAATCAACTTGCAGTAAACTGTGGTGTTTCCGTAGAAGCAAAGATCTCATGTATTAATTATTATCTACAACAATTTGGACTCGGCCTTTTTATTCTCTCCCTGCTTACCATTTCAACCTCAATCTTCCGCTCAAAGCTGTAATCTGGTCTATTTCTCTCTCCTACAATAACCAACTTTCTTTCACTTGGAATCTATTCGGATCAAGCAGCACCCTCTGGTTGATTGGCCCAAGCTTGTTGGGTATTCTAGTTAATTCCAAGACATAGCCCCTGCTATTAGCGTTAACCTCAGGACCAAGGATAAACCCTCCGTCTCTATGCCCAGGTTTGGTCGTGATCAAGATATAGACTACTTTGATTGTTCGTTCTCTGCGCAGGTTTGGTAAGTGTGCTAATCAGGGCCGGCTCGGGCCAGAATCCTAGAAAGCCACTGCTACAACAAAGGCCCCTAAATTTTTAATACTCCTGCATCCGCACCTGCGTTAAATCGAGTCCGCCTTATACGAAGGCCATTAAATTGCCGGTGTGCGTTTAAGCATCTAAATTGATCATTAAAAACAGCGAACAGAGAGATATACGAAGACGACGAACACACACACACACACAGAGGAGTACCTGATCGATTTACGATTTGGGCTGTTGCAGAGTGCACTGGAAACCCTAGATTGTGTTGAAACGGAGATACATATTACGCCTGTTACTACATATTCAGTTTTAACAAGATCGGCTATAATTACATACAAAAACCCTAGAACTTGATTTGTTTCGCAAATTACTCCCCCTTAGTTGTACTTTTTTCAGTTTAAATTTTGATTTTTAATTTAATTTAATTTAACTTGTCCAGCAAGGCTTACTGTATCTAACCGTTTAAACTTTTAAATTTTTATTTATCACATCAGACGGAACCATGTTTACAATGCACAAAATCTACGTATCACAATATACTTTTTCGTGTTCTTAAATAGTAATTGAAATCGAACACAAGTTTTTTTTTCGACCATACATCTTCAAAAAAAAATCCACTTGCGACTTTTTTCCTTCCTCCTCCACCGTGACCCTTCATTCACTTTTAAAGCAGTCTCAAACAAAATAATATATATCCTATAAGGTAATATATAGGCCTTGTTTGGCAAAAAATCTTAATCCGGATTTTTGGTTTTTTGGTTTTTTGTCAAATAATCCAAAAAACCGGTTTGGTTTTTTGGGGTGGATTATTCAACTTGTCCCCACAGTACCTTTGAACTGTAATCTGCAAAATTACGTTACTGCCCCTGGCATAACTTGGCTTCCCTACACTACCACGTACGAATTACAGTAAAGCAATGTTGTGCAAATTTTCATTCGCTATTTCCTATAGTCCTTGGCAAATAATTTTGTGACATTACATTCGACCAATAATTTCGCTATAATTGGCCCTTTTAATCATGGAAAAAAGTTGGAAACTGTATCAAACCATTCCTTCTCGAATAAAAAAATTACAAAATTGTATGCGGGAAAATGACATTAATATTTCACAATTTATCATTACAGTAAACTTCTACAATTTATTAATACCGTGGACAACAAATTCCTTTAACTTTTCAATTAAAGAAATACTATTAATGGCCCGACCACGTTCGCGATTACATCCGCGTCGTACAAATGCCACAACAAACAGTACGCCAAACATCTTCGACATCCGTCAATAATTTATTTTTTTAAATGACACGTCGGCTTCCCACTGTTTTTTCGCATGGCTTCAGCACCTCTCATTCAACTTGCCTTCCCCGCCTTTGTCGCATCCTACGCAGTTGTGCTTTGATGTTATTCCGGACATCATTCATTACAGGATCATTCTCTTCGTTACCGACTCCAAAATCGGGGGTGTCCTCGAGGTCCTCTAAATTATGGGGGTTAGCATCCGGCAAATCTTGAAATGTGTAGTCCGCTGGCGTTTCCACTACAGGGAACATGTCTTCCTCCGGATCTCTGTCCCTACGAATAAAATTGTGGAATGCCATTGCGGACAAAATTATTTGCACTTGCGTTGGTATGGAATACCACGGCATACAATAAACAACTGGGAATCTGCTTTTAAAAACCCCGATGGTTCTCTCGATACAGCTACGCAGCGAGGAGTGGGCTCTGTTGAAGAATTCGTTGTCGTCGTTAATTCTTCGCCTGCCTTGGCGAAATTCTGGTTGATGGTACCTGTATCCTTTATACGGGGCCAAAAAACCAGGCTTGTTTGGATAGCCAGCATCAACAAGATAGAATTTTCCTTTCACATGTCATCTTAAACATTACTTGCAATCACCCAAATGATTAATAAACACAATTTACGATATTACTATAAAAAATTTTAAAGATTGACACGTCGTACGGAAACTTTCAGAAATTCATGTGTACCTTCTTCTGGCTGTGGGAAGTCGAACCTCGGGTTGTAAACAACCCGCTTGAATATTGTGTTGTCGTGGTGTGACCCCTCCCAACCAGCTGAAGCATAGACAAACGTTAGGTCAAAATCACATGCTACGAGAATATTCTGCGTAAGATAACCCTTCCTGCCGTAGAATAACTTCTGATCCTTGTTTTTCCTGCACCGAACCATGACGTGTGTCCCATCTAGTGCCCCAATGCATTTTCCCTATGAATAAAACAAATTGAAGTCATGGCCAATTTATTAGTAAAAAAAATCTGTCAGCATCTATTTTTACACAGACTTTCGCGACCTTGAATGGGGCATAGAATGGTCGCCGGTCCAGGTAGGGGTGAGGGTCGTCCTGACTTCTTGTCAGCTTGAGCTTGTCGTAGTTAAATCTTCTCAAGCACCTCAACATCTTGTGGACGTGGCGACTCACTGTTTCGCCTGAATGCTGGAACCGTTCTTGTAACTCATGGTTATCATACCCGCGCAATAAGTGAATGAACATTGCCAAAGCTTCGTCACATTGCACTCCGTTGCCCTTCCCAACTTCCCATCCGTATATGGTTTGTAATTCTTCTACTATCTTGTTGAATGTGCTTTTAGGCATTTTTAGTACTCTATAAAACCTGGTGGGGTGACCGTTGAACAAATCGTCAACATACCCTCTCCCCTGGAGTGGAGAAGTATGGAAAGGAATTTTTTTCCTCGTAAGTTTTTCTTGGCGCTCCTGTAAGGCCTCGAACAATGCCACAGTAATTTCCTCCTCCAATTCATCTTCATCTGCAGCCCAAATTTGTGCTTCTATATCATCATCAGGCAAGGAGAATGTGTCATCATCATCGTCACTGTCTAAGCTGTTCAAAATACCTCCAACCGAGTTGTAACTCGGCCGTTCATCCGGAGTTTCCCAAGTCGATTCCCAAGTGTCTCCTTCGCAAAAAAATTGTCCGCTGTTTGTGTCGGCACCGATAGTGTAGATGTTGTCATAGTTCACGTACGGAGTACTCCCTCCTTCAAAAACATTTGGATGACTACTTGGACCGACACCGGTTCCGTACATGTTTTCAAAGTGCACGTGTCGAGTATTGTCGTAACCACCCAATGGACTGTCGTAGTATGAATTTGGCATGGATTGCCCTTGTGTGACGTACGTCGGGTACTGAAAATTGCCGTCACCTCCAAACTGGGACCCACCGACTCCTTCAGCCGTCATTCCTCCATAAGGAGTGCAAGATGGTGGGGGTTGCGGATTCGAGGCGGCGGTGTGGAAATTATCGGTCCCGGCCTGGCCATACGGATTGTAAGGTGGATGTTGATGTGTCAAATAATTTGATTGGAAAATATCACTTTCCAACCAACCCGCAAAATTTCCGAACTCGTTCACACCACCAGGATTCGAACCACTCCCACCGTCATTCCCCCAATTTCGAGGATCCATGCGTTCAATAACTTCGTTCTACACAAACCCCGGAATTATTTTTTCCTGCACGATCATATGTAATCAACAAGTGTGCATTTTTAGTTATTAGTGTATCTTAACAAATAACGGATGACTTTAATAACAAAACTGACAACCAATGAAGGACATTAACAACATACATGACATGATAATGTAGGCTAATACAAATGTCATACAACCCTACATAAATTAGCACACCTACTGAAATAATTAGTCAGAAACTACAAATAAGACAACACTACTTATAGTTTCAAACATAAACAACAAATAACAGTCCGTCTCACATGCACTCAACAAAGTTACCAGCACTAAAATTCATATTATTGTTGGACAGAAATTAAACTCATAGCTAGAGGCCATAAATCAATCAAGAGTCCACGGTGGGGGACGGGAAAGTTCAGCAATATGTTCGGCAGCCAAATCGGTGGCCTTCTTGTGTAAGTGGCGAAGGAATTCCATGCGATCCTCACCACGCTGTCCCATCATCCAGTCAGCATCAATTGGGTTTGCTTTGAAGTAGTCCGTCGCCCACCAATATAGCGGAGGCCGCAGTCGTACGTTGAAGCATTCCATGGTGCCCAATGCCTCCGAAACGTCACAGACACTATGTTTCAGACGGAGCATTGGCTTTTGTTGCCTTTGCGTGTTGAATCTTGTCAATATTCTGTCCATGGATTGGGATAGCTCATCTGTACCGGAAGAAGGAGTTTTCCGCTTCGTTCCACTAGATCCTTGCCCTGGGTTTTTCGGCATTGACCTCGGATACGGAGGTGTGACTGCTTCATTCACCTGGGTGGGCACTTCAGTACCAACGTCGTCCCCGATATCAACCCCAACTGTATGCCCACAGCCCTCCCCAAATTCCTCTGCCTCCAACCGATCTTCCTCTTCCATGGCTAACGGGTTGGCTTCGTTAGTGTCGTGCTCTGATAGAATATAAACGTAGTCGGCGGTTGCAGTGACTTCTTGGAAGACACGTTCCATTAGTTCCTCGTGGTCCGGGCGTCGATCTCGGAACTTGGCAACGTGTTCATTTTGCTGCATATTACGTGTTACACAATAACGACAAACGATGCACCAAATATAACGAAACTCCCACGCGTTAACGGAAAAAATACTAACATGCAAGAAAAAAATGCAGTGTAACATATTAAACAATAGGCATAGAGAAATAAAATATACACAGTGGACGAAATTGGAAGAGAGGACAATGGGCTCACCTCTTACAAGTCCGTCTTGTTATAGGAAAATGAGAAGGCCTTCTTGTTATGGCAAAATGAGAAGTTCCATTCCTTTTAATACTAGTGTTTAACTTCTTAGGGTACAAATTCCTTTAACTTTTGACATGTGAACTACTCTCAGTGTTTGGTACCTCAACAAAGGTGACCCCCACAACCAAAAATACAGCTGATGGTTATCTCTGAAAAGGAACATGTGCCCCCCACCTTGCACCACAGAAAAGGTGGTCCTAGTTGAGTTGTCGAAACCAAGTCCAGTCGCTCCTCTCCTTGAATCGGCCAGGAGCTGCCATGCTTGCCAATCACGGCGTAGCACTTGGTACCGATTCTTGCACTGTTGTTGGGTTACCGGTAGGTTCGTCAAAGCGGATATGCGTTTCGCAATCCTCACCAATGACTGGTTCGGCAATTGGGTGGTGTTTCTCCCCTCTTCTTCAATCTCTTTGACTGCAAGTTCCAAGAAGACCCTCGTCAATTGGGAATCCCAAACCACTCTCTGGCCTTTGCGCGAAATTTTACCAACTTCTGGGTCAGCAACTGAGAGACGGTGTTGGGTAGGTGGTGCTTGGTTCCTCCCGAGATTAATAGCCCTTCGAGGGGATACCATGACTTAAAAAAAAAAAAACACAATATATATTAATTCATTTATGGCTACGGTAGACAAATGGTAGACAAAACACTTGTAAATGAAATGCATAGGTACTTCGATACGATTAATCAGTTACAAATGTTACAAAATACATCGTCATAATTTCTGGTACTTCGGGAGTTTGGCATAGGCATCAAAACAGAACTACATCATGGCAATAACCCGATACAAAAGTAATAACACGTGTACAAGTAACACTACTGCAGTGACTAATCAGCTATCCTAATCAAACTTCATACGGAGCAACAAGACCACTTGGACAACACAAAACGGCGACGATGATTGTCTTCAGATTACGCACGGTGTTGATAAGTTGGAGTTGTTGTGCTCGTAAAGAGGCAACATTAGCTTCCAAGCTCTTTAGGGTATTTGTGTTTCCGTTGTGGGAATCAACGGGAAAGTTCTGCGGTGCCGCGTAAGTGGTCTTGTGGGATGAATCGTCAACCCACCCATTCCACTTGTCGCATGGCTGTTAAGTTTGTTACACAATTAGATATGGATTTCGTTGAATTGTAAACATACAAGTGTTACAATAATGTATTTGAAATTCTATACTGTTTGAAGGTAACTTACTGGTACGTTTGGACACCTATAGTACAGCCGTCCAGGATTCTTAGTTGACCGGGAGGTCGTTACAACGCACGGTCCATATCCACAACGACAGAACCTACTGCTGTCGGAGTTCGCCGATGACAACCGCGAAGCCATGGAGGTTGATGTGGTATGACCCTAGAGCATATTTTTAAATAAGAAATGGTACAAGTGCTTGTTTCGTCTTTGTTGTCATACCATGTTTCATTACAAATGGGTGTTAAAAATGGGAAAGAGCGATTAGAGTACAGCCTTTTTCAGTACAAAGGGAAAAGAAACAAAAACAAATGGTGCGACAATATTGTTGATCCTACAACCACGTTTACACATGTATGATATACAGAAAAGGAGAACATGTAGACATGTATGCTATCCATGATTTGAAATTAATCAGAAACTTGTAGAATAAAAAAAAAGAAAACATAAAAGGAGAAAACATCCAACATGTTGACAGACCCAATAACAATTCTGAAACAGAATATTAAAAAATGCAGACTCCAGGTAGAAGAAACACATGTCGGCAATGATGTAAATCAAAGTTACTTTGATTGCTAGTACAAAATTTCCCGATCTAGAATATGTTACAACTCAGTCTGTCCTCAAGGCTTTAATCCAGTCAATATCGCCATTATACCATATCTACAGCTACGATTTTCGTTTTTTTGGGTACAAAAAAGAGCAAATTCTAAACCCCAAATTTGGAAACATGATACGGAAAATCGAATACTGAAACAAGATTGGAGGCCTTAAATGGAGGAAATAATACACAATACCACTTATTGAAAACGATTATTCAACCGGTTTGAGGACTTACTTGTCGAAGTCCTCCGAAGTGGGTTTGTCCGGCTCAAACGAAGAACGACAACAGATCGTAAAGCAGCCGTCGATTTATGAAGAAGGTGGATCGGTTTGAGGAGGATGATTGCGATTTGGAGAGGTGGTGATGGAGTTTTCGGGTTGAGGATGAGGAATGCGAAGGAGAGGCGGTCAAATGGGTAATGTCGGCAGTGGTAAGAGGGGAAGAAGTGTGGTTGGGAAGGAGTAGGTGGGTTTAACTTTAGGGTTTCCAGTTGGAATTTTTGGTAAAGGCGAAGGGTATTATCATAAATCTGCGAATGGTCAGATTGTAAGGGGTTTAATTCTGCAAATGACACGTGGCGTCCATAATTTGGATTATTGGGTTGACATTTTAATCCAAAGCACTCTGGTTTTTGTACCCATAAAAAACCAAAAATCCAGATTAAGATTTTTTGCCAAACAAGGCCATAATACATAGTGCGGACTATTGGAATACTGGCTAATGGTACTTATAAGTTTTTATCTCGTACATTGAATAACAGAGGCCAGTATAGATATACACCAATAGAAAAAAAAAAGAAAAAAAAGGAGGCACTGGTGAGTTTAACCGATGTATGCACCTATAAGAACTTTGATACTAGTACATGACTATTTGTGAGGGTGACATAACAAAAAAAATTAAGAATAGATCATGACGTAAAACAAGATTAAGAAATACAAGCTAAAAATGAAATTATGTAGCACAAATAGTTTAAGGATTCCTTTAATATGAAGAGACAACAATAGGGTAATTTAATGGTTAACGAGTATTTGTTCAGCAAAAAAAAAAGAAAAGGCTACCGAGACCCGAGTTTGGGGGAAGTGGATGTGAGTCAGTGACTTCGTTGAGTTTTGAATTTTTCTCTAGATCATAAGGAAAGACCATACAAAGAGAGAAAATTGGTCAAAATTTTCATTCATGAACCATTTCTTTTGTGAATTAGAAACATTAGAATGGCTTGACTCATTGTGCGCACACACATATAAATATAGAAGTATTATAAATTTATGTATACAAACGTGTGTGTATACATATACCTTTCTTTTTCTAATTTTTGTTCATTTAATTAACCTAATTAGTATCCTGTTTCTAGTTATTAAATAAAACAAATTTGTTTATAATGTCTTGTCGAAATATTCCTAATTCCATCCCAATACTGATGTTATAAACCGCTAGGTAGGATGACACTATTTATCCCCTCTTACTATTTTATCCCCAAAACTATTATGTCATTCAAAAGGGGCGTAAAAGCTTAATTGGAAAAGGCCAACACATATAATAAAGCTTGTGGTGATTCGACAAAAATATGAAACAAAAATAAATTTAAGGTCATTTTGAAGCCAATGAGCTATGATAGTTCTTTAGAGTAGACGAATGTATTATGCAGTCTAAGAGCATTCAATATGGAGTACTTGTTAAAGTGTCTACATAGGCAAAGTTACAAGAGTTCACTTCACTTGTTAAGAAAATTTTATGGGCTAGCTAGCTAAAATGTACATTATCTAAAATGCATTATTTAGTCGGGAGGAGTCCACTGAATGGCTAGGTTTTGGCCAACACTTTATCATTAGCTAAAATTAACCCAATATATGTTAAATTTTACTATAATGCAACATAACAATAGCCAAATACTAGCAAAAAATTTAACATCTTGCACTAACTTAAAATTTAACCCATTCATAGTAGATGTTCTAATTCGTTAGAGTAGACGTATGTGTTTTTTGTTTTTTGGAAACTCCAGTGTCCGAGTAAGTTTACACGTACTTCGGCTAATCTTGGGGCTCAATCACACCGCCCACAAACGGGGAGCAAAAAGCTAGAGCAAAGCTCCACATGGGCTGGTAGCCTGGTACTAAAGGAGTTCATAGGACCTAGGATGTTTCGAACTTGATAGGAAGAAGCAAACATCTAATTCTCAGGTCTTCACCTACAGGCCAAACCTGGGGTGAATAGACGAACCTACAGTGGCATGTTAGAGATATACATAGGGTGACAATCTTTTTAAATTAGAAATCAGAGTTTGAAATAAAAATAATACAAGGAGAGTAATTTGCGAGACTAATCAAGTTCTAGGGGTTCTCTGTGTGATTGTTGCAATCCACTCTTAGGGTGTGTTTGGTAGGATGGAATGGAATGTACATTGGAATGGAATTAAGAATGGAATGGAATGTACATTGGAATGGAATTAAGAATGGAATAGAATTGGAGGATGGAGGAATTGAGATTGGAATCCTCATTCTCATTCCCATGTTTGGCTGTGGCTGGGAATCCATAGCAAGAATGGAATTTTCATTCCAATTCCCTTTCCAATTCATGCGTTTGGTATGCTAGAATCACATTTGAATTGACAATTGTATTATAGATAGCCATTATGGGAAAAAATAATAATAATAAGAGATGACCATGGATACAACAACTACCAAAATGCATTTTTCCAATAGCAAAAGTCATAGTATCATACTAAGTTGGAAGCAAATTAAAACAAATACACCAAGTAGTTAATTAAACTCTCCCTTAAGCAAAGACTTCACAAAAGGTTCTTTCTCCTCATCTTTCAAGGTAAAAAAACACCCAATCATCTCATGATCCACGAGCTATAACAAGCAGGCTCTATGGCGTTGAATCATAGATAGATTTGAAAGCTTCAGAAGCTCTTCATTTATCTTGTCCCGCTTCTTAGCTGTAGCAAGATCGACGCCAAGAGCTTCACTAAACTTCTCAGTCGCTTCTTCAATCTTTGAACCGATGATCATTGTTGCTTCACAAAATGCATCCAAACTATCATCAGCCCTCTTTCTTTTTTTCCCTTGAGAAGTACTCTCTTCTTTGTTTACCAAGAAGTGTTCCATTTCTTCAGTACCAATGCCTAAATTTTCTGTATCACAACTCCCTTCATTCCTACTCTCCTCCTCTAATACATCTTCAGCGGCAACAACATTCTTTCCCGTTGCACGATCTTTCCCGAAGATAGTTAAAAGCATGTCATAGTGTGGGAAACTCCTATTCCTCCAAGTAGTTGCATCCTTATGGCTCTGAATCAACATGAAAATAGAAACTCAATCAGTTCATCATTCAGTAGCTATTAGCTGAAAATGCTACAAGAGCAACAGAGTAAATGCTACAGCTGAAAATTATTCAGTAGTACTGGGCCCAATCAGTTCATCATTCAGTAGCTATTAGCTAAGGCAACTCTATATCACATGTTACTTTATAAAGTTACAAAAACAGCAACTTGAAAACAGCAATATCACTCGTCAAATGCCCACAAATGTGTCTGAAAACAGCAATATCAGCAATATCAGTACATAAGTCTATATCACAGCACTGTTGCTAACTTGTACTACTACTTTGGTTATAATTAAATCCTTTGGTCACAATATTATAAGTAAGGATTCAGATTCTCTATAGTCTCAACCGTTCATCTTGACAATCACTAGTCCTGATTTACAATAACATCCTGCAGTTAAGATTTATCTTATGCATAGGGTACTTTCAAAAAATCTGGACTATGGAGAACACTTTTAAACATCTATGATCATTTGAACTGCCCTTTGCAGTCCTCTTTACAATTGCAGACAAGCCATTTCCTATAAGAAACCCATATCATTATCATGCTACCAAAAGATTGGCTAAATGAGAAAACCAGTGCAGTTGATGTGCATTCCCAATTAACCAAATATCCATATTACATACTACAAGTAACAGCAGAAAGTAAGAAAGAAGTCCAATTCATATACAGAAAATGCACATGAAAGGTTCCAACACAAATTTCACAACCAAAACTCTATATATAATCGAGAAACGTGAAAAAACATCTTATTTAGACCGTTGAACTGAAACAGCTGAAAACACTTCTGTTTTTCACATATGCAACACCTTAAATGAGAATAATGCTACTGACTATAGAATCAATAGATTTCACAAAACAAGGAAGCAAAGTTTCCTCCCATGACAGAGCCAAAACAACAAGCTACTGACAAATAAAAAAATGGGGCACAATACCTTAACATAACCATCCCAAATATGGTTTTCAGCGACCACCATGTTTGTGTTTGGATCCCATCCGAAGCCGCTAGTGCTCCCTCCATAGATCATATCATACACGGTGGCAACATCTTTCTTTAATGTCTTGATCCTAGATTCGATGTGTGGTTTAGCCCTTATCCCATGTCCAGGTAACTTCTCACGTAATACTCCTTCAATCACTGTGAGGGATCCTGCCTTGAACCCATTATCTCTTTTGTCCCTTTAATCACCATGTCGTGTAGAGCATAAATCAACTCTCTGTCCTCCTCATCATTCCATTTTCTGTGTACCTATTTTTCCATACTCGTGCCTAAAAAAAATAGAAAGTGATAACACCACAAACAAGACAACATAATAGAATTCTCCATAAGAAGCTAATCTGATTGAAATGCAAAAATTCTCGTAGTTTCAAATGGAAAAAAGCTAATCTGATTGAAATGCAAAAATTCTCATAGTTTCATAAGAAGCTAATCTGATTGAAATGCAAAATTTTTACATAACATTAATAATTAAACTATCAACAAATCCTGCATTGCTCTTTTCAGCTCTTCTTGTCATTGCATTTCATCTTCTTGCTCTTCTACATGCTCTCCATGCGATAAACATAGAATTGGCCTTGTTGTCTCTAAATGAGGTCCATTGTGGTGATGTCTCAACACTAGAAACTATATCTGCGTCCTCTCCATCCCTATTCTCAACGAATGTTATATTTTCATAAGGATCTTTTTTTAACTCATTCCTTATATAATTATTTAGCAAACAAAAAACTAAGATAATTTGATTTGTGATTCTAATGGGATAAAAAGAAGGACTCCTAAGAATCGCAAATCGCTTTTTCAATATTGCAAAGATCCTTTCTATCGCATTTTGAGCACTTGAATGCTTCATATTGAAAAATTCATCCTTAGTTGTTGGCTGATGTCCATCCTTCCAGTCATTCAAATGGTAACCGTTGACCTATATACGGTGCAAGAAATCCTTCACCATTGGTGTACCCCGCATCAACCAAATAGTAGGTACCTTAACAAATGAATAGTTTAATTATGTCAGTGTATGTGACCCTCAAAACCAAAAGTCATTATAGTTTTTTTGGTGTCATTGTGTCTTACTATGTGGAACAACTAGACCATGGGCTCTATTAATTGAATCTCGCAACACCCGTCCATCCGCTGCTGATCCTTCCCAACCAGGTAGCACATAAGTGAATTGAAGGTTTGGGGTACACGCTGCTAAGACATTTGTAGCAATTTGACATTTTCTGTTTCGATACCTAGGCCTATCAACAGCTGGCACTTGGACGGGTATGTGTGTTCCATCTAACGCTCCTAGACATCCCTACAAAAATAGGAATAATGTGTTGGGAGGTCAGATTAAATTATAAAATAGTTACTTGTAAAGAGAAAAAACTTGAAATCATTTACCTTAAACCACTTCCATCTCTCATCAGTGGAGTTCCCTGGTATTGGTTCTGGTTTCTTATATAAATGCCCTTGTAGCCTAATAACCGCAATCAAAACCTTTCCGAAAGACCTACTAATTGCCTCTGCCGAGCGATGAAAATCATTTTGAAGGGTCCTGTTTTTTATATGATGAGCAAGGATATGCAAAAAAATTGTCACTTGCTCATCAACTAACATGTGTTTGGTTGGCTTTAGCTTCCCAATTGTGCTAAGCAAGCGGCACAACTTCACAAATGGCCGCCTAGGCATTCTAAAATCGTTCATACATTTACGATCACTTTCATACACCCATTTTTCAATCACATCTCTATTATCATAGAAATCTAACCGATACCTAGATCTAACCCCCTTGCATGCATTGTCTTTCAATCATTCTATATGCTAATTCCATGAATAACCCAAGTAAATGTAGAATGTACAACCACCACTGCATAGCCATTGCAAATTTTACCCGTTTCGCTTTCTTTTTTGATAAACTAAGCCGTGCCATAGCTGAAAAAAGAAAAAGAGAAAATCTAACTCAATTTAGTAAGAACTACTCATTAAAAAACTGATGAAAACTTAGCTAAACTAGGATAACAGGTATAAACCCATAACACAATTGCAGAGTCTATGACAAAAACATAAGCCAGAATAAGTAGCACCAAAGGGAGGCAAATCAGCATCAAACATCACCAAAGGAATGGGAAAAACAGTTTTGCTAAATTCTTATAATACCCAGTCAAGCCCAAGCAGTCAGGAGAAGTTGGAGTGGGTAAAACCTGACCACCCCAGTAAAGGGCATATCACGTGCCTTTATCACTCACCACGAGAGGGTAAGTAGCTCGGCACCACATAGGGAAGCCCTAGCCCTGTGTCGAGCTGTACTGGCCATGAATAAGGTCAGTATGGTAAAATAAATTAAACGCATCAGGATGTACTAGCTCGGTATAAGTCACAAAGGGATACCCCTAAACCTGACGAGCTAGGTAGGCTACGAATATAGTTAGAACGGCATTTTGGAATACATAGACTCAGCTCAGCGTGAGTAGCTGAGTTATGTACGTGTCATGCCGAGCTATGTGGAAGAACGGCACCGCCACGAATAAGGCGGTGAGACATTCCAGAACACTCTGTGGCGGTTCCTTATGAGATAGGGAGCAATCTCGTGAAATAAGGGATTAATATGGGAAGTCCTAATGTGATTGGGAGTACGCCCCATATAAGAAAGAATCCTATAGGGAAGGAAGTGCTACTGCAAGACGAGATCTTGCAGCATTTGGAAGCATGTGCCTAAAAGGAAAATCCTATTAGGAAAAGGATTCCTAAACCTAGTAGGAAACAGGGGGCACGAGATGTGAAACCCTTTTCATACGCATTGTGATTTGAGAGTTTATAGTACGAGATACTAATTTAGGCATCAGAGGGCCTTTGCCGACGAGAGGCAAAGGCGCTCTAACCCTCTTTCTGTCTTGCAGATTTAGGGTTGAATCAAGGAAGCACGTGATCCAGGCTTACGTGGATTTTATCCCCGTACAGAAGTAATTTCTCTTCGACACTTGTATCGAACATGTTGTGAGCATTACATATAACTACAAATTCTGTTATCTGAACCGTATACAATCGATGTTTTACAACAAAAATAAGTTCAGATCTATATTCTGAATCGTATAAAATCAAGAAAAAAGAGAATCGATCTATTATCAGAACTGTAAGGCAAGAGCAAAATGAGGATCGCAACATAGAAGATCGAACTCATACCAAACTCTATAAAATCAAAAACGCAATCTCCATCATACGTAGAAATAGATCTCTGAAGCAAGCAAGCGCGCGAGAGAGAGAGAGAGAGAGAGAGAGAGAGAGAGAGAGAGAGAAGAGAGAGAGAGAGAGAGAGAGAGTACATACCAACGAGAGAGGAGGGTGAAGCTCTCCGATCAGAGTTCAGAGAAAGAGAGAACTATTGATCAATATCTGTCAAGTCGGGATGCGGATGGGTTCAGCGAGAGAGGAAAGATGGAGTACGTATGTGGCAAGAAATAGACGTGGCTGGAATAGAATTGCAATTCCCCTCTTTTTTTTGTGGAATAGGTGTTCTCTCATTTTGGGGAATAGTTATTCCTTTTGGAATACATATTCCTTAATTTATCCCCGAAGCAAACACTGGAATAGATATTCCACCGGACCAAACACACCCTTAGTTAAATGTAATTCTCGTTGTACGCATATGTCCAATTTCTACTCTAGTTATTAAAAGATAAATACAATTCTCGCTGTACGTATTGGAAAGTTTATTTTTATTTTTATTTGTATTACTTTAGAATAAGAGTTTTTCATTAGAAATATTTTTGTTTAGGTTAGAATTACAATATTATCTTTCCATATTCGGTTTCATTTTCAAATTTTATTAGGATTCTCGGTCCTAGTTGAATCAGGATTTGCTTCTTTTTTAATTACCTTGAATCCTAGTTGAATTAGGATTTGCTTATTCTTTGAATAGTTTCCTATTCAAATTAGAGTTTGCTTATTATAAATAGGGTAACCTTTCACTCTAGATTATTCAACCTCTATTTATCCCTCTTGTGGATTCAAGAACCAGTTCGTTAGAACGAGATCTAACCAACCAATTTGTCTACTAGAACGAGATCTTGTCGTCTTCTTCCGATTATGATCCTCCCACTTCACTTGCAACCCATACCAGAAAGATTGGTATTATATATCCTCCTTCAGGCATCAGGAACATTGTTGATACAACATCACAATTTGTTGCAAAGAATGGACCAGAGTTTGAGAAAAGGATCATTGCAAGCCATGCTGCTAGCAATGCCAAGTTTAATTTCTTGAATGCCTCTCACCCTTACAATGCTTACTACCAGCATCTATCCGAATTTCGTGCTCAAAATCAAAACCAGCATTCTTTTGATGACCCAGCTTTGCCAGGGTCCATCCATTCTGCTCCTGTTACCGACGATGATGAGACAATCATGAAACCACATGTGCGTAAAATTCTTGAGCCTCCATAGGCTGAGTAGTACACTGTTAAGCTTCCAGAAGGGATTACATGAGAGGAGTTAAACATTATTAAACTGACTGCCCAATTTGTGGCTCCAAACGGGAAGTCTTTCCTAACCGGACTCACTAGCAACACCCCACAATTCCTTTTTCTGAAGCCAACCCACAGTATGTTCATGTTTTTTTACCTCTCTCGCTGATGCATACTCAAAAGTGTTGATGCCCTTAAAGGGCTTAATTGAAAAGTTGAAGAAGAGTGTTACCGATATGACTATTGTGCTTGAGCGTTGCTTGCACCGGCTGGAGTTGGTACGGTCACAAGAGCAAGCGAGGCAGAAAGTTGAAGATGAGATTGAGCAGGAGCGTTTGCAAATGGCGAGGATCGATTGGCTTGATTATGTTGTGGTTGAGACTATAGATTTTGCGGATGATGAAGATGAGTTGTTGCCTGCCCCAATGACGATTGAGGAGGTTATGAGGAGAAGCAAAGTTCCAGCTATGGCAGAAGAAGAAGAAGAAGATATTGTTCAGCCAGGAAAGGTGGTGGAAATGGAGATCGACGAGGAAGAGGTGAAGCTTGTTGAAGAAGGAATGAGGGTGGCTAGTACTGAAGAACAACCGATGAGAATTGTGAAGAACTGAAAGAGGCCTTCAAGGATTTCCTCAGAAAGAGATCCGACGGAATATGTTGTGTCGCCAATCACTAGAGAGGTAATACCCATTAGTGAGATGTCAGGGCATATGAGGATTTCCCTTATTGACCCTAAGTACAAGAAGCAGAAAGATAGGATGTTTGCTAAGATTCGGGAGACTACCCTAGCTCAAGACGACGAAATTTCCAAAAACATTATGGGACTCGCGCGAACGCGTCCTGATATTTTCGGGACCACAAAAGAAGAAGTTTATAATGCTTTCAAGGCGGAGATTAAGAAGAAGAAGGATGAGCAGCCGAAGCAAGTCATATGGGATGGTCATACTGGGAGTGTTGGGCGCACTGCGACTCAAGCCATGTCACATAATCCCATTGGAGAGGACCAAAATGACCCTGCAAACATAGCACCACCCCCTCTTAGACCTGGCTTGCCATCAATTAGGCCATTTCCTCCGCCAGCTGGATTAGCCTTGAATCTTCCTTGTTGAATGTTCTGAGCCCAACGTGTTTTGAGAGTTTACTTGCAGATAAAAAAATAGTATTTTGTGACATTTTCCCGTGTCACCGAAAAGTATATAATATATATAACCGGTTCGGTTCAGTTTGAACCGGGTTCAAAATTTCATGAACCGGGAACCGAACCGGATCCTAAATTTTAGAAATTCTTAAAACCGAACCGGACAAGTTTAAAAACCGAAAATAAAAACCGGTTCGGTTCTTTGTTTTTTTTGTTCAGCCGTAGTTGCTACAAAAAACAGAGAGAAGCTATCAACTTAATTCTCTTTCTTAGGTGGCATTTTCTAAGAACACTTTGTTTTCTTTTTTATTAGGATCTTTCTATTATCCGCCCATTGGGCGGACGGTAAAACACAAAACAATCATAATTCTTACATGGAAGAGTTTTCACTGTTTGAATTCTTACATGTAACAATTCAGATTCTATACACTTTAATGGGCGGACGGTAGATTAATCCTTTTTATTATACACTTTACAATATACCTGAATATGGGAAATGCTAACGGGTGCCATAGTGCACCCGTTAAGAGTATAAAAAAGTAGTACAATTTAAAAGTACACTTGTACTTTAAAGTACATCTTTAAGTGTAACTTTAACGTACAAGTGTACTTTTAAAGTGTATTTTTTTGTACAAATGGGACCCACACAAGTATACTTTTTGTACACTTAACGAGTGCACTATGACACCCATTAGCATGACCCATATTATAAAAGGTCAAAAGCACTTTCAAACTTCCTCACAAGTTCAATCTTTTTCTGTTACTAAAATTTGACTAACTCCCACCATCTCCACCTTTCCATTTTTAGACGTACCAAAATACACGTCCAATTGGACTAGTTAAAGAGCAAAAGCTGATAAATTTATTTTATTATCATTGGTTTTTGAAAGTGAATTAATTGCTCTCAATTTTCAAAATGAGGGCAATTTTGAAAACTCGTGTTTGTTGAGGTGTAATAATTAATTGTGTCCCTTACATAGTTGAATTTTCCTAAAGGGAATAAAATTATGGGACAGAGGACCGGAATATATATAATGTTAAAGCGTATGTTGGCGAGAGATAAATTTCATTAAACAAAATAACATTTTCCTTTATTTATAGCATGAGTACCGCGCTTGTTTACACATATATGCTTACTATTGCCTAGTGGGATTCAAACTAGTTAGGAACCATAACCGTTAATACACAAAACTATTTGATTCGGTATTTCATTTTTCAAACCCAGAACCAAATATGGCGGTTGAGACTGGACTCGCGGTTTGTTGCTCTTTTTTTTTCACCCCCAAATTTATAAGCTAAAAACTAAGAAAGAAAAATTCTTTGAAAGAAGGCCATATAGAGTTCAGTGCAAATAAAATCTAAGGATTCACATATACTTAATCTTCAACATCATCAGAATATTCAAACCAAATAATAACACATAAATACATTATGAAACTGGAAGGATTATCTGATCATAATCCACATCACATATCTGAAATTTATAATTCACTTATCTGAAATTTATAGGAGTACTAATTTCTATCCTGTGTGCTAATCAAATCTCAAAATTCAGGGAGAGGATTCTCCTTCTCTCTCTGGTTTTGAAATAGGAAGCTGAGAGATCCTAACCATGCTATCATCCCTCACAGTACTGCACGAATTCTTACAAGAAAAAACAGACACACTTTTCCTCAATCCAAATCCAAAACCACTTTTTCCACCCCCAATCAACAACTTCTTGCCTTTTCTAGTACTGCTTTTTGTACACTCCATATAAGCACTCAGAAAAGGGTCATCTTGTTTCTTGATTCCTCTTCTGGAAGCACTTCTTGATGGAGGCTGAAACCCACAAGGGGGTAAAGGAACCTGCAAGTCATGGAAATGATGAGTCCTGATGTTGTTCTCCGGCGGCGGGCAAGGCGGCGGCGGTAGCTTTAGGGCAGGGTGGCCTGAATCTTTGGGGTGATCGTGATCATCTTGGTTTTTCTTGGTGACTCCGGGCTTGTTCTCCCATGAGAAGGGCACGTTCCCTTGTGATGAAAGAACTTTGTGACTCATTTTGGCTATGGCGTTTTACTGGGGAGTTGGGATATGGGAAGAAGAAGAAGTGTAGTGGTTGGGGACTTTAGAAGAAATATGAGGTCTAGAATTTGTGAAGGATTGAAGGGAGTAGCATTTATAAGATGAGATTGTGAAGGACTTATTATTCAGAGGGTGTTCCACTAAGGTGGTTTTTTGAAAAAACTAATTTTTCACGATTTTTTATGTGATGTATTGTGAGAGAATGACATGTCTCGATTTTTGAAAAAAACAGTTTTTTGTTAGTGAAACACCCCCTCAGTGTTGTCGGAGCACGGTTACGTAGTGTTTCGAAACACTCCAACACTACACATTCTTGCGGTTTCGACTAAATACATGAACATATGTGAAGTTGTATTAATGATTTGGAACACCGCGTTTCCGTGCTCCGGGACAATTGAATGGTTAGACATTGCGAAGGATGTGGGAAAAAGGATGAACGGAAGACTTCGTTTTTCTTGGGGGTTTCGAGGTCATGAGAAATGTGGAAAAGTAAAGAAAGGATCAAGGGCCTACATGACAAACAAGGAAATAGTTGAATGAGTCTAAGCTCTGATACTTGGACATTGAGTTGTACACCTACTCTACACAACTCTTCTCTCTCTCTCTCTCTCTCTCTCTCTCTTCCTTTTCGCACCCACCTCAATTTGAAATAAAAAAATCTACGCGTATGCAGACGTGCGTACGCAAAACGCAAGGAGTATAAAAACATTTTTTACGGTGCGGATTTTATTTACTCTTTAACCCGGTAAGAAAGCTCTTTAACCGGTCAAAGACTGATTAAGATCTGAACCATTGATTTGTTAAAATGAATGATGCAGATGTGTGCTTATGCGTGCGTGCGGATATTCGGGTTCGTTTGAAATTTGATGAATGAGTTTATATATTGCATTTGAGAGGTCTATTCAAATTTTTTGTTCTTTGCTACATTTTCCTTATGTTGCTACCATAATTAATTACTCAAAGAAATTGTTGACTTATCGAGTTACCTTTTTATGGTAGGATTTGGTAATCAAGATCTCTTATGTCAAATTTGAATAGAGAGAGAAAGAGAGAGAATTTGTAGGGTGAGGTGTTTAAAAGGTGAACACTTTAATGCAATGCAAGACTTTTTAATTTGAATAGCCAATGGCCGAGGGGTCTGGAACTATATGCTTAATATACCTCAAGAATTTATGGGAATTGGGGGGCCTGTAGTGAGTGAGCTCACTACATGCGTGTAGTGAGTGAGCTCGGCCATCCGATCCGAGATCAACGGTCCGGATAAATTGGAGTTAAAGTTAATGTAAAAATGTTTTTTAAAGTGTAAGACGATCCGAACCATTGATCTCGGATCGGACGGCCGAGAGAGCTCACTACACGCATGTTGTGAGCTCACTCACTACAGGGTCCCCGGTTCCGAATTTATGATCCGTGGTAACTCCTGTTGACTAATGCTCCTATATGTGTACATCCATATCCCTAGTTCCCTACTTCTAGTCTTAGGCTACATTTTACGCACGCAACTGTGTGCTCATTCTTATCGAGATGAGCTGCTTAATTATTAGTAATTTTTTTAATATGCATTACGTTCTTTGTTTGAAATTTAAAAAAAAAATTTACTACAAAGAGAGATATAGGTAAGTCTGGAAATTTTTTACGATTGCATTTTGTAGAGCTGTGATTGTGAAACCAAACCACATGGTAGTTCATGGTGCAATTGTGCATAATTTTTTTTTTTTTTTTTGTCATTCGTCATTCCTGATTTATTACATTGGGGGAGGGAGGAATGGGACTTAATCCCGGGACGTAGTGTGGGGAGTCCAAGAGTTCTACCGCATTAGCTAGCCACCATTGCAATTGTGCACACTTGAGGTGGGACTTTTTTCACTTTTGTTCATTTTGTTATTCTCTTCCTAATTAAACTGAATAAAATAACTGAACCAAACCCCTCAACTAAAACCCATCTACGAAATACCTAATGGTGTTCCCACTACTAATAGCTTGCAAAAAAAAAAAAAAAAAAGGACGTAGACGAAATAAGGAAAAAAAACAGAGTGGGAAAAAAAGAAAAAAGGGAAAACCCATAAATAAGGGAAAGGAAAAGGAGTACCATCTGTTCACACTTATCTCCCCCAGAATCTCAGAAATGCCCTTCGGCATATGGACAAAACCCAGGCAAAACAAAAAGGACGTAGACGAAAAACCTCAGAAGCCTGGTAAGGACAATATGATAACCATGCAAAACCTATGAAGATACCTAAATACCACTCCTTACAAAGCCACATCACCTCCAATTATAGAAAAATAAGGGTACTTTAATCATTTTCCTCACATGGTGGTAAGCCACCACCAGTTCCCTTATATGCATGTGTGTTGATGTATAAAGAGCTAGTAGCGTTTACTGTTCGCGTCTTTTGTACGACAATTTTACAAAACTGCCCTCCTTCATTCTTGTCTTAGCTCCTCGAGTGACTCTAGCGGTTTATGCATTTTCTATGGAAATGATGTCGTTTCATCCATTCTTTCTCCTGCTTCAAATAAGGATTGCCCCCCCTTCACCCTCCCCCCCCCCCCCCTCTCTCTCTCTCTCTCTCTCTCTCTCTGTTTTTTCGACCTCTTGGCCTACATTAATATGGGTTTATCGAAACCGTCTCCGTCCTTTTCTTCTTGTCTCCATCCAACAAGTGCGTCTCTAGCTAGTTTTCTGTTGGAAATTCCTGCTTCGGCTTAACATCAAGGTGGTGCTATAGTGGTGATGGTGGTTAATCGTTGTGGTCTCCCACCACGGGTGCTAATGGGCGTCTGTGGTTCTTGCTCAACGACTGTTGGAACTTTCTAAGTAGTATAGGTTTATTGGTCATCGGCTTCATCTATCATTGGGTTAAGCGGTGGAGGTTTAGTGGCTTTTGAGGTGCTGGCGTGTTGACGGTGGTGGTGAATGTTTTGCATATTGAGGTGGGCTAGGTTTTGGCTTTTCTTTTGGTGGGCTTGGCCCACTATGTTTGGGCTAGGTTCCTTTATTTGGAGGTTTTATTGTTAGATTTGGGTTATTTAGGCCTTTGGGTGTACTATTTTTATTGTTTTATCTGTGCACTTTAGGCCCATAGGGGCTTTGCCTTTGGGTGTATCTTCCAATCTTTGGTTGGATTTTCCTTTCCATTAATAAAATGCCGATTAAAAAAAATAGTGGCAATAAAAATAGTAATTCGACTGGTCATAGACATTGTGTTGCATAATTTCGCTTTCACTTTTTCTGATTTAGGGTAGGAGAAATTATTGATTGTTGTATGTTTGCAGTGAACAATTAAAAGTATTGTAGTGTGACAGTCTTCCTTTTTTAGGCTTAAGGATGCGCACCTTGGGCGTAGTCATCTCACTAGTATATAAAAAGAGCGAAGAAATAATACATGTGTTCTAACCTCTTTTTAATTTAATATATCAAGAGGGTTTTTTTTTTTTTTTTCCCCATCAAATGAAGATTTGTTGATATAACTGGCGTGCTATTAAAACTTTGGTATTAACAATAAGAGTTTTGTAAATATGAACATGAGGCGGCTTCCTTCTAGTATCAAGATCCTCTCACGTGATATTTCTAATGCGATACTAAATAAGACCCATTATGCCCTTGCTTGATCATTCAAGCCATTCACTTTATAGGTCTAAGTGTGTTTGATCAAAATAAAAATGAGATATATCGAACATTAGTAAGAGATTGATCAAATAAAATTGGTTGGTCGTGATAGGAATGAACTGTCAAACACCGACTATCATCTTCTCTCTTGACAATTATACTTCATTTAGGTGGACACTGACTACTGATATATCTATTTGATTTTGATGAACATATTAAGGCTTACACATTGAACAGTTCAGATTATTAGGTGAAATCGTCGCGGATTCTATTTTGCATCATATGAGAGTGAGTGAGTCACATAAAAAGATCATCCCTTCACTTGATCTCAAAATTTGGGTGAAACCCCATAGAATGCATTCCACTCCGTGGCTCAGACTTATACGTAGTTGAGTTTACCCAAATTTTAAAAAATCAAGGGAGGCTCAATTTTTTAACTGAAATCTATGTAAAATATATGAGTAAAGACTGAAAATGCTCTTAAGGAGTTTGCTAGTGAGTTTCTTCTGGTAGCCAATTTCGTCCATAATATGTTCATATATTTTAGATTTCTAATTTTACTTTGAATTTTGACACAAAATTAAAATCCATAATAGTGTTTAGATCACGTGTAAAATAAAATTCTACAGAACTTGTTTGTGCGTCGCAGTCTAATCAGACTCGAAAAAATCAACCCAACTATGCGTACGTACACACACATGTACGTACGCGAACGAACACATCCTGACCGTCAATTTCAGGAATCGACAGTCCGGATTTAAAAAAACTCTTCCATGTAAAAGCTCTCCGGACCGTCGAAAACACGCATGGACGGTCAAGATGCACCGTCCGTGCATGTTGCGTATGCGTGGCGTGCGTACACATCGAATTTTTGCGGAAAAATTAGACTATTGGGTACGCATGAGATTTTATACCAATCAATTCGTGTTGACTTGTCATAGGAGTAAATGACATATGAAAAAGAAGGTATGTTGAATAGGTTGAAGGATTTGACGGATGAAAATGGAAAGTTAAGAAAGAAGTTTCTAATTAGACAGTCCAACTAATACACTAAGACCTAGTTTCTAATTAGACAGTCCAACTAATACGCAATTCGATGAGATCAACAATCAGGGCCGCCTTGGACACAAGCCCACCAAGCCGTGGCTTAGGGCCACTATTTTTGGCCTAATAATAGGACCCTCAAATTCTGAGATAAATTAAATATTATATATGTGAACAATATGAAGATGCAGCTACGGTAGTTCAGCGGTAAAACATGCGCACCTATAACCAGATGGTCTCGTTTTCGATCCTTCAGGTCTTCACTTTTTAACGACCAAACATTTCAAACATGTTAAAAAAATAACAACACTAAGGATTGAACCCGCGACGTGGGGTACTAATGGCCTATATGCTGGACATCACCACTGCACCACAAAGTGCTTACATGGAACAACTAACATATAAATGAACACTAAGAGGTCCCATTGTTAAAAATCGTTTAGGGCCGCAAAAATCTTAGGGCCGGGTCTGTCGACAATATGAATGAAGATGGAGATGAGTATTAAATTAGGTCCAACAAGGAAACAAAAAATGGCCCGTTACACACAACGTGGTTTCTGGCTCGGAGTTGTATGTGTGTCTACAGTCTACACGGTACTTGTATTATTTTGCGGGAGCAAAAAAATAAAATCTAGTGTATATTAATTTCAGCTTAACTTACTCTAAAGATGAACGCCAGGGCACTAAACTCTACTTTTTGTCTCCATATACAAAGTTAATATGGATCAATTATTCTATGGTCTAAGGGCAACGTCACGTGGTGTCCCTGCACCTTTATTCACCATACATTTCTGTCAGGTCCAATATAATATGTGGTAGATAAGGGTATTGGCACAATGTGGTGGTGTCCTAAGACCATATAATTACCCGTTAATATTTAATTGAATTAGATTGCCACAAAGTGTATCGATATTGTTGCATTAGCTTGAATGCACGACAAATCGACTGGAAGCCTTGGTCAGTTTATTTCATTTGAACACCCACATATGGATCGGTTTCTCTATTACGCATAATTTATCAATCTAACTAAAATTAAACATGAGTGGTGATGGTATTGGGCTAATTTGGGTGCATGTAAGTTGGTCCGGACACTCGAGTTATAAAGACAAAAACTAAAATTGAACATGAGTAGTGCTGCTGTGCTGAGGTAAGTATCTTAGTACACATTTAGTGGGGTGAAAATATAACAGCCCAAACCCAATAGAACAGACCAAAATTCTGAATTTGCGGTTCGCTCTTGGCCCAAATTTGGTTTGTGGTCCAGGTTTATGGCCCAATTTATGAGTTTTGGGCCTAATTGAATTTTTAATAGCAATATTATTACATGGGATGTGAGATATGCTTATTTTTTCTTTTTTGTTGTGGGCCAATCATTTTTTTTTTATAGGTTCCAAATTCTTTTGAAGCCGAAGCCGAAAACCCGAAAAGTCCGACGAAACCTAACCACCTCAAACCGATTTTGGTCCCTTGGATATCTCGGCCGGAGTCGATTTGTAAATGATTAACGCCATCGAATAGTGATAACTACTTCTTTAAATCACCCTGGGGGTGTTTGGGAGCCTACTTTTTAGCTTTTGATTTTTGATTTTTTGGTTTTTTGGTTTTTTGGCTTTTGGTCAGAATGAGTTTTGGATGTGGGAGGAGTGTTTGGGAGAAATGTGCAGAATGTGTTTTGGAAAGGGAAAATGAGAAGTAGAAATCAAAAAAGAGCTCCAACCCTCTTTTTGGCTTTTGCTCTAGAAACCTAAAAACAAAGAAATCATTCTCACATAACTCATTTTGCATTGAGTCATCCAAACACTTAAAAGTTGAAAATGCAAAAATGAGAAAGCAAAAAAGAAGCTGCCAAACAGCCTAATATGGATTAGTCTATAAAAAGACAGAAGATATATGGATAAGGTTAGGGTTGAGTCCAATTTTGTTCAACTACCGTGTTTTCAGCTTTAATAAAACGATCATAACCGTTCATATCTTGGAACATGATATTTTAAGAATTTATTTTTGGCAAAGAGATATCATGTTCTACATGATCTGTTTTGATCATCGAAATAGAACAGGAAACATAGTGGATAATATTAACCCATTTTTAAAAGTTGAACAAAATTTAAGTCGTTGACAATGGGTCCTAGTTGTGCACTATGTGAATGGTATGACACTCTATTCGGCCGTCCATTGCGAAAATGCACGGCTAGAATCAAATTCAAGTAATGACTCTCACATGAAATTGTATTAATCCAAGCAGTGCGTTTTCGCAACGAAGGCCAAATGGGTGTCATGCACCTAGTTGCACCGCAGGGCCCAAATCCAGGGTTCACAGTAAATTAACTTGTTGTCTCGCCTCTGTTCCCAATAAACGTCGATTAGGGTTAGGGTTTTGGAGGCGTCCAAGCTTCGGCAGCCACGCACTATATATGCGGGTATATCATCCGAGTCTGAGAGGATCTTAGAACCTAAACCTCTCCGCCGCCAGGAGTTTTTGTGGTTTTGTTTCGCTTTCCCTTTCTCTTTCTGTTTATTTTCCGAATGTCTGATCTTCAATTGGAAATTGACTTCGCATTGGTATGCATCAAAGATCCGATCTTCAATTACTTCGCATGGTAATTGCCATTGCAATGCATCTTTTCACGAGCACGAAAGCACATGTAGATTTATTTTTGCTAGTGTCAAAATTTTGTGATTGAAATTGGAGATTTTGGGCTGCGATGATTATAAACAATTCCTCGTACAGAATGCCATTGACATGGCATGACTGACACTTTTACACCCATAGAATATGAGCACCCGCAAAATCCATACTTAAATTTCTTCTTGGTTTTCTCTATCTATTCTTGAATGAATCAAGCTTCCATGGAGTCTGTGGTTGGACTGCAGATGACAGTTCGCGTATTCTTAGCGGTTAAAATTGTTTTTCACTTTTTCATGGTTTAGATTTGTTGAAAGTTTCTTTCCGGAAAGATTGTTTTTTAAATTCGGACACTTGATGGCCGAGATAGACGACCGAGATGCAACTTCTTTGCAGTCCAATTGCAGAGGGTTTTGCCCTATTTGAATAGTGGTTGATGATTGAAGCATGTTGATATAGCTTATTTATCGATAAAGAGCGGATTTGGCCATGAACAGTATTGTCTGTCATAGGCAAATTTGTGATTCGTAGCATATATAGGAGTATAATGTTTGATTGTTGTTAGCGTTGTAGACCCAACATAAGTAGTTTCTAAAAATGTCGCGATTCATTGATTGGAGCTCCTTCCAAAGCGAGAAGGTGGGAAGCTTATAGCCTGGTGGGAGTGCTTTGTTAAACTTCCAACCTATTGTGTGGGAATGCCGTAAATTTAGCTCATTTTATTTCTGAGTCATCTGATTTCGCTTTCCCGTCTTGGAGTCTTAATCTGGGAGTTATTTTTGAATTTTCTTGTGGAATGCTTTAGTGACAAGGATTCGTGGTACGGTGATGTTGCAAACAAAACGCAGAAAAAAATTTCATTCTTTTGAACTTAAATAATACATGGGTAGTTTGAGAAGATGTGTGTTAGGACTTTCTTTAGATAATAATTTGATTAGTGGTGGTACTACATTTGAAGGAAGGATACCACTAGCATTTACCCTATTTGACTGACTATTTGTCCCTCCTATCTATTTTTATCATACAAAGATCATGGTCACTTTGTACTTTGACAAGATTGCTTGAATTTCGCCCTCTTGTTTTGGGTGTCATGGTTTAGTACAAAGAATTGTTTGTTATTATGTTGACTATAGAGGGTTTTGGTCATGATACCTCAGTGGTGCATCACTAAATGGTCAAGGTCATATTGATATTTGGTGCCTTTTTCCCCTGTAACCCAAAATTGAACTAAAAGTTGGATTGGCTATGGTACATCGAATTGGTGTTCCTTTTTCGTTTTCTTTTTAATCTGGTAAGCTATTTATCCATAGGAGTTGGCTTTGTTATCCACATGGCAATGGAACACTATCGTTGCTGTGTGTTTGGCCTCTCCTGATATAGATCTTGGTGGTGTTTAAAGCCCTAACCTAACAAAAAGAAAATCTAGAGGTTAGGGTTACGCATGCCTCCATATTTCGAAAGCTATTTTGTCATTCACAAAATTACTCTTCTAATAAGTTGTTTTTGCTTCTTGAAATTGCCAACTTTTTGTTTTCTTAATCTGGTTTATTGTTGATGGTGTCCTGTTCTTTGTTTCTTATATATGCAAATTGATTGGTATTTCATTCCATGTTGATTTCTGGCTTGATTTTAATTTGTAAAATATGTTAATTGGTTTGTTGAACAACACGTTGTTGTGCTATGCAAGAAAGCAGGTTTAACAAAATTTTGAACATGCTTTGTATCCTTGCTGGGGATTTAATTCTTCGTACCTCATGCGTAATGTGATCCTTACGTTGGTAATTCTGCTCACATTTGGGGATGTTGATGATCTGTAATCTGTCGTGTCATATCAATTACTTCAATTTCTGCATCAAGATCTTGCTAGTTGGTACTGCTTTTGCTTGTTTTGTAGTATTTGTCCTGATGCCATTTTGTTGGATACTTCCGTTTTGCTGGAGATAATTTGAATACACACGCTCTTCACTTTTTTCATGTTACCTGGAGGTGCTGACGAAGCCACATTCTGATATTTTGAATTGTTGGAATTTCTGTTTTGTCATCTCATTGGTTTGTTTTTCAATGATTTGAAATGGAAAAATAAGTGTGAAGTTTGGACTTTCCGGTATCCTTTGCTTTGCGACAAATTCATGTTCATTGTTCAGTATGTTTATAAGGTTCTGGCAAGATGGAGTTTTGTGAGCTCTTAGCTTTAGGGTCCAACTTCAAATGTTAAGTATCATTTTTGTATAAGATCACCTTTTTTTTTTTTTTTTTTTTTTCTGTTCTTCTATTTTCCTTTCAACCCAATTGGCTGTCATATGGTTGTGCACAATTGATTTAGAAACCATGGGTAAACAAACTTGTAAGAGAAATCGGAAAAGGTGCCTTTTTTGTTGTAAATAAAGGTGCCCATTTTAGTTCTCGTTTGGTGGAAATATATCATGTTGAATGTTGGCGAGGTTAAAAAACTCTTAATTGAAAACAAATTATGTTTACTAAAATAAAATAAAAAATTATGTTGGTTCAATTGTGGTACTGCCGCAAGACTGAAATGAACTGGGATCAATCTACTTTCATTTGCTAAAATGGATTGATTTTAGCAAATGAAAAATCAACCTTTTGATTTTATGAGATTCCCATTTTATCAAATGAGAAACTAAGTGTCAAAGTTGTCGAATTTGCGCGGCATAGTTTTCCAAAAGATTTTAGCAACCGAGTTGCTAAAATGAACCATGATTTTAGCAAATGAGTTCAGCAGGTGGTAAAATCATGGTTTTGAAATAAAAAAATGAAGTGGTTTAGTGTATCGTTTTTCGGTTTTTTTCGCACCAAATTAAAGTACTCTTCGTTTACTTTAATTCGGTGTGAAAATTTCAAAAAATAATACACGGAAACACTTAATTTTTTGATTTAAAATATCATGATTTTAGCATCTGCTGAACTCATTTGTTAAAATCAACCTGATTTTAGCAACTGGATTGCTAAAATCTTTTGGAATACTATGACGACAAAACTCAAAAGCATTAGGCACCCGTTGCTTTCCTTTTTTTGAACCGAAACCACAAGTTCTTTCCATTCCCGAGGATCATCGAACCAAAGAATACCGCAATGTACACCAAGGTATGGACAGTGACTCTTAGATCTGAAATTATGATCCGAAGATTATATCAGGGATAAAGATATACGAAGTGAGCTCTTTTATTTTGAGGTAGAATTGCCTGGTGTTATGAGGTTCAAGTGTAGTAGGAGCTAAGTGAAGGTCAGGTTTGGACCATCATCCACATGACCTACTAGCACGAGGCCTTGAAGCCCGAGTACCTAACTCAATTCATGCAATGCCTTGCCTAGCCCGATAGCAAGCAAATGTTATGTCATGCCTTGACTGGCCAGCGTGTCATAATTGGATATCACAAGCACATGTTATATCATGCCTGACTAGCCGGCGTGTCATAATTGGATACTATCATTCGAGTAGGAAAGCCGAAATTGAAGACATGGGCCCTTGTGGGTCGTTCAGTAAATCCCATTGGAGATGGGGTTAAGATTCAAGTTCCTGATACAACTAAGGCTGTGTTTAGATGACCAGAATCTTGAGTAGGAATAGAAATATGATTAACGAGAATTAAATTCCCGAGAATTTTCTTGGGTAGGAATAGGAATATGATTATTGAGAATCGAATCCCTAGGAATTTGATACCTGGAGGAATGACATTTCGGTGTTTGGATTAATTCAGTAATCTTACGCGGGAAACAATTATTTTGAAAAATTTATTAAAGTCAATATTTCATTTTCTTAATGAATGAGTCAGGAATCTGAGATTCTCATGGGGTAAGGGAGGGATCAGATTCTCACTCAGTCTAGGAATGTGATTCATGGTTAAATATGTCATCAGGAATCACATTCTTATTCATGTCTCAGTCAAACGTTGGAATTAGAAAAGCCTGGCATCACATTCCTGTTCCTGACTGTTCCAAACGTTGGAATCATGAGTAAAATGCATCACATTCTCATTCCTTCTTGATATTACTGCCATCCAAACACAGCCTAAAGTTAATCAACATTCGAGAATTCAAGATTGTACCGTATGCTAGGCCTTCTATCTTTTGTTTCCTTCTCGCCGTACCACATTAAATCTACATAGCACTAGCACCCAACCAACCAGCATGTCTCCCTCCAACTAACCTACATAAAGGGATTGATAAAAACAATATCTGCAAAACACGTGCACTAAATGCAAAGAAAATGGATCCTCTCTGGAGGATACGGTTCACATCTGTACCGTCATTTTACTGCAATCAATGGTCAACACTTTTCCGTAACAGTTTATGAGCAAATTTAAACCGGTGAATGTTCTAATAGATGGTCCAGATACGGTTCACATCTGTACCGTCATTTTGCTGCAATCAATGGTTAACACTTTCCGTAAGAGTTTATGAGCAAATCTAAACCAATGAATGTACTAATAGATGGTCCAGATGCGGACTGTCCCTCCAGTCCTGTCCAATCCAAAACATGGACCGGATAGCATCCGGATCCAAATGCAAAACCTAGAAACCACATTCACAATACAAAAAACTTCAGAGCTAAAATAGAAGGTTAAACATTTGCTTCCTCAATAGTCAAGCTAGATAAACACACAAACTGCAGAAATGAAAGAAATTAACAAATTCAAACACCAAATCCGAAAGTAATAAAACACATGCTTCTTACACCACGGCCTAATGCCATTATTAATTGAGGTCAAATGGTAACAAGGCCTTCATGGATCCTGTGGCTCTCTGCTCTCGGACTGCTCCCTGCACTGCTGTTAGAAAGCGATCCAAATCCATTATTCATCCTCTGTAAAACCCCAGTTGGGGACAAGGGGGCTAGCCGCGGGCTACTATTACTGCTATGCAAAACCTCCCCAAGAGGTCCACCCACTGAACTTCCCCAGGAGATGGGAATCCAACTTACTTCCCTTTGGCTTAATTGGTTTATTCCACTGCCCACTCGCAAGACCATTTCAGAATCAATCTCTCGCGACAGTCTTAGGGGCGAAAGTGCAAGATTTCGATCAGAGGGAGAAGAAGTGGACGACATGAAGTCTGAGGCGGTTTCAGGGACTGAAATAGAGAGATGGGTCCTGTCATCCATGAATTGATGAGTTGAGTGTCGGGACTCACTTTCGTGGAGAGGGTTAAGCAAAGAGTCAGAGTAGACGAGTCCAAATTCAGCTCGAGAGTACTCTTCGTATGAGTTTGGCTGTTTTGGAATGGAAAATTGGTTCTCTTCTAGTCCAATTGCTGGAGATGACACGGTCAGGTTCGTTGCATCTTGACTTCTCTCCCCTACATTGTCCTTGTTCAGAAATATCCTGTCACGATAATACAAACCATGAAAAAAACCACCGATCAGCGAACTTGCTTACGAGCCAAGTTCCCTAGTTCCATATAAAAACCATGAGTGAATATTCTCCAGATTGAAGTTCCAATCCTACAAAAGCGCACACATATTGTATACTACCTGTCTAATTAAACATTCACTTCAAGACTGGTCACTTAGAACCAATTTAGGAAGAAACACAAACAAGGCAGGGAAAGCAAAACCATGGTGTTAATCCCTCGGCATGAATAACAGAACTTCCATCAGAAATCAGAACAAAATGGGAACTTTATGAACAAGAGCACTCCTCTTATATGACAGTGCAGTGACAGAGACTTAAAACCAATAGGACTGCAGGATGTGCACATATTGTAAGTAGACGGGAAACAAAAATTTTAACCTTTGAGGATTGAAAGATGAGCATAAATTGAAACTACACGGGGGCCGAAGCATACAAAAGAGAGAGGTAGGAACTAATGGAGCGGTGTAAAAATACAATTTTACCCTACATGGGTAGTGTCTGTTAAGCACATATGGAGACGATATGGAGGTTGACATTGGAAAACATATGGAGGTTGACATTGGAACAAAAGAAATTCACAAAGTTCATAGCATAAATTGAAACTGCATGTATCCAAGTAACACATTATCCCTTATTTATATTTTACCTGTTCAATTGGGGTGAAGATGCACAAGTATTAGGTGCTGGTGCACTAGGCTGCAAGTGCTTGAATTGAGAATGGTACGAGAGGCCGAGGCTATTGCTTGTGCCGCCACCAGTGGCCACCAATCCCGATGGAGAGGAAACCTTTGCAGCAGTGGTGGGTCCAGCGACAGAATGGCCATTTTGTCCTTCCACAGGCTTTCTTGAACGATGGCGGCCCCTGTTGACGTGCCGCTCACAATACTTCCCATCCGGGACAGCGTCTCTCGAGCACCGCCATTTCTTCCCATCAGTCCGACGACATCTCCCAGGCTCAGGATCAGTGTTGTTGGAGTATCCCAGATGGTAAGAACCCCATCCCACTGCCACAAATACAACAAATATGAAACAAAACAAAATTACAAAACACAAGTTATCAGTAATAAGCCCCCACAAAAATAGATTCTACTACCAAATTTGAGTCAAGGGATGAGTCTAGCTTGTGCACAAATTTGAACTTATTAAACGGTTATCACAAACAATGTGGTAGTAGCCAATCAACAAGTTCTCATCCCAACTAATTGAAGCATATAGAGGGGGGGAAATGATAAAGTGGAGTGAATCAGCTGAAATATCATAAAGCTAAAGAAGATTATTGTGAACTTAACCTATTAAGAGAGTTGATAGGATAATTTTAGGTTGTAAAACTACGGGGAGGGGGAAGATCCAAATTGACATTGGATCTTATATTGCACAAGGATATGAGTCTACTTAATCTAAGGGAACAAGTAGCCTGGACAGAGCTCAATGGGAGGAAAAAAAAAAGGATTCATGTAAACATAAGGCTCAGTTTGGTTTGGTCTAACTTGTAAGGCATCTCCAATTTTTTATCACATAATCACATTCAAAATGGAGAAACAGGATTCAAAATGATTCCAATCCTTTTCATCAAAGTTGAACCAAATCGAGGGAGAATCAAATCCTTGAATTTGCAAAAGACCCTACTCCATTCATAGCAAATTAAATCGTTAAACAATGAGGACTGCAGATGGTAAAAACAGTTCCCTGCCATAAGTCATAAGTTTGGAAGGATTGGTGTCTTCCAGAATAAATCAAGCTATTCACCGAACTTTCACTCATATTTGATGGAAAGAAGGAGCAAGGATTGGCAACAGAAGATGTATAAGAACTTAAAGAATATTAACCTAATGGCTAGACCAGATATACCCTGAGAAATTACATTAAACCCCCTTTGAATTGGGGGATTTGGTAAGAGAAGAAAAGAAAGGGTTGGAATTTTTTGCCAGATCACTCATTTGGATTAGTATTTGGATGAGAAATGGTAAGAAAAGTACAAAAACAAATTTTTTTGGAGTAGCTCTTCCCTTTCTCACCCAATCTCACAAAAGATGGAGAGATTTGGTGAGAAAAGGCTCACCTTTTATATCTCACATTTTCTCACCATCCAAAGGCGCTGTAAAGGGAAAGCTACTCAATAAACGTAGTCAAATGATAGGATTTGCATTGCGAGGAAGGTTAAAAACGACTTACAAGTACCGGATCTAAGAGCTCCACTTGAAAAACCATAGATCCCAGCAGATTCAAGGGCTCTTCTGATGGGGATGAGCAGATTAGAAGGAATAGCTACGTTTGCGCTTATGTACTTGTAGATCAATGCTTGGTGCTCTAACTCCATCCATTGTGATGGAGTGAATGGACTTCTCACACCTGTTATTACCCCTTGCATGGTTTCAGCATTCAACCCTCCAAATCCATAGCCTGAAACAGGAAAAGATCAAGAGATTCAGGCACAATTTTCAAAGAACCCAAATGCGTGTTCCACTGCAAAATTTATTTTTGTGAAAAGGGTATGGCAAAAATAACCCAAGATTTATTTTTGTGAAAAGGGTATGGCAAAAATAACCCAAGATTTATACTTATCTGCAACATTTGTGGAGGCTACATTAGAATTTTCTCGTCTTTCTCATATGACCAAGAACACAAAACAAAACAAAAGTGAAGAGAAAATTCTAATCCATAGTAAGGTCTAATCCATGCTTCATTCGAATTTCTTCTTTTGTACTCTTATACAGTTCCAACTGTATTGAAACACCACTATCAATTAAGGAAGAAAATTAATCATTGGATTTCTTTTTTTTTTTTTTACAAGACCCCGGTCCTTGTGGATTGTGAGAAATGGAGAGATAAGAAAGGCGAGTCATTTCTCACCAAATCTCAGAGGTTGGGTGAAAAGTGGAAGAGCCAATCAAAATATTTCATTTTTGTACTTTTTTCACCGATTCTCACCAAAATCTCAATCTAAACGTGTAACTGGAAAAGACCCTCCCATCAGTAATGGCCAACTGGGAATCGAAACCCCAAAAACGTAACAAATGCTCAGACACCCATCCCAAAAATAAAAAAATCTCAAGATAGCATCACTATAAAAAAACAGCAGTAATGGGAATCAAAACTCAAAAGCAACCCATCTCTCTTCTAACAAGAAATACCCAAAAACCCATTTGCCCAAAAATGAGATAAATAACAATCTCCATGTGTAATCACTATGAACAGGGCCAGAATCCCCACGCCCAGAAACGCTCAAATACCTGTATGTCTACTATAAGTACTTGAGGAATGTTGATAGTCGTTAGGCAATGCCGCAGTGTCTGACTTGGGTGAAGAGAAACTAAGCATCTGCTCAGTTTTGGCCACTTTAAAGCTCCTCAAGTTGTCTTCAGTAGTAGGCCCAGACCTTTCTTGCTTAAAAATCCCAGATCCGTACCACTTTTGCTTGGCCTCACCATCTGAAGCAAGAAAAGAAGCAATACTTATACAACTATCCAAACCCAGAGGACCAAGATCCATATATAGCCTTACTTATAAAACAATCAGACACAGGAACTGATGGATTTGGTCATTACACAGACGGTTTGAGGGTATTGGAGGGAGGACCATTTTAAGAGAGTGGGGATGGTTGTGAGCTGAAAAGGGTAAACTAGCCTGGTTTCGTAGGGACTGGAGAGTGGAGAGACTAGAGAGAGATTGAGGTGAGGCAATACATAAACTAGACAAAAATGAATGATTCGGTTGAGGCCTTGTTCTCCAATAGATTTAAGGTACATTTTATGAAAATCTCATAAAATGAACATTTTATGGAGAGGTGATAAAATGGAGTTGTTTTCCCAATTGATAAAATGTAGTGGTTTTCCTATAGATTTTAGGAAGATTTTATGAAAATCTCATAAAATCACTTTTTATATTTTATGTGTTGAGATTGAAGTGTCATAAAATGTGAGATTTTATTAAACAAAAATCTGTTGAAGAACGAAGCCTGAGTAGTCTAATTTCCCATACATATTTGCCAACTACTCTAGTTTTAAATTTCCGATGGAGTTTTTTTTTTTCCAATCATCCCTCAAACTATTACCTATTTCTCTACTTTGTACCTGAACTTTCAAAATCCTTTAAATAATTCCTGAACTATCACCCTTGAGTGTGTGTGGTCCTATTTTTACCTCCCCGTCAGTTCTTTCCGTTAACAAAGGGTAAAAGGGTCAGGGCCCTTTTATATACACTCCAGCAATAGTTCCACTAATCCATGACCCAAACGCAACCTCGAAAATAGCTGCACTTAGAATGTAGAGATCATTTTTCTCATTTTCTTTCACTCGAACTGAGCTTCATGTTGTTATCAGTTGAGGTGCGATTAGAATAGTCGGGTAGGCTGAACAACAACTCGCAAAATGGCGGAACCACCACTATCCACTCCCACTCTCTCCCCTTAAGATCGAATTAAAAACCCATCTCCACCATTTCCACCAACAAAAACAAACTTCCTGAAATCCCTATAGAAATTGTGAGTGACAAAGAAATGGGCCTCATCGAAGCTGCCCTGGCCGCCGCTCACTCTTGTCTCTCCTCCCCCTCTCAGCTTCAAAAAAATGCGAGGTTTATTCAGTCTATTACTCTGCTCTCAAAGCGGAGGTTGTCAACGGAGGAGCAACCCAGTTCGGCCGATGACGACATTGATGACGCCGGCGGCGGTTGTAGTTCACGGAAGAGGAACATAATTTTTTAGTCGTTATTGCACAAGTTTAGGAGGAACAGAGGGTCAGCCAGGGGCGGAGCCAGAACTAAATGTCAGTGAGGTCAAATTCCTAAAGCAAAATAATAGAACAAAAAAAAACACCAAAATGTGAAATAGAAAGGGGTTAAAGTATATATCTATTAATAACATATAATTTCATTTACAATTGATCTCCCAAAATATACATTGAAATGTCAAACAAAAATTAGCTTAGATATACAACCTTTAACCCCGTCCACAACTGACCACAAAAAACTACACTTGAATGCCAACAAAAAGTAGCTAAGTAGTTATCGATTTAAAACCTATAACAACATTTACACGTGACCCCGGCGTTTTTTTATATTTTGAAATCGTAGCATAATAACCTCATTTGTGATACTATAAAAAAAATTCCCTCTCAATATACACAATGAAGCTATCATGCAACCATTGATCATCCATTCGGTTATGAAGTCGATTCTTCACAATCTTTTATGGCGGAAAATGCTCTCTCTACTGTAGTTGTCGCAACAGGTAAAACTAGAGTCAAAGTCAAAAGCCTGAAAACCAATGGATACCCTATATCTTTTCGGGTTTCAAACATCTTTCGAGAAACATCACTAATTCCTTTCGAGTTTGAAAACTCGACACTAGACCGCACATCAATGATGAAATTGTCAAGTTGATCCGAAAGTGTCTTTTCGGGTTTCAAACATCTTTCGAGAAACATCACCCATTCCTTTCAAGTTTGAAAACTCGACACTAGACTGCACATCAATGATGAATTTCTCAAGTTGATCCGAAAGTGCCAACAGTTCAGCACCAAAGAAGTCTTTAGGATAAAATTCGGCCAAACGATTCTACTTTTGGTTGTCAAAACTTGCAAATGAGTTAGATGGACTTACACATGCAACAGAAGGAAGCAACTCGGTGTTTACCTCATTAAAGCGATTATTTAGCTCTTGGAGTTGCATATCTATGATAGTATACAACAATTCGACGCAATTGGGTGTGGTAAGGAGAGCAAGTAATGGTGAAGAGAATTAGAGAGTTACAAGGAAAATTATTTGGTGTGGTCAGTGGTAAGGAGGAGGGCAAGTAGTTGGGCAAAAAATACCATATACAAGGGGCAAAAATACAAAATTCTAAAAAATATTATACCTATCCTATTAAAATTTGATACCTCAGTGGGGTCAAGTGACCCCCCTTGATCCCCCTTGGCTCCCCCCTGGGGTCAGCCATTATTGAATCTGGCCATTACTGAATCTGTCCAGCAACCAACAATTGTCCCAAACTCATGGTCTAAAGCTTCGTCGTCTCTCTCTTTCTAAATCCCTCTATTTCGTCTCTCTTTTCTTTTCTTTTCTTTTTCCCTGGTAAATCTGTTTCGTCTCTCTCTCTGATCGAATGGTCGAATGGGGAGAGTGGTGAAAGGAATGACCCTTTTACCCTTAGTTTTAGGACTTTGATTAGGTGTGACGTGTACACATTTGAGTTTCCGTCCAAGAAACTAACGGAAAGTTAACAAAGGGACCACATGCACTTCAAAGGTGGTAGTTCAAGGACCATTTAAAGGATTTTGAAAGTTTAGGTACGAAGTAGAGAAATGAGTGATAGTTTAAGGGATGTTTCAAAAAAAAAACTCATTTCCAATGTACCGGAAAAAAAAAAGAAATTACTCTAGTTTTCAAAGTATTTGTAAAAATGTTCCTTAAAGCAATTTCAAAATGTGCTATCCGTATAAACGTCAATGAAAATTGTGCTAAGTGTACCACGCTGGCACACTGCCCCGCAATATGCCATGCAAGCAGAAAGCTCAATTTGGAATTGCTCTTTATGAAAGCTCGATTTGGAATTACTTTTTCGTATATATATTTTTATTTTTGGAGTGTGATTAGGGAAATGCCATTACAAATGACGCTATAATAATAAGGAAAAAATGTTTTACTACAAAAAATTAAACCGTGGTGATGCTATGAATTTAAAGTGGAATGACACTGCCATACAAGAGCTTTTATACTATATTTTTCTCTTTAAATCTACCAGAAACGATTTTATGAGTTGGTTAGTGAACTCATTAGCATATGAGATACGCATACAACCACCTCGGTAATGGCATGGTAGTCTATAGGCGAGGCAGTGCCCACCTTGGGGTTCGGTCCCATTCCCGAGGGCCTGCTGCTGGTTTGAAGGCTCTAGGAGTATGGTCACACCAAAAGTAGGTCGCTACGTTGGTAGCTCCTAACTTAGAAAAAAATTGGAACACAAAAAATCTAAGAAAGTTAAGGTGTCACTATCTAGATACTATCTAGATGGTACTCCTAACACTCGTTTGACATTTGGGTGGAATGTTGAGTAACTCTACATATTTTGTTCCAATTTATTGGAATCACATATCCATCGTTTTGCCATGGATGAACTATGCTACAGCTTTAAAATGAATGACTTGAGATACAAGAATAATATTTAGATCGATGCTTAATGATACGTTAGCGTATAGACTTATTATATTTGAAATTGTCTTACAAGGGTTAGTATTACTATTGGAGGTAGGGGTGAAATCAGTTCGGTTTCGGTCGGTTTGGGGTGAATCTTACTTGGACCGATTCGGTTCGGGGTAGGATTTCTCTAAACCGATCTAGACCGATTTAAAGAAGGGACCGACCTCGGTTCAGGGTGTCTCGGTTCGGTCTGAGATTTCGGGGTAATCGGGTTTTTCGGTCTATGCCACTTGGGCCTATTCAATCCCAGATTCAAGCGGAAGCAGAGTAAGAATTCATGGTGGAAACATCAAATAACTATAATAATATAATTTCACCCATCAACATTAAGAGATCAGAAAGAGGAAAAAGGGTCAGATCCTACCATAAAATCAAATATGAAGAAAAGCTCATTGTTTTCCATGACAATCTCCTTCAAACTTTATGATGTTAGGATGATTCAATTTACGGAGGGACTGCCAACACAGAAGAAAGAAAACATGTTTAATTTTGATTTCTGATTTCTGAGAGGAGAAAAGAGGGAGAAGAGAACAGAGGTCGTGGGGCGTGTAAGGTGTGGGCTGCTACTGATGGGAGAGAAGATAAAGATGTATTAGGGTTAGTTTCAGATTTTAGAGTTGGACGGTGTAGATCAAAGGAGATGGGACGGTGTAGATCACTGGTGTACGTAATTCGGTTCGGTTCGGTTATTTCGGTTTTTATTTTAGCTTGTACCGAAACCGAACCGAGAATATATTTCAGTTTTTTCGGTCGGTTTTTTTCGGTTTTATTTTAGCTTGTACCGACCGAAAACCGGACCGAAATTTCGGTTTTCGGTTCGGTTCGGTTCGGGTCTCGCCGGTTTTTTTCCACCCCTAATTGGAAAGGACTTCTTTGCCCCTAAATCGCTGAATCGTGCAGCGACCATCTCAACCGTCCAAATGTGTGTTGGACGAGCAAAACCCAAAAAGTAAGAGTAATTCAAAACTAATGTCGATCACATTCATCATGGACAAATTTTTTTTTTGTATTAGCCACAGAAAAAAGACAAAAATGAAAAAGAAAATACACATATATATACACTAGTTATCTAGTTCGGGATCCCATACTGGATACTGGAGGTTTTCAGGTATTTTGAAGGTTTTAAAACATGTTTTCCATAATCAGAACTGTCCAATGTGTTTAAAACGTGTTTTTAAGGGTCCCCGCAGGAAATTATCAAAAAAAAATCAGGCAGGGCTTGATCCGAACAATTTTCCACAAAAACTGTATGTATACAGTTTTCTAAAAAATAATCCATAATCCGGATTATTGGATTATTCATTTTGTCTTTATTCAATTTTATTTTATTTTTTGCATTTATTAGTTTTGCGTCAAGATTTTTTGGTTTATGGATTTATCTCGACGAGACGAATCTAACAACTATAAAATTGGACTCTGGGGGGGTGCGCTGCACAGCCAAGTGCTGTGCAGCCGCAAAGCGTGGCCGCACCGGCCACGTTCCGGCGATCCGAGACGTTCACCGGATAGCCCTCGTCGAGTACTATAAGTGTACCAAAAATCAACTTGATCGGATATCGTTAAGTACCTAATCGGAACACAAATAGATTGAAAAAAAATGGGTTTATTGATTTGAATCCAGTGTTTATGTACATTTGTGTTCCATTTCATTTCAATCTATTTGTGTTCCGATTAGGCACTTAACAATATCCGACCAAGTTGATTTTTTAAACACTTATAGCACTCAACGAGAGGTATCCGGTGAACGTCTCGGATCGCCGGAAAGTGGCCGGCGCGGCCGCGCCATGGATGCACAGCACGCTGCACAGCACTTGGCTGTGCAGCAGCCCCCCAGCTTCCTATAAAATTATGGTCAAAACTAAATTTTTTTTAATAAGGGTATTGCTAACGTGTGCCCAATAGGCACACAATAAGCACACAAATAAACAAAAATAACACACACTCCAATATATCTTTTACACTTTTCAATATACTTTCACATATCTCTATACACTTTTCACACATTTGCATACACTTTTTCAACCTTAACGTGTGCCCAATGGGCACACGTTAACATTTTCTTTTTAATAAAGCCAAAATTAATCCACTAATCCAAGTATTTTCAGCTTTATTCAAAAAAATGTTTGATTTGACCATAAATTTATACTTGTTAGATTCGTCTCGTCGAGATAAATCCAGAAACCACAAAATCTTAACGCAAAACTAACAAATACAAAAAAAATTTGAATAAAAATAACAAAAAAACGAAAAAATCGGATTAAGTTTTTTTGTCAAAGGACCCCTATCCTAACATGAAGATTTTCCTACAGCAAATAACCTACATTGGGAATAGCTGCCTAGAAAAGGAAAAAAATTGGTAATGCAATAAGTGATGTTTTTTTGGTGAAACAATAACTAACCTTGAATGGGGCTGGCTGTTGCCACATGTATAAAACAAAGGACAGCACTGTGGTTACAGATTTCTCTGTAGATAAATAGTACTACAAATCAATTGATTTGGGTAGATTTTGGGTTCTACAAACATGTTTGGAGTTGTGATATTTCGTAAAAAATTAGTTCAATCGTAAATCGGTAAATGTTTCATTGGTTTATCCATTTTTGGTTCAGAATAAGAAACTGGATAAAAAACTAGATAAACCAATGAAGTATTTAGCGGTATCCAATTGAGATAATTTATTGTTAACGATAAGCACTATTTAAAAAAAAAAACGGATCTAATGATTTATGTGGGACCCGTTTGGATCCAAATTAACTAATCTATACGATTTATGTGCAATGAAATCTGTAAGCCTATATTTATCCAATGGTTACTATGCTTCAGACATTCTGTTTTCTCTGTTTCTTGTATTAGAAATGCTAAAAAAAAGACCCAGTCGACTTAGGTTAAGATTTAAAAAATGTGTTGAAATGTGTAAAAAATGTATCGAAAAATATATGAGCGAATATATTGGAAAGCAATAATGCTACAAGCACATATGACCAGTCACACCAACGAACCCGCCTATGTGGCGTACTTAACTACCAAAAACAAAAAACTGCAAACCCAACTCCTCCTCCTTTTCCCACCACCACAAATTCAAAATTGCAAACCCATACGAAATGCTTCCAGCTTCAATTTTAGTTGTCCAATATTGTTTGTCCAGATTTTCAGCTTTATTATGAACCGTGCAATTATTATCCTTCTCAGAACCGGCCCTGAGCTAAAACAAGTGTTGCGACCGATTTAGACTCCAAAAAAATAAAAATTTTAAGGGCCTCCCATATTTTAGTATCCCTGGGTATCTTTTGTAATATACTAAAAAAAAAGTACTATATAAGGCCAAATTTCAAGCTCAATTGATATTTAAATGATGCTTTTAAAATCTTGTAAGGTTTGGTTTTTTTTTTTTTTAAATTTTAGGATTAGTGATATTCAAGTGGCGAGTATGAAATCTTGGAATGTTTAGTTAATTTTTTAGGATTATTTCTTATTGATGAATACTTAGTATTTGTTTTTTGAAGAGTAATTTACCTATTTACATTTTGCCTTACAAGAGAATGTTTGGTTTACTTTATATTTTACTATAATTTTTTTTAATTTATTGCAAAGGTGCCCCTTTGAATGGAATTCATGACTCCGCGCCATTGAATTATTGCATTTTAGTTGTTGACTTCTATTGAACTCTATTTTTTTGGCTTATATATATAAACACAAAATACTAGTACAAAATATTGATAAGATGTGATTCTAAACGGCTACAAAACTTGGACCGATAAAATTAAGAACAAAACAAGTCAAACAATTATTGTTTAAATTTGGTTTGAAAACTTAACAAGCGTACAAATATTTTCTAATCTATCTCGAAGGAGCTTCAATCAAGTTGAACACATTCATCTCATGTATCTTTAATTTTTTTTACATAATCAGTTGAACGAACTCAACGTCGGTTCGAACTTATAACGAGGTTCAAAAGGATATTTAAGCTTTTAAATTTATATAATAACTTGAATAACCTTTTAAGAACCGAAGCAAGCTTGAACTCGGGCAGTTTGATTCGTTTATCAGCCGTAGCCAAAAACTAGAGAAGGCGGACCAAGGAAGGGTTGCGCGTGAGAGAGAGAGAGAGAGAGAGAGAGAGAGAGAGAGAGAGAGAGAGAGAGAGAGAGAGAGAGAGAGAGAGAGAGAGAGAGAGAGAGAGAGAGAGGAGTAAATAAAGGAAATTTCTATCGGCGGCCTACTTGGTGATAAAACTACTACTTGACCGGTAATAGTGTATGAATTCTTCCTATTATTACTGGTTAAAGAAGAGTCTTATCGTCTGCCCAGTGAACTGACAATAAGAGTACTGAACCATAAAAGAACCAAATATGGGGAATAAGCTGGAAAAGACAGGTCATACTTGTACATAAGATATAGGGTAAATAATCTACTTGTCCCTTAAACTATTCGAAAAATGTTTACTTCCCCCTTCAACTATTAATTGCATTTACTTGCCCCTTCAACTATGTAAAAACTAATCAGTTCGTCCTTTTCATCCAATTTCGACGTTAGTTGGACGGAAAAACAAAAAAAAAGAGTCAACTGAAGGGTACGTAAAACAAATATTTCCTTCCAAACCTACTCAATCCTAGGTTGGAGGGAAATTGGTAAACCCTAATTTCACTTTGATTGCAGAGAGAGAGAGAGAGAGAATGCGACTCCCTTCAAAGCCACCCTCCCCATGTATGTGGGTTCCTTAAATGTTAAGCAAGAACCCTAGTTCAATCAAAAGAAGGTAATTCAATCTCAGGTTTTGAAAACAGATTGCATTGACAACAAAGAAAAGTATGCACACAGTTGGAAATTTAGCGCATATACTCGATACTATCAAACAAAGCTTAAGAGTTGAGATGTGAATAAATTTTGGATTCTGAGTTTTGGTTTTAATCTGCTAGTTAAGTCTGTAACCGATTTAATTTTGAAGCACAATATTTAATTTTGACGCACATTAGATCTGTAGTGGACTTCCACATTTATATATATTTTTTTGCACAAATCCAAACAGAATAAGAAGACCTGAGGTAAACAGAAAAGGCGGAGTCGACGTTTGATTAGCAAGTAGTTCAGTGTCAGGATGCCCCAAAACTTTAGGACCATACAAATTCCAAATGGCAAAACACATAGTAAAGGATACCCAATGCCGTTGTGTCAGATTTCGACGAATTGGATTCCGACAGCAACTTTGAAGAAGACGATTATTTCGCTGAAGAAGAGAAGTACACATATACATAGATGTAGGAGTAGGTGAATTACCTTAATACCCTCTTTGGTAACGTTGAAATGGACAGAATTGATGGAATGGACGAACTGAATAATTTTTACATAGTTAAAGGGGCAAGTAAATGCAATTGATAGTTGAAAGGGGAAGTAAACATTTTTCAAATAGTTTAAGGGGCAAGTAGATTATTTATCCTAAGATATACACGTATCTTTATCCTATCATGTTGGATTTCTAACACTTTGTGCAACTGAGAGAGAGGACGCGTTGTGATCAAAAGAGTGGACGTGCTGTGAATTGTGATGTAGACTTGTCTCTTCTAAGAGAGAGTTGGTGAGCATCTCTAAAAAAATTTTGCTAAAGTGTACACCTAAACACATGTGGAGCACTATTTTGTGTGCTAAGAACTTTATTAGCTAGCTAATGAAAAATGCACTTTAGTGAGCTACCTATATATATATAGGAAGAGCTTCTAATGAGGACCCTTGTATGAGGACCAAAGTGAGGACCAAGCAATTTTCCCATTTTCCGAACTGAACCTCTTTCTCTCTGCTCCTCCCTTCTCTCTCTCTCCTCTTTCTCTCTGCTCCTCCCTTCTCTCTCTCTCTCTCTCCAAATTTAGGTAGTGACTTAGACCAAGTGCAACAGATGACCCAAATTTTTCTCTAAAAAAAGTAGTGAACAGTACACATTTTTCATTTTACCAATCCATGTCTCCAACAATCCTCCCTATTACCCTCCCTATTACCCTCCCTATTTTTAATAAAATATAATATATGGGGGAGAAGTAAGAGAGAGACAAGAGAGAGAGAGAATAAAAAAAGAAAAAAAAAAGAAAAAGCTACAGCAAAGAGGGGAAGGGAGAGAGAGAAAGAATAAAAAAATGGGTAGGGAGTGAATAGTGCCTCCCTAAATGGGGGGGATTTTAGGGAGGTACTATTCACTTTTGTATTTTAGGGAGGGGTTTAGGGAGTCTCTTGGAGGCTAGTTTTGGAGTTTGGCTCCCTAAAATAGGGATGGGAGGGGGATAGAGAGCATTGTTGGGGATGCTCTTAGGGCATGAGAGATGGGTGACACCTAGGATTTTAGAAAGTCATTTTTGTCCATTAGAGACCATTTTTTGAGCTTTTCTTAATTAACTAGTTAGGACACTTTTTTAGGTAGTCCACTAGAGATTTAGGGAATTGGTGATAATTTGGGAGAAGTTTTCATCTGCTTCATAACAAAATTCGAATATTTTGTCCTCTGTTTTGAAATTCCAAAGATACGTGTCATATAATGTTAGTACGGACATACGTGTCATAATTTTATCGTTGATAAAATCAACATTCAATAAAATCACCATCTCAGTTTTTTTAACCCTCCTTCTCATTCGATAAAATCAAGAGAGTTGATTTTATCAAATTTTGATAAAATCTTTTGGGAAACTAGACCAAGTTTTTACTGTTTTACCTTTACTTTATTTTTTTGCGAAAGTACTGAACCTAGCATTACAATTTAATACATGTTGATCTTTTCTTCTAAAAAATTGGTATACTCAACCTTTACAATTTTAATGTTATATTGCCTATAGAATAGGTTTTTTTTTTTTTTTTTATTCCTATAAGTAGTTTTTAAAAATTTTCAAAACTGAGTATATTGCTTTTAAACCGTTTCCTCCCTGTTCTTCTGCGTTTGTTTTTTTTTTTTTCTTTTTTTCTTTTTTCGTTAATCTCAACTTGGGTTTTACAAATATTAGTAAAACTACTTTTTAAAGTCGTGAAATATTTTTTTCTCCATGAGTCCATTAGATAGATGTAAAGTAGAAAAAATAAATTGTTAACGCAAAAAGAACAAGTTAACTTGTGAAAGCTTCTCCTAAGCATTGAAAAACACACGCTACTTTGTCGGCTGATTATTACAAAAATGCCACTGAAATGTTTCTAAACCTAAATCATCGTCTTCTTCTCTCCCTCTCAAACTTCATCCGCCGCTCCTCCTTTTCTCTACCACCAGACGACGCCTTTTTAATGTTTGATTGGATGGAATGGAATGTAAATTGAAATGGAATTACAAATGGAATAGGATTGGAGGAATTGAGATTGGAATAGTCATACCCATTCCCATGTTTGGATGCACTTTCCACTTATCGACAATTGGTTTTGAGTTAGATGTTTTAACATGGTATCCGAATTCAAAGCTAGATTTTTGGAGGTTTTTCCCCTTTGTTTGTGTCATAGTTGCATTTCCTTTTTGTTGACCTCTCCACGTGCGACCTCTCCGCTCCGATACTATATTAGATGGTTAAGCACCAACTCACTTAAAAGTTTAATTTGTTAGAGAGATGGTTAACATTATTATTTATATTCTCAACATGTTAAGGAATATAGTTCCACATTGCTTGTGGATGGAATGAGTGATCACTTAATATAATGTTAGGTCTCTCCACTCCGTGACAATTGGTTTTGAGTTGGATATAAAGTTTCTATATGGTCTTAGAGCATGCAATGAATTTTTTTTTCGAACCTCACCGCCTATCCAATTGATTAAATATTTGCATGTGTTTCAACCCGCTTATGGAGGAAAGCCTACTACACGTGAGGGGGGCGTGTTGAGAACACAAATAATAAAGTTAACTCTATCACTAACAACTTAAGCTTTTAAATGAGCTGGTGGTTAAAAATCTAATATGGTATTGGAGCGGAGAGGCTGTCTAGGCTCATATACTAGTTTTCGAGGTGATAATTAACCGATGTGGAACAAGTTCTAAGAGCATCTCTACTGGATTACCTAAAAAATATTTGTTAAAGTGTACACCTAAGTACATGTGGGGCTCTATTTTGTGTGTTAAGAACTTAGTTAGTTAGCTAATGAAGAATGCACTTTAGTGGACTATATTCATTAACTTTAAGTCTTTCATTTCTCTCTCTCCTTAAAGTTATTCTCTCTCCTCCTTCCCTTCTCTCTCTCTCTCTCTCTCATATTTCTCTCTCCTATTTCTTTCTCTCTCCTTAAGTCTCTCCCCAAATTTAGGTAGTGACTTGGGGCAATTTAGGGAGTGAGGGGTGACACTTAGGATTTTAGGGAGTCATTCTTTGTCCACTTGAGACTATTTTTTGAGTTTAAAAAGCAAAGTTGCTTATTTTTTACCGTACAATTACAGCTCGAAAAAAAATTGTATCGTACGGACCGGGGAAAAAAAAAAGTATACATCAAACACTTATAGATATCCGTCGTTTGAGCTGATTTTTTTTGTAAAAACCCTTCAAAAACATTTTGAACAAACTAACGACTCAAATCAATTGTGTAGGACCACCACACGAGTGTTGTACATTTGGTGTACGCAACCCGGGTTCTTTAAATTTTACTCTAAATGAGAGAATTTTTATCAAATCAAATTGAGGACAAAAACGCGCAGAGGTCACAAAAAAAACCAAACAAAAGAGATTGCACTTTGGTGGTGGTTGAGAGAACGAGTAATGCAGAGGGGAGTTCGTTCCCTCTTTGCCGACACTCCATGAATCGGGCCCCACTCCTAGTGTTGGTACGTTTTTGTTCTCTCGTCCCCAATAAATATGCCGTTGGCCCCTTCTATATAGGGCCCTGACGCCCTGTCCCTGTTTTTTCTCCGTCTCGTGGATTCATTCGGGGCTCATAATAATGGAGGAGGGCATTCTCTAGTATAGCATTCGAGCGGTTGATCGTGTAATTAACGGTTCGGATTTTATCTTGGTATTTGTATGGTCCGAACTGTTCATTACCGAGATGAAATCCGAGCCGTTCGTTCGAATCAACCCAGGCCAGCGTGTGTCACTTCTGAGGTTGTAGTGCGGCACCGCCGTTCATTTTATAGAGCTGGTCGGGTACATGTTTTACAAAAAAAAAAAAAAAAGTTTGATGAGAAACGACTGATACATATACAAAACAGATATGTGCAAGGAAAATGTGATGACAAAAAAATAAGTAATTTGAAACTTAAAATTGTCCTCTCTTTTTTTTTTGTACAAATCTATTTTGTTAATGAACCTATCAATATCCGATCATAGTAATTTCTTACGAGGACAATGTACTTGACGAGTTCTCATAAAATAAACGATTGTGGGCTCATTTCCGGCCCAAAACTGAACCGGACTGTATGGAGAAAAAATTGGAAATGACATTACAAGGGTAGAATTAGTTAGGAATGATAAATGGGCGGGGTGGGGGTGAATACCACTATCCCCCTTTCCGATCCTCGAACCCAAATTCAATTCCTGTCCCCGCCCCAAGCTCCACCAAAGAATTTTTTTTACCCTCCACCCCGTCCAAAATGGGAAGAAAGGGGAATCGGGAATCCAAAACTTAAAACAAAATGACATTAATAAACTTCATTTTTTAATCCGCAACATTAATAAGCTTCGTTACTACGGTATAGAACCCATATATTTTCTTCACTTTTTTTTTTTAAGTTCATTACAACTACCACCCTAATTTATAAGTTGGCGCGACTGTGAGAAGTAAAGTAATGAACTTAGAACTGCAAGTGAAACCCTAACTTATAATATGTATACATATATTTGTTGACAAAAAATTAAAGGCAAATCCAGAAAACCATTCCATTGATACGAAATACAAAATTACAAGACAGTAATCGAAATAACAGAATACACAAACAGTAAATCAAATTGAAAACCGATTGAGTTCTGCGAAAACCACAATCTCCTTAAAACATACCGAGGTGTTGTGGGTGAATCGACATTTGTTTCCCAGAATAAAATGACTGAACCACGAATGTCGGGAAACCTCCGATGAACGCCTTGGTGAACTCATGAACCTCGTCTGTCTCTCTCTTACTCCTACAAAAAACGAGTTTCTGGTGTAGTGATAAGAATTTGAAAATCTAGTGTCTTTGTGTAGAAAACGGGATGACCACCATATAATCAGAATTTACCCTTGAGCTGCAATGGCATCAATAAGAATGAAACTGCCAATATCAATACCAAATTAATATCCTGTCATAAACCTCATAACATGGGGTAATAATGGCATTAGCCAGCCGGGCGTATTAACTCCATGAATGTCTAGTAATGTTTGAACTCGGAGGGGCCTTTCGGTTGTCTCGGGAGACCCTCAAAATACTCTGGTTTTATTCATGCAAAACTCCGAAAATTTCCAACAATATTCAACGGGGATTCGGGGCGGGGACAAACTCAACCCCGTTCCCTACCGTTCTCCGAATTTTTTCAAAATTATTCCCATTTTTTACCTGATTCCCGAAACTAGGCCCCTAGTATTTAATTTATCTTCTGGAGTTAAAATACTCCATCAAACAGACACAACGGGTGAAAACCGAAAAACGTACATGATAATGTCTACTGTATATGACAGACCCAGAGAAGGAAACTCCTACAAGTTTCCAAGGCAGGCATGGAATACCGTGCTTTGGGAAGCCACATCTATACAATGTTTATTGGATTAAAAAAATCCACCAGTTTTTTTATTTTTTATATTGAGAAATACTCCACCACTTTGGGGGGTCTTGCTGTGTTGTCCCAAAGTGGTATTGGGACACCGGTACCCCAGTTTTATTTACCACGATCACTAGGTCTACAAATTACAAAAACAGATCACATTTACCATAAACATAGGATTTACTTATCACAATTTATGACATATACATATGGTAAGTAAATTCTGTGTTCATAGTAAAAATAAGAAAATTAATATGCGCCCCGCCTGACACAGCACCCCCCCCGACACGCGCCAAATGACTATGTTACCCCTTTAATTGGAGTACTTTTTTATATTAATTATCTTATTTATATTAATTCATTTCTTTATATAAATTCATTTAATTATTTAATTCATTTCTTTAAATTAATTCATTAAATTATTTAATTCAGTTTTTTAAATTATTTATTTATTTATTTATTCAATTTTTTATTAATTATTGTTGATACCCCATTTTGCCCCGTCGCTCCAGATTAACAAAAAAAGCCTACTATTTTTAAGTCCGATGAAGCGAGACGCGTGAAAAGACATCGGCAACCTCGTATTGTAAAATACTCGCCACTACATGAAAAATAACATATCCTGGGATCCGATCGGACAACATCGACCGTTTGTTTGAGTCTATACACTACATCGGAAATATTGGTAGAATGGGGGAAAAAATACTGTCACTTGGCAACTTAGCACATTTATCCACTACACCTTTGTTTGAGTCTATACACTTAATACTGGATCCCACAAATGTGTGGTGGATAACGGCTTAACACCACTTGGCGGTGCCCCAAGACTGAATAATTTTTTTCAGAGAAAATATGTCTATTTCTATACTTCTACTTCTATAGTTTTTTTTTTTCACACTAATTTAAAGATTTCTATTTGCACCCCAAAAAACTCTCAGGTGTTCCACCAACAAAAAACTGTTTTGTCCAAACACCGATACATGTCATTCTCTCACAACACATCACATAAAAAACCGTGAAAAACCAGTTTATTAAAAAAACTAGGTTAGTGGAACACCCAATGTTTTTAATCGGTGCATAAGCACGAAAGTTCTTCAGTTTTGTTGCCAATTAACCACTCAACTTTGATAAATTGAGAAATACTATATATGAAACAAGAGGGAGTACACTGCTACTAAGATTAAAACAACCATCTATTCCAATATGACGTAAAAGAAGTAAAGGAATCAATTAATCATAGATAAGTTTTGGACGGCCCAGATTTTTAGGGGTAATTTTGCCACGAGGGTATTGCCACGAGGTGTTCGGCATCCCCCTGAGCCGTCCAAACATATTTTGGACGGCCCAGATTTTTGGGGGTAAATTTGCCTCCAAAATATACCCAAAATTTTCTCATGAAGTATGGTCAAAATAATACAACCTGCAAAACGCAAAGCACACGCATAATATGGAGGGGAGAGAGTCAACAATTTTTTCACCACACTAATTAAATAAATAAAGTTAAAAGAAAAAAAGAGGGAAAAAAAAAGAAGAGAAAATTTGGGCCGAAAGGGTGTTTGGGTTTTGGGGGGGTATTGAGGGAAAGGAAGGTGGGGCCGGTTTGGGGGGGATTGTCAGGGGAGGGGGGCGTAACACCTCCCTAAAAATAATTGCGCGGGAAAAAGAGCAAAATCACCCTTCTTCTTGTGATGGTTTTCATCTAACGGCTTAGATTCATCTATTTTTGATCTAATGACTTAGATTTAGTAGGGCACCGGTGCCCCAATACCACGTTGGGGCACCATAGAAATATTCCCAGTTTGGGTCGCAAGTGTATTGCAGAAAATATCCAGTGAAAAGGTGAAAAAGAAATCGAACAATACACCTACGGTATCGATGTTTGAGCACAACCACCCTAAAATATGTATAGGGTTTGCAAAAGTCGTGAGGGCGTGTAATCCCAGGGCCAAAGGGCATGTCTTGTCATATTTTTCTACATGGCTCTCTTTCTGCTCCATATCTTTGTTGGAGCAAATTTTCAGTGCCGGGAGGGTACCATGTAGTACTCCTCAGAGCATATAAGCCGTCCATTTTGATTTTAGTGGTCCTGATTTAGAGAGAGAAAAAGGAGAAAGAGTGAGGAGAGATGGTGTTTTGATCTCCCTCGTCCAACATAATTTTGGACGGCCCGAATTCAATGTTCAGGTACTTGGCTACCTAGATTTTTTTCCTTTATTGGGTCAAAATGTGTACCGGACTGTATGCAATCTATTTCAGGGGTTCATACAAATAATTTGAATCGTTCAATTTGTTAAAAATATTTTTTAAGAATACTTTTGAAAAATAGTTCAATCGAATATCAAGTATCGTATAAGTTTGTTTGACCAATTCATTGGAAATTTTGCCCTTGCAAATTATGTTACCAAAAATTAAATGAATGAATCAAGCTTATATCAATATTTGATTGAACCGATTTTTTTAATGGTCCCTCAATTTTGTTTTTTTTAAGAAATTCAACGATTCTAATTATTCGTATGAGATTGAAAATAGATGCTATACAATCTATAGTATACACTTAACACTATAGGCTGGGGCACCGGCGTTTTTTTTTTTTTTTTTTTTGTGATATTTTAACAGGTAAGAATAAAAATCTCCAAGATATCACCCACGCCTGCCCACTTGTCGAATATCAAGTTGGTTGTCGTTTTGTAACTACCTAGGGTAGGGGCCTAGTTTTCTAAAGTACTTTCCTCATTTAAAAAATCTTCCCTGTCTCTTTGTTTTTGGAGATAATTTAAAATATATATACACATCCCCTAAATTGTTATTCATACTTTTTTTTTACTAATCTTTTAGTGATATGTTTATACATGAAAATTTCACTAGAAGACACCCTGACTAATTTTCATGTAAAGTGAAACCACTGCCCATATTTATTCTTCTGGAAATAGGGAAACACCCTGACTAATTAGGAGAGATCCACATTTTACTATGTGCTACGTCTCCAAATATATTGATATTTGTAAAATGTGCCATATTTGTCATATTATAGAGCATATTTTACATGACTCACAAAATGTATCTAGCAATTCAAGCTGTTCATCGGGCCAAGAGAGGGAGTAGGGATGGCCATCTCGGCCGACCCGCCCCGATCCAACCCGTCCCCTCCCCAAATGGGTAGGGGATTCGGGGATTTTTTCGGAGATTGGGTAGGGGATGGGAATTATTTTTAAAAAATTTTGGGGATCGGGTAGGGGATGGTATTGTCAGTCCCCTACCCGATCCCCGCCCCTACCCGTTCCCCTCCCCTCCCCGCATCCCCATTCATGCATATATATGTATAGGTATAATATCTATGGTCAAACTTCGTTTTATCTCTCGGCATTGTCTTAGAAATGTTGAAGCTAACTACTATTATTCATGGGTTGGGTGCAGGGGTTACCAAAGTGAAACCCATTAACAAGGATTTCACGGGTAAAATCACTCAACCCTTGCCAAGCTTTCATTATTTCATCTTCGAAATTGTTTTATGTACTTTCCAAATGAGTTTATTGATCACTCCCTCACTCAACTCTTGCCAAGCTAACTATTTTCCTCACTCCCTCCTCTCTCTGATTTGGGCTCCAAATTGATAACAAAATTGATTTAAGAAATGTTGAAGGTACGTAAGTGTTTGCAATGTTCTTAGAAATGTGGTTTTTATTTTTTTAAGTCAATGTTACGAATTTCAGTTAAAAAAATATATACCTCTTTCATACATATGAGTATATGACAAGTGTATGAATTTTTGGATCCCCGATTCCCAGTAGGGATCCCCGTTCCCCGCATCGGGGCCGGGATGGAGGTTAAAATAAAATCCCCGGTGGGGATCGGGGAGGGGATGGAGATTGATATAGGTTCGGGGATCAGGGATGGAGGTAGTGGTATCCACCCCCTACCCTCCCCATGCCCATCCCTAAGAGGGAGAGTAGAGTGTAGAGAGAGAGAGAGAGAGGCGATCTGGCCGGAAAAGATTTCTCCCTTCCGCCGCACGCCCCCTCCCCCTCCACCCCCTTCCTCCTTCTTCCAGCCCCTCCTCCCCTCTCCTCTCCTCTCATTTATTACTTCCCCTCATGGATCTGCCGGTAGCTCCCCATGCATGACTGGATCTGCTCTCCGATCAGTGTGGGTCACCGGAATCTTGATTTTTGGACCAAGTGGAGGCTGATCTAGGCTAACTCCCCATGCATGGCTACATCTGCTCTCCGATCAGTATGGGTCACCAGAATCTTGATTTTTGGACCAAGTGGAGGCCGATCTAGGCCTCCGACATTGACGGCAAGCGGTGGTAACAGTGACGATGACACCGGCTGTTTGTTTTTGTTTTCCGTTTTGTTTTTTTGGCAGTTTTAGGTTTGTTTTTGGTAGTTTTTGGTAGATCTGTGTACTGTGGTGGTTTGTTCTAATCGGAATTTTTTTCTCTTCCTCCGAAAAAAAAAAAAATTGTATCTAGCGACGCATTAGCTAACGAGACCAAAACTTGGAGTAACGTGAAGACGATGAAAAATGAAAAAGGTAAAAGAAAAATGATACTCCTATGTCCTTCGATTCGGATGGAGAATAGATTTAATTGGTTCTTGTTGAAGAACATTAGAAAATAGATGCTGAGTACTTTGTCTGATTCTATTGATGCAATTGGGTAACATGAGCTCCATACAAAATTCAAAGGAAAAAGACGTCTTCTGTAATATACAGCTTAAAAGGCAGTTTTTTTTCCTACCATCGACTATAAAAATGTACTCCAGAAAATGAACTTTTAAGCATGTGGTGGACACTTTAAAAAGCCTCATGCGTCTGGCTTGACCATTCAAAGCCATTGCCTTATTCTTTTCCTTTTTTTTTTTTTTTTTTTCAATCGATAGAAGAGATCAATTACATCATGTATCGAATAGAAAGTACAAACTCGGGACACTACATCAATTGTGAGAGTTCACGAGACAATCACGCCTGACAACTTAACCAATACAACAAATAAGCCCGTACAAGGTAGAAATAAAGAAAAGAAAAGAAAAACCCCTGCACGTTCGAACTCTTGACCTCCTAGTGAGGTGCAAGAGCCTTGGGCAACTGAGTTAGCCATGGTTGGTTAAGCAACATGAAATTTAGTTTTTGTTATAACTCGTGTCCGTGGCCGATTTCTGCACAATTCAAATAACATGGAGGGCTTAATTTCACCGCCCACTCGTGAGAAACCCCAAAAAATTGATAGTATTTATTCAAAACCTGGGATCTTAAGACCGAGCAACCCCAAAGTCTCAAGCGTTAACCACCATGCCTACCCCGGGTTGCGAAAGAGAGAATTAAAGTTGTAAAGATCATTAAAGATCATAAAAGCCCAACAAGAAACCTCTAGAGGACCAGAAGTAAACTACTCTTAGCCTGGCCTTAGCATGAGGCCCAAAACCTAGCTTGTATCACATTCCAAGAAGTAGGTGCATATTTAATTGTATTTTTAGTCAAATTCGTTGGAGTTTGTGCTCTACTTATGCCATGCATAGTCAATTTCACAAGAAGTAATTTCTAGAGTTTATATGCTGTAGCTTAAGGAATATTTGAGCATCCTCGTCAGGCTCAACAAAAATTGGGCTAAATTTAACCTCCAAAACACCTTTTATAAATTAACAAATCACTTTTTCAAAAACTCACAAAATCAGACTCTCTATTCAGGAAGTCAGGAGAGAGAATTGCTTTAACCTGTGAATAATGCCTCAAAGGATTTACCGAGTTACTGTAGCAAAATTATAACTTTTGCAGATTTACAAAAAAATTGTTGAGTCTGATTTTGGGGGATTTTTTCCCCTTTCACTCAACAACTTAGCCATCAGAGGGATTTGCCTCCCCTGGTGAGGATGCTCTTAGTCGACATTTATCATAACTCTGAAAAAATCGGATTCAAAAGTATACGCATCAATTGGCTTTTTAAAAGATAGTATTAACAATAAAAATGATGAAAAAAATATTGGCATTGCCTTTAGAGTTTAGGCTCCATCTCGAGTTTACGAGTGTGATTGAAATCATTAATTTTGTCAGGTATACGTGTTAGTCATTAACTCTCTTTTTTCAAGAAAATTTTATTTTTATTTGTATGAGTGCATGTTAATCCGATTAACTTTTTTTTTTAAATAAGAAAGACAATTACGAGTTAAACGATTATGATAACATGCATAAGCTATGGAGAAGGACACATAACCCCAAGACACAACAAGGCACGGTTCTTGGAAACACCCCTAAACCTCCAAAACATAGTGGAAATGTGATTGTCAAAAGAAGAAAAATTACAGAGTAATAAGTTTGTACCATGGTGGAAATGTTAGGGTGTAGTTCACAAATCACTTCCTAATAATAAAGTCATTACCACCACTTGTATACTAGTATTTGCTATTATTATATTTTGGTTTCAACGACACGGTGTCCAGACCAAGTTTTATGCGTTTGGACTAATCCCCTCCGCAGTTTAGTAAAGTGTTGGGGTTGTGTATTTTTTCAAAAGAGTTCTTCACAATCACTTGTCCCACATTGGCTAGCTAGAACACATTTGTGTTCCTTATATTATATGTGTGGAGGCATAGTCCATGAACTATTGATGAGTTAGGCCCAAGAGAGGCCTCGTGCGCACACGGGTTGGGCCAAGGTCCAAGCCAATTTGTGAAAACCGATCCGGAAACCAGTTAACAAAAATAAAGAAAACGTGTTTTGTGCATAGGTCTTGGTTCAATCACAGAAATTCTTGATTGATTCTAATTCCAAAATTCAACATTTTCGTCACCTACAAATGGAGCTCTACTCCAACATTTTAAAACACACCGAAAACACTTTTTAACTACAGAAATTCAGAGAGCAAGAAAAAGGTCGATTGTGTTTTGCATTTCCGGTCTTTTCCCGTGCAGAAAAGATCGAGATAGAGTCTGTATTCTGGACAGTTTTATCCTGTAGACGGCGTGGCTGGAATTGCTTGCACAGAGAGGGCGGAGCCGCAAAACGTCTTAAAGAGAGCGACCTAGTCCGCGACTCAACCCAAAAACAACAACCAATTTTCTGTGGTATTTCTGTTCACTTTCAGATTCTGAGGTAAACGGTTCCATATTTTTAAAGTACTTTCAACATAAAGCGATCAGACCATCAACGCTAAGATTAGGGATTTACGAGAATTCTTAGCCAAATCCCAAAAATCAAATATTGATCAATTACGTAGAAAATAAAGTCACTAACCAACTGAACTTACCCTCGAGAGTTATACTCTCTTAGGGGATAAGGCATGCAACTGTTCCACGGATGGATTTCTCATCCAACCAAACGGCTTAATATTCCAATCTCATATCACATGCGATGAATTAAAAAAACTGATAAAGGATCGATTAGTTAAATGATTAGTGTGGGGACTTTTGTTTACATAAATATGGAAAATTAATAAGACTGCAATTATCGAATATTCGCACGCATTAGACCGGTCAAATTACGTAAATGGAATCCTACTTACTTGCAAGTTGCAACCCATCACGTGACAAGATCTGGGGACCAATTCCCTCCCGGATCCCTCCATGCTAGGTTTGGAATTATGGTAAAACTATAGTTAAATGTTGTTTGTCACGTTGGAAGAAAAAGAAAAAGATTCATTTCTTTGTATTCGCTTTTTTTTTTTTGGAGATTAATTCTGTCGTCCACTATCGGGACCAATTCCCCTCCACAATTGGTTTGGAATTATTAATCTCGGCTCGATTATTTGACGAGTCCAAAACTCGAGCCGAGGCGAGACGTATCAAGCCAAGCTTCAGGCTGTTCGCATGCAGTTTGATTTGTTTGCATCAACACTACATGTTGAATGAAAAAATACATTTATTTCTTTTGTAAGCGTTAAAAACCACCATATTGACTATTTTGGAGACTAATCTCATCGTCCACTAGTGGGGTCAAATAAAACAGGGACAAAATCGGAAAAAAAAAAGAAAGATTGAAAAATACAAAAAATTATTTCAGCATGACTCTTCTGAAATCTTTGAATAATAGCACTAATTGATATTTATCAAACAAGATTCATATTTCAGATTTTTTGCGATTCGTAATAAAAAATATAATCAATTGAAAAGTGACACAAACTCTAAAAAAAGACCAACAAACACGGAGGGAGGATAATTTTCCATGTTATTAATTTGATTGTGTGGCCATTCTAAGTGGGCTTGAGTTTAAGAGTGGAGTGAAATGGTCTGGGCCGTATAGTGACACAGTGGGCTGAATGAACTCCCCTGCTCAGCCCACTACTAAATGGATAACTACTAAAATGATACTAATAAGGATAACATTTACGAGTCCTTTTGGTGGTTGATAAATTAGGTTTATGCGAAATGTGTTCATATCATTCTTAAGCTTTCAAACTGACATATTTCATCCCGATCAAAAAAAAAAAAAAAAAACTGACATATTTCATTCCTCTACCGAGATTGTTTGGATGACCTCGGTCCGGACCGTGGTCAAGTTGGTTTGGACCTTCGAAAATTCGACTATATAAGTTTAGTTTTTTGATTTTTTTGACTTTTTTAGTTAATGTATGTAAGGAGACTGATCTGTCTCGTAAAACATGAAAAAAAAAAAAATCCACTTAATAGAACGGGGCCGCAATTTCATAATTTTGAGGATATATAGCAATAGTACATAGTACAATAGTTGAAAAAAAATAATTTGGACTAACTTTAAGCATTGTATTTTTTGTCATTTTCTCTTAATCTTTTCAAGATTAGGCCAAATTTTACATTATATTTATCGTCTTGACGAGACAAATTGGAAAATTATAAAAATAGCGACTAAAATTGGAAAAAAATTAATATAAGGCAACAAAAGGACTAAAAAAGTCGACTAAGGAAAAGTCAATCTGCCCTATATTTTAGCAATACAAACACACATGTAACTCAAAATGGGAGAGTCGTGTTATGGGTAACTGTATGGTACGGTTCAAAGAGCACTTGTATATGTGATGCAAGTGAACGTGTACAAAAAAGTTGTCGTAAATTTTTGTTGTTCGTTCCGTCCTCGATACTATCTATAATTCTATCTTTCTATGATGGCCTAAGAACACCCTCATTCTTTAGTAGTTGTAGAGAGACTTTTGGATTGCGAGGTACTGTCACGAGCTCAAGACAGAAAACTGTCTACATTGAAGGGGGTGTTCAACTAACAAATAATAAATTTTTTCAAAAACTAAGACAGATCATTTTTTCACAATTCATCACATAAAAAACCGTGAAAAATCAATTTATTCTAAAAACACATTTAGCGGAACTCCCCCTGAGTGTAAATTGTTTGTAATGGACTTGATTGGAATCATATCAATAATTTAGAACTTAAAATAGGTTGCTTTAAAATTTGTGGGGTATTCAAACACATTTCACATAATTTAGGGGCTCAAAGGGAAGATAACTATCTAGGCTAGAATCCTAGTCGCAGTTCAACTCCCGCTTCTAATACCCTATTCAATCTCTTTACCTTCACAAGTTTTCCCTGCAAAATTCTCTGCAAAAATTCTGCCCGTATGTAGTATCAGTATTAGTTTAATTTCATGATTCATGCCTTAATTTCTTGGGTTTTTTCATAATCGCTGATGAATTTCAGGGTTTTGTGGAGTGTGTTTTTTAGGGTTTCTGTGTTTCTCTAACAGAGAGTGTTTTAGGGTTTTAGGTTTTTTCAAAAAGCTTTTCTTTTTCTAGGGTTTTAGCTGCTGAGCAATGGTGGACAGCGACCAGAACAAGTTATTCGTGGGAGGAATCTCAAGGGAGACGACTGAAGACACCTTGAAGGCTCACTTCGTCAAGTACGGAACCGTTGTCAAAGCTGTTGTGGCCAAAGATCGAGACACAGGAAACCCTAGAGGGTTTGGGTTTGTTTCCTTGGACGATTCCTCTGCAGTCGATCAAGCCCTTCGAGACACCCATTTCATTCTCGATAGGATGGTATGTCCAAAAACCCTCTCTTTTTTTCCTAGGGTTTTTATAGTTCTTTCATATACCCTTATGTTCGTGTCTGCAGAAAGCTCTAATTTTTACTCTGTTTCCAAATATTCTCTTACTTCTCGAGGAAATCTACGGTCGTATTTGAATTTTGCCATTTTTATGTTAGAAGTGGAAAAGGCCATACCCAGGAGTGTTTTCTAGGGTTTCTACATCTCTCGTACCCTTAGCCCTTAGGAACATGTTTGCTGAAAAGCCCTAATTTTTAATCTGTTTTCCAAATATTCTCTTACCTCGCAGGGTAATATGTGGTCTTAGTGTGATGGGGGTTTAGTTGATATTTTTGCAATGTTAAATGTAGTTAAGTGGAAAAGGCCATACCCAGGAGTATTTTCTAGGGTTTCTGAGTCGTTCGTTGTTATTTTTTGATAACCGGATGTTTTGGCCAGCTTGCGTGCACCTCGACTATTCCCTCGGCTTATCCTAGGCCTTGAAGTTAACAATCGGGAAAACCTCCAATGGCCCCAAGGGTTTGGAACTTTTTGCCAGCGTGAGATTCGACCTTGCGACCTTTTGGGGAGCAAGCCCTTTAGTTGTTGTCTCTTGCCACATGGCGAAATTCCTTGGGGTTAAGTTGTTCTTATCGTAACGTTCATGTTATATATTGTCCCTTGCACCCTTGTTTTGCGGGGAAGAAATTGTCTATGTATAGTATTTTTATATGATTTTCCCAATGTTTGATAGGTAGAAGTGAGTAAAGCCATACCCAGGAGTGAACAGCACCAAAATCAGCAGCAAAGTAGACGGTCGTATAGGAATAGCGGAAGTAGTTGTGGGAGAACCGACCTGTTTAGGACCAAGAAAATTTTTGTAGGGGGTTTAGCGCCTGGTCTAACTGAAAGAGAGTTCAAGGGTTACTTTGAGAGGTTTGGTGGGATAACAGATGTAGTTGTGATGCACGACAATGCTACAAATCGGCCTAGGGGTTTTGGGTTTATCACTTTTGATTCGGAGGAAGCTGTTGAGGACGTTACAAAGAAGAGCTTCCATGAACTGACTGGAAAGCTTGTGGAGGTCAAGAGGGCTGTTCCAAAAGAAGGAAATAATGGTAATAGTCACAATGATTATAATGCAAGAGAGGTTAGTGGAAGAGAAAGCTTTAATAACTATCAACATGGGAATTACCCTCCTTATTCTCCTCAATGTGGCATTCTCCCTGGTTATGGACCTTTCCCAGGGTATGGTGGATCTGTTGGGTATCCTTATGGAGCAAACTTTTTCGGCGGTGGGTTTCCATTTGGGGGTTACAATGGAATTGGTTATGGAGTTACGTCTCTGGCACCTCGGAGTCCATGGATTAGGGGAGGTTTATTGCCATATGGCAATTATCCTATCGTCTATCCTACCTACTTGAATGGTGGGGTTGGAATAATGGGAATTGGTACCAATGGTTACGATGGCACTGGGCAGATGGGAATCAATGGACAAGTAAGTCAAGCTGGAAGCACTGGTACTGTAGAAATGAATGCTTTGGATATGGCTGGAAGCGAAAGTGGTGACGCACAAGTGGCAGCGGATGGGACGATGAATGGCGAAACTGTAAATGCGAAGTCTTCGGATATGGGTGGAAGCGATGGTGATTCCTCTAGCAATGGAAATGAGGAAGCTATTGATGGGCAATTACAGCCTAGGTGACTACTTCGCATCGCTTTGTGGGGCATTGACAGGTTTGTAGACTCACACACTGATGGGGTAGGTCTGGTTTACCATGATTATGCAAATGTCTTTTCTTTAAATGTTTCTCTTAACCATAGGAGATTGCTTGCTGTGACAATTTTAGTTGTAATCATTCATGGTACAGGATTCAGTCTTTTGTATATAATTGTCTTATTTTTCAGCATGCTTTTCTCTTGGTATGCTACCAAGTCAGAAAAATGGCATACAGAATGCATGTTGCAGCCATCGACAGCCAGAAGAAAGAATTTTCCAACTTAGCCGGGGAAAAAACTTGACTCATATTGAGTACATGTGATAGCCATTGACCCTCCTAACTTCGACTGCTCCTCCAAAAAATTGTAGCCCTTTTGGTTGATGAGTAGTTGAGGTTGGACTTTTTGGACAGCTGTGATCTATAAACAGTGATCCTGGACTTGCCATTGATACGCGGTGAATTTAAAAATAGGATGCGACACAGTAATGTCAAAGGGTTAGATTTGTTATATGCTGTGGGCTATGAAGCACGGGTACTTCTAAAACCCCAAAGTACCCGTACTTCATGGGTACTTGAAAATACGTACCGAGTACTCCAAAAACGTACCGGGTACTCCAAAAATCTACCGGGTACTTTTGAGTTTTTGGGTACTTTGTTGGGTTCTTTTCTGGGTACTATGTTCGTGAAGTTTTCAAAACTTTAGGGATTCTACATGGGAAAAAAAATCAAACTACTAGCTTTAATATGCAACTCAATGCGATAAAGTCAGAAACTCGAGACCACGACTCAGATCTAGAGCTTGATTTTGGAAAACCAAGAGCAGGGTTGACTAATCTTTTCTGTCGATCTTCCTCCAACGATTGTGACTCCTCTCTCCCTCTCTCTCTCTCTCACTCTCTCACTCTCATTATTTCTGCTACATCTTCTCTCTCGTTATTATGTCAAAATCAATTCATTTTTTCAATTTTTTAGATGGGCCTTGAAATATCTTTCGCTCTCCATCTTGAAACCTATGATAGTTGCATGCACAAAAATTAGGCCATTGCACTTTATTTCATAGGAACATGAGTCCATCAAGCAATGTGGGTTCAAATTCAAGTGCTTATTAGTTTTTGTTAAAATATTTTATACTTGTTATATCTAACGAATCATGCCAAAATTTTAGTAAAAAGATATACATAAAAAAATCGATGTACCCCGCCGTACATGTGCCCTACTGTTTTGGGTTGTCGCCGTATCTCGTACCGGTACCCGTACCCTGTACCAATACCCGTGCTTCCCAGGCTGTGGGTATACATACATCCAGTGGAGCAACTTGCTAGCGTAGTGATGCTGATGAACCAAAAGGAAAGTAACTTACTACTAGCTAGTATGGGACTCAGCTAGGAAACTGTGAAAATTGAAACAACAAATGTACAACAAGCATAGTCCCCAAAGTTTTCCGAGATGTGTCTGGACATCGGGCACGTTGTTCTGAGCCGTGTCCCTAACGTATGCAATACAAACATGTTCCATTTAAAAAAGAAAGTTGCTACCTTGCATGTCCAACATGTATCCAGGAGTGTGAATGTTGACACAAATTGGACACGGCTGTGCTGTCCAAGATGAAGTGTCCGTGCGTCATTGTAAGGTAAGTTTTAAATTTTTAAAATTCGCTCTTAGCAGGGTTGTCTTGGTTTATGCTTTGCATTTGGACCTTTTCTACATTCTGTTTTCCTCCAGCGTTTTAGGTATTGGAAAGACTGGAAATACTTCTTTGATAATACCATGGGTGCATTCCTCCATATTTCTTGTGATGGGCAAATGGTTTGATAGTAATGTTCAGAGACATCCTGGCTGGATAATACTTATTTTTCTTTGAGATATAACTTGTTTGCTGGATTTCTACTTTCCATATAATACTCTTCTTTTTCCAGAAAATGTGCGCCTTTTTTCTATGCAATTTTAAGTATAAAATTCAGCCACAGTTACAATTGGACTCTTATACACTCTGTCCGAGTTCGTAACTATTTCTAGCTGATGGAGTTGCTGTCTCAGTCCAGATAGTCAGAAATTTCGAACGAGAAACTTCTCGACGCGAATGAATCCCTCCCCCCTCTGCGTGTGCACACGTGCTTTCGTCCTTATTTGAATGTGGTGATTGCTTGACACACATGGGGATCATTTGGAGTCGTAATCATTTTGTCTTTGGGGGTTCCACGAGTTGGAAACTTGAAAACATGTTTTAAACATATTAGACGGTTTGGATCATGAAAATTTAATCCGGAACTATGAGTCCCGGACCTAGGGATCCCGGATTAGATCCGGACTCTCTTTCTCTCTCTCTCTCTATATATATATATATCTTGTGAATCATACTGGAATTTTTTAGTCCAAATAAATTAGTACTATTACTCTAGTTTGTTTACAGCTACAGGGGAAAAAAAAAATGCGAATGTCTTTTATTGTACAACTTCCTCCCCGAACAAAATGGCACCGCCATGTGTACACGTGGCCCACTATCTTAACACAAAAAAAAATGTAGTGTGGACATAAATACTACTCCCTCGGTTCTATTTTGATGGTCCCCTACTAAAAGATGTGTAATTTTTAGATAAAAAAATTAAGTACTTCCGCGCACATTTTTTCGAGTTTCTTTGCACAAAATAAAAGATCTCGATTAGTTCTTTAATTTGGTGCAAAAGAATTCAAAAAAATTATGAACCAAAGTACTTTATTTTCATAATTTTTTAATCCAAAAATTACACGGCTTTTCATAGGAAAATACGTATTAAAATTTGACGTATATTTTTATCCATTGTTTATAATTTTGGAATTTACAATTGAAGAGACAGAAGATTGGGGGGAGAGAGAAGAGCCTGAAATTGATTTCTACCGTGAGAGTTTCAGTCAGTTCCACTCCAATTACTCGACACTATATATGGGTTCAACTTCAACCCAATTTGAACCCAGGTAAACTCAAATAAATATAGGCAAATATGGGTTCACCCATTTACAACCTACATTATAATATGGATGGGTTGGGTTAGGTTTTAAGTGGGTGGATTTGGATGTGTTCATGGGTTGGGTTGAAAATTGCCACCTCTAGATCCCTATTACAAGTTTTAATTCCATATAACAACTTCCAATTGGGCTTTGTTTTCCATTTGATTTTAGCAACTGGGACCATGATTTTAGCAAATGAGTTCAGTAGGTGCTAAAATCATGGTATTTCAAATAAAAAAATGAAGTGTTTTCGTGTATTAATTTTTGAATTTTTCACACCGAATTAAAGTACACAAGGAGTACTTTAATTTGGTGCGAAAAAAATTGAAAAACGATACATGGAACCACATCATTTTTTTGATTTGAAATACCATGATTTTAGCATCTGCTGAACTCATTTGCTAAAATCAACCTGATTTTAGCAACTAGATAACGAGTCGAATCGAGCCGACCTTTAGAATGTTCAAGTTCATTCATTAAATTTTTAAACGAACTCGAGCCGAACTCGAATTCAATGAAAATTTGACGAGCCGAATTTGCCTAGGTTTGAGTCGAACTCGAACTTGTTCACGAAGCTTTATCGAGGAAAAAATATTAGATATTTATGCTCTAATATAAGTCTAGACTCTAGAACTTAAAAAAAATCTATTTTGTACATAAAAGAAGTTCATACATGTGTAAATTTTATTTTTGAAAATCACAGAAAAACATTACAAAAAGAGAGATATAGACAATTTTATAAGGGAAAATAATCGAAATGGTCCCTGTAGTTTCACCCGAGTCTCGATTTAGTCCCTCTAGTTTCAATTGCACTCCAACGAACCCTGTAGTTTCAATTTTGGTCGAATTTGGTCCAATCGATAACGGACGTTTGCGAATTAGACGGAAAACCCAATTTGGGGGGTTTTTTGAGGGGCAAAACTGACTTTTTGACCCTCCTTCTTCTTCCCCAATTTGAATCCCTAACCATAACCCTAAATTAGCAAAAACTAGGTGCCCCAATTGCTGCACCACACCTCTCTCTCTCTCTCTTTCTCCCTCTCCCTCCCCTATTTTCCTCTTTTGGGTGGGCTATTCTTTTGAATGAGAAACGTTGCTAACCCTAACAGAAACGACGTCCTCCATGGAAGTGTCGAATTCGATTGCGAAAGAAGAATTCAGTAAATCCTGAGGAGACAATTTGCGAGGGAAATTAGTGGGAAAGAGTAAAAGGGCGAGGCCGGAATGAGGCGAGATTGAGAACGAGAAGTCGGTGGAGAACGACGTCGGTTTGAAGAAATTGAAGGGTTTGGTGTTTGTAAGGAGACCGGAGCTGGAAGGAATGGGCCGAGTGAGCTGAATTGAAAAGCTGAAGGAAATTGGGAATTGTGCTACTGATATTGAACTCCTGCCCTTTGGCTTCTAAAGACCACAAACCGAAACTCCGTCCAAGCAATCACAGTTACAGACCCAATTGCTATCTGCCTTTAATCAATGATTTAATCTTCATTCTGTTTTTTTTGCCAAACTTAAGAAAGTGCTGAAACGTGAGACAAATGTTTCAATTAACGAAAAAACAAGATCATTCCATCTGATAAGCTGCCACTACAAATCACTCCCATTAAACTTCTAAAGACAATCCTCCCATTGACATTTTTGATAAGCCAAAATTTTTTCCCCAAGAGTATCACTTGTATGACCCAGTCTCAAATGGAATTGTAGCGGAGATGGATCAAAAAAATAATCAACTTTACAAATCCAGCAAAACCAGATTTTTTTTTGGAGCAACTAACTTTGGAAACCCAGCAAAAACAGGGTCTTAGCAAAAAGAAAAGAAAAACCGTTTTGATTCCATATTCAACCATTCTATCTTGAAATCTTGGTCGTCTTACATCATATTATTCATGGAGAGAGAGAGAGAGAGAGAGAGAGAGAGAGAGAGAGAGAGAGAGAGAGAGAGAGAGAGAGAGAGAGAGAGAGAGAGAGAGAGAGAGGTGTGGTGAAACAATTGGGGCACCTGGTTTTTGCTAATTTAGGGTTAGGGTATAGGGATTCAAATTGGGGAAGAAGAAAGAGGGTCAAAAAGTCAGTTTTGCCCCTCAAAAAACCTCCAAATTGGGTTTTCCGTCTAATTCGCAAACGTCCGTTATCGATTGGACCAAATTCGACCAAAATTGAAACTATAGGGTTCGTTGGAGTGCAATTGAAACTAGGGGGACTAAATCGAGACTCGAGTGAAACTACAGGGACCATTTCGATTATTTTCCCATTTTATAATGTCACACAATTCCAAAAGTGTCTACCATAGTAATTAGTAATTCGGAGGGAGTATCCCTTTCATCATTTAGGCCTAGTTTTCCAAAAGACTTTATCAAGACTTGATTTTATCAAATGAGGAAGAGATTTGATAAAATCAAGGGATTTATCTTGATAAAATCGTTTGGGAAACTCACCCTACTAGTTTGCCCTTGTTCAAACCTTTTTGCTATGGGCATTCCAATTAATTACTCTAACCTTTGTGGATATTTCTGAGAATCAAGAACACAAGGAAGTACACAATAGTGTGATCTCCTTTGACTGGAGTAATGACCGGTAATCAAGAACATAAAGAAGTACATAAGGCTGATTTTTTCAATTTGTATTTTCTTACAATTTTTTTGTATTTACGATGTAGAACATTTTACGAAAAACTATTTAAACTTGAATGGATATGAAAAATAATGTTTTTTCTTTTTCAATACTAGCGTTAATTTGACGTGTTACACACGTCGTCCCATACTCATTGCTCAGTGTGTGTTCATTTTTGTTGTATTAAAATGATTTTCCACGGGGTAGGTCACCCATCCTTGGATTGTTTTAGTGCGAGCATGCTTAACTACGAAGTACCAATGAGCTTTGACTACCGTACGACTTTAAAAAGCTTATGCAAGTTAGAACATGATACATCATAGAACTCCGTTGTATCTAGGTGGGTCATGGGCTGTAGTAGAAATTGATACTGGTAATATTAAAGTAATTAAGCTCTTCTCCAATAAAAAGTAATTAACCTCAGACATGAAAAATCAAAATTTCTTTATCCCTAGCAAGAAGCGTTATACAATGATCCTAAATCAAAGTATGCGAACCGTGGTGCCCATTGCCCAACTCCCAATATTCTAAGGCGTCCAAACATGTTTTGGAAGCTTGGATTTGAGGGTGTCATTTTTCCAAATTTTAGAGGCAAATTTACCACCTCAATCAGGGGGGAAAAAGCAGAGTGAAAAATTGAAGACGGTAATAAAACTTGAAAATAAAATTAAGAATCAACAATTAGGAAACATAACAAAATATCCTCAATCTCTCATAAAAAATGTGAATTACATTACTAATCGGTGAGCTTGGGTAAATGGAACATTGGATTGGCCTTAATTAACTTTAAACATTCCGGTGTGAGTTAAATTCTACAATGTTCCCCTTGAATTATGGACAGAGGATGGATTGAGTAGTATTGCTAGTGTCATCGTCAACCCTCTTTACCTTGATGATTTCACGCAAAATCATAGCAGGTTGACGTTTGCTAGAGTTTGGAAACCTCAAGCCTGCAATGTTTGCAAGATCTTTGGCCATTCTACTAGTACCTGCACAGTTAAGCCCAAAGGCTCACCTCTTCCAGTGTGGAAACCCAAGGAGAGAGTAGGACAAGATGTCCCAGTGGTTCAAGAGCAAAATGCCAAGGTGAGTGTAGGACAAGACGTCCCCGTTGCTCATGAGCGCAATGCTAAAGATGGGTTAGCTAGTGGAAGTAAGGATGATTGGGTAGAGGTGGTGAAGATCAAAATCCGGGTATGCCTATGGCCATCTCCTTGTCTAGCAGTGTTTCTCCTACGACTAACGCGTTTGGCGTTCTTGAAAAATGTGAGGATTCGGGTACCTCCTCCGCATTGGAGGTGACAAAGATAGATGGTGCAGGGGCTATATCTTGTGATGCTACCCCAATTCTCCTTGGTCAGGGTAGTACTCAACAAGAGCCTCCCCCCGTGGCTCTTCGTCGGTCTGCACGATTTCGAGAGCCTCCACGGATTCCCTTGGAAGGCGATTTCATTGGACCTCGACATAGTGTGAACCAGGCGGTGGGTGAATCCTCAACACCTTCATCCACTAGAGCTCAAACCAAAAATAAGCTTAAAGAAAAAATCAAGATGTTAAAGGCATCAAGAGTTTAGTTCTTGTAGCTAGCGTAGCCTTTCTTTTGTTTTGGTGTTACTTCTTTGAAGTGTGTATTGAGCTTTGTTGGCTATTTATTTTGTTGTGGTTTAGTTTTAGATTTTCTTTTTCTTTCTTTTCCTCCTGGGGTATGCCCCTTGTAGGCTGCATATTCGGTTAACCTTTTTTCTATTTCAAGCTAATTTACCCAAAAAAAAAAAACTTTAAACAAAACAAGCAAAATATGCCTGGAGCGCACAAGATCACCATTTGCCATACAGTTGATGTTTGGGAGACTCTTTTTTGCCTTTTGATTTCTGCAACTTTATTTATTTTTATTTTATTTTTTTTGAAATTTTTGGCATCCAAAAATTTCGTGGTCTCTATACTAGAAATTGTTAATCTGTGTTTTTTGACATTGGTTCGGTTTGTTACTTTAATTCTCCGTTTGCAAAAATCTAGTCAGTGTGCTTATATGCTTGTATTCCTATTGATCGAAGTGGGTCGTGGATTACATCTACCTTGCATCTTGTCTTTTTCCTTTATCCTCAATCAGTAGGTTTGGTTGGTGGAAAAAAATAATAATAATAATAATAATAATAATTCATTTCGGTTGTCGGCATAAAACCTTCGGTATTACTTTCTGTACTGTTGTGTTTTTCTTGTCTGATATTTGGATTGGTTCATTTATGTTCATAACTCATTCCAGTAGGCTTGGTTGTGTTAATGTAGATTTGCACATTAGCCTATTGGAATTTGTGAGTGTATATTTCCAAATCCAGTGGAGTGTTTGACCCAGTACTGTTTTCAAAAAAAAAAAAAAAATCCCCCTTCAAAAACCAGTGGGTTATTAACTTGTATTTCGGTTTTGGTTTTTCTATTTTTTACGGGTACATCACTTGATCCATAATTAGTGAGTTGGGTTTAGATATTTTTACTTCTCTTTACCGAACTCGGTTTATTTTTTGGACATCGTTTTCCCTAGTCCAAGGCTGTGATTTGTGTGTTTGCATACTGGTATTCGGTTTCAACTCCATAAAATTTGATTTGTGAAATTGACTTCAAGTACAATCTTTTCGTTTTGTTGAAATAGTGGCTTTTTCCTTTACTTCATGATAGTTTACTTTTCTTTCTGGTCATTGATTGTCAATCTGATCAGTGGGTTTGGGTGTTAAAAACACTTCACAGTCTAAGGGAATTAAAAAGAATAAAAATTCTTTGGTTGCTAACGGCATTTCAGTTCTGTTGAGTAAACTGCAATTCGGTTCTTTTGTGAACTTTGTTTCTTTTGTTTGGTTAATTTTGGGATGTGGCCTTTGGCAGAAGACGTGACCTTTGGTTTGGTTTAAACTAAGAGATGTGATTTTTGAGTTTAAACGAAGGGATGTGTCTGTTGGGCTTTGCTAATTTAAAATTAGGTGTTCGGTCTAATGGGTACACCTAATTTTGTTGGTGTTTGGGTTTTTAAATTCTTTATTGACTAAGGCATAAAGATTTTGGTTCCTTTTGAAAACTGTTTTGTTTGAAGAAGCAAACATCTCTATTTTCAATTGATAGTGTGCTGTTAACTTTGATTTGCACAATAGTGATCAGTATTTTGTTTTGGATTTTACTGCTCTCGGGTTTAGTAATATAAATCCTATTTATAAGAACCATCGTCTTTTAGTTAGTATTTTACTCAGATTTCTTTTATATTATTCAGTGTTAGACATCGTTTGGTTTCCGGTTAAAGTTAAATTTATTATTTACTTTTGTGTCGATTTTCTGTTTGTGCAACAAAAATGACTACTGAAACCTTAAAAGTTGGTGATGTTCCACCCACTCCTCCCGTTCCTCCTATTATTCCTACTGCTGTAGTTGCTCCGGTTCTGGCTCCGGCCGTGGTGCCATTGAGTCATGCTGAAAAACCGGATAAGTTCAATGGAACGGAGTTCAAAAGGTGGCAAATGAAAATGTTGTTCTACCTTACGACTCTCCGTTTGGCAAGATATTTATTGAAAGATGCCCCCATTATCGCGGAGAAAGAGACGGATGCTCAGGTTCGGATTGCCCATGATGAATGGAAGAACTTCGACTTTCTCTGCCGCAACTACATACTTAACGGATTGGACAACGCGCTATACAATGTGTATTGTACGGCTAAAACTGCCAAGGAACTCTGGCTTACCTTGGAGAAAAAGTATGTGGCTGAAGACGCTGGACTGAAGAAGTTTGTTGTGGGGAGGTTCTTGGATTTCAAGATGGTCGACTCGAAGTCCGTTTTGGGTCAGGTCGAAGAACTCCAAGTTCTACTTTATGAGATTCATACAGAAGGGATGATTTTGAGTGAATCATTCCAAGTGGCTACCATTATTTGGAAACTGCCACCTCTCTGGAAGGATTTCAAGAAGCAAATGAAACATAAGCGTAAGGAGATGACCATGGAAGATCTGCTTCTACGTCTGAGAATGGAAGAGCAAACTCTTAATTTGGAAAAGAGAACTGTGAACCAATTTGCAGCTAAGGCCAACATGGTTGAGAAAATAGGCAAGGCTAGCAAACGGAAAAAGAGCAGTAAGAGGAAGAATTCGGGCAAAGGTATTGACCTCGGTCCGCGAGGAGGTTTGGGCAAAAAGGCTAGGTTTGATGGGAGATGCTTTGTGTGTGACAAACAAGGCCACCGAGCAGCTGATTGCCGAAGCAAGAAAGGAAACTCTAACAAGAAACCGGCAGAGGCTAATTTGGGTGCAATGGAGTGTCTTTCTGATGGTGTATCAGAACTGAGTCTCTCTGATTAATTACATTGTAATGAGCAATAGATTGTACACAATGAATGTATCGACTTAGTTCCGGCCTCTCCGCAAATTAATAAGATTCACAACTTCCGCATATATTCTTGAGTTTTCTTATTTATTGTACTTAGTGCTTTAAAGTGACTTTTTATCTTCTTTGGAATTGGATTGAAGATTGGGTTAGCCTACGTTGCATTATTCATTAATAAATGAGTATTATTTTTGTGCCATATAAAAGTCACTTGGGCAAAGTCTATTTGTGTTTTGGAAAGTTTTCAGTGAATTGTAAAGGTAAATCAAATGCATGCGGCTTTGAGTTTATAATCGTGGAATTTTTTTAACAAAATTTACTCAATTTTGAGTAAGTTACTCGATAGGGTTGGTTTGATAATATCTCTTGAGACAAAAGAGATAAAGAGGAAGTTGTGGCATTTGTAGTAACATGTCACATTTTTTTTTTTAAAATTATTTCGATTGATTCTGAATTAATCTCAGAATTGTGGGGGAAGTAATACTTATAATTTTTCACGAAATTAAAATGTGTGTTGTACATTAGAAAATATCCAACTATACTTGAAGAATATAGTCTTACAATTCGGATATTTATTCTAGTGACTTAGAATCCAAAGGGTGGATTTACCTAATTTAATCTAGTGACTTAAAATTCAAAGAATGATTTATTTCACTATTGGCGTGCAAAAGTAATTGGAAATCCTCATACCGTCATACGTGTGTATAGCAAATTCTATGTTAGAGTCTGATCAACTCGTTACATAAGACAGAGGCTAGTAATTAGAGTGGCTATGCCATTTCTTAAAGGATGTTCCAATGTGGTTCAATTCTATGCTAGGGTTTATGATACGATGACCATCGGTAGTTGGAAAGGCATAGAGGACCACGCAAAACGGTAAGTCTCACTATTATAGACATGTACCGTTAAACTTTTGTTCTCACTTAAAGAATGAAATGTCAAATTTTTATTACGGATCCGTCTAATCAAGTTTTGACTAGAGAACAAATAATCATTGAGGGGAATGGAGCTAAAACCCATAACTTAAAAGCCTCTATAACGGCAACCCAACCTAGCTGACTGGAGATCCCAAGATCTAGGTTCAACGGGACAACCGAGTTATATGAGACTTAGGAGAATTACTGTGGAGACTATGTCTCTACCCATTCCTATGATGCAACAGTGATGCCTGCAGCGTAAAAGGTTAGGCAATGCCTTTAATTATTCTTAAACTTTGGAAAATCCAAGTAGGATATAGCAGGATACCCTTATTGAGAATCACCTATGTGGATGTAGAAGGGGCCGCTTCTATGAGAATGTCACGGGCATAATTCTCTACAAAACATTCATGAAGACTAGGAGTGTCTCAGGGCCGTAATGAGCACAACCGTAAGAACCAAACTACGTCTGGAATGATCCTGTGTGTTGACTATTGTCTTGGCTTACACAAACGGCTGAACAGTTCAAGACATCACGTTCACTGGTTAGCTAGTAAGTCCGATAGTTATTCACAAGGCGAGGTTCAAAGCCAAAAGCTACCTAACCCCATGCGGGAGATTTCCTATTGTAACTCTCAGAACATTTGCATCTGCACTTTTGCTTCATTTTTATTCGCCAATTTCATTCATGTGGGGGATTTTTGGAAAAATATGGTTTTGTAATCATATTTTGAGTGAATGGAAATTGTCTCCAAATTATATCATTGGATAAATAATTAATTTTTTGAGTCGGTGAAAATATCTTTTAATTAGTTATTAATTCCTTTGAATTTATCTTGATTTGGAGACTAATAAACCAAGTGTTGCATCACTTTGTTTGTATTTCAACGTGATAATTTATTATCCTCTCCTACCGTAACAGTGTGACTGTTCACTTCCGACGAGTTGCGTCCGTTCCGAACAACCGTGTCTTTCCGTCTCTTACCTTTCCCATCGGGTGCCTATTTATCTATAAATATGACCCTCCTCCTCTCATGAAAAAATGTTTTTTCACTCTGCATCCATTCTGCACTTACTGCATATAATACTCTGAGAGTTCTGCGTAGTTTCCTGGTTCGCCTACCGATCAGATTGCAATGCTGCTTCCAGCCGGTGAAAGTCGGGTATTCCTGGGAGGTAAACGCCCAAGTTCTCCATCAGCACCATAGTGGAGGGCGAATTTTCCTTAAGGACAGGGTATTTTAATACTCGCCTCGACTCGAATCGTCTCTTGCCAATTTCCGGTGTATTGAAATTGGCCCAGTACGTTTTACTGATTATTCTTAATTACTGTTTTTGTTTATTTCCAGATTATTTGAAACCAAGTTTCCAACATATAGATCTTATTTGATAGATATCGATTAGTTCTATAAGAGAATGTTTCTTAAAATTACATATAATATTATAAATTATAAGATATAGTCATTTGAAAAGTGGCACAAACTCTCAAACAAATCCGGATGGAGGGAGTAGGTAGAAGAGGAGATGTGGTGAAGCGGTGCACATCTCTATACTTTGGGGGTGGCAAACTGAAAATAAAACAAATAAGAAGGGCAAAATGGGAACTGAAAATGCAAACCACATGAAGTACACAGAACTATCTTATTAGTAAGTTGTAGATTCTTGTTTCATGTAACGGTTATTGTGTTGGATATGGAAGGAAAGAAAAAAGAGGAGAAAAGGGGGTAAGAAAAGCGAGAGATAAATTAGAAAAAAAAAAAAAAAACTTTTGAAGAGGAGGACAAAATTTTCTTCCTCTTCCAGATTAGGAATTGAATTATGAACAGATTTTTTGTTTTTTTACTCTCTATTAATTCTTTCCTCATTCCTTTCGGCTTTTAGTTAAAAATCATTTGAAAGTTGACAAATGGACTAGATGACAAATCTTAAAAATAAATAAACCGAAACCATGCTTGAATTATTGATATAATTTTTATTTTTGTTTTTTTTCCCATGTTAACTTTCATTCTGATAAAACATTTTCTGTCATCAAGATATTTCGTCATATCTTAACAACAAAATAGATCCAAATTTGGAAGGTAAATTTAGGTTTGTATTGGACGATGCACGCGTTGTACTCACTAGTAACTATAATAATTATGATACTAAACTTCAATTTATAATAGTGTTTTTTTTTTTTTTGGAAGAGTAAGAAATTCACTAACAATAAGACAAAAGAACAAGAAAGAAACTTGACGAATAAATCATGAATCATGAGATTTCCAAAGCCACTTCAGAAGCTGCAAAAAAAAAAAAAAAAAATTAGAGAATAACGAGCATACAACATACAAAGGATACTATTGTAATAAGCATCGCTGCAGTACTCGAAATACATGAGGATCGCTGCAACTGTGCTCAATGATATGAGATTGTTTGCGCTTTGATGTTGCATATTTTTTGAAAACTTGAAAACTTTGAACATCATCAAGATCAATAAGCTTTGAATTTATAGGATCTGGGGTGGGTGCTGTGCAGTAGGTGTTGTGCGGTAAAATGACGTAGTTTTTGGCACACCTCTGAAGCTTCCAAAGACCTTGTTTGGAAGAAGGAAAAAACCACTATAAAGTGCCTAAACCCTAAACCCAAAGTGCCTAAACCCAAAACGCCTAAATCCAAAGTGCCTAAATCCAAGTGCCTAAAACCACTATGTCCTACACCAAAGAGCCTAAATCCCCTAAAATTGAACCCTAAAATTGAACCTCAAAATTAACTCTCCAAACAGGGCCTATTAAAGTGTACCAAGAAAATGAACAAAACTACGTCGTTTTACCGCACAACACGGTGCACAACATGTACCGCACAACACCTCTCCCGGATTCAAATTTATAATAGTTTGAATGATTAATTTATACTTGTGCGATATACTTTAGAAAAATATATGAGTTAATTGGGGGGCTTGGGAAATGACACATTAAGATGGCTGGATTTGAAAATAGTAAATGAAACCGACTATTAATATGTCGGACTTTTGACATGCACAAATCTCATTATTTTTTATTATAAATCTGATCCAAACCCAGCCTGTAAAAACCTCTGAAATGTAGAGGATTTTACTGGCCGATCTAGTTTTGTTGGGGGAATTACCCCTAGGTCCATGCCCAACTCTCAAAATGCACCGATAACTCCAAGCGGAGGAAAACACGGGAGAATCTCTTGTTCTTCCTGTCATCCCTTTTGCCTTCTCTCTCTCTCTCTCTCTCTCTCTCTCTCTCTCTCTCTCTCTCTCTCTCCACATGGGCACAAATTCTAGGGTACCCTATGAAAGTGCCTAAACCACTAAAACCCTATAATAGGAAAGTGCATCATAAACTTAAACCCTAGGGTACCCTATGAAAGTGTCTAAAACTCGCCTAAAATCCTAGGGTACCTTATGAAAGTGCCTAAACTACTAAAACCCTATAATAGGAAAGTGCACCCTAAACCCCAAAAAAGTGTAATTTACCTTAATGGTAATTAGATGTTTCTTTTCTAGACTTAGAGGTAAAAATCTGTTAATGATGCCCGATTATTAATGTACAGAGCTTGGACATACATAAGTCTCAATATTATCTATTATAAGTTCGATCCAAATCAAGCCTATGTGCACTTCAAATTCCATGTTTTTTTTTTTTTTTAGTCATTCTTAATCTATTACATGGAGAAGGGGAAATGAGACTCGATCCCGGAATGCAGTGAGGGGCATCCAAAACTTCTACCGCATGAGCTAACCACCACTTACAATTGCTTGTTACTTATCAAAGATGATTTTATATTATCTATTATAATAGGGAAATTTATCGAAATGGCCCCTCTAGTTTAACCCCAGTCTCGATTTCGTCCCCCACCTTTCAATTTCACTCTAACGACCCCTATAATTTCAATTTTGGTCGAATTGAGTCCAAAAGTTAACTTCCGTTAGTAAAGTTAACGGAAATCCCAATTTGGGGGTTTTTTGAGCGGTAGAATAGACATTTTGCCCTCCGTCTTGCCCAATAACAAACCCTATCTCTTCCTACCCCCTTTTTACCCTCTGCAAATCTCCAAAAAAAAAAAAAAATCACTAAAACTATAAAAATTGAGAGGCAAAAAAAAAATCACCAAAATTAAAAAAAAATTCACCAAAGTTCACCCTAACGACTTATTCTAGGGTTGCAGTGTCTATATCTCTTTTTAGGTAGGATGAGAATGACCAAATGCCTGGTGTATGGATGATGACATGCATATAACACACATTTCGGTGAATTTCTTTTGCCTCAATTTTATAATTTTGGTGATTTTTTTTTCGTTTTTTGAGATTTGCAGAGGGTAAAAAAGGAGTAGAAGGAGTTAGGGTTTGTTATTGGGCAGGAGAGAGGGCAAAATGTCTATTCTACCCCTCAAAAAAACCCCAAATTGGGATTAATTTCCGTTAACTTTACTAACGGAAGTTAACTTTTGGACTCAATTCGACCAAAATTGAAACTACAGGGGTCGTTAGAGTGAAATTGAAAGATGGGGGACAAAATCGAGACTGGGGTTAAACTAGAGGGACCATTTCGATAAATTTCCCATTATAATATCGCCTGTTACCAAAAAAAGAAAAGATAAATCGACGTATATAGAAAGCGCAGGTACAGATTTCGTATCGACCATCTCGGCCCACTCAAACAATCTGAACCATTCATTCATCTTAGAATGATTTTCTGATGGGCCTGGTGAGAAATCAGCTCAATCGAACGCGTGTAGGTAGTTGATCTAAAATTCCCCCATTTTGTTTTCGTGTGTGACCCACAAGTGGGTCCCCGAACCGGGGGATACGAAACGTATGTAGGTGGTTGATCTAAAATTTCCCCATTTCGTTTTCATGTGGGGCCCACACCGGTGGATGTGAAATCTGTAATTGTGCCTATGGTTCGGTAACCCTCGTAGCTTCCATTTTGTATTCGTGCTCACACACACATTCATTGAGTGTGCAAATTTGTTCACCCTCACCTAATGAGGACATAGGATCCAAGGGTGTTGGTGATCGCATCCGATTTGGAATTGCTCTTTGTCACTGAAAGCGTGACTTGGAATCGAGCTTCCTCACTTTTTTTTTCTTTATTAAGTGTGTTACACCCAAAAAAACGCAAATGAAAAAAAAAGAAAAAGTGAGGAAGCTCGATTTCAAATTGCGCTTTCTGCTTGCGTGACATATTACGTGGCGGTGTGCCAACGCGACACACTTAGCACAATTTCGATTGACGTTGACGTTCTACGAGGATATCGCAGTATTTTTACAAATAGTTTGAAAAATAAAGTATATTTACAATTATTAGTTTGAAGAAATTACTTAGCCGAGCACTTCACTTGACGTTCATTGGGTAACGGATATCATTCAAAACAATCATTTTTGTTTTTAATTCGCGATTGATATTATCAAAGCAAGCGAAGAGCAGGAGAGAGAGCCACTGGTGTCAGTGGTGTGTGCACTCGCGCAAAATCAGGGAACAAAAATGCAGATGACGACGATGAGGATGATACCTAGCCAAACTCCAATCACCGGAGCGCCGTTTCCCTCCGCCAGCTGCCGATGCTCCCTCACCTCTCCTTCTCGTTTAATACACCCACACCACTCCTCCTCCCTCTTTTCCCACCGCACAACCCGATTTCTGTCGAAAACTAACCCTAAATCCAGTGACAAACTCCGCAATCCACTCACCGTCTCAACCGCCGAAGCCACCGGCAGCGGCGGAGGTCCGGCTTCTAATTTGTCTCCTGCGAACCCTTCATTGAGCACAGACGACGCGTCTGTGTCTTTCGTCGGTGAGGAGAGCGTTCCTCTTGAGGGCGTTATTCAGTTTGATAAACCTAATTCTTCTTCGGTTATCAATAAGTGGGGGTATTCCTTCATTCCATGTGTATATATTCCTTGTAATATGTGGGTTTGTGGTTTTATATGCTGGATGAGAAGTGTTTTTTATTTGGTAATTCTTCTTCGCTTTTCAACAAGTGGGCGTATTAGTTCATTCATGTATATACTTTGTGTGTGCGTGGTTGTATATGCATTATAAAGAGTGTTTTTTTGTGTTGTGTTTCTTCTCTTTGTATCTGTTTTGTGGAAGTTAAATGGTGCAAGAGTGTTAATGTTATTCATACCCACTAGATATATGCATATATGCACCACAAAGTGTGATTTTGTTTGGTATTTCTGCTACTTGTACCTTTTTTATTGGCAGTTAAAGATGCAACATGTGATAACGTTTCTTTGTTCCCTGTCTTTTATGCATTAATGTTTGTATAAACAGTATGAAAACTGATTTTGTTTGATAATTCTTCTCTGTATCTAAAGGGGAAAGTCAAATGATGCAACACGTGTTCGTTTTTCTTCTTTCCCTGATATATAAGCATAAATGGTCGTGTAATTGTTGTATTTTTTGGTATTTCAGTCGTGTGGCTTTGCTCGCTGGTGGGGATGTGTTGGCTTTACTTATATTTTCTGCGATTGGAAGATTCAGCCATGGGTTCTCTGTTTTCGACACGGACACATTACGCACAGCTGACCCGTTTATTGCTGGTATATGGTTTTTCCTTTATCTCACTTTTTAAATGTGAGAGAACTTAATTCAGTTCTGCTTATTTGATGTTCTACGGAGTAAGGATATCTCCAATCCACATCAAATATAATTTTGATGAAAAAGGGCTAAAAGCCTAAAAGTGATCAAATCCTATCAAATTGAGGGAGAACCACACCCTTCATGAAATAAATGATTAACACATCAAACCGGAAGTGGTTATAATTTTTACTCAAATTGGTGAAACTTTTTAAAGAGTAGTTGAAAAAGAGAGAAAGGGTTGGAATTCACCCTATATCAAATCAAGCTTTTTTGACAAAATTTTACAAAATAAATGAGAAAGGGAGAGTAAGGGTTGGGGATGGTCCTATATATACAGCTCTAATCGTTGCAGGGTTTTGAGTCTCTGCAGGATGGTTTTTGTGTGCGTACTTTCTTGGGGGCTATGGAGAGGATGGGAGAGGAATGAATGGTCAGTCTAAGGCTGTCATTGCTGCCGCCAAATCATGGTCTTTGGGCATACCAGTATGTTCATAATTTTTAACTCGGCGTTCCTTTATTTTCTTCATTTTCATGAAATCCTTGTCTATGTATCTTGTGCTGTGGAAGTTGAATAATGCAACGTGTTTTAAATGCTCTATGAAGGTACCCAATATTTGGTGAATTGGCTGAATGGACTAAGTAGATCCATGTAGCACACAACATTACTCTTTTGGTTAATATGATTATTGGATATATAATGGTTACAAGATGTATCTTTCACGAATTTAGTGTTGCTGCGTTAAGGGGATTTGCTTTACTTCGCAGGATGCTAATTGATTTTGTTCCTTGATGCTCAATCTAGTACAGTTTCTTAATGGTTATGGGGTTACAAAAGGAGAAACCAGTTTGGAGTTCCCTTTCTTTTTAATGATATTCCAAGCACAGGAAAAACCAGGGCTTCAAAGTTGGCATCTATTATGCCCTATTAGGTACTAACTTGACCATGGCGATTAAGCTACTGAACCATCTATATCTGCGGAGTTAGTGGAATTGTACAAGAAAATAGTACTTCTGACTTGGTGAGAAAGGGAGCGGAAAGTAATGGTTGACAAGGAAGATAGAAAACTCTTAGTTTACACTTTACAGTGTGGCAATCTTTTTGATGGTTCCTGAATAAAGGAATCAGTGCCAATAATCTGGCTGGGATGATGTGCATTGCTTGACATGGAAATCTAGTTTATTGAGTGTGGATGGAGCCTTCGGTATGAATAGGCTTTTGATATCACTGGAACCACCAACTTTATGATTTAGGTTTTGATAACTCCTGTGGAGTTCTGAAGAGGTAATTTTGCACTGTCATAGTAATTCTAGGACTCAGATATGAATCTGCCCAGTAAAAAGTTGCCTTCGGTTCATATGGATGATGGGGTTTTGCGTACAGCCTAGTTGTGGTTCTTATAATGCTGGAAGTTGTGGTGCCGGTTGGTTGAAAACCTTGGAATTGTGCTCCTGGTCTTGATTCCCTTTTTCAAATTGAACTTCGAGAGACCCAGAAAAATTAATCGGGGAGAAGCAAAACTAGTAGGAACGATGAAGTAGTGGATGATGCTCCCAATTTCTTTCTCAGTGCTTTATACGCCCTTCTACCCTTGTCAGATGCTGTGTTTATGTGCAATGTTAATACTCTTCAATAGTTCTACGATTTGCAGATTCCCATGTCAAGTGCCTTTTATAGACATCTTGCTGAAAATCTCATCAGTTCCCTTGTTTCATGAAACATTTCAGCGACATTTTTTTACCTTAACAATGTAATCATAAACCCATTCATATCCTAGAGTGATATGAGCTTTCTTGGTCACTTTGTTTTGAGGGTTCCATGTAGACTAGAGGTTACAATTTTCAAACCGACCCATGAACTCGCCCATATCCGCCCACTTATAACCCAACCCAACCCACCTATATCGTATTTTGGGTTTATATGGGTCCAACCCACATTAACCCATATTTATAGGGGTTTAAATGGGTTGAAAATGGGTTGGACCCCAACCCCCACCCTACCCCTACCCCAAGTCCCATACTCTCTCTCTCTCTCCCCGATCTCACCAAATAAAAATAGAATTAGAAACATGAGAGGCCCCAAGTTCAGCAACCTTACTCCAGTGGGAGGTCCACGTTGACTAAACCTAACTTCTCATAATGACCAAAAAGATTATTGCTCCCTTTCTCTTTTCCTCGATAAGAAAGCCAACACAAAATAAAATGGACAGTTTAACGAAAAAGAGGCGTAAAAGAAAAAAATTCCCAACTCTGATTTTAAAAAGACAAAAACTCCACTTTCCGAATACTAGCATATTATGAATTCTCAAGGGGTGACCCGGGTGCAGGGCCGGCCCAAGGGTTTGGAGTGCCCTAGGCCTAGTCTAAAAATTGTGCCCTTCAAGTACAACGCTTAAACAATTTTTCGAGTAACAATCACTATACAAGAAAACCAAAACAATAATATAAAGTTCTACAAGCATTACATAATAACGGAAAAATCAAAACACGAAGTCTCTAGATACATATAACGCACGAGTATCACTTGAATATTACACGTGTTGCATTTTGAACCAATTGAGGTTAAGGTGACAAACACGCCTGCTTCCAAGTTTACGAAATTCTAACTCAACCCTTATAAATTCAAGTACTTATTATCTAATTAAGAAAGTCAATCTAAAAAATTTGAAGTAAATTTAGCTTGTCCTCTCACGATAAAGGCAATTTTTGCTTAGTAGATGAAATCTTCTTATAACTTGTTACTACCCATAGGACCAAAAAAGTTAGGCGGGTATGTTATTTACTTCTATGAAAACGGAAAAAAAATTGATACTCCGTATATGATAATTATGTGTGCGTTTTTATCGGTGAAAATTGTTACTCTTAATTTCGCTTCTGAGTAAAGCTCCTGATTCCAATCCTTATTTGGAGCAATTGAGCCTACTGGTGGCAATGGCATGTCATCAGTATAACAAGGAAATAGAAATTCGGCCATTTTTTAAATCAGTTTTAGCTTTGGGTTTTTTTTTTAATATTTTGGGCCACAATAGTTTTTGGGCCTTTTTAAAATATTGGGCCACAATGGTTGGGCTCTTTTGTAACTTATAATAGATTTTTTTCTTTATTTTGGTCCAAAAAGTGTTCTACTCAAGCCCATTGGTATAAAATGGTAGAGTGCCCCAAAATGTGGCCATTTTTGGAGTGCCCTAGGCCCAGGCCTTGGGCCTGGGCCGGCCCTGCCCGGGTGAGTAATGAATTCCAAGGGAAAGTTAACCACAAAAAGGGTCGGGTTGGATTTGACTTGACTCATATTCGACCCACCCATATTCAACCCACCTACTATTGGCCCATATTCAACCCGCCCATATTCAACCCATAACCCATATCAAGCCACCCGAACCCAACCCAACACACCCATTTGCCACCTCTAGTTTCATGTGGGGCATGTTTTGATTGTATGAAGCATTGGCGCCCTTGTCCACTCCCTCTTATTTTTCCTTCTATGTTTCAAGGGCATTTTTGGAAAGAGATGCACTCCGCAAAATTTAAGAATGTTAGCTGAGATAGAGGATAAAAATCACTGATGTAAAACATTAGTTTGGGTGAATTATACTTGTGAAAGCACATCACCTTCCACTTTCCATGTGCGTAGACACTTGGCTCGAAGTCTTTGCAGTTTGCACGCTACATATTTTCTCCTGATTCTTTAGTCCCACCAATAAAATCTTTGTTTATCTCTTATCTATGCCACTTTCCTATCTTTTCTCTATTTTTGCAGGCCGGAATCGCCATAAGGGCAGCATCAGTAGGTCACATTCCTCCACCCAATTTCATCCTAGTTACCATGGGAAGTACTGCCTTACTACTTATTGGGTGGAGAGCACTATTGTTCAGCATTTTCCCTAATGATGACAAGAGTAAAAAGAACGATACGTACAAGCGTGGAAGCCCATTTGAACTCTTTGAGGTACGATCACCTTCGTGCTTGACCTGCAACTTGAAACTTGAAGCAGATTGATGGCTGTCCATGTTAACCTTGGTCATGGACCATAGATTAGGACTTGGTGTCAGCCATTCTGTGTTCATCTCTAGATAATATCGTCTAACATAATCTTTTCATTATTTGTGCAGCTGCTCACATCATTAGTGCGAAGATGGTGATGATAATCAGTTCCTGCTCTTGTAAAGTGGAGGTTATTTTACCACACTTGTTTCCTGGGCTTCTATAGTTTATGCCCAACTACTTGTATGTACCAGCAACAAATGTCACAACCTAACAGGTGAGGAGAATCTTAGTTGTATTTACCTTTGATGAAGGAAAGTTTTGTTCTAAAATCTCAAATACCATGGTAGCTGCTTGAACTTTAAGTTTTCTCTTCCGCCTATTTATTGAAATGCTAATCGCAGAGGAATAACTCATTCCGATTATTTGTCTATGCATTCCTTTTCATGCCCAACTTCCGCACACCCAAGTTTCTGAATTCTTCTTGCTATTAAGCACCATGTATTAGACCCTATTTCCTATGAAATTATTACTTTGTGTGGGCATTTAGTGCAGCCATTTAGTTAGTTTTACAAAAGGTGCCTGTCTGAGCCCTTTTTTTATTTATCGGCAAGCCTGTTGGAGCCCTTTAGCGATTGAGAATGCTGGTGTGTGTGAGGTCAGATTGTAATCCAAATCCCTAGTACTTGAACGGATGCAGATTGCCATCTTGACCAGACAGCAACAAACGACGCCGAACGGAAGGCAAAAACTTTGACGAGGTGGGTTTGCTGTAAATTGTTTCCATGGCATCACAGGAGAATTTTCCAAAGGTAGAATTTCCGTTCTAATAGGCAGAGCAGTTTTTGACGTACTTTCTACCACTGACCTTTCACAAGGTTTTTTCTTAGTTCATCAGTCAGCAGTTTATGGTTCTAGATGACTGAAATATCGCAAATAGTTAATAGTTGGGAAGGATTTGATCTATGTTATGTAAGGCAGGGTAATGAAATCCTCTAGGTTGAGACTACATCCTTTTTTGATGCTAACTTTTATTCATCTTGTTTTATGAAGGGAAACGTATCGATTACGGGACTTGAAACTTAAATTTGGATCATTCTCAAATTTTAGCCACTGGTTAAGCCATGAGCTAGAGCACCCAGGAGAAGTGAATAGTGGCCAAAATTTGGCTTTGAAAACTTGTTTAGCAATTCCATTAAACTTGCTATAGGATAGACTTACTTGCTCTAAGCCTCTATCTTATATATATTCTGCCAAATAATGTGCATGTCAATTATACTTTGTCACATACTTCCTATCAACATTAGGACACACTTTACATAGGAATAGGACTAAATAGGCCCGTTTGTTAACCATATTAGGTCTTGAGATTGGACTACCAATACCATGGGGCTCCTAATACTTTGTTTGGTGACCAAAAGAGGGTTTGGACTCATAGTCCAAGGGGACTACTAATCCGGCCCATAAGGGGGTATTAACAATACCCTCGCACACATGGTATTGGTATTCCAGTCCAAACCTTGCCCTTGTGAAAGTACGAAACTATCCTTGCGTAAACCATCAAATGGCCAAAGTATCCCATGTTATAGAAAATAAGCCACAGATTGTTGACAAAATATCAAAGGGGCTAGCTAACATTGTTGAAACTTTTAGAGATTTTATCAAAGAATTGAAAACTTCGATGGCTGAAATTGCGCATAGGATAGGCTATGCTCAAGACTTGTCCAATAATGGACTAAGGGCCCGTTTGGATGCAGTAGATGGCCCCTGATTATCTAATCCTTCTTCCTCTCATCCCTCTTCGACTCCATATCCTTCGTTTGGAGGCACCAAAACGCACCCGGATGATTCATCCAGCTTCCACCTTCATCCCTCTTCTCCCAGACTAAATATAGATGGGGGAGGGGGTGCTTATATTTAGTCCGGCCTCCTTATCTGGCCCAAATTACCTCCCTACCCCCACGCCTCCCTGTCTTGCCGGCCGTCGCCGTTCTTGTCCGACACCGGATAGAATCAGATCAGATCCAAAAAAAAACTTGAAAACTGAAAATTAACATAACTAAAAATTAAGGCCATTTTTCACTACTTCTTCTTTGACGCCAGGTACATGCATGTAACATGTTTAGAGAAAAATGGGAATTAACATACATAACATTGTTGCAGTCTTGCAGACCATCGTCGTCTGGAAATCCTACAAAATTGGGACCATGGCCGTCGGACTATCGCCGTCTGGACCATCGCGGAGAGAGAGAGAGAGAGAGAGAGAGAGAGAGAGAGAGAGAGAGAGAGAGAGAGATGAACTGGGAAATGTTCACAAGGACAGTAATAGAGAAATCAGAAAATTGCTATGGTTTAGAACGATGTATTATACCTCAAGTATGATCCAACGGTGTGAAACTAAAGTAGACCACCAGTGCATTACGTATATTTAGTGATTTTATTGTATAGAAAAAATTACAGTATTAGGGATTTTATATATGCAATGGTTTTGAAAATAATCACCGTCTAATATTTAGTGATTTTTTTTACAGAAAAAATTATTATAGCATAATTTTTGTTAAGTATGACAAATTAACAATTATTGAAAAGTATATCAAATTAATTAATTTTGATATTTATATAATTATTTAAATGCATAATCTAAAATGGGCATTCATAAGGGCAAAATAGTCTTTTGATATGTTTTTACATCATCTACCCTCTTTATCCCTCCAATTTAATCATCCATCCAAACCATGTACTATTTAATCCCTCCTTATTAACTGTCACATCAATGTGGGTCCACCACCCTTCTTATTTAATCACCCCGACTATTTTATCCCCCATTACTATTTAATCCATCTCAAACTAATACGTCATCAAAACGGGCCTCATAATAGTACTACTGATTCTTCTGCTATACTTGATTCAAATTTGCTACTACTGTGTTTGAGGCCCTTCACCTATGTGAGTGTGGCTGTGTAATTGTTCATGTGTGAGACCCGCGCGAATGTTTGCAAGTATTTGGAGTAAAAATGTACGTGTACGGTGTATCTATACTTTTTATTTGTATAAATGCAAGGCAAGAGTTAGAATTACTGGGCAGTAGCAACAACAAAAATCTAATGAAAACCCATTCAAAAACGTGTTGTCATTTTTATCCTCAGATGGAACTCTCAAGCAATTGTCTCGTTTTTGAACGAGGAAAAATCTACCGTCCGCCCATTAAAGTGTGTAGAATTTGAATTCTTACATGTAAGAATTCAAACAGTGAAAACTCTTCCATGTAAGAGTTATGATTCTTCCGTGTTTTACCGTCCGCCCAGTGAGCGGATAATAGAAAGACTGTTTGAACAAATGCCGTTGGCTAATTTTTACACTGTAATTTGTACTGCTATTGTCATACTCCTCTGCTTTCTTCCCTAAACAAAGACAAGATTTTCTCAGAGCATGCTGGAAAAATCTAGCATTCGGTCAGAAAATAAAGATTCTTGGCAGCAAACCAGGTCCTACCATTCTGTCTCTACATCTATATGTACGTTTATATGTATCAAGCATCTCATATCATCAGGCCGGAGAAAATGCAAGGATTTTCTAAAAAATACGAACTGAAATACCGAATCGATACCAACTGTTGTCTGATCGCCTATAAAAAAAATTAAAAAAATGATGTCTGATCAAAATAGTTTTTTTTTTTGTTTTTTTTTTAATATTTTAATTTATTGAATTTTGTTCTCAACAAGCCCTACAATATTTGCAGTTTAGATCATGGGATATTGGACAAAAAATTATCTTACTTTTCTTAAAAATTCCATTCAGTATTCAGGATCCTAAATTTTGAATGAAAAATTGAAAGATTCGACAAACTACTTATATTTATGCGATTGAGCAATTTTTTATAAGGCCTTTTAAATATTTATTTTTAAAGTAATGTACAACTCGAATTATTGGTGTGGGATCTCGAAGTAGACCCCACGTAAACCATCCCTAACATGCAAGAGAGAGAGAGAGAGGGGATGAGGTGGGCTGCCTAAATTGGACCAAAAGGACGCCGTTTTAGGGGCGCTGGAGCGTACAATGACCTTAACTCCGTTTCCGTGTTAATGGCAAGCCTATGTATACATCTTTAAAATGCAACTCCAGATGCCAACGTGTTCGAATGAGTTGTGCACAAAGTTGTGTTACAAAGTTGTGTTTTAAAGTGTGGGCGTAATATTGCTCCAGTGTTAAAAAGGTTCTAGGCACACTGTAAACTCTTAACAATTTTTGTACGTTTTTGAGTATCACAGCTCAATCTACGGTCTACACACTGACGGATTTGAAAAGGGGCCCTGGGTCTATTGCCCCCTTGGATTTTCAGTAATGGCAAATAGACCCAATAAAATTATCCTATACTCCATTTCGTCCCTCAAAACATTATGCTATGCCCCAACAAATTTGAAGTATGAACTTATCAAACTAGTCCTCTAATAAACTTTAAAGTTTTGTGGTGTTTATTTTGAGATCATATTTGTAATGCTCAATTTATGTGTTAAACTTACTGTTACATGCTACAATAATAATTTCTTCGGTAGTTCTCTCTTTTGATTTAAATCAGTATATACTTCGATTCTTATGACTATTAATATAAATATATGTAGTTGGAACTTTTATTTTTAAAAGATTATGATGCTCATTAATTTGTGGAAAATTTTATTGAAGGTTCATCCTTGAGTGCACCGTTTTAATCAATTTTCTAGATCCACCATTGATTGTACAATGAGTAATGCACAATTTTCAAAGCATGTTAGAAGACTGAGGTGGTAAAAACTCACGACTGACCAGCCACAGCCCACCTCGGGCTTGCACCTGCTCGGACCTGACTAAGACCCCTTTTGTATCTTTCAATTTGCTTTTATCTTTTGGTTGAATTTGCTACGAGTCATATCGATTTGAGACCCCTTTTGACTTGGTATTTCATAATGATCAGGTGATTTTGAAGGAATTTAGAGTTAAAAATTTGGATGATTTTATGGGTTTGGGTCAAATTTTACTCCTACAAACTGATAAGAGTACGATCAACTTGCTTTCACATGATAAACTAATGCATTTTCACTTTCTTTGTATTTTTGTGCTGTTTATTAGCTGATGAACAACTTTAGACAACTAGTACTCTACTTAAAATCATATGTACACAATATACAATTTTCAAAGCATGTTAGAAGACTGAGGTGGTAAAAACTCACGACTGACCAGCCACAACCCACCTCGGGCTTGCACCTGCTCGAACCTGACTAAGACCCTATTTATCCACACTACAAGATCCAAGGATCCAAATCCTCATATTCAACCTCCTAAACGCCGTAAATACCTTTAGGAGACGGGGGCAGGTACGCAACTCTTGCTAACTAATCGCTTGACTTCTTTCTACTATTCTCTACTATAAATCAACTGACTTAATAGACATCCGAGGGTGTTGTGTGGCATCATGTCCTTAGTTCTTGCTTGCAGGTCATTGATCGAGCATGTCATAAAACAATTCATGACGAATTTTAAAGTGGATTAATAAAGTGGATAGCGAATTTTTTTTTTAAATAGGTCAATTTTTTTTTTTTTCCTCCTTCACTCGATCCTTAAGCAATTTCATTTGGTGAAATGTTCTCATACAGAAGTACTGCAAACATGGTGAAAACCTTGTTTAGGGTTAGTGATACTCTTTAAGCATACAGGACTCCTATTTGAGGAAGTCTTGAATGAGATAAGAAGGCTGGCTTTCTTTTTCATTAGATGCCTGCCAAGTCAAGACATGTCTGCTCTGAAAAATCCCCCCTACACCATAGTGGAAAAAGGAATCTCAATTGCTCTTATCTATTTTTAGTTGAAGGAAAAGAGAAAGGTATTAAAGGCAATTAAAAAGGAATCACAAAAAAAAATAAAAATAAAAATACAAAATTCAGGCCACAGAGCCAAAAACATTGAAGGCATATCTTGTAAACATGTGGGGGAGCAAATCAATTAGCCAACTACCTCTTTGAATTCTTCCGACGACATCCAGAAACTTGTTGAAAATCTTTCACTCTCTTGGATCTAGTAGAAGCTTCTTTTTTTTTTCCGCGTAGTGGAAGAGTAAGAACTTCAAGAGACGAAATAACAGTTTAAGAGAAAATACAACACAACAAAATAGAGTAACTAAGAAATAGAAAATCTTGCACTCGCTCTATACAAAAGATGCTAATTGCCTATAACTATAGAGAACATGAAAGATGACAGAACCCTCTTAGCAAGACAATGGGCGCGGTGAATATTCTTGCGTTCAACTTTCAAAATCCCGAAAAAAGAAAGCCTCGAAATCTCCTGATTGAGGTTGTGCAACAAAAACTGGTCAGCAGAGTGACACTTAGTCCTCCCTCCTATCTAGATCTGTTGAGATCGCGATGTTTTAGGGTTTCGTGGTGTTTCCTCCGACGAATAAATGGTCAGATCCGAGGCGGCAATTTAGGCGATCAGTGGCCGGAGTTTTCTTTTTTCGTTTTTCCTTTTAGTTTGTTCTTGTTTATCTCTGTTTATGGAGATTACTTTCTACATCGATAACCCGAAAGTTGAGGATCTTGTTTCCCAGTAGAGCGGGCTCCGAAATTTGAATGTTTGAAGATCCAAAAAAAAAAATCCTCCCTCTTATCGCGATGCAAGCCTATTTTACAGCCTAAAAAAATGCCAGTTTTTTTTCAAGATGTGTAATTTATGTGTAGCTCTGATTTGAACATAAACTGCACAAACATGCTTGCATCCATTGATTCTATTTCCCATAAAATAAATAAATAAATTTGCTTGGTGAAGAGAATCTAAGGTGATTGTGACCAGACAATTAGGCTTGAGGGTGTGACATCACCTCTAGTTAACAGAGGGTTACTTTTAATTTGATCAAAAAAAAAGAGGGTTACTTTTAATAACCCGAGTACTTGTCCGTCCTAAATTAGTGACTTTTAATAACCCGAGTAATTGTCCGTCCTAAATTGCTCGTCTTTTTTTTTTTTGGAGTTATGTTCATTTTGCAAATAAAATGGGTTTTTTTTGTCTCTAGTAGGAAAAGAAACAAAAAAGAAAAAAGAAAAAGGAGAGGCATGAGAAGCTTTATGGAGAGTGAAACATGAAACAAAATGTGGGTTTGTAGGACACAGTCCTTTAACAGCTGTTGTCGTTCTCACTTACCAGGGAAACGTCCACTACATGCTGAGATATCACATACCATCTGTATAATCAATCCTCTGTCCTTTTGCTTTCGGCCCTCCCACCTCCCACCCTTTATTGCCTGCCCCCTATTTTCTGCGATCTCCTTTAGATTTTGTTTTGGTTTCTCTCTCTCTCTCTCTCTCTCTCTCTCACTTCTCACGTGATCCTTCATTACTCTTCCATTTCACTCCCATTCTACTACTTGAACTGATTTTTCTCAATATTGAAGCCTGCTTGTGTACTTTAGTTTTTATAATTATGTTGTGGTCTCGTTCATTTGATACAGTTTTGGGTAAACTTTACTGAAACCCCTTCGAGGTTTGTCTTAATGACATATACCTGTTCACGCGTGAGAAGTGACTATAAATCTCATGTTGTTTCGATGATTATTTCACAGATACCCAATTAATAACTATTCGACCAAATATGGGATAAAATTACCCAAGAGTTGTCTTATATTGACAACTTTACCCTTTTCGATAATAAAAATTAGTAACAAGGTATCAATTCTCAATTTTTTTTTATGCAAAAGTAATAAGTTTGCCATTCGTGACCAAAAAAAAAAAAAAACCCCGGTTATTTTTAGCAGTAAAAGATATAGTTATTGATGAATTTTACCTATTCTTGATCAAAACAGCTCCTCTAACTGATTAAAAGAAATTATTTTGATTCAAAATAAGTGACAATCGATAGTCTTTTTTTTAATGAAAAATCAAACAATCCGTAAAAAAACCCTAACAGTATGAACACAAATCATTAAGTTAAACTCTCAGCACAAACGACGCAATGATCACTTGAATTGCCGAGTCACATGTACACCGCACCCAATGATCTTGATCGCCAACGCCTTGAATCGCACAAGCTTTCCTTGGATACTTTCGGAATCCCACCTAAATCATTCCCTAGAAATCACTTCTAGATTGTAGCGAACTTCTTGGAGATGAACATTTAGTTGTACGATTGTTCGATTGTGTAGAAACTCCAAGGTTATCGCTCAAAAGATCAAGAAACCTTTTTCTCTCTTTTTCCAAATAGTGCGGCTCCTGCAAGTTATCAGAGATAATAAGAAAACCCTAGCACATCGGTACTTATAGAGAGCCATGCGCGCCCAACTTGCTCGACAGGTTGCTCGAGCAAGTCCTGAAGGTTGCTGAAAATTTGTGTAGATTCTTGCCAGAAGAGCTGCTGGACAAGTTGCCCGAGCAAGTTTTTGAGCAACTCCTGAACTAATAATATAACCTACTCAACTCACCACTAGACTACATACTACCACTCTTAACTGTTACATAAAGAGATGATTCCTTTCCACACCTAAACAGACACTCTAAAAAATTACAATTACAACTCGATGTAAATGTGTGTTTTGTCAAACGGGATTGCCAAAACAAAGGACTCCGAAACTTGGTCCTTACATTTTATTACTTCCTATTACAATAAATGGTGAACTTTTAGGTATAAGTCACTTTTGGCTCATTCTATCATGTGTTTGGACATACAATTGTTGATTAGGGATGTCGGTGAGATGCAAATAAAAATCATAGAGGATTCATTGTTATTTCTCATACATTATGGGATATTCGTCATTAAGAAAGACCTCAGGGGTGTTTCAATGAAATTTACCGAACACATTGATTCTCTTTATTTATTTGTGGACTGGGCCTGTTATGTGGTGCTTGATTGAACAATATAAGCCAAACTAGACCAGACAGTACAGATTTAAGGCTTGGCTAACCAGGCTAGAACACTAATGTAGTAGCTAGAGACGAGAGGCCGACTAGTATCTAATACCGATTTGAGCTAATTTTTTACTGGGCAAAACTATTTTTCTGATTTGATGAGGTAGTATTTGTTGAAGTCTTGAAAAAAAGGGAATAAATCCACTATGTTAAGACATATGTGGGCTATTTGCAAGAAGGAAGATACCCTTTGGGTGGGTGCAGTGGATTCATAGTTATATCATAAAGGATCAATGCTTTTGGTATATGAAAACTCCTTTGGATTTCTCTTGGACAATGAGGAAGCTTTTTAAGCTCGGAACAATTGGCCAAACGTTTGTGAAGCATATTATTGGCAATGGTGATGACACTTTCTTTTGGCTGGATAATTGGCATGCACATGGCCCTCTTTATAACCTTCTAGATGATAGAATCATTTATATTATTGGAAGAGCTTTGTTTTGCTAAGGTGAGCTCTGTGATTCAAAATGGTAATTGGCATTGGCCTCAGCCTAGAAGCCATAGAATTCAGTAAATTCAAAATTCTATTTCTGGAATACAGTTACCTCAGGTTGGTAGGAATGATGAAGTGGTTTGGACTACTTCTCCTACAGGGAAATATAGTACTAAACATACATGGAACACTGTGCGACGGAAGAGGGAGAAGGTTCCTTATGCTCATGTAGTATGATTTTCTCAGAATGTTCCTAAATGAGCTATCATTCTTTGGTTAACTTGTGTCCATAAGCTTTCGACGAAAGACAGACTCAGAAGATGGGGGATGGATGTGGATCCAGGTTGTGTTCTTTGTCATCATGGAGATGAACGCCTACAACACTTGTTCTTTAAATATGACTACTCGGGAGGTATATGGGAGAACATTTTGGCTAGATTCCAACTCTATAGGAAGGCTGAGGAATGGGACAGGGAACTTGCTTGGGCCATTGGTTTTTGCAAAGGAAAGAGTTTTAAATCCTTGGTGACTAGATTGGCTTTTGCTGTAGTTGTTTATCACGTATGGCTTAAACGAAATTCAGGAGTGTTTGGAGGCCGATATAAAAGCCAACAAGAAGTTCTGGACTATATTGAGGAGAACCTCAAATTGAGGATTTGCATGGGGGAGGGGGTTCCCGAATTCAGGGGAGAATAGAAACATTTGCGATACTTGGCACATGTCTCATCGTATTTTAGAACAATCTGTCATTAGGTCTTAGTTGTTAGGTGTAGTTTGTATAGGATTTCTTTTCCTTGGATCGTTTTTGTATTGTGGGGCTTGCCCTATTGTTGTATGGTTTTGGTTGGTTATAAAAGTCACTTACCAAATTTTTTTTTAAAAGTCGCTTCAATGGTATTAAAGTCAACTAGTAAAATTATCCTATGGTTTTATAAGTCACTAGAATTTTTGTTTATATATAGTGCCCTAATGGCATAAATATTTGTGTGCGAGAGTCCCACCTAAAAAAAGCAGCTCCACCAGAATTACAATTTGACTCGGTAATTTAGTTTCTCTACAAGAACTCGATTGTCATATCAAACAAGTAAGAGAGCAAGTGCAACAAAATAGGTAAATTTTAGGGGAAAAAAAAAGCTAATGAATAATGCACATTTTTCTTTGTAGCTACCTACATCTCTTTCAACATAATACAATTGATTTTACCTATCATCTATTAAAATACTATTAGTTTGAGAGAGTGAATGGACCATTAAAATATTAGTTTGGGAGAGAGACAAGGACTGAGTGGAATTGGGGGGTGGTGCTATCCGAGGCCGTTGATTGTCGAGCACAGATGGCTCGGATGGGGACAACATGCATGATGTTCCTTAAGAGACATCACGCCCCCGAGAGAGAAGAAAACAATAACAATAAAAAAAGGATAGATGATGAACATTGCCTAGATAAAATAGATAAAATTAGGTATATTATCTAAAAGTCCCTTTACTGTAGCAAAGGTAAAAGTTTAAGCTATTGTTTCTCTCTTCATCTAACCCCATGAGCATCATCTCCATTCCTCTTCTTCACTCTCCCTCGTTCAAAGCATTATTGATGCAACGAAGCGTATGATTAAGAACGACGTGAAACTAGGACAATTTCAAACAACGATTGAGCCGGAGATACTCTTTCCTTGAACAACCAATTTTGAGTATAAACTCGTTTTTCTTTAATTCATAAACAACCGAATTCTGCCATTAGGCTTACAATGATACTTATAGGGCCAAAGTAACCCTAGTCCAACTAAGAATCATATAACAAACCCTAATCCAATTAGGAATCAAATGACAAACCCTAATCCAACTAGGAATCAAAATACTCTAGAACACTTATTTCTAAAATTGCATGACTTCCTAACAAAATTAATAAAATAAAAATAAGGAAAACTTAAAACACTATTTGTAAGTAATACTATTAAATTTCCAATCTGCATCAATTACAAACCTTCTCAAGTCCCTAATCAAATCTGCCTCTTCAGTCTTCACCCCTCCACGAAAAGCTCTTTCCTGTATAAATTGCAAGCCCTAGGTTGTCCATGGAGTTTGAAACCTCAAAGCTAATAATCTGAGAGGTTGTAAAAAGTAGTGTTCTGATCTAGAGAGAGATCTGCAATGGGAAAGAGGAGAAAAGGAAAAAAAAAATGTTACAAATAGTATTTTAATGAAGGACAGATAATAGGCACAAAAGCCTCAACAAATTTTAAGTTAAAAATACTGGTGAATAGTACACTTTTTTTTTTACCTACCAACATCTCTTTAAATACTCCAACAATACTATCTATTTTACCTACCTTCTATTAAAAAATATTATTTTTCATTTCTTTTTTATTATAAAATGTTTGAAGGGTGAATAGTACCTCAATAGGAAAGAGGAAATATAATTAAAAAATGTTTGAAAGGTGAATAATACCCCAATAAATTAAAAAGGGTCAGGATAGTAAAAGGTAATTTATTAATGTGTTTATTGAAGCTGTTGGAGCATAATTTTTTAGTTTTGCTAGGTAAAATGGCTAATTTTTGCATTTGTTGAGATTTGTTGGGATGCCCTTAGAGTGTTGCAAGAAATGTAACTAGACAAAATAAAAGAGGTTCACATTTCATTAACATTTTTGACATCAATGAAAGAAAGTTTTTCTGTCTATTCAATTTTCTAATAGGATGGTCTCCTTTCTAAGTATTTGCAATCGATTGGAAAAAGATGACTTTGGAAGAAGACGAAGACTTGGTGGAAAAGGACATCAGGCGAACAGGAAAAAGAGGAAGAATAAAATCTAGCTAATTAAAGCCACATCATGATATAAAGTTGATCACTTTCATCCAATTAATTCTAGGAACACAAAATCAAGACATAACACCAGACACAACATTCTATGTGGCACTGCATGATTGGTAGTTGCAAAGTTCGTTTAAAGGTTCCATAGAATCCTACGTTAGTGATTAAAGTAGTCTACCAGGTCTAGCTTCATCCAAGAAATTGCATATTCTTTTTTGTTGTCGTTTGCTATGCCAGTGTTAAGACTAAATATTTATCCAAAATCCCTTAAGCTATTCAAGTTTGATTAATATGATCTAAAGGCTATTCTACCTATAGCCAATTCATTCTATGTTGGAACCGTACAACAAAATCTAACATATCAGATCTAAGTCTTGAGTAACCTCACCTCAAATAGTCGAGTCTCCGCCCGAGTCATCTATCTCCTCATCTCATCAACTGATACCTTCACGTGAAGCCCCGACTACACATGAGGTGGAGTGTTAGATTTTATCACACTTCCCTCACCCAAACTTGGTTAATATAATTTAGAGGTTACACTTATCCAAACATATGAAACAGTATTGACAACTATTTTCGAGATCATGTCTAATTAATTAGTTCCATCTATGAATTTCATTTCTAAATCTGTCACCACACCCATGCATGCCATGCTGTTAGTCGTGATTTTTGTTCTGTAATTTATCATCAATCTCAGTTCGACACTGGATTATTTTGAGTTATGAGAAGCCATTTAGACATCATCATTAATGTACAGCAATCCTAATCAATAGTACTGCTGATAATGGGATCTTTCTATGTGCACATTGTTCTGTTCTTTGCTTTAGTGTACCTTTCCTAGTGATGGTGGGGTTGTGTATAAATTATAATCAAAGGTCAGACTCAGTGATAAGCTCCTCTCCAAATTCTAATCCTTCATACTCTTCCAAATAATGATACAAACTATTCATCTTGTAAGTCCAGAGAGAATAATATCTCTGTAAAATAATTAAGTTCTATAGCTACATGAATTTATACTGATTTTTCACATGCATATTGTTTTATGAGAGGCTTAGTTACGAGCTGAACGAGTCGGATCATTATTTTGGGTCTGGAATAGATAAAAGCACCAAGAGTTTGGAAGTGTATGTACGATTAATAATGTATGGAGGGCAAGGTATTACATAACAGGATCGAGACATGTAACGTGTAAGGGTTTGGCAGTATCGAACGATACGTAACGGGAATTGTTTGTCCCAGTCGTGAATTTGTAGAAGTTTGTTTGGAAGTTTGGTTGTTCGTTCAAGTATCTGCCACAACGGCCGTGAATCGAAAATGGACCAACACAAAATGGGAATTGGCCAATACACATGCGATTTTTTTACCAGTATATCAAAATGTAATGGTATAGGAAAATTCAAAATTGTTACAAATTGGCCAATGGAATATGTAACGACCAATATGTAAAACCTTGATGAACGGGGGTGTAGGCATTTAAAAATTTCAGCCTATCACGAATTGCAATGTATTGCTTGGCCAAACAAATAGAGCACAATAAATGGCTAATCAAATGTTGCCAAGTGTTCTTAGGTCAAAAGTCAAAGATACGTGGAGAGATCAATCAAATGGAGCCATGTGTCAAAATGATGTAGTTATTAATTTAATTATCAAGTCCGGCCAATCAAATTAAGCCACTTGCTGAAATTAATATTTCCTTCACGTATAATTATTCCTCTTAAAATAAATAAGAAGGGTGATTATCAAATTGTAATTATTTTTTACATTAAATAAAAGAATAATTGGCGAGATAAATATGAAAGAGGTAGAGTTTGCCATAACTCTCTATCTCACATCTCTATAAATAAATGTGCCTTCTCTCATATTTTAGAACATATTCAAGTATCCCACACACCTTTCAGAATCCTCCAAACCTACATAAAAAAAAGACGGTTTTTCAAATCAAAGCTTCAAAACTCTGAATAACATTCAACCAAGTCATTATCTTCTTCACAAAGTCTCGAAGAATGATTTGAGTTGTCAAGCCCTCGTTTCAACATTCGAAGAGAAGAGTCAGAGGAATTTATTTTCTTTGATTAGAAATTAGTTTGATTGTGATCTTACTTCTCTACAAACTAATAAAATTGATTTTTTTGTTCACCATCTAAAAGACTCAAAATTTGCGTGGCACAGGAAGCATAACCCATACTGGAATAGGAGTACTTGTTTCTTAAATTTTGGTGAGTGTTTTTGCATGGATGAAGATATGCATGCAAGGCCTTCATGGAGACAGATTTTCAAACGCAAATGATTTGGTTTGAATATTATGAAAGGACTTTCAGTATTGGGAGGGAAAAGGTTTGAGCACTGGTACTAGCTATTGAGTATTTGAGTGTGCATGTGGAAGTGGTGGGAGCTTGTTTTGATTATATGGTAATGATGAGTGAATCCACCAGCACTACACACATTCTGCCCACCAAGGCTGCATGATATGCATGGCTCTTGGTCATGGAATTTTTGGACAAAGTTTTTTATTTATTTATAATGTAGGGTATTCCAAGTCAACTTGCGCGTAACTCGAACTAATCTGTTTAACTCCTTTCACTTTTACACGTGAGGTGGGGTGGCCTCAGAAGTCGGTGACAAAGAGAATCAAACGCGAAATCTTAAGAGGGAGCAAACTCCTAATTAAGTGTTTGGCCAAACCACTGGACACAAACTCTTAAATCTCAGTTTCACTCTTTCGTTTCACCAGCCTTTTGGCGGGAAAAAATATTGGTACAAGAGAATTAAAGCTAATTAAGGCCATACATTGTTATAATTAATGATTAGGATTTGTTCACAAATTCTTATCAAATCCAAACAATGCAATTGCAGTAAATAGGCCGATTAGGTTTGGACTGTCCTGTTCAGTACAAATTAAAGACTGGAAATGATCCAATTCCGGTAAGCTAATGCTTTGGACTGTAAAAAAGATATATATAATAAAAAAAAAGTCGGTATAGACAAAGATTACTACAAGAAGAAGAACATAAACAAGCACAAGACATTCTCTTGCAAAAACCATGTGGCCAAACATGATGTCTACAAATCTGATCAAAGAAAGAAAAGAAAGGATGTCTACATAGAGGGATATATATACATTTATATATATTGTATGCATGACTCGTTTAAGAATGCCAAAGGTGGTTATGAGGTGGAAAATAATTGAAGAGTTTTTTTACCAAAGAGAAAGCCTTATTTTATGGGGGCCCTTTACTTATCATTTCTGGAATATTTCAAGCAATATCATCACATACCCCACCTCCCACTTTTTGTCTGGAAGCAGGTGTTGACTGCAACACTACTTTGGGAAAAAATTGAAAGAATTGTGCAATTTTGTATTTTTGTTGCTTTTCCATATTGAGCCAATGAAATTTTTAAAAGCGCCTCGTCCACCGAAAACGGAATTCGTCCCCTTTGAATCTTTGATAGAAGTTTTCTACCCAATGTGTTCCGGTCAATTTATGCTCATATCAAAGTAGCGATCAAGCAAATTAACCTCCAATAGCTCTATAAATTTTTTAGTGGTGGACATGAAAAAGGGGTTAATCTAAGGGGGTGTTTGGATTGCTATTTTTCATTTTTACATTTTTGCATTTTAGGGGTTTGTGTGAAAGCAAGTTATGGGAAAATTGAGTTTTTGGATTTTGGGTTTAATGAAGAAGTTGCCCTCTCTCTCTAACGAGAGCCTCTCTCTCTAACTTTGAGAGCAACCTAGGGTTTACCCTAAATCTACCCCACTGCCGCCCCTTTTTTCTCCCCATTACCACTCTCCTCCATCCATTTCCCCCTTCTCCTTTTTCTTCCTTTAGTTTTCTCCAGGGGGTGGGGCGGCCGCCTCTCGGCCCCACCCCCACGCCTCCTTCCTCTTGTTCCGCCACCATCCTTTCACCTCCCCGCCGCCTTCCACCGCCTTTTCTCCTTCCCCCCACCATAGCCCTTTCACCGACTCCTCAAATCCCTTTCCCCTACCCCATCTCAGACCCCTCCTTGCCTCCGACCCCTCTCTGCCTCCACAGATCTGGTTTGACGTTGAGGTGAAACTATGGTGGCTGGATCACCCTCCGGCGAATAATTATCTCCGAAACCCGTAGGCGGCGAGTTTGGAGTGTTTGGTTTTCCCCCGGAGAAGCAACTCGGTTTCAGCGCAAAGCTTTTCGGCGTGACTCGGCGTGACTCAGAGATGAGTTAACTCGGGTGACTCAGCTTGGTTTTGAGTCTGTCCAATTGTTAGTTTTCTGTTTTTGTTGCTTTCTTTTTAGGATTTAATTTAGTTCTTTTCAGTGGTTCTCCATATGGACTTATTTTCTTGGATTTGGATTGCCCGTGATTTCAAGGGCTGAATGCTTTCATCTGATACTCCACGTGTACTCGGACCTTGATGTTCGTTTTGTGAAGAGAGCATTATGCTCGTGTTAGGGTGTAGGCATTAGCTTCCTTCATGCTTCATTGTTTATATCCTTTTCCTTGTATTTGTTTGGGGAACCTTGTAAGTGCCGGATGGCATTTTGATGAATATAATGACGAGATGAGTTTCTGATCAAAAAAAAAAAAAAGATTTTGGGTTTAGACTTTAGAGATAAGTGAGAAGTGGGGGAGATGAGCTCTTTTTTTTTATTTTTTATTGGCAAAAAATTTATTAGTGAAAACTTGGCAGAGGGTATATTAAATTGGGGGTATATTAAATGAAGGGGGAAGGGGGGGACTCCAACCAAATATTGGAGAAATTAAAACACTCCCAACCAAATATTGGAGAAATTAAAACACCATAAGGGAAAAGCCCTAAAACACCCAAAGGTCCAAGCCTGAAAACACCTAAAGGTCTAAGCTCAAAACATACCTTACCAAATACAATAATGAATCGTTTTGAGGCCTAACCCTAAAAGGAACCCTAGCCAAACAATTACCAACGCCACCCAGCCCACCACTGTCGACCAGCAGATTCCACCAACCAACCACCATCTGAAACTTCAACCAACCCTTGCCGTTAAGCCCAAAGACCAGGTGCACTCAGTAATGACAACCAGCGGTGAGCCGAAGCTACCAAACGGAGAAAGGAGGAGGCTCAGTGACACCGGACAGAACCCATAGCCGCCCTAGCCGTTAAGCCCGAAACCATTAACACTCACATTGAGATCGGCAGAAAACCATAGCTACTGACGAAACACTAAAACGGATTGACAAGGGGCAAGGCAGGGGAAAGAAAGAGATGGCCGGAGCAGCAAACACCGCCATCGCAGCACGGTCCATGAGACGAAAACCCACGTTGCCGCGAACCTAGCGAGTAGCCGGACACCAAGACGACCGCCGAAAAACCGCTAGTTCGGTCCTCACAAACAACCAAGAGATCCGACGGTCAAGATTCTGAAAATGTCGTCGCAAGTCGACACCCACCGCAGCAAACCCGACCCAACTAAAAAACAGGAAGAAAAAAAAAAGAGGAGAAGAGTGGGGAGATAAAAGAGAGACAAATAGGAAGGCGGAGAGAGAGAGAGGGGGTGGGGAGAGGCGGCGTCGCCCCCCTCCGGGATGCCCTATATGGAGGTTGTAGAAAGAGAAGGTTGAGGCAGGATTTTTAGAGAGAAGGGAGAGATGAGCTTTTTGACTTCTCATTTTTCATTTTTCTCATTTTGATTAACAAAAAGACTAACAGAATGTATTATTCACATAATCTCACAAACACTATTCTTGTTGCAAAATACATTTTGCACATATTTTCCAAACACATTCAAATTCATAATACATTCTGGCCATTATCGAAAAGGCCAAAATGTAAAGAACAATGCTAACCTTAACCCAAAGGGTGGAGGAAATTTGATGGATTGATCTGTCGGACATCATTAAATCTTAATTACAATGGGCCAAATTGTGCTTTTGTAGGTTGTAAAAAGCTATTTTCACACCTCTATAACCTTTCACAAGCTACAAAAGGATAATTTGGTCCACTGTAATTAACATTTGATGATGTCAAAAAGATTCTGTTGAACTTCCTAACAACTATCACAACAAGATAGTAATTTGTTATGCAACAGGGGCCGGTAATTTGTAATTTTTTAAACGTGAGGGAGCAATTTGTAATTTCTAGAAACCTCAAGGATAATTTTGGTAAATTACCCTTTTTTTTAATTAATTTTGTCTCCCAGTTTAGGAATTCATTCTTTTGGATTGGGACATCATGTAGTATGAAAAGCAACTGCCTGCTTTGAATGAAGTTCATTACCAAATACTGCATAGGAACATGTTATGGACTGAACAAAATGCATGTAATCACACGAACTCAAATAAATTTGGGACACACACGTTGTGTGAACCCCCAATCTAAGAGTGTATACATTGTGCCTGGTAGCATGATTGTTTCAAGCAGTTCAAAAAACCAACAAAAAAATAAGGGAAATGAGTTTCACACTCCCTTTTATTCAAAAACACTCCATTTTTTTGTCTTTATTCACTTGAAAGTACTAAATTGTCCTTTATATGAAAAAAAGTGACTCATGAGGTAAGAGTAATTTGGTAATTTCAATGTGAATAAAGACAAAGAAGGAGTTATTGGGGGAAAAGGGGGTGCGGAAATCATTTCCCAAAAATAAACTAATGATTGTTTACATGGTTTGAATTGGAAATTGGTCTGGGTTCGATTTCTGAGTGAGGCCAAAAAGTAATTTTTTATGAATCTCTTAGACTCTGTTTGATACCTTGGAAAAGAAAGGAAAGGAATTAAGGAAAATATAATAAAAAAATTTCCTCTTCCTTTGTTTGGGTTGAAAGGAAAATGAGAGGAAAAATAACTAAACTAGACTATTTTAACTAAAAATTTCCCTCTTAACTTTCCTCAATCCTTCCTTTTTTTCCTCTATTTTATTTTCCTAGGTATCAACAGAGTGTTAGTTTTATTATGGATGGCATGCCGTTGACCAAACCGGGTATATGATTAGTTGATATGCGCATAAGCTTATCCGGAAAGCTCTAAAAATCGAAAAAAAAAAGAAAGAAGTAAGAGTGTGCAAAGGAAAAACCTTTGTTGCAGACTCCGGATTATAGAAAGCTTAACTTGCATGTAATGTAATGAAGTGAACAAATGCGCAGTAGATGTCCTGTGATACCTTTGAAAACCCACAGGCCCTCTGACTATAAAAGTTAAAGCAAGTTTTGTTTGTATTTTCTGACCTCCCTCTCTACCTATTGGATATTTCGCACCTGCTAGATTGAAACATTGAAGGAATCTGAGAAACAGAGTTTACTTCCTACAATTGCTGGGTATTCTGGGTAATTAGCATTTTGGTCCGGTTGTTGGATTTGCTACTCATATCATTGAATAGAGTTTAATTCTTAACATCAGGCCGAAAGAAAGTTATTTTTATGAATTTTCTTGTTCCAGCATGGATAGTCTGCCTTTGACCGAATCGGAGAGAGAAACCAGAGAATCATTGGAGGTGCGCGTAAGCTGGAACGATACCTTAATTGCTGAACAAAAAAGAAGAAGGAAGAAATGTAAGAACTAAGAACATCTCCAACAGTCACTAGGCTTTTTGCCTAGAAAAACCACTGTCTTCTATTTTGGCTAGCCACCAAACAAATCCACACCCCGAAAGCCTATGCATTTAAGCTATTTTGATGATTTGAACCGTTCAATGTGTTTAAAACGTGTTTTTAGAGTTCCCCGCAAGGAATCACCGGAAAAAAAAAGATCGGGAAGGGCTTGAGCTGTGCAGTTTTTCATAAATGTGTATGTATACAGTTTAATAAGAAATTGCTCAGATCAAGCATTTCCCGGTCATTTTTTTTAATCCTCGCGGAAACCCTGAGAACACATTTTAAACACATCGAACGGTTTGGATCATCGAAATTCGATCAAGATCTATGAGGTCCACAGCAAACCAAAATGAGGGATCCCTCAGGACTATAGATATATAAGCTTTTCACATGAGGGATCCCTCAGGACTATAGATATATAAGCTTTTCACATGAGGGATCCCTTATGACCTTACCATGCAGACCTAGCGTTTCTGGACCAAATTTCGAGGATTCGACAGTTTTTACCGAGAACTGTTCGGATCAAGCCCTTCCAGCGTAGGCTTTTAAAAATATGTTTTAAAAAATATTGAGCGGTTCGAATAACTTATATAAGGGACCTCTTATGTCTGTTTGTGTGTGTGTATCACGCAGTAAGAATCATCTGTCTCTCACTCACTTAACAAGAATGTGTAACCCTGTTACATCTATTAAATATGTTGCTACGTGCTGTTGCAATGCTGCATGATAACCTTGTTTGTTTTAGGTTTTGAGACCGGTTTTCTCATTTATTACTCAGGGGGTGTTTCACTAATGTAGTTTTTTTTCAAATAAACTGGTTTTTCACGGTTTTTTATGTAATGTATTGTAAAAGAATGACTTGTCTTGATTTTTGAAAAATAAACTATTTTTTGTTAGTGGAACACCCCCTCAATCATTTCACATTTTCCTCCAATTATTATCCCTGTTTTTAAATATCATTCTCATTTCTCTCTCTATCTCTCTCCAATAATTACTCTATATTTTCAATTATTACCCTTATTTCTCCCTCCAATCATTACCAAAAAACCAAAACCCAAAACAAAGTAGTGATTATTACGCTTTTTCAACACATTTATGCATCTAATTTCTGCCTAGTAGATTACAATTCTATCTTCTCCTGTGTGCTATGTAAGTTGCTATATGCATACTTTATTGTAGGTCTGACCACGGATCAATTTTGGGTGGATCAGGTCGGTTTTCAAACTAATCCGCTCGTCGCGGGTTATTATTTTCTCCATCTGCACCCGTCCGTGAGTGAGAGACGGTCGGATCGGGAAGATAAGGAAAGTAGAGAAGGCTATTGGGCAGATCGAACCCGAACTGAATCCGCAAAAAACTAGAATATTAGAATCTACATCCATATCTATAAGACTATAACATAATTCGGGTGAGTTCAGTTCAATTTGAACGGATCGATTGATCCGGTGGCAACCCTACCTTATCAGTTTATTGTACAATTGATAGATCACAAAAGTCTAGCAAACGAAGTACAAAATATCTATAAATTATTTGGCACGAATCATAAATCATGGAAAATGCTCATTAAAACTTAAAAACAAAAAATAAAATAAAAGCAGGGAAGAAGCGGGTTAGGATAAAAGCAAAAGAAGGGGTCTTTCTCAAGGAAATATACTCTACAAACACAACACAGATCCCTATGAAATGCAGGGGTGCTCCCCAGCATTGCATCCTCAAATTCATTCCTTTTGTTTACTAGTTTAAAGGGACCAGTTTTCTTCTCTTCTCTTATTACAACAAGGAGAGAGAGAGAGAGAGAGAGAGAGAGAGAGATTTTGTGGGGATGTGCATAGATTGAAGAGCTCTTGGTTTGTGGGTAAGAATTTCTTCCACCAGTTCTTCTACTGCACTACAAAAACCAAAGTAATTTTCGAAATGATTACTTTTTTAAAAAAAATTCTCCCCAATCATTGATTTGCCTTGAAATACAGGGAACTCCTGAAAGAAAGAAAGAAAAGATGAAGTCTTTGAATGAAAACAACAACAACAATGGAAGCAACAATAACTGGCTGGGTTTCTCACTCTCACCCCACATGAAAATGGAGTCCTCTTCCCCAGCTTCTGCTTCTATTCCAGCTAGCTTCTACCTTTCAAACCCTCCACACCTAAATCCTTCTCAAATCTGCTACGGTGTTGGACAAAACAGTAATTTCAACTCACCTTTAACTGTTATGCCACTCAAATCTGATGGGTCTCTCTGTTTAATGGAAGCTCTCCGTAGGTCACAGCAACAAGGTTTGCTCTGTTTTTTTCTCTCAGTTTCTGCTGTTTTGTTTTAGGGTTTGGAATAATGAAATCTTTTTGGTACTAAAACTTTGTGGGTTTAAAGGGATACTGCCGAATACGTCTCCGAAGCTCGAAGATTTCTTAGGTAATGCAGCAATGGCAGCACACCAGCAGTACAACACCCAGGAGAGAGAAGCAATGGCTCTCACTCTAGACAGCATGTACAACACATACCACCAAAACGCAGGTGAAGAAATTGAAGTTCAAGTTCAGCACAACCACAACCCCTACTACAATGGACTGACATTCAATGGGATGTACCAAACTTCACTAGGGGAACAAACCAAGGGGACCCACATTGAAAACTGTGATACCCAGATCCCTAATTGGTTTTCCGGCCAGTATTCCGACCACCATGGCACGGCGGACGGCGGTTCTGGGTCCGGTGGTGGTGGTGGTGTAATGGGTTGTGGTGAGTTACAGTCTTTGAGCTTGTCAATGAGCCCTGGTTCTCAGTCAAGTTGTGTTACAGCTTCTAGACAGATTTCACCTAGTGGTGGAAATGAATGTGTTGTGGGTTTGGAAACAAAGAAGAGATCTGGGTGTGGTATTGTGGCTCAAAAGCAGCCTGTTCATAGGAAGTCTATTGACACATTTGGGCAGAGGACTTCTCAGTATAGAGGTGTCACAAGGTCAGTTACATTGTCTATTTCTGTGATTTTTTTCTTCTTTTTTTTTTTCTTTTTACAAGTGTGAAATTTCTTGGTTTTCTATTTTTGTTTTGGTTGTGGGTATTTTTGAGCTAAGCGACACAATGCGTGTGCGTGAGCGAATACGGGAATGTGAAAAAGCATTTTGAAAAAGTATCTCAAACTACTAAAATTTGTAAAAAATAGAGCAAAGGATTGTGTAATTTTGAGTTGTCTATCATCCTGTTGTGAGTTGTGACCTACTCAACCTGATTAATGTGTAAGTAGCAAATTTTCCTTGCGTTTTAACTGATTCGTTACTTGGAGTTTTCTATACTTGTTGGGTTTCAGATTTTCGATGTTTAATCAACATGATTTTTTACAAGATTGACGTTCTCGATGGGTTTTAAAAATAAAAAAGTTCCATTTGTTTGAATGAACCCGGAAATGGCTCCAAAAAGCTACCAATGGGACCATCATCTTCCATTTTCACATGCATACATTTGTTTGGGTTTCTAGGGTTTATGGTATGAGAGTCACCCATATTCTTGGCTTTTTCTACTTTTCTTTGTCTTTGCATACGGACTTTAAGCCAAAGAAAATGACCAAGAAAAAGACTTTTACAAGCCGAACCACGTAAAATATTTGTGTTCTTTCATACTAATATGAAGCAGTAAAACCCTATGCCAATTTACAGACATAGATGGACTGGTAGATATGAAGCCCACTTGTGGGACAATAGCTGCAAAAAGGAAGGACAAACCAGGAAAGGAAGGCAAGGTTAGTCCCATAAAAACAAAATCATTTCTGTGACAATTATAGTATTTGGAAGTATTGCTTTTGACTGCAGTTTTTTGGCCCCTTTGTTTTCTTCGATCTGATTGTTTTTGTTTGGTCCTGTTTGTCATTTTCATGTCTCTTGGGGATTCTTTTCCAGTTTATCTGGGTAAGCTTATTTTTTTTATTCAATATTTAGATACTGCACAAAATAAGGTTGCTTGTTTATGTTCTTTAAACTTTTTGAATTAATGGGACTTTAGGGGGTTATGACATGGAAGAGAAAGCTGCTAGGGCTTATGATCTCGCCGCGCTAAAATACTGGGGATCCTCAACTCATATCAATTTTCCGGTATGATTTATTCTTGTTGTCATATAATGTTAATATGTTTATGCCTTTTTCGTTCCTCGAAATGAATGGTAGTGAACCCTTTTGGCAGTTGGAGAATTACCATCAAGAACTCGAGGAAATGAAGAACATGAACCGCCAAGAATTTGTAGCTCATTTAAGAAGGTTACAAAACATTTTAATTTGATCATTTTTACTTTATGCCTATGACTTTTTGTTTTTTGATGAGTCTGGTTTCTGATTAGAAAATTATTGCAGGAAAAGTAGTGGATTTTCGAGGGGGGCCTCGATGTACAGAGGAGTGACAAGGTTTGATCGATAATTTCAGTAATGTTGTTTGATAAAGTTGTTCTTGTTCTAGGTAATTAATTCATTCCACCTTAAATTTGAGCTTATGAACTTTTTACAGGCATCATCAACATGGAAGATGGCAAGCGCGGATCGGTAGAGTCGCGGGAAACAAGGATCTTTATCTTGGAACATTCAGTAAGTTCCATGAATTTTTATGGGATGAAGTTCCTAAATTGGTATTGTTTGATCATTCTTGTCATAATTTTTAAGGAAATTATTTACAAAGAGAGCTTTTGAACAAAACAACCTACTAGAATAGCATTTGTTTGAAAATTACAAGCCGCAATGATACGTGTTTTTTAGCTTTACTTAAAACACTACACCACTGTAGTGCACCCCCGAACTACAGCATCCCGAATGCCTCTGCTCCCATTTTCTCTTTTTTGTGCTACTGTAAATGCACAACTGTTTTCTTTAGTACTGACTGTGACATTTTTAAGACTGTCTTTCTTCATCATTCGATAAAGTGAGAAGAAAGGATTTTTCACAAACATAAATGCTTGATAGAAAGGCTAAACTAATCTCAGCTAAGTATGATCCATATACTTGTCCTCATTGGACTCAAATTTCAGGCACTCAAGAGGAAGCAGCCGAAGCATACGACGTAGCAGCAATAAAGTTTCGCGGTACAAATGCTGTCACAAACTTTGACATATCTCGATACGACGTGGAAAAGATCATGGCAAGCAACACACTACTTGCCGGTGACCTCGCCAAGCGAGACAAAGACAGAGAACAAATGAAAAGTCAGAACCACTTGGAGCTTGTCCAAACGGAGAGTATCGGTTCCGATTGGAAAATGGTGGTGTGTGAATCCCCACAACAGCAGCAGCAGCAGAACCAAAATGCTCGCGCGGGTAATGGGAATTACCAGAACCCCAATTCGTTCGCGATGGCATTGCAAGATTTGATTGGGATTGATTCAGTTAACAACAATCCATCTTCTCTGGTCACAAGCTTGAGCAGCTCAAGAGAAGCTAGTCCAGAAAACAAGACAAAATTCCCAAGTCCAAGCACTACTACTACTACCACTGTCAATTCTTGGATTCCATTTCCATCTGCCCCTCTGATTAGGGCTGCTCCAATCAACTCCATGGCTCAGTTTCCTGTTTTTGCAGCTTGGAATGAATGATTCCTCTATCCTATGTGTTTGTTACATGTAAAGTTTTGCATGAACAAGAAAGGAAAAAAAAAAAAAAAAAAAGGAAAAATTGGTTGGTGGGGAAAAAAGGTTACAAGTAGGATTTTACCTTAGTTTATTTAAAGAAAGTGGGGGTGAAATGGAAGACAGGATAGACCAGGGACCCAGTTATCTGTCTGTAACCCAAGTGTTGGAAACTTTTTCTAACACCTTTTGGATCATATTGGAATCAAGTTTTCGCAAAATGGAGGGAATGCTTTAGATGGGCTAATGATGATGGTGTTCACTGGAATGTTAATCATATCTACATATTTGGTTCCTTTATTTTGTTTGACTGGGATTTATGGCTTTCTTTTGACAAATTCTCAAATTAGCATGTGAGCCAGCACAATTTGTTCACTCACTGTAAATTAGTGCTGAGTTAGATGCTTTAACGTGATATTTGTCCTAGACTTTGAGTCTTTTTAACTAGGCTCTCTCAATTGGTAGCCCCTATTTATGCCTCAAGTGCACCTTATTTACATGTGATCTCTATGTGATGGATTCTTCATTTATCTCCTCACATGCCGAGTGGCGGTGATCGGCATCATCAAGCGGTTTTCTATTTTACTCGACCCGATGTCTACTCCAGGATAGGCACACCCAAGTCAATATTCAAGACACGTCAAAGTTTGATCGCGCCTTCCACCCACTCGTTTCATATTTTTGCGTACTTGTACCATGGGACCTTATTCCACAAACTCTAATTGTACCGAGTACCATGTCCTAGTTGTCTCGAACTTTTAAGCTCTTCGGCTTAATTGCTACCACTATCAAGATCTACACCAACAACCACTCAACCAAGGCTCATGCCTAAGGTTTTGCAGCAACTTCCTACTCATCGAGCTCTATCACTTGACCAAATGACTCGGTTATACGGCTTTTTGACTCATTACCAATTAATTTTGAGTTTCGATATTATCACCGAAGCAACTGAGGTGGGTCATTGGTTCTGCTATAATTGGATTTGCTTTTCTTTCTCCTTTTAACTGCTGATAAGTACATAAACCAGCTCAATGTCTCCCAATGAGTCCCAATAATGCAAAAAGGGGTCCTTTGTTTGACCAAAACTAATAATATCTCATTTTTTCATCCCACAATCTGCTCCACAATCTGCAGAAAACACCATCATTGCCAAATCCCCTCTTTTTTGAGCTTTCCCCAAAGGCAACAGACATTCCCTCTCATTATTCAAAAAAGGGTGTGAGCCAGATTCTCACATGAGTTTACTTTAGGTGTTTATTTTAGGATTTAATGGCTCATAATCAGTCAGGACTTTGTCTGTTTATAAAAGCCTTTTAGGTTAAAAAAATCTCCTTATCTTTTCCTTTTTTCAAACTCCACAAGCAATGTTCCACCTAAAAGCAATTCCATGTCCTGGAGTGCACATTTGAAGGGGGGGGTGAAAAACAACAGTTATTAATAATCAATGGATATTGAATTTGAGATGTACTCTTTTCACACGTGTAATCTCAATTGCAATCTTGAAAATTGCTAGCAATTACAGATGTTGCACACGTGTCAAGCTTCATTGATTGTAATCTTGAATATTAACATGGATGTTAAGTTCAACCAAAAAAAAGAGAAAAAAATAGTAGGCATAGATGTGGCCCTCCAACTGCGCAAAAATCTCTCAATGGCCCAATATGTGGATTAATTATTCAACGGTATCACACAGTCTTGTGAGATCTATATACTTAGTCGTGAATTGTATGGAATTTAAGGGTCCAGAGTGGGCACGTTGTCATGTCCCAAAACCAGTGGGGGACGCAGGATTCATAATGCAAGGAAATCGAATCACATGTATTCATAAATTAATAACAAAATATCATCCTCATATACTAATATCATGATTTTGAGGGGGACCTTCATAATTTCTACAAACAAAACTTAAAATGTAATATCAATAATGGTATAATTGAGAAGTCTGCATGCACTCCCTCTGTCCACCCCTGCCCAGAACTATAATATTCCTATACTTAACACACTCAAAGTTATCGTGCGTGTGTGTATTTGTTAGAACTCCACGTGTCATTTTCGGTTAAACGAAGCGTACCGACCAAATGGGTACGGGCAGTTCACAGACGGAGACGAAGAAATCTGAGCCGTCCAAACACTTCTAGACGGTTGAGATGCGCACTCAACACCACGTAGCCGTGCCCGCTCGGCACTGAAAATTTTCTCACTAAATCCCGATATGGAGGAAAGGCTTGTTAGTGCAGACTGAAGAGGTAAAAATGCCATAAAAGCTGGAAGAAACTTATAGTAATAAAGTAGAATTACCCTGGTGTTCACTCTATAATAACCTGTGAAGTCTAAATTAACTGTCAAAAGTTGCATCATTTGGACTCTAAGTGGATCAAAAAAGTATCAGATTAGGCAAAAGTGATTGATATGCAGCTAGTAGCCTGCCATTATGTGGCCCAAACCAAGTTGGATCCTATTATATGCCAAGTTATTGACATGCAACTGGAAAATACCAACATTTTATATCAATGTTATGGTTCCATTTTTATTTTTTAAAAAAAGTTTAGTGAGTGGCTGGAATAATTGCAGAAAACAAGGGGGTCTTAATCTCTGGATGTAACATGATAAAATTCACGAGTCACTAAAAAAACTCACACACAAAAGGCAAAAAAAAAAAAAAAAAAAAAAAGTCAAAAAGGGCAAACATGGTGATGTCCTTTTGAGGGACTAGTCAAAAGCTGATTCAGAAATTGCCATTACATGCCAGAATTGACAATTCAACACTGTCTTCCTCTCTTGTTTTTATACATATCTTCATTCACTTGTTGGTTTTGAGGGAATGGGATTGAACAAAGAGACAATAGGAATGCATTTAAGTGATCATGGGACTCATGCTTAATTGGATGAATCTTTTACCCCAAAAAAGATTATGATCAAATCTCCGCGGTGTTCGGTGGGGTACTTTAACGGGTCCGGGCCCTGTAGCACCCCAAGGCGCTAAATAGTTGTAGCACGCATCATGGCCGTCCAATTTAGCAATCTAATAGGGGAAAGGGGGATAGACTACAACAGCTGGGATTACTTAAAAGGCTACAGTGCAGAGTCTAGTGGTCAAAAAGATTGCAAACTCTTGTGGAAAATAAGAGTAATTTGCTTGGAGCAACATTTAATAGCACACAAACATAATTTGTATTGGTCCCTCAAAATTATGAAATAAGTAGCTTGGTTCAGATTTCATAATTTGTTTACTTTGTTGGAGCAACATTTAATAGCACACAAAAGTTATTTAGTGAACTTCAAAATACTACAAGGAGGGGAGGGAGTAATTATTCAGTAGTTCGGAGCAAGGTTATGTGGTACTATGCATTATTCCAGTACAATCGATTTATGAAAGGTCCTTACAAGTTGATGGACCCCATGAAAATATATAATTTTGAAATTTCTGGAAGAAACAAGTGACCATGCTGCGCTGAATGATTGGAGTAGTGGAGGGGTGCCTTCCATGTTGAAAGGCAGTCTCCGTTGAAGGAGGGTCTCATAAATTCATTATGCCTTCATCATTGTACTCTTTACAAAGGAAGGAGAGGGAGAGGGGGAGAGAGAGAGAATGCAAATTCCCTGCAGAGGAAGCCCGATCCCAGAGAGTAGCCTATCCTTACGCCCCGATTGGATGGTGCTAAAATTTTAGGAAGATAAGTTATAGATGAGGTATAAGATAAGAGAGATATTATTTTTGGAAGGTTGACCAACATTGATGTGATGTTTATGGAGGGGGAATAAAAAAATAGTTGGTTTGGATGAGGTATTAAAAAAGGGGGGATAAAATAGTATTTGGTTTGAATAGAGGATAAAATAAGGGGATAAGGTTTTTTGTAGTTGAAATAAGGGAGAGAAGATGTTATTTTTTCCTTATACCCGGGGATAACTTTTGGGCAGGAGGAGGGGTGCCCAAAAATTATACCCCTCTATTCCCCTGCCGGGGATAACTTTTGGAGGGGTGAAAATTTATCCCCCTGCATTTTTGCCCAGCCAAACCATGCTAAATGTGTCACATCAGATCTTATACCCCCTCCAAAAGTTATCCCCCTTCCTTTAACCCCATCCAATCGGGTCCTACAGGTAATGGGAAAGAGTTCAATGCACACCGCTTAAAGGTTTGGAAAATGCTTCAATACACACCTTTTAAAAGTGTGTAGATATAGTATGCACTTATTTTGGGATTTGTATTGTACCACCTTATAATATATGATCTGGAGAACTGATAAGTTATAACATTTTCATTTCATAACTTTTATACAAAGAACTTGTAACTTTTTAACAATACGATTTGTAACATTTTTGTGTGTCTAGTAACTTTGCAAAAAAACGTAACTTTTCACAAATATGATCCGTAATATTTTTATGCATTTTACAACTTTTAAACAAAATCGTAACTTTTTACAAATATGATTTGTAACATTTTCATGCTTTTCGTAACTTTTATACAAAAAATCGTAACTTTTCACAAATATTATTCTTAGGTCACATATTGCTCAGTTAACAGGTAATTTATTCGTAACAATTTTAATAAGACTAAGGCTGGAAAAAAAGAGAGCCAAACCGGAAAATTGGAACGAACCGGATTTTTTTCATTGACCAATTCAGTCCGGTTCATAAAAATTTTAAAATTTGAAAATAGATTCGATTCCCGGTTTCCAGGATTTTTAAGGAGAACCAAACCGGTAAACACAACCCTAAACCTAAAATCCCTCTAGGGGCGGCTGGTGATCATCAGAGATTAAAGCTCTCTGATTGGATTGTCTGAATCACGAGTCTTATATACTATGTTACGATCAACTCATTTTAATAAAAAGTGCAGAGAACAATTTGAAATGAAAATCAAGAAAAAAATTACGGTCATAAAAACATAAATGCATGAATTGCACAAGAAGTTATTTCGGTTAAAACGTCGTGCAACTCGGAGGACAGATTGAAGATTACATAGAGAATCAGAGATCGAAGACCGTCATGGTGCTCAGATCGAAGCTACCTCTCACCACCATCATCGTCGACTCTGCCATCATCGTCATTGTCTTCGACAGCTCCATCATCGTCTGTGTCGTTTCTGTATATGTGTAAAATCTGTAGATTTGTTCATTTTCTATTCGCTACTGGTGTATATACGTATAGGATAAAGATATGGGTACAGAAAAAAGGGACCCGAAATTGTACAGATCGCACACGGGGACCCACTTTTGGGTCCCACAAGAGTGATCTTGGTTGGAACGGTGGGACTTTGGTTGGAGCATTTCCAACCGTCCGATTGAGCCGAAATTTGGTGGGGCCCCTCGGAAAAATATTCTAAGAACAATGAACGGTTCGGATCACTCGTGTGGGACCCAAAAGTGGGTCCCCGAACGCGATCGGTACATTTTCGGTCCCTCCCGTTCTGTACCCGTATCACTGTCCTATATGTATATATAAAATCTGTAGATCTGTTTGTTTTTGTTCGCTGCTGGTGTATATACGTATATATCTGTGTGTGTGTGTGTGAGATAAGTCCGATCTCTTCTCTCTCTATCCCCGACGAACCGAACCGAGCTCTAAACCAAACCGAACTGGGACAAACCGAACCGGAACCGATCTCTTAAAAACTGGTTTCTGTTCCATGGTTTTCCCGAACTGGTTTCTGGTTTCGGGTGTAACTTTTAGCAGACAGGAAACACACCCTAATTCAATTTCTTTATTAATTACTAAGATATTTTCCCAAGGCATTTTCATTTCCAATGCTTTTTCTCACCCTTGCATTTATAGTTTTTCCCTGAACTCGGATGTTTATAGGTTGTCTCATTAATTTGAAGCAGCTGAGAAATAGGTTGTCTCATTACACAGACTGTACATGTGGAAGGAGAGACAGAGAAGGGCAACAGTCTTTGGCAAATCTATATCCGAATCTTTGCTGTATTCTCTCTCTGGGCGTGCTTATAAATCTTGTAGTATCCATTGGCTTCCCCACTTAGTACACTTGCGGTGACGCAGACAATTGCCTGAAATGGACAAAATTAATACAGTAGTTATCTTTTGGTATTGTCATGCGATACTCTTCGGGAAAAAAAAAAAATCGTAATTATTTAATATTGGCAATTTCTTATCTCTCGATCACCTAACAGATTGAATGACAATTTCTCTACCGGGTAATTCGTCGCTACCTGAATCATTGGAAGTATCACGTAGGCGATGCCACTTTATATTTAGAGGAACGCTGAATAATTTCAGACTGGCGTGGTTTGGTTTCTCACTAAGATGGTAGGGTAAGTCTGGGTACCCAGAAAGATTACTCAGAATTGACTCCGAATTGGAAAATCAACGGTCCGGATTCATTTGGAATGAATCCGGGCATTGATTTTCAAATTCGTGCCAATTTTTAATTTTTCTCACAGACAGCAGATCTTAAAGATGGTATGAGCGGGAAAGTTGATATTACTCTTTTGACTTTTTGTCTCATTTGCCGGACAAAGTTAACCTATTCTCAAAACTTGTTTTCAATCTGACATAAGTAGTAGTTAAAGTTGCATAATTTTGTTCACATCAAATTGTCCCGGCGTGATCTAGGATCATACCGGCTATTTGTGGGGCCTACAACACATACTCTAATATATTTTTTATACTTTTTAATACACTTTCATATATTTTTATGAACTTTTTACAAATTTCAATGTACTTTTTAAAACCTTAACAGTTACCCACAAGACTGTTTTTACCTAGGGCTATAAAAAAAAAACTTGTGAACCGTGAATCCGAACGGACCGTAGGTTTTAGATTGGGTCCGTGGATTAATGGTCCGGACACAGATTGAAAAATTTAAAAACCGTGACTCATGGTTAATTTGGTCCATGAATTTTCATAAAAAAACCGTGGATAAATCGAACCGGACCGTGAGAATTTTATAAATAAATATATATATGTGTGTGTGTGTGTGTGTGTGTAAAATATTGGGATAAGAATTATAATTTAACATATTATTCTTAATTATTTACCCTAAATGACTAAATATGGTATAAATAAAAACTAAAGGTGTAAAATGTAATTTGGAGTTGTGTCCGGTGTCAGGGTTCTATGTATTTTCCTATTTTCAATTTTTGGAGTCTTTGGGGAATCTTTTGGAGCCATGATCTAAGTTTTCAAACCACTGATGCTGTCTTTTTTTTTTTAGTTTTTTTTTTATGCTACTGCTGCTGTATATGTTGCTTACTTTATTTATGCCATTTGAAATCTGTTTACAATCTGAATGGTGCTGCTGCTACAAAGTGTTGTTTTTACTCTTAATGCTATTCCAAGCCCTTTTATTTTATTTTGGTTCCGACACGAATGGAACCGGGAAGCCTGTAGTGAGTTACTCACTACAGGCTGTGTAGTGAGAATCTCAGCCGTCTATTCTTGTTTTGGGCGGTCCGGATCTTAATTGAATTGTTCGCGCGAACAATTACATTATTCACTATTTTAGATCCGGACCGTTCAAAACACTTTTAACGGCCGAGATTCACTCACTACACCTGTAGTTACTACAGGCCCCCGCTCCCGACACGAATTGTCTTTCCTTTTTTTTTTTGAACTGCAATTGTCTTTCCTTGAAATGTAGATTTTGAATCGGTCCTCGAATTCATACCAATCTGCACCAATCCAGATCGTTGACGGTCCTATTTTTAACATTTTCCTTTTGAATCGAATCCTACTGGAGTTGACTTTGAATGGATTAAACACGTCTAGCTAGGAGCAGTGGGTGTTTTTTTTTTTCTTTTCCTTTTGACCTGCATGTCATGGACGTAGAACAGAATCTTCCTTTCTTCCCGAGATATTCATTCAGAAATTGGAATAGCGAATCTAAAATCTCAATCCCGTGTCTTTTGGGGATTATTTATTGGATCTAAGCAGACTTTTTTGGTTAAAGGAGTGCAGGTGAGAGACAGCTAGGCTAAATGCTACTCCTACTCCTACTCCTACTCCTATTCCAAATATGGGATAACGATGGAGACATCCCATCCATCTATCCTCCCAGCTCCAGTCCAATCAACCCCCAATAGAATCCACCCCTATTCCAGTACTGCTACGGTATGCACCTCCTCTGCTGCGGCTAGTGGCTCTAGTAGGGGGTGGGCCCGCACCTTGTTCTTCGTCCTTCCACCTCTTTAATTGCACAACTCATCACGTTGACGTTACCCCCTCTGGGCTCTGCTGATTCTGCTGCCATCTACACAGTTCCCAGCCGGCCAATAATTCGGAAATGATGTGGGTACACCACCAAGACCTCAATTTTTCAGATTGCACCCACTTCACCTTTTCAATTAGGACAATGCTAATAGGCACAGATGATTTAAAGTGTTTATGAAAAATAAATAAAACACTTAAAATCAACCACCCAAAAAGCTGTTTTTTGCACCACCCACACCAAGAGTGAAGCTGCCTCTGGCTGACACATGGAATTTACTGAATCCATAAAGCAGCGTTCGCCAATAATTGGTTTAGTTTGGAGTTAATCATGCCTCAAGACCTCAATTTTTCAGAATGAAGTGAACCTTCTCAATTATCCTTCGAAGTATTTTTTTATTGACAATAAAAATTTATTAGTGAAATTCGATAAGGGTATATTAAATGAAGGCAGAGGGGAGGGGACAAATAGTTTATTCCACTATGAACCCTTCTACCTGCACCGACCACGTACCGACGGCGTCGGGGACACCGTTGTGAGTCCCAACCGATCGATCCGAGCCGTTCATCCTTCTTAAAATCGAATTCCGAGTAGGCCCATACGAGAATCGAGGCAATCGGACGGTTGTATGAGCTCAATCCAAAATCAACCCATTTCATTCAAAATTTGAATGAAATAGGTTGATTTTGGATCGAGCTCATACAGCCCATTTTGGATCGAGCTCAAATCAAACCATTTTTTGAATGAAATGGGTTGATTTTGGATCAAGCTTATATAGCCGTCCGATTGCCTCGATTCCCACGTAGGCCCACTCAGAATTCGATTTTGAGAAGGATGAACGGCTCGGATCGATCGCATCCCCGACGCCGTCGGTGCACCCCCGTCGGTGCAGAAGGAATTATCGATTCCACTATTCCATCTTATAATTTCCCAGTTACTAAATGGACGAATAGTCCACCATCGTCCAATCCGGCCCTTAATCCCACGTGCCAACAAATACCAACTGCGGGACTTTGAAAAGGGAGAGAAGCTGGTTTTTTTTTTTTTTAAAAAAATTTCTTGGTGTCATATTTAAACGAAACCAAGTCCGATGAAGGCTCAAGCTGATTTCCGAAACCCTTACGTTGAGGGGAGGCCCGTGAACTCGGTGTGTATTGACCTTTAGAAACTTTTAATTGGCCCAATTGATTGCTATTCGTATGCATCTTTTATATCTTTTGGGCCTTCTTTCTCCATGCGCCGAATAGTTCGTCACGCCCTAAGACTGTCTAAAACTGAAACCCCTCCAAGCGGTTATGTATACAAGGGAAATGACAAGCAGGAGGAAAAAACCAAACACACACTAGATATACTCAACCCGAATTTCTATATCCGGCTTCCATATACCTCTAACAAACAGGCCTAAAGATTGTCTCGGCGGATCTGGCTGAACTGAGTCCAGCCTGGTAAATAGTTTATTTTGGGCCTAGTAGGTTCACAGTTTACATGGCTAGCCCATTTTGTTGGAAGCAATTACTTGTGCGTTTACGTTAGCCCATCGGTCCATGGATCCAGAAAATGTAGACAAATTCACTCTTTTATGCCTTGCCCTCTTTCATAACAAAATACAAAGCCCCTTTTTTTTTTGGAAAAGAACCATTCATTGTAAAGAACATCTATTCCAAAATGAATAAAATTAAGGAGACAGAAAAGAAATGTGCATAAAAGTAAGATAAATATCGAGCACAATATATGGGTGAAATTCGTTGTTGCAGAGAGAGATTGGAATTGATCTTCCAAACCGATCATATTCTCATTATCTTTCTTCCGATTTGTCGAACTTGTTTTTCCTCTCTCTAATTTCTTCCTTTCCCAGTGCATCTTCTCTACAACCAGCCGGATGATCCATTTATAGGCATGATATCAAAAGGGTGCATTTGATATTGGCATTGTTCTTACCACTACTCTGTTTAATTTGTTCTCCGATCTCGTCGTCCAATTTGAAGGTGAGGTTAACGCAGGTGGCGATTGCCGACGGTAGTTGCACTAGTGGGGTGAGGCTTCCTAGGCCCCTCTAACCACCACATAGTATAATGATTGGAGAATTTCAAGAAAACTGACCTCAGTTTTTAAGGGCCAAGGCAGAGCTGCCTGCTACAACTGCAGTACATATCAACAGGACACTTCAAAATCTTACAAAGTGTCTGTTAAACATGTGGTGAAATTCAATTCCTATCCTTCAACGCATAGGCAAATCCAAGCGTAAACAGGCACGAAGTCAATTTCAGGAATAACTACAAGTGGCAAGGCGGAACACTAAACAGCCAAAGACTGTTGCCGGGCATGCCAACTGACGACATCTTTGTATGCCATGTTGCCCCCAAAAACATCCAAAGCACTACCCACAGTGACGTCAACACGCTCCATCCCTGCTGCTTTTATCCTTTCTAAATCAGCCGTCACTGTGACACCACCAGCATAAGTCACCGGAATCTGACAAGCCAACCATTATAAATCAACATATATGTAAAATAAGCGTTTACACGTGGATGGCTGGCAACCCCTTTCCACACTCCACGTTTTCCAATAGACAAGGTGGAGTGTGGAAAGTAAAATAGGAAGTAATTCCCAGTATTTTTTTGCCAGAAAGTAGATGAGAAACTAAGAAGAAAAAGGAGTCTTTGTATCTTTCTCCAAGGCAAATGACATTTAGAAACATACAGATGCGGACTAGATAATGTGTTACATACAGGTGAATGCATGCCAAGCAACGTCACAAGCTCTTCATCTATTCCTAGCCTGTACAAACAAATAAGCACAACTGCAGATTACCAAGTTTTCAAAAGGGTCCAATTGCCCAAATGATTAGTTTGCTATTTCAATAACATGGCGGTGAAATTGAACTTTCAGTTCCCCCAATAATGATAATCAATGATATGTTCTATAATTTACTAAACCGAATTATGATGAATTTGGATTATGTGGAGATTCTACATAAGTCCTTATTTCAAAAAAAATTTAGAAATAGTGGTTATGCACGTGTGTTGCACGTGTATTTACTAATTGAATTTGCTGGCTCAAAAAAATATAAGATAATGATCTGAAGGTGGAATGATGCAAAGCTTTGAGTCTATTTTATGGAAACTCACAAAGTTGTACATCCATCTACCCTTTTCTTTGTCCAGCACATCTAACCTAAGAACCATAGGTAACAGACACATACAATATGACAAAACAATAATAGTCAAATACATATTTTTTTCTGAAGTACACATTGGGCATGCATCAAGTTATATATCCAGTAGTATTCTTTGAATATGAATCTAGAGTTGTGGGATTCAAGAAATCCTAAAATAGGACATGGTTTAGCTCGGAATTCTTAAGAAACCCTTACAGAACTTCTACATGTTAACTGAATTGATATAACATTAGTCATAGAGGTTATGATTTTTCAACTTAGTTCTAAAGTATTCATAATCATATATTAACCTATGTTTAAGAAAGTATTGATCACATAATTCCTTGGTCAAACAAAACAAAGAAGCGTTGGATGCACTGCATAAAATGTCAACGCATGTCCGAACTAAGATTTTTAGTTCCTAATTATGGAAATGAAGCAATAGTATCGGACACGTGTGTTTGGACACAGATACAAACGAAACGAAACGAAACCAAATCGAGTTTTATGTCCCAGCCAATTGAGCCCGGAAACAATACATTGCCTTTTATTTGCTAGAGCTTCTTAGCTTGTAACTGACAACTAATCCCATAAGCATTGATTTCTTTCATATCAAGTTTCCTTAACATATAAAACCGTCATTAAGATAACAATCTACCAAAACATTATATTTGTGCGGTCAAAATATCTGATGTTGAGCTTTGTCAATTATCTTTAATATACCCCTAGCTAATACAAAGCGCCTTCTCAATCTATTGTCGCAGCCAAACAATATGCCGAATTTTTAGGCTTAATTTACTGGACACCCCTGAACTATCTTTGTCACTTTTACCCCCTAAAATATAAAACCAATCGCTTTCACCCCCTAAATTATACCGCAAAAGTGATTGGTTTTAGAGTTTAGGGGGTGAAAGTGACAAAAAATGATAGTTTAGGGAGTGTCCAGTAAATTAAGCCGAATTTTTTACATAGCCCTGGGATTTGGGAAATATGAAAAAACATATCCCCTGTCACACCACACATACTTCCAGCAAATTGAACACTATCCTAACTGAATAATTGAAAATGTTTCAATATAATATCAAGTTCGTTGTTTGAGTAAAAAGCAAAATAAAATAAAAAGCAATGAGGGAAAAATTTCTAATTCGAGAACAGAGTAAACACTTCATCACTTCTAAAAGGTTCTTCCATGCAACTTGGGTAACAGTGTCTCGATTAGTTGATTTGCCTACTGCACTTGGAAACATGCTTGCGCCTCGACATCACCTCTAGCGTTAAATTAGGAGTTCCTGATCTCTACTCCTCCATCAAAATATGTTTTACGTAGCTTCTATTCTACTGATATCCCTTCTATCAAAACCAACACTCTATCAACACCTTCAGCGCGTCATGCACCTTGTAATTGGTGATTAGCTTCATGCACTATCCTATTTCAATCTGACGAACTGAATCTCGTGTTTAATTTATTTAAGTCTTCTGCCTATATTTTATTTATTTTTTGTCCCAAAGCGAGTGGATATCAATTCTTTTCCATAGACCATAAGCACTTCAGAGTTAGTAGTAACACACACATGCGATCATATAAAGATAAACCGTCCTAAGTAGCGATCGGGCTACTTGAAACAAGATAATTGAAGGGGCATTTTGTCGAATACGTAAAAAGCATACTTCTCTCTTTAATACAGGATGGCAGGAAAATACTGAGGGTTCTGCACTGGAGTGCACCAAAAACAAAAAGCATGCAATCCACCAAGATGAAGAGGGTAGAACGAATTAATTTTTTCCATTTGTTTTTGCATCGTTCATCAAAGAGATAGGGATGACTGACTGACTGACCTCGGCAATCTGCATGGGAAAGAATGTCTTCGTTGTCTATGAGAGCAAATCCCTTCTCGAACTTCCTCGTTGCGGACACGAAATTATAGAGGCACGAAATCATCGAGGAGTGAGATGGGAAGAGAGAGATGCAGATTAAACCGCAAAGAATGAGATCACGCCAATTACGAAACACCGACATAGTGCAATTATCATGGTCGAGAGACTGAAAGTGTAGAGAAGAAGAGGATTGCAATTGCCACTGGGCCAATATGAGAGAATGGAATCCGTTGGCAATGGTACAACGTAGGACACAATGGTAATTTCATGTGTGTTTGAGACCAACTGACCCCGTGAAAATTTGTTACCACCACGAGAATTGTAAACGGTATTTTAGATTTGGAGAATTCTACAATGAAGGAGTTGTGTATTGGTCAGAAGGAGTTGTGTCGGTTGGAGGGGAGTTGTATTGGTCTGGAGGAGTTGTGTTGGTTGGAGGGCACGTGACTGAGCTGGTTGGAGGGCACGTGACTGAGCCACGGTATTCATTTGCATGTGTAGGGGCACTTTTGGAAAGGAAAAAAGTAGAAAACACCTTCTTGCTTTTAAAAGAAGTAGTATAGATATTACAAATAACAGTATCCTGATGTGGATTATGTGTTCATACTGTTCATAGACCAAAGGAAAACACACCCTTTTTACATGACAATGCTCCCAACCTCCTGATGGTTTTAGGTATTATTTAATTTGTAAATAGTCTAAGTGCCACTTTTATTGAAAATTTGCTAAACTGAACACAATGCAATGCAGCATAAAATCTTGAGAGGTATAAAGACAAGCAACAGCACAATAAGAGAGTTGGAGAACTGAATGACGACGGACACATTATTAACCATGAGAAATTAGAAACCCGCCTCGACAAAGAGCGGGACTCATAATGGTTTGAAGTTTGAACGATGTTGAGGTAAAGCATCAATGTCCCATCCCACCAGACCAGTATTTTTCCTTAAAAAATGAAGCACCTTGAAAAGAAAACATTTTGTGGACATCAAGACATAGCATACATACAAAATTTGCAACAATAAAGAACAAAAGACAGTTGTACACATACTTTTTCCCTTCAACATCAACACCATGGACAAGAAACTCGTCAGCGTATGTTGCTAGAAAATCCATTATCTTCTCATCAAGAAATACATCAGTAAATTTCTGCCACCTTTCAGTGACAATTGCATATTTTCCTTCCTACATGTCACAGTAGTTAGAACAATAAGGTGGAGAGAAGAAGAAAAAGGAAAGAGAGAACTTTCACAGAGTTTTCAGATTTGTCTTCATTCTTAGTACTATGTCAGTACATTCCCATATTGGCCTCTCATTTTAAAATCCCCTCTCTTTTACCCGAATTCCTAGCCATGGTTAACACACCACCACGGATGACCAGCAAAAGACTTCAAAGAACAAGGGAACTCATACACAAGATATCCATGCCACAATCCATTCCGCTCAAAGAGAAAGGGTGAGTCACAAAAACATCTTCCTAATTGAAACGTTGAAAACATCACTAGTCTTGGTAAAATGACGATTCAACTAAAATATCTAGAGAACAACAATATACGATTAATACTTGCTTGCACTTTAACTTAGGCAATCTCCAATGTCCAATCTGTACTCTTTTTCTTCATCTGATTTGGAAGAAAACTTGGTTAAAAGCTCTATCTGATATGAAGCATCCTCTCTTTTTCTAATCGAAATCTTCTCTAAAAAATCCCACATTATTCCAAAAAACAAAATTCAATGAAATAAAATCATCTCTTAACATAAATCTTTTAAAAAATTAATCCTGATATGATTTCGAATTAAAGCATTTATAGATTCGATGAAGGATTTGGTTCATCCTTGATTCAACGTTCTCCCTTGATTTGATAGACGTTCGATGAAAGGATTGGAGCTGATTTTTTACCCCTTTTTCATCAACATTGAATTTGTTGAAGGATTGGAGATTCCCGTTCATCATAGAAATTACTGTAAAGAAACCAAATACACTCATCGCCTCTTCCCAAATCTCAACAGCAGATATTATCTAAAATAAAAAAAACTATAGTACCTTTTTTCTGCAACTAAGATCCAACACAAGCCTCCGTTTTCCAACAACACGGGCAAGTTCTTTAAGCCTCTGAAGTTCCATTTGCCCATTGTCAAATACATACTGCAACCAGAAAGAAAAAAGGTCTCAACAAGATATTTAAGCTAGATGGTCTATTAACATAGAATCACACAAATCTTGAAGACACTCAATGTCAGTATAACTGGTTAACACAAAATATCATAAATAATAGTAGTTTGTCAGATAATTGCAGTACTTACTAAAGGTCCTCTCTAACTCCCTTGCGGATAAAGCATACGACATCCAATGTCAAAGACTTTTGGATTAGCACAAAGTGCAGGAACAAGCAACATATTAAATGAGAATCTAGAAGTGGTCTGAGCTGTAACGACTAAGATTGCTGGATTTATACCAAATTTCACAAACAAAAAAAAAATTTGTGGGGGCGAGCGCGAGTTTGGATTGAGGATAGAGAGGGGAACAAGGCCGACAATTAACTGTGTGATTATTCTGATAGTACGTCACATAACAGAGTCAAAGACGGAAGCACATGCCTATGAAAATGTTGCTGAGCTATGTTTTAGTCGATTTATGAAAAAAGCAAAAACTGAACATACTGATGTGATAATGACATGGCTGGCTCCTTCTTTGATGTAACTTAAAGCATTTTCTGGATTGATCCCTCCTCCAACTTGAAAACCGCCTGGATGTTATCAGTCCTTGCAGTAAGTTCAGTAACGAAGTCTATAGGTTTAAACATAAAACTTTGGTGATGGGAAAGACAACATGGGACTGATGTAACACCTGCCTTTCAGAGTACAAGAATGTTAATCATTGCTTGCCGATGGATTAACTAATACAAGATGTTATTGGTAATGTCTCAACATACATGTATAAGCACACATACTTACATACGGGCACACATAAATTGCAAATAAGATGCATTATGCGGCTACATATGCAGTCTGACAATTAAGAAGAGCAGTACGATGGTGAAGATGACAGTGAACAAAACTTAAAGAATTCACTTCAATGGTAAGGATATATAGTATATACTATATACTATACCAAAATACTCGCATAATAAGGAATCCCAGTAATTAAGATTCTTGGTTACTTTATACCTATGTGCAAAGTGCAAACAAGTATTGCTTATAGGACCAGCAGAGGTAATAATTTCTAGGAACATTACAATGTTCCACCCTCTACTAATAAGTTATAACCAACTTTTTGATAAATGTTCTATTAATGGAGATTAAGAGAATAACCCTGGTGCATGGGTTTCTAAGTTCTAACTCTCGTTACTCTCCACCACTCAGATATGAATTCACAACAAACTATTTCCTATTTCTCAATAAGACAACTTCTTCCGTGCAGCTTTATTTTGTTCCAACTGCCATGCATTCCTTAGAGAGAGCATAACAGGATCACTTAATCCAAAGAAAGATACATTATGGAAAAAAAGCTAACAGTTGTCTACCAGGATAAGCATGTAGTGCTTCCACGGCTGCAGATTTGCTTAAAGGATCAGCTCCAATCATAATTACATGACCACCTGTAAGCCCATCTTCTTTGTATATGGTTGCATATTCTGCGGCTGATTTATCTGATTCAAAATTAGTTACTGGAGTTGGACTATCCTCCTTCAAATCTTGAATGGTAGACCCCACAATTTGCTTGACTTTCCCCTGAAAACAAATTATGTGTTAAACCCTTGCTTATTAATAAACACGGAGGTTCCCTCCGTAAAGTGATACCCAACTTGCATTTTCTAAGCTCATTTGAAGTATCCAAAGTTGAGGAAAATGTCGCGTCATAGAACTGGTTTATAGAGCATCAAGCTCAGGTTAAATACATTGTGCTTCATCAAATGCCATGCCACCTCCTCTAAGGGGGAGTCGAGCAATAACCCTCAAAATCCATTTAAAAACATGAGATTTTGTGCAAGTTTCATGCTTCTTGTTAGAGTTTGTCCCACATTTATTAATTATAACCTCCAAAGCTAGTACATGAGCCTGGGGGCCTCTCCACTCATTGCCAATTGGTTTTGAGTTGGATGCTTTATCATGGGATCAGAGCTAGGCTTTTGGAGGATTTTGGACAAGACTCTCTTGATTATTGCCCGTTGTTTGTGCCATAAGTGGATCATGTTTCGTTATGATCCCATTGTTGTGGATCCGTTGTTTACCTCTCGCGTGCAGGTCAGGGGTTGCACGTGCAAGGGAGTGTTAGAGTTTGTCCCATATTGGTTAACTATAACCTCCAAAGGTAGTATATGAGTCTGGGCGGCCTCTCTACTCATTGCCAATTGGTTTTGAGTTGGATGCTTTAACACTTCTAAAAATCATTTGCAGCCACTACCTAAAGCCATTACATGACAATTTACCTCACTCCATGTAGGGATTGAGCGCATATTTAAGATCAACTAAAGTATCTAACGTAGAGGAGAATGTCTTGTCATAGAACTGTCTTCATTAAGAATGTCAAGCTTAGCTGCTTAGGCTTAATGCATTTGTTCAATCAAATGCCACGCCACCTCCAAGTGGGAGTCAAGTGGTAACCACCAAAATAAGCATGAGATTTGTTGCATATTTCACGCTTAAAAAAACGTTGGAATAGTTCCAACAAACTAGAACCTCGTAAATCTTGCTAGGATAATTACCTTTTCACCATACTTAAATGAGTTCACATTTCAATTTCTCAATTAATTTCCATGGGCTCCAAGGTCGAAATTCGCTATGATGGAAAGGGATGTCGATGCCATGATGCATATATGGTCAATAAAGGGGAGAAAGACTCGTACACAGGGAGAGATGAATACACAAATCGATAATTCTGAAGTCCAACCTTGTGTATGTCGATACAAGGACGGAACCGAACTCCACATCTGATGCACAATCCACGAGGAGACCCTGAACAAATCAACTAATCAAAATGATTCAACGAGGTATAAACATACATATTTGTAGTATTAATGAAGGAAATAAAATGGAAGCAGGCGTACTGGAGATAGATGAGGGCACAGTCCTCATATACTTTTGCTGATTGTTGTCGTTATTGCCATTGTTAATTGGAGCAAACGAACTCAGGCCTGATGTGGTTGTGGTGGCTCGGAGGCTGTGACTTTTCATTGTGGGTCGACAATGCCGGAACTGCTCCCTGTGATTGCCCTTGTAAATTACAGTCCGGTAGAGAAGACTATTGACTGTACAGAGTACAGAGCAATATTTAGGTCTTGGACTTGGGCAACCTCTCTTGACCGGAATCTACACCAAGCCCAATATTTATTTTCCAGTTTTGGGAGAAATTTTTCAAAATGGGGAGTGGGTATTGCCCACGTGGTACCCGTTCGACAGTCTATGATCCGAATTTTAGAGAGAGAACAAGAAGAGAGAGAGTGTTCGGGACCTTCGGGTGAGAAGAGAGAGAGGGAATTAATCTGGGCTGCCCAAAACACATTTGGATGGCTCGGATCATGCTTGGGTACCAAGTGGCAATACCCACTTGGCACCCAATTTTTTTTTTTCCAGTTTTGGGGTCTAATTTCGAAACTATTATAATCTCTTTATTTGACTCTTGAAAATATCGATTCCATCTATTTATCTCAAAGTCACGTAATGCGCGTGCATAGACATGAACTAGAGCAGGAGTAAGAGAGCGATTTCAGAAATATCTCAAAATACTAAAATCCATGAGAGTGAGGATTGGAGGAGGGTAAAGTGAAGTGAAAGAATGGGCATGAAGGATCTTATTATTTGACCAATTTTGTTCGTAGAGTGAAGAGTCTAATCTCGGGTTAATCTAATAGGGGACTACTGCAATCCTAATGTTGCAAGGAGAAAAAGTTGGGTGAGTGTATGGGATGGCCATGTGGTGCTTGATCACGCATCTCGACTGTCTAAAAGTGTTTTGGATTCAGCCTCTCTCCTCCTTCTCTCTTCGGAATTTGGACAATCCAAAATACTTTTGGAGTGCCGAAATGTGTGGTTGGACACCATATGACCATACCCTACATGCACTCAAGTTTTTCTCTGTTGTTGGAAGGCTACACAGCCTAAAGGACACAATCATCAATAAATTAACACAAAAACTAAGCTATAAAAAGTGTGATATTAGATTATCTTTCTTAGATAACATATCATACAATAAAAGTTAATTAGGGGGTTACTGAGTATGCCAAGGATGTCGTTTTCCGATCTCCAGAGAATTGAGGAGAGTTGAAGCTGTTCTTTGTTTCTTGGTATTAACTTTTGGAGAGGAAAATTAGAGAGTGAAAGAATTAGAGCATCCCCAACAATGACTCTCCAAAATAATTCGTGAACAGTGTACATATTTATTATAGTTTGACACTTTTTCTATTTAACACTGTAAGAGCATCTCCACTCCTTCATCAAAATTTTCATCAAATTTTTCACCAAATTTAAATTTGAGTAAAACACACCAAAAATCACACTCCACTCGTTCACCAAATCTTTCACCAAATTTGGTTTTACTCAAATGTTTCACCAAATTTGCTCATCATCAAATCTAAAACCAAATTTTCAAGACTCTTTTTTTACACTTTTATTTACCTTTTTGCCGTTTAATGGTGTAGATTAAATCTCCACCTTTCAATTGAGTAAGGGTTGGAATGAGTCATATAAAATCAAGTTTTTACTCAAATTTGAGTAAAAATTTGGATAAAGAGTGGAGATGCTCTAATAACATTCTCTATTTTACTTATTTTTTTATTAAACTATTAATATTTACTGTGAGTGAGAGAGAGAGAGAGAGAGAGAGAGAGATGATATTAAAATAAGGTAAGAGGAATGAATGCTGCCTTTGAGGAGGCACTATTCATGGACGTAGCTTAAGGAGGCTGCTATTGGGAGTTTTGGGGATTTTGGCTTGATAAAAGAGGCTAGAGAGCTAATTTAGAAAGGCTTAGGAGATACTCTTAGAATGGGTCTTGACTTTACTAATTTACTAGTAAGATGATTGCCCATAAGTGATCTTTTTTTTTTTTTTTTTTTGCTTTTGGTTAAATTTTCTCTTTTAGACTCTTCTCATCAAGACAGATTAACAAGAGAGCGGGAATAAGAGAAGTACAAAAATATTGATCGAAGTTAAAAAATTCATATAAAACAACACTTTAGACACAAAAAAATAAACACAATTTTTTGGTACTTTTTCCGTCTTTAGTGATTTTTTTTTGTAACGTTACGTTTGGTCATAAATTTTCTTTTAGACTCGTTTCGTCAAGATAGATGGTTAATGAGAGAGGGGGAATAAAAAAAGTATAGAAATATGGACTAAAGTTGAAAAAAAATCATACAAGACGACGCTTTAGACAAAAAAAGACAACTATTTGGTACATTTTTCATCTTTAGTGAACTTTTTTTTTTCTTTCGCCAGATGATTGATGAGAGAGTGGGAATCAAAAAGTACAAAAATATGGACGGAAGTTAAAAAAATGGGTCCGTTTTTTGGGAGGACATAGTAAAGGGGTCTTTACTTCAATAAGGATATCAACTTTTTCTTTAATGCCAAAAGGACAAATCACCTATACATTTCAAAAATGCCACTATTAGCCAATGAAAGTGTCTAAACCCCCAAACCTAATGAAAGTGCCTAAACCTAAATCACAGGGTACCCTATGAAAGTGCCTAAAACCCTAGGGTACCCTATGAAAGTGTCTAAAACCATAGGGTACCCTATGAAAGTGCCTAAACTACTAAAACCTTATAATTGAAAAGTGCACCCTAAACCTAAACTCTAGGGTACCCTATGAAAGTGCCTAAAATAGTAGGGTACCCTATTAAAATGCCTAAAATACTAGGATACCCTATGAAAGTAAAATACTATGATACCCTATGAAAGTGCCTAAACAGCTAAAACTCTATAATTGGAAAATGCACCCTAAGTGCCTAAACCCACTATACCCTACCCCAAAGAGCCTAAATCTCCTAAAATTAAACCCCAAAAATTGAATCCACCCCCAAAATTAAAGAGAGAGAAATTAATTTTGTCTCACCCACCCAAAACCCACAGAGAGAGAGAGAGAGAGAGAGAGAGAGCGTGGGGCAATCGATGTGACGGGTCACATCACAATCGTCAGTGATGTGAGCGTGAGTGGGGCAATTGTTTTTGTCCGCGGGAAATTCCTCCGCATGGTGAGCGTGAGTGGTGTGGTTCATTAAGGGTATTTTTGTCTAGCGTTGTCCTTGAGACATGAAATTTTTTCTATCAATGTATTGGATGCCTTAAAATAAGTTAAGCTGGACTAAACACCATTTAAAACCTCAAATTTGTCCTTTAGAACAATTTTCTGTAAAAAGATTCATATAAGATGACACTTTAGACAAAAAGATAGCTTATTTGGTACTTTTTTGTACTTTTTTCATCCATAGTGTTTTTTTTTTTTGCTTTTGGTCATAAATTTTCTTTTAGAATCCTTTCGTCAATCCAGATGATCAACGTGAGAGGAGAATAAAAAAAGTATATAAATGTAGACTGAGGTTAAAAAAATTCATATAAGATGACACTTTAGACAAAAAAAATAAGATAGTTGTTTGATACTCTTTTTTTTTTTTTTTTTGGTTATAATTTTTCTTTTGAACTTGTTTCCTCGAAACAAATGATTAATCAAAAAAATATAACGCGAACTTAACAAAAATTTTAAAAAAGATGAACAAAACATGTAAAATAAAAAATACTTCAGGAGTCTGGAGCCTTAATGGGCATTTTCTTTTCAAAGGAAAAAAACTCATATCGTATGAGGTTGTGGTTTGTAAAACGGATTTCTACCTCTTCGTCGACAGCAGGGTTCGAACCTGCGCGGGCGAAGCCCAACAGATTTCAAGTCTGTCTCCTTAACCACTCGGACATATCGACAACTTTTGAAACAATTAGGAAAAAGTCTTAATTTATACATATGTTTCACAATAGGATTTTAGACAATACTTTTGTTGAGGGGTCAGGAGCCGCCAACTCATATCGTATTCCTTGTCGCAACTGCCAACTTTTTGTTCTAGTTGTTAAAATCGGACTCTGGGGGTGCTACACAGCCAAGTGCTGTGCAGCCGCAAGGCGCGGCACGCCGGCTACGTTCTGGCGATCCGAGACGTTCACCGGCTAGCCCTCAGAGTACTATTAGTGTACCAAAAATCAACTTGATCAGATATCGTTAAGTATCTAATCGGAACACAAATAGATTAAAAAAATAGTTTTATTGATTTGGATCCAGTGTTTATGTACATTTGTGTTCAATTTCATTTCAATCTATTTGTGTTCCGATTAGCCACTTAACGATATCCGACCAAGTTGATTTTAATCACTTTTAGTACTCAACGAGAGGTATCCGGTGAACGTCTCGGATCGCCGGAAAGTGGTTTTACGGGCACTGCCGTCGCCGTGCAAGACAAAGACGTCAGACAAAGACTTGGCTGTGAGCTGCAAATTTCAGCTTCCGTTAAAATCATGGTTGATTTTAGTTAAAAATTACGATTTTAACCATCTCCTGAACTCATTTGCTAAAATCAACTATAAATGGAAAACTTAGCCTGAGACAAAAGCCTGTCTACTCAAAATTCTTCTCTCTCTCTCTCCAAATATACATCACTTCTCGTAAGGATCTCTTACTTTGCTACGGTGAGGTACTCTCATTTCTGAATTAAATTTTGGTGATTCAAACCGTTCAATATGTTTAAAACGTATTTTAGGCAAGAGAGGAGGTTTCAGGTGTGGGAATCCCACAAATTGGGTTAAATGCGGGAATCATTTCGTGGCCGTTGGATGTCACGGAACGGCTGAGATTGGTGGATTCATTAAAGGGGCCGCGCGAGTCATAAGCCGGGTAAAAACAGACTGGCGGGTCAGAACCTCACCCGGGTTAGCCGATCGTTCTTTCAGACGGCCAGACAGACACAGAGAGAGAGAGAGAACGAAGAAGAAGAAGAAGAAGAAGAAGAAGAACGACGAACGACCAAGGTATCTCTCTCTATCTGTCGGCCCAAAATTTGTAAATTTAGGGTTACGGATCCGAACTTCTTGAAATTAGGGTTTCACTAACTGAAACCTTAATTGCACACACACTACATAGATATATGTTTTTTTTACAGTAAGATTCAAATTTACCCTTGCATCAACTCCATTTGTGCATCGTATTAGACCCCCATTTTCGGGGACTATTGGGTGGGAGAAATTGAGAAAACATGTCCATGGAATTTAACATTTCAAATTTCTTCACATCCAAGAAAGATGGTGAGCAAAACAGAGGAAGCACGAGTGACGATGCTAGAGAACCAGGTGGACAACGGAGGTGGAGGTGCTTGGGAGTACCTCTGCCTCGTTCGAAAGCTCAAGCTAAGACGTTCTGACAAGGTGTTGAAGCACGGCTTGTCCATCTTGAACGACCCTAGTAAACGATCTAGTCTTGGCCCTGAAGGTACTGATAATTAAGCCCCACTTGTTGTTTTGGGCTCTATGCGTTTTAATCTTTATCTACTATAATTCTTAATTGGTACTGATTCCCAAGTTTTGATCACTATAATTTAGGTCTTGAAAGATGTTGTTATGACTTGGTATTTTAGATGTTTGAGTAAATTGTTATCTTTTTTTAATGTGTGGTGTTTGGGTGATTATATCTGCGTTTTTTTTTTTTTTTCCAAATTATGATTTATGAGGTACTAGAATCGATTTTGGTTTTTATTGATGCACGACTGGGCTGGACCTGTACATTTTTTGCTCTAGGAGATTTGTGGTTTAGTTCTCAGGATAACAGGTTTTATGTTTTTCTTTCTGTGTTGTGATAAAATTACAGTTCTTGTTTGTTTATTTGAATTACTTGAATACATAAGCTAACAAGAATTGAACGATTCTCTTTATTAGGGGAATTCAACCTAGGCCTCTGTGGGTGTTCATTGAAGAATGTGGAAGTTACCATTTTGTTATTGTAGTTAACTTAGTCAAAGAAATCATATGGATAGCTTTTCAAGTCATGTTCATGAATTAAATCTGTTCCAGTTGCACTATGGGGTGTGTTGAGAATCATTTAAGAGTACTTAAGAGGGTACGATGATGTTTCGTATGTTCTTATTAATGAATTGTTTTCCTGAATTCTTCCAGAACTTGTTTTGCTTGACGCTAAGGGCATGATAGTAAAACAGCCAATAGGTGGGTCTTTAACTATGGGACTGGAAAACCTTTCATAGAATAGAGCTCTGAAGCGATGATGTAAAATAGAATGCAGTGTTTAGCAATCACTGATCAAATACAGGGCTTTCATTCTTTTAACAAATTACTTTAATTGGGAGTGAGAAAAATTCTTAAATATGGTGGTTGATAGTTGAGTGCATTACACATAGTTTAGTGTTCTCATTCAGTTTATTGCCTTATCGGTCACTAGGATAAGAAGATGTTTTAAATCACATAATGTAACTGCAGATTGAACCGAGGATAAGAAGATGTTTTAAATCATGAAGTCAATTGAAGTCCTTAAATCAGAGGTATAAAAGTACATTATTAAAAGAATTAGGGAAAAGATTTCACGCTTCACTCTCACACGAAAACTCTCCATTTTATGGGGCAAAGAGTGTAGAAATCATAGTGAACATTCATATTTCATGAATTCTTAACAGGGAAAGTTTTAATATTTTAGTGGGACGTGTGAAACATAGTTAGGGATCTATGTCTACATAGTGGAAACTCCCCCACTCAACTGATCGACCTAGTGTATTACAATGCATGATAGTATTATGAATAGTAAAAATAAAGATGCATTTTAAAATTTAATATTCTACCCTGCCAAGACCTCATAATTGTGGGAGCCTCGTGAATAGGCTCTCCTGTTTCTTCTTTCTGTATTTGTTTTCAAATAAGAAATACAAGACTTAAAATGGAGGGTCCCTAATATTCAAAATGTTAGTGGTGTTTAAAGTTTAAACATTTTCTTATTTAGTATTTGGATGCTGTGCACAGAATACAAATCCATCTTATAAATGTTTACATCTTTTACTGTGCTTTGTTGCCTGAGCCAGGGCTATTTTGAGGTTTCAATTTCCTTGCGGTGAACTTCATGTCAAATAAAGTTGAACTATACTGGTTTATAGATTTCTTAGGCAACTAGGGCCTAGGGCTATCCAGTTGTTGTTGTCGCTTAAATGTATACTGTGATTCATCTAGCTCAGTTTGTATCCACTGCTTCTTCTATTGGGGCATTTAACAGAGAGGGGAATGGTACCTCAAGTTCCAGCCTTCCTCCAAGCCCCTTGTTTGGTTAGTCAGAACCTTGTAGTAATTTGTTGTTTTTCGTTTTTTTTTTTTCTTTTCTTTTTGTAGAATGGACTTTGTACGAACAGGTTGCTATTGCAGCTATAGACTGCCAATGCATTGATGTTGCAAAGGTACAATGTAGTTCTTTCTGTATGCTGTTCAGAATAGCTTTCAGTTTCTCCTCTGTTGATAACTTTGTTTAAATTTACTGGATATTTATCTATTGAGTATTTAATTGATCAACATTGGAACCTGTGCTCTCAATTTTTCCACTTTGGGTTTTAACTTAAGAGTGCTAGTATATGGTGATCTTCATGGACTGCTCATTGGGCCTTGCGAAAGATGCAGTTTTTTTAATATGGTCTTCAATGTGTACTTTTATCTGCTATACTGGTCTTGTATGGAAGTATGAGTAGCTTCAATTGTCACTTGTTTCTTTGATAACAAACACTACTTAATAAGGAAAGAAACGAGGAAACCCTAAATCAATGTAGGACCAATATCTGCATAATATTTGGCTACCTTGGGACACAAGTGAGGTATATTAATTTGAAGTTTAGAGCAGATTTCTTTTTTCTTTTTCGTTGAGGGTGTGAAGGGACTATATTGGTAACAGTTTGCTTAACTGGGGTTTACATGAATGATCTGCTTATATCTTTCGCTCTTCGTAAATGAGTTATTTGATTGGTCAACCATTTGGGACAAGGTTCTTACCATTAACCTCCTTGTGATTTGGGGACTAGGAAGTGTCAAATTACTGTTGTTATGCTTGAATTTTATACTTTCTTACCTATATTGTATTGCTTTTGAAGTGCCATTAATCTTCTTTGGACTTTGGTAATGAGCGCTAGTTCAACAGTCTGGGTGAGTGGCTCATATGGCTTTTAGTGCATGGCTAGCATAGGTTGCTAATTCCGTCACTTGTATGGACAACTTCAGATGAACCCAAACTGCAATGAGGAGAGCACATTGAACACACCCATATTTTTTGGGATGCTGGACGTGCTATGGAACATCTTGACCAGTACAAGGAAATGCAATGAAAGAACTTCATCTGCATGGAGCTGGCATTAGACAAAAGTTGAAGTGACATAGTAGATCTTGGCTGATGAAAATGTTGTGGAAGAGCTTCATCTGCATAAGCATTATTTCATTGTTCACTGCGTACTCAGCTGAAAGGTTAAATATTTTGGAGAGGGGCGATTTTGAGATTTTTCCCCTAAAAATATACCCTCATGTAACTAATCTTTCCGAGGTGGGCTATATAGGTGCAAGATATTTTAATTCTAAGGAAGGCGTTGAAGAAGCAAGTGAAAACCCATTGATTGATTATTGCCCAAGCACCAGTCGTACATACCCCGTCATGAGAGCCAATCACGTCACAATGCCGCGACCACCAGTTCTCCTAATTGCCCCCACCCTCCCTCGATGACATTGTGAAGCGAAGTCCCACATCGCATGGGTACGAAAGTAATATGAAATATATAAGCATGAGGGCACCCTCACTTCATGAGCTAGCTTTTGGGGTTGAGTTCTACCCAAGACCGTGTAACATGGTATCAGAGCTGGGTACCAGAGATGGGTAGGGTGCGTGTCTCTCGCCTGCACGCGACAGGTGCTACCGAGTGAGCACGCTGCGTGTGAGGGAGGGTGTGTGAGGGAGGGTGTGAAGCGAAGTCCCACATCGCATGGGTACGAAAGTAATATGAAATATATAAGCGTGAGGGCACCCTCACTTCATGAGTTAGCTTTTGGTGTTGAGTTCTACCCAAGACCGTGTAACAGACATCACCTTGCCCACCATGAACATCCTCACCTGACCACATACGGTCAATCCCATCCTGTGTTACTCGGACTTGCCATTTTTGGTGGAGTACCCGTGTTGATATAGCATTAGTATCATTGATTGAATCTGGTACTAACTATCGGAGTATTTGATTAGAAGTTTTTATTTTTTATTGGAATTAATTATTATTTCACATATTAAATATAAAAAAATCAACTATTAAATTTAAAGATATTAAATATAATTGCGAAAAATATCATATTTGACATATCCCCGCACATGTGTCCAAATCTGGATTCATATCCGCGTATCTTCTATTTTTTGACTTCATGTGTCCGACACCTAGATTTGTACCCGCACCCAAGTCCGAGTAACACAGATCCCATCACGTCTCAATGTCGCGACCACCGGTTCGTGTCATTGCACACACCCTCCCTCGACGACATCGCCCTGCCTGCCACGAACATCCCTCACCTGACTACATACAGTCAATCAGCTATGATCACTATCGTTGCAAAGCTACCCTCTCTCGTCGACTCCCTCCCTCTGCTCTCTCTCTCATTTCCACCGTTGACTCCTTTCTTGATTTCGCTGGCAGCTAAGATAAGTTACAGAGGCTATTTTGTTACGGATTATAAAGTTCTTTTTCTTTTGAAAACTGTAGTGGGCCAATTCCAACTATGATTGGGCCAGAGGTCCGCTCCGCTAGGCCTTGTCAGGATAGGGCGGCTTATAGCTATCTAGTGGCACATTCAGCCAAAGCCTAAAGTCTGACCCATTCTGTGTGGCTCTGCGCTTAGAGAGTATATTGGCCGAGCTTTATTGGGCTGGACCTTACAGCCCAGACTGTTCCATATGGCCCAATGCACAATGTCTGACCGTTCTGATTCAGCGGTTTCAGTTTAGGCTGAAGGGACCCGACGCATGAGCTGACCTGAGAGGCGGTTAAAGATACCATGGATGGCACGTGGTCCTGGCCATGTAACCATTATTAAGCAGAACCTTCTAGAAGGTTCCGGAAGCAACACTCTTCAAGCTGGTTATTAACGATGTCATATGCCAAAGTGGTTATTAGTGACGTCACGAGCTCGTGCCAACGTGCCAAGCACGCGTGACTTGGAGAGCAAGTACATTGTTGCCAATGAACCTAAGGATAAACGTTAGAGAGGTACACAATTCTAGATCTAAATACTTTCTATACCTTCCTCTTATCCTCCAAAGTACTAACTTGAGCTTCGGGGTGCCCTCTGGCGAGTGCGGCTAGGGTAACACTAACTGGTCGCTCCGTTTTGTAGGTACAAGGAGCAAGAGGGAAGTCAGATTTGAACTGTTTGAATATTCTGTGATCCACCACCCCACAAAAACTATACTGTTAGCAATTGCGAATAAGTTTATTCTTTAGGTCATGTCAGCTTGGTGGTTAGGACTCGTAGGAGTGTTTCTTAACTGGGCCCGAAGTACATTCGGTTCATTTGTATGGTACTAATTTCAGGTTTATTAGTAAGTTCTGATGACAACTGACAAGCTAATTGAACTCTGAGAACAGATCCATCAAGTTTTGATATTGTGTAGGAGGAGCTATCAACTGCTGTTTCTGGACCAACTGTTCTTGTTATTGTGTGGGTGTATGTCTGGTGTAGACACGGCATGTAGGTTAGTTTCTTTCTTCCACTGCTGTGGAGGGAGGAACATCTGGTCCCTTCTCTTGCTGTTTTCACGCTGGGGTTTATCTAGATCTTTTTTGATTTATTTATTCGGATAAGAATTCTATGTAGATCAGTGGATGGAGAGGGAATATGGAGTTATTCGGGGTTAGATCCATGTGGCAAGTGGAATTTTTTGTTAGGGTATGGCATTTGAAAGGAGGGAAAGACTATATAGTCACTCATATAGTGGGAGGAGGTATGATTGGGGACGTTTAAGCAATCGAGTTTTCTTCTTGCAAGTGTTTTTGGCTATCAGGGTATACTCACCTTTTGATATTTTAATTCATCTCTTATAAACCAGATCTTAGTGATGTAATGTTTTCTTTGGTTTTCATTCTCTGTCGACACAGTGTCTGTACCTGGGTTGCAGCCCCTTGGGAGTCATGGTCTTTTTTTTCAGCTAGCAAATTGAAAAACAATTGCATGTTGACTTTTCTCATTACCTTTTTAAGTCTTGTACTATCTATATGTGTATTTCATCTCTGGAACTTAAAAAGCTAACGCAGTTTGTAATATGAATTTTCTTTTCCTTTGCAGGACTGCATAAAAGTCTTACAAAAGAGATTTCCCGATAGTAAAAGGGTTGGTGAGTTCAATAAACTGGTTGCCATAAAGGTTATATAACGTAGACATTGTAAGCTTACTAATGTTGGTCGCTCATAATCTTTTACCTCTTTATATCAAGATTTCCCACCCAGTGAAACTATCAGAGACAAAATTTGTGATAACTGGCATCATTGCCTTATTTCTGGGTGATGTATTCCCTCTTAAGTCACGCGTGCACTACTTTTGTTCCTGTATATTGGCTGCCAAAATGCCCAGATTTGTGAATGCTTGCAAGAGGTTGGTCAACTTTCATTGCAAGCGCATTGTACATGAGCAAATGCAATGGGCTAGTTTCTATTTTACTGATATCAAATCTACTAGCTAGTTCGGCTGGAGGTTGCTATTGGTTCAATTCAGCGTGTTGTTACTGGATATACTATGTAGTACTGAATAACTCTACAAGTGTGAAAGCCCACCTTGGGCACAATGAGTCCCACATCGAAAAGATGTGGGAAATAGCATTGATATATAACGTAGTGCCACAAGCTACTGTATAACTCGAGGTTAACCTTTTGAGCCACGTGGTTAGACTTAGGGTTAGCAGGTCAGCTGGGCCGGGTCATTACAACAAGACACGTAAAATGGGCTTTCCGCTCAGATTTTGATTTCATTTGGCATAGAGGGTGTCATAACCTGGATGGAGTATGGTTTCGTTCTCTCTTAAATTCTGATCTAGAAATTTGTTTTGGCATACTTGTAGGCAAGCTAGAAGCAATAATTCTTGAAGCGAAAGGATCTTGGGCAGAGGCAGAAAAAGCTTACTCAAGCCTTTTGGAGGATAATCCATTGGATCAAGTAAGTTCCTTTCCAGTTCTTCATCAAATGGCATTCATTTTTGTTGGAATGATTCACTTCTTCCCTGCAACAAATAGGATGAACACCTTAGTCCTTCCTGGTAGAGAGAGATACAAAACGTAAATCTAACGACTCAATCCTGTTTCATTCTTTTAATTCAGGTAATTCACAAGCGGAGGGCAACTATGGAAAAGGCGCAAGGCAATCTTTCAGGGGCCGTTGAATTGCTAAATAAATATCTTGAAATGTGAGGAGAATCTTGAAAGCATATTTGGTTGGGAAAATTTCAGAAACCCTCTAAACTATTGAGTCTTTGCCTTCTGGTATTATCGATTAGGCACCCAAACTATTTGGGTTTGATCTATTAAACCCCATCACCACTTGCTTTAAAAATGTGATGGAAATTGTCCCAGGGCCGATTAAAGGAGAGGTCAAATGTTTTGGGGCTGTGTTTAATGTTAATGTTTTGCTTTCCATTTTCTTTATACTGTAGGGTAGAAAGGAGAGAGAAACATAAAGCTATTTTAGTAACTTCTTTTGCGTGGAGGTGTGGTACACGCCCTCTAGCCATTGCTAATACACTGCCTCTGATACGATGTTGCATGGTCTTGATTAGAAGACAAACCACACAAGCTTAGCTCTTGAGGTGTTTGTACCCTCATGTTTATATATTGGAGATACTTTCATATCGAGGCAATGGAGGTTGGTTGGCATTGGGTGAGCTGAGGGACAAGGAGAAGAGAGGTGGCAGTTGGCGGGATGATAGATGAATGTGCAGACAATGGTAGCGGGGAGGCTCTGGTGGTGCTTTGAAGGAGGGACAAAGGAGGAGATCAGAGGGAGTGGGGGAGGGAGGTGGCAATGGGTGGGGTTAGAGATGTGATTGGACTAATGAAACTGGAACAGCTGCACAACGGTGGTGTGAATGATGTAGAAGGTATGGGTTAATATTAAACCTAATTTAAGTCAACGGTTTTTTGGCCATGTCATAGCCAAGTTACATGATGCCGTCAAAGTTTTAACGAGATGCTACACGGGGGTTTAATTGGTCGATTCTGAAATAGTTTGGGTGCAATATCAACGAATCACGTGTTTGATAGATGAGGAGTCAATAGTTTAGGGAGAAGATTTTCCTATTTTATTCAACTATAACAATGTTCTGTCTTAAATGGATTCATGACTTGATTTATTTTATGTTTTCAGATATATGGCGGATCAAGATGCCTGGAGGGAACTTGCTGAAATTTATGTCTCATTGCAAATGTGAGATACTTGTAGTTTACTTTTTCTCATGGGGAAGAAGTTGCATAAATATAAAGTTTTGTTTCCCTTGCTTGAATTTTTATACATCAAGCCGTAATCCTTTCGATTCCTTCCGCATGGGGTTTTATTAGGTACAAGCAAGCTGCTTTCTGCTATGAGGAGCTAATCTTATCTCAACCAAGAAATCCACTGTATCACCTAGCCTATGCAGATGTAAGTTGTGTTTGGTTCTGAGCATTGTAATCTTGCTTGTTCCCCTTCCCACAACAACCCCCCCCGGCGCATTTGTTGCACTGATTTGTTGTGGTAGAAAATATAATTTATTGACCCAAGTATGTGTTATATTGCATGGGCAATACTGCTAGCCTCCTCAACTTGTAGCTAATAATCTGTTCCAATTTCCAATCATTCAACAAGGATGCAAGCCCTGGGATGCCTGGATTACATGACATAAAAACGTGGCAAACGTGTAAGTAGTGCACGAAATGCCAATTTTACCCGTTTAATGTTTCTTTCTCTCTTGTTCCCTATCAGAGCCACCGCTGCTTCTTAACTGCCTGTTGCAGCCACCTCACCACAAATCTCCAAGCCAAAACCATTCGTCAATTGAATTGCTTAGTTGAGCTATCCGATAGAAAGAACCACCCACCCATCCTTTTCCTCCTCTTGCAGCCACCAACGCTTGTGCCACCCTTTCTACCCCCCTTTCCCCACCAAACCCATTCACCTAGCCTCTTCCTCCTCCTGCCTCCCCTCCCTTTTATTGGCTCTTCCAGTTCCTACCACATTCCCCTAGTCCACCCCCATTGACCCACTGTGCGCTACTCCATTCTATACACAACTACCGAATGCTCCTTGATGGACCATTAACTTCTCTATAACAACTTTCAGAGCTGCTTTTTGCAGCAGTTGTCTCTGCATTTTGTTTCACAAATTCGTGATAAGCATTCCACTATCACACCAAAATCAAACTCCAGTCCATCAGTTCACACAAATCCAGCGCCCAATCTCGTCCATTGCAGCCTGATTGACAAGTTGATCGCCACCTATTCACCTGCAACAAACAACATTTATCTATGTACATATGAATATGTATCAGCTAAGATGCACGGTTACAGAAACAGACACTGAAACAGGACATGGATATAGACACGGGACACAACAAGTCTAAATAAATTGGGACACGGATGTGGCGGCAAACACAGCAAAAGTATGTACAAATATTTGGAGTTTAGGACAAATATTTAGTTATTCTTCATTTGAACATTCTATCCAGAAATAACCAACCCAATAGTGTCTTTACAATACTTATGGTTCCTTTTTTAAATATTATAAGTTGAATGATGGCTCTATATGATCATAATTCATTTATTCGTACTTTTTCCCTCTTTTTTTGGAATGTCATACCCTTGAAATAAGCTTTCAATATTATAAAAAGATCCCTGTCAAGTTTGCACCTGCGTGAAAATTGAGACACACGTGTCCCCGATGTGTCCACGCTGTGTCCTTGTTAAGTTACTAGTAGTCCCAAAAGCTTTAGTTGTTAGGAAATGGACTGAACAGTGCATATCAAGCTACTCAACATCCTCTCTCACATGCAACCCGTCTTGACCATTGAGATGCAAAAGTTTTGTAGATAGTATAGGAATAAAATTCAAAGGGGAGAAGCATAATGCAAATGGAGAATAAATGCAAATAGAGAAACTTGAACCCAAGACCTCTCCCAACTTGAGCTTTGATACTATGTTAAGTTACCAGTAGTCCCAAAAGCTTAAACTGTTAGGAAATGTGCAAATGTATATCAAGCTATTCATTGGAAAGCCACATGGCGTGTCCAATACGTGCCCCTACGTGTCCCCAGCATGTCTGGTGTCCCCGGAGTGTCCGACATGGATATGACAAATAGTTAGGAGTGTCGGTGCTTTCAGTATCCGTATGTGATCTTCGCATTCAATTTATATTGCATCAATTATCTGTTGAGAGGTAATTAGGGTTTGAGATATGTAATTGAGGATAATGTATTTGGAGGGTCCGTAATTCGATCCCGGAAAAAGGGAAACAATTTGAAGAGATTTAGTTGCAATGAAAGGTTTGCGATACGATTGTGTTGCTAGTTGGTGGATATTTGTGTGGTGGGTTGGTAGTGGTTACTGATTCATGATGTTAGATGCCGGTACGACGATAAACGAATCAAGCTACTTGGGGTCCTGTTCACTTGATGAAACCTATTTCAAGGTTGTTTTTTAAGTAAATTAACCACCTGAACATTTTTGAAATCACTTTATGCTTTCAAACCAAGCTTGTTTAAGCTACACCTTGCTGCATTCAACTTCTGATGTCTCAAAAACTCAAGGTACTCGAGATTGGCTCAGCAGAAAAACAAGCCATGATTAAACATTTTTTTCTAGCACCTTAATGATTCACCAAAATAACTAAGCTCCGAGAATGTAATAGCGAAAGAATGCACGTAGGGGGCCACAACCCCAATTTTGCGAACACTTTCAGAATTGTGAATCGGAGTCTAATGATTATAGTGTTGAACGTCTTGTCGTCTTCTTTGTAGTCTATGAACCCTATTGAAAGTAAACTTGTTAAATAGTAATATGAACTCCTAACAAGAGATAAATATCTACCAATTACATTTGTTGGACCAAAAAGGCATCTTATTCTCATTGGCCCTTGGGCTTCACCTGAGGCTTCCAAAGTGGATAATTAAGCTCTACTCAGTCAAGTGGTGAGCCATCAATTCCCTCTACTGAGAGGACCTCGACTTCGGTGAGTTAGGAGCACAACCAAGAATAACATAGCAACTAATACACTGAATTAGCGTAGAATTGGTCCTCAACTTGAGTCACTTGACGGTACGTTATGGCACAAGTTTGGGTGTACTTTGTCTTCCCAATGTCCCCATCAACAAAAGAATAAGTGTTGGCATGCCCAGCATGCTCCACATCACAGTCCAATGTATGAAGCGTAAGAGGAAGAACACCACACACTACCTTCTCTTTTAGCTAGTCAATCTTGAACGTGCTGCGTAAGAGAATATGACAAAGCATAAGAGGACGAACATCACACGGCTTCCCCTTTGGACTTTTGGCTCCATTTCCTTAGAGCTCTGTGCATTGCGTTAAGGGGATTCAAAAGCTCTTGAGGCTTTGTTGTGTAGTCTGCAGTTAAATTCTTTTACGTTGTCATACTTTTTCAAACTACCGAAAAGGAAACTGTGTTTCAGTTTGATAAAGTAATAAAACTGCAATAGAATCAAGGAAACTGTATTTCGGGTCAATTAAGTAATAAAACCACAATAGAATCATCCCTTCTTATTGTTATATTTGTCCTGTAATTTCAATCTTTTAAATAGTGACTAATTTTCGTTTGCCTTGAGCTCAACAGGTGCTTTACACGCTTGGTGGACACTAATTTTCGTTTGCCTTGAGCTCAACAGGTGCTTTACACGCTTGGTGGACTTGAAAACCTTCAGTCAGCTAAGAAATATTATGCATCTGCAACAGACTTGACTGGTGGCAAGAATACCAGGGCACTTTTTGGTATTTGCTTGGTGAGCTCTCTCTCTCTCTCTCTCTCTCTCTCTCTCTCTCTCTCTCTCTCTCTCTCTCTCTCTCAGTGTGCGTGCTACCTGCCGGACTAGGAAAGTTTCTGAGATACCTCTTGGATGGATTGTGCTGTTGATTTATAATTCTCAGCCCTTGCCTTTGTTCGTTTTATTTACAATTCTCATGCTTCCTTGTATGTATTTTGTGTTTATGAAGTTCTGTTATTGAAGGTATTTCTTAGTCCTGCCTTCTTTTTTTTTGGCCTAACTGTAATGTCTTATTCCTGTTATTTAGTGTACGCATGCAATCGGACAACTGGTGAAAGGTCGTAACAAGGAGGACAAAGACAGCTCAGAGTTGCAATCTCTAGCAGCAACGGCTTTGGAAAAAGACTACAAGCTGATAGCTCCCACCATGCTTTCTTCGCTTACTAAAACCTTGAGAAGCCTAAACCTTTCATGATGACTACTTTCCAAGACATTGGTGGTTCTATTTATTACCCCTCACCGCATTTGAAGGGGCGAAAATGTAGTTTATCCAGTTTTCAGTTTTGTGATTTTTTCAAACACACTCCTTTTTCTTGTTCCTTTAATAAGAGGAGGATGTGTATTCTTATCGCAAGTTTGTTTCAGTTTTGTTTGCCAGGTTCAAATTTCTAGATACCTATTATTTGCCATAGTTCTTGTAATACCAGCTTATGATTGTTAAGATCTGTATTGAAATTATATCCTACAATCTCTTATGAATAAGAGTGACTTGAGAAATTGAATGGCTGCCGCTTTTTTTTTTCTTTTCTCTGTGCCCTTCGATTTCATCTTATTTGCATCTCATGCCTTTGGCTCAATTAAGTTTTCTGCCCTCGGCTTCTCCTCATTTCCGTTTTTCCCTGCAGTGGCGTGTTCGGAAGAAATGGCTTTTGCGCATGGGGGAGGTTTTGTTTCCCTCAAGTTTTTCTTGTTTTATTTTATTTTATTTTATTTTTTTTAAGATGCTTCATTTTTAGGCTTAAAAAAAACATTTGGGCCTTTAGTTTAGTTTTTGAATGGGCTCTACTTAATTTGAGTGAGTTAGAGACCTATTTAGTTTGTATTTGGTTTAAACGACTCGTACTAATATACTAGCCCATAATAGGAACAATACTACAATCCCATTTTAACATGCAATTTTTTTAGAAAATCTCACAAAATTTATGTAATTGGCTCTGCATAATTGAAAAATTAGTGGGTAAATTTTATATTTTACCCTTAAAAGTAGATTCCTTTTTTAAAAGTTAGTGGGTATTACCATATTAATAAAGGTATGGAGGAGGGAATATGATTTTTCGGCTACACACTTAAAAAGGGATGGAGGTAGTATGATTTTTCGGTAGAATTATATGCGTCAAGCTCAATGTCTTGGCTGAGAGGAAAGACATTGTGCCTTAACGTTTTTCTCATTTTACATTAGGTAGATAAATAGTTTGGCTTTACCAATATTTGTAATGAACTCCGTAATGTAAGTGCCGCTAGACTTCTATTAATATAATCTTGAAAGACGGAATACAAACTTTGTTCGGAGTTTGATTCTTATTGGTGGCTAAGATATATAGAATTATATTTTTAAATATCTTCAGTGAATGCATTAACGGAACTGGGCTATTCTACGGGCCACTTATCCCAACTTAAATGGGCTTCATAAGAGTTGCACTATCTATATATGTAGAGTATAAGGATGGGCCTGCATTGTGCCCTAATGGGCTTACTCTTTTTTGGGTACATAATAACCTCCAAATAAGGAACCATAAAGAATGACATCCAATTTTAATGCTGTGTTTTGGAGTCTTTGGACGGGTTAAAAAGATTTTGCCCATTGGGAACCCGCCTAGGTAGGACAAAAACATTTACGAAACAAAATCAGGGTATCTACAGTTGCCTCTCTTTAGCAGAGCTCGTAGAGTAACACGTGTAATCGAGAAACTTGGCTGCCTGTGTTACTCATCAGACAGCGCACTATGTTGTGCCTTCAATACAGACTCATTCTGAACTCAAAAATTTGGTCGAAACATTCCTTCAAAAATTCAAGTTGAGAGTATAGCGATAACTACTTGAAATCTATTTTGAAGTGAATTCCCACATTTTTATTCCCTGCTCATTTTTGCCAGAATAATGTCCTTTAATCAATGGGTTCTTTACGTGCAATAAACTTGATTTTTTGCGTAGTTGATCAACGCATCAAGTTCTTCAAATCAAACCGTGTAGATCAAAATTTTAAATTCAGGATAAACCCGTTCGAAAGCATAGCAGCATGGTGTGCCTAAACATTTCAAGTGTGAAAAAACACATTTACTCAATTTACAAAATTGCAATGAGGACAAGTTGTGCATTCAAGAGAAAAAAAAGAAAAAAAAGTACAGAAATAAAAAGGGAGAGCAAAAATCAACACCCTAGTGCTATGCTATATAATCCAATTACGAAAATTAGCACGGAAATAAATCATTAAACTGGGTGAACTCCAGGCCTCAAAGATAACAATCAATAGCTGTGAAAAGCAATAATATCAAAAATAAAACTCATTTTTTCCACTACAAAATTTGCTTCAGGTGTCAGCTATCTGTTTCTATAGGAATTGAAATTCTACAACCACCGGGTTTAGGCCTTCTCCCCTCCAATGACTGTCTTTCCCCATTTTGGTATTAAGCAGTAACAAATTAACTATTTTCATGCCAGGCCAATGGGCAGATCTAATCCCTCAGGCTACAATTCAAAACTTAAAATACAGCTATACATACTATCTACAGTAACAAGAAAATAGAAAAAAAAAACCCGATATAAAGGTGAAATCCGCAAATCTACAAATCTTCAAACCACATTGGTACTGGTTCGAGCAATCCTCTGCGCTTCTTCAAGGTCCTTCAAAAACCTATGTTCATACCAAAGTAAGACGTGGGCAGAAGATATCATGGGAATTTTGAACCAAAAAATCAATGGAGAAAAATGAAACACTTTACTAGGATAGTAAACAATGAGACTCCGAACTAAGAAAGCTAGGGGCGCAGCCTGTAATTGTAGTGGGCTGAAGATAACCCTCATTAATTTGTCAATTGTGCGGTCAATGCATGAATTTTAAGCAGTGCATTGGGTTAAGCTTGTGATATGGACAATTATGGTCTGAGAAAATCCACGAGAACAATGATGCTAGCAACAGACCTCTTAGAATTGAGAATTGCAGAACCACCGAGTATGAAGCGAATCCCAGAATTGGCAGCATTTTGTAGAGCAACGGAACGTGACTCTTCGTATGTTGTCCCACCAACAACAAAAATCACCACTTCCTGAGGCCTGCCAAAACCAAAATTTCTGAGATATAGTAGATTCTGATGGCAATAAATAATATTTCACCACGCACACCTATCTATCTTGGATACAGTCATAAAGTTTCCATAAGTAATGGCTCCAACCCTGTTAACCATTATTTTCGGATGAGCAATCCTTTACTACAAGATGAACCACATAAAATGATGCAGGGAGATCCCAAGCCTACACGAGCCTGTTTGGATGCAGTATGTAGCCCCTGACTAAGTAATCTGAAAAACTTTTAGTGCTGCTTGTCACTTCCTTGCTTTAAATCAATTTGTCACTAGTGCTATGCGGAAATGTCAAAATTGCAACCAAAACATAAGTCACTTCCGACAAACCTGGACTGCTGAAAATGGTTTCCGATAAATGGGTAGTCCACATCTCTCACCCTCCCCTTGACAATGCTTTCCATGGTTTGGAATAGAAGGGGCTGGTGTTGGGTGTATACATTCTCAACTCCCTGCAATAATGAAAAGTCAATTTCTGAGAACCCAGAAACTGTATTCCAACTTTTTAACATATCTGGCAGGAGGCCTCATTGGGTGGTGGACAAAAGAAAAAGAAAACGAACGAACGAGCGCATGCAAGAGAGAGAGAGAGAGAGTCCTCGTGCCATGTTCCGAGCAATATTTAGAAGGTCTCTGTTTCCGTAAAGATCCCCAGTTTGCTTATCCACACCCGCTTGTTTTAACAGGAATTGCACAAGCTGGAAGTGATCATAAAACAAATTTAAATACCGACCAAGCTGAATGAATGGTATTATCTGAGACTTTTGGGCATAATGTTAAAGCGCATCAGAACATCAATTCATAAGATAACATGTAGAATGAATCTTAGGTAGTTCCATTACCCCAGGCTTATACTTGGGAGAGCGAGAAGCCAGTTTGTTGAAAAACTGCATCAGTTGAACAGGGCTCTCCTTTTCATAGCGCAATGCATACAACATAACCAGCCGTAGACGATCAATATCAGAAACATTGTCATTGTTTAAAAGATTAGTCACGGCCTGTAAAAAAACACAATTGGGAACAGTTACTATGTTAACAGCTTCCATTCATTGCAGAAATATATTCACCAAGGGTTTAGGCCCTTTATACACATAAAAAATAAAGAATTACTCTAATCTAAGGTCCATTATAGCTTTTTGTAACATGTCTAGTCCACCTTAGTTCCATAACTCCTCTAATCCACCTTTTTGCAATTTCTAAGGTGTAAGGTCCACTCTCCATTTTTAATAGACAAATGTACCCTCACATTAAATTTAATACACAATATATTTTCATAGGGTACCCTAGGGTTTAGGTTTAGGCACTTTCATAGGGTACCCTAGGGCTTAGGTTTAGGGTGCACTTTCCTATTATAGGGTTTTTAGTGGTTTAGGCACTTTCATAGGGTACCCTATGGTTTAGGTTTAGGCACTTTCATACCCTAGGGTTTAGGTTTAGGGTGCACTTTCCTATTATAGGGTTTTTAGTGGTTTATGCACTTTCATAGGGTATCCTAGGGTTTACGTTTAGGCACTTTCATAGGGTACCCTAAAACCCACCCTAGGATTTTAGGGTAGGGTACCCTAGGGTTTTAGGGTTAGGGTAGGGTACCCTAGGATCTTAGGGTATTCTAAGAAGCGAGGGGTATTCTTGTAATTGGTACGTGTGAGTGGACTGGAAGTGTTAGGATAATATTAGGTGGACTAGAAGTGTTAGGAAATAGCTATAGTGGACCTTATAGCAATTCTCCCAAACAGATAGCAGAATACAACTGAGGTGAAGCACTATGATGATGCACTATAGTTTATAGAACCCAAAGCAAAGCACAAGAATAGAAAAACATCAAAAAAGCAAGCAACGGTGACCCGTCAACTCAAAATTTCATATAAAGTCCAAGACGATAACTTTTCCGAAGTGCGTCCAGACATGTCCATTCAGATACTCGTACGTGACTCTAACAGTAGTGATTAGTGTCGTTAACTCCTAACATGACATTTCCTGGCTCAGATTACAGTCAAGCCACAGAATTGAGTAGTAACCTCTCAACTCAATTTCCATTCACTAATACCATTAACAGTAACTTGAATCCTAACAAAGCTAACTTCATCTAACGGCAAGACAGCCTACTAACATTAATTCAGAATTTCAAACACCATGTCCATATTGATTATAGACTAAGCTGATCCCACATCTTAATGGATCCTCCAACTATGGGCAACGAATTTGCTCCAGAAACTCACTCCTGTGCTCCAAAGAAAGATGCTCCAGAGAAGATCCGGTGGAATAGGAGCCGCCTTCCCAATTGCGATAGAACCTCTCATGCATATCAATCCCAAAGTACAAATAAGACATAGTAATACATGGAAGAGTTGCAGCAACCATAACAAAATCTTAAAAGGAATTAATAAAATTTTGTTTTTCGTATTACATAAAGTTTAACTTTTCTTATTTTCCACTATTGCTAATCTGGGAATCTCTAGTATTATTAGTATTTTAAAACCTTATAACTAAAAAGTAGTATTCTTGGGATATACATAGTTCTATCTAAAAGACATTGATGTGCTCCTGTAGACATTTCCAACCTTTGGATCTTCTATTTTTGCTTTTCTCCTCCCTCTCTAGCTTAATGCAACTAAGAATGTTAATCATCTAACTCAAATCCAATTGACAATGAATGGTCCATCCAGGCTCATACAATAGTTTGAAAGGTAGAAAATAATTTGGGACAAGCTCTAACTCTCTTCACATGTAAACCCTGACTCGCACGTGGAGAGATAAACAAAGAATCCATAACCTACGGAAAGCAAGGAAACAAAGTTTACTTAAGCCACAAACAACGCAGAAACCAATCAAACGTGCAGAGAAGAAGAAATTCACCACTCCATTGCCGCCACCGTTATGCTCCCACCTTTACACCCGCAACCGTGTCATCGTTGTCATAAACGTTACGCGGCCGCGGCTGCAACCACTATTTAAAACCATGCACACGACACAACACCATCCCAACCAAATGTTGAACATTACCAAAAACCCTTTGCACCCCCACATGTCAGAATCACAATTAGACCCAAGCAACCTGAGTTTGAAATAAACAATCTACAGCATTGAACAAATCAATTACTGTATCAACAAATCAAAACATTTCATCCAACTTTTCCCTTGTTTCTTTTATTAGACGAAACATCAACATAAAGAAATGAAGACACTACCACCAAACTTTGCAAAAGGTTAAAAGAACACAATTCTCACACTGAAAATCATCGTCATATCCAACCATGGCATTAAGCAAGTCTGATTTCTATCATGCAACACTTCGTAGAGTGATGTATTCATTTCCATTGCCCACAAGGAAGGAACAATCATTTGTTTCTCGAAACAATGCTCTAGATGGTGCCACTTTAGACCAGTAGTTTTAAAAATCTCACATTCATGCTCTTCAACAGGGCAGTGTTGATTTTGTTATTGTCTTATTGATGCAACCTTCAGCTCTTAAAACACCTATACAATGTGTGTGCACAATTTTAGGATGGTTGTGGATAGTGGGGTAGTGGTTATGATAATTTAAATTACTATTTTGCCAATAATAGTTATTTAATGGCACATTTAAAGTACTTGTAAAACTTAATTTTTGGAGGGACAATAATGGAAACTACTTCTGTGACGGAGATTCAAATATTGTTCGCACCAAAATGAATTCACCCTTTCTGTACTAGAATAGATACAACATGTACATGTCTTCTATACTTAACAGTTAACACCAGATTATGATAGACAAGACGATAGAAATTAAATAACTCTTTGATAAATATAATCGTTTTAATCTGCAGTGAATATTAAGTCTACGTAAATTGGAACGTATAAAAAAATTACTGACTGGAGAGAATCACAATATTTCTGATCAGCATGAGTGGAATACTACATAACAATAAAGCACCTCAAATGCTGCCCCCTGTCCCCCATTGCAAGCCAATTCTTGTTCTGTTTGTGAAACTAACATCAGCTTTCGCTCTTCAACAATCTTTGCTCATTTCTGTGACCAAGGTCACGTGCTTTGAGACATTGCCTTGCATTTTCCGGTATTCCGGGTAATTGTCCACAAATTTGGCCATGTCTTCTGTAGAATTTACACAATTCAATAAACAATAATGTATCAGCTATTACTATCCGATAATCACTCCTCATGCAGTAACTGATAATCTGTTAAAGTGTAGAGAGAGAAAGAGAGATCAAATATTTTCTCATTATCATCAAAGCAACACTATACAACAACATGTATACACAGGTAAAAACACTATGACTAAACTACCCTTAGGAACTAAATACATAACAAATAAGCCCTATAACTTAACACTCCCCCTCAAGTTGGTGCAAAGATATCTCTTAAGCCCAACTTGAACACAATGGGGTGAAAACTTTTACTACTCAGACCCTTAGTAAATACATCAGCTAACTGGTCTTCAGATCTCACAAAAGGCATGCAAATCAAACCGGTGCTCAGCTTCTCCTTTATAAAGTGTCTGTCAATTTCGATATGCTTTGTTCGATCATGTTGGACAGGATTATGAGCAATGTTTATGGCTGCCTTATTATCACAGTAGAGCCTCATAGGACCACAATCAGGGAAACCCAAATCACGCAATAAGGTTTGGAGCCATAAAAGCTCACAAACACCATGAGCCATGGCTCTGTACTCAGCCTCACTAGATCTAGCCACCACAGACTGCTTCTTACTCCTCCATGTGATCAAATTCCCTCCAAGGAAGGTGCAATAGCCAGAAGTAGATCGCCGATCATCAATAGAACCGGCCCAGTCCGCATCAGTGAAAGCTTCTAATCTCAAGTGACCATGATTAGAGAACAAGACTCCTTTACCTGGGGCAGATTTAAGATACCTCAAGATACGATAGACTGCATCAAGATGGCTAGTACGAGGTTCATGCATGAACTGGCTCACAACCCCCACAGCATATGAAATATCTGGTCTAGTGTGAGATAGGTATATCAGGCGACCCACAAGTCTCTGATATCTCTCCTTTTCTGTAAGCTCTCCACCATTGCTACCAAGATGATGGTTGGCCTCAATGGGAGAATCAGCTGGCTTACATCCCAACATACCAGTTTCTTCCAAGAGGTCAAGTATGTACTTCCTTTGAGAGATAAAAATGCCCTTGCAGATCTAGCCACCTCCATTCCAAGAAAGTACTTCATAGACCCCAAATCCTTAATCTCAAACTCTTGAGCAAGGAGAGCTTTAAGGCTGCCAATCTCATCCACATCATCACCTGTCATGATTATGTCATCCACATAAACAATAAGAATGGCAATCTTACCATTACTTCTCTTGATGAACATAGTATGGTCAGCATGACTCTGTGTGTATCCAAATCTCAGCATGGCTTTGAGAAACCTGTCAAACCATGCTCTAGGAGATTGCTTCAAGCCATAGAGTGCCTTCTTCAATCTGCACACCTTCCCCTCGGTCTGAGACGACGAAAAACCCGGTGGGATAGCCATGTACACCTCCTCCTCCAATTCACCATGGAGGAATGCATTCTTCACATCAAACTGGTGAAGAGGCCAATTTAAATTGGCAGCACAAGAAAGTAGAACTCGCACAGAGTTCATCTTCGCTACAGGGGCAAATGTCTCCTCGTAGTCAATACCATAGGTTTGGGTGAAACCCTTGGCAACAAGTCTTGCCTTGTATCTCTCAACTGTCCCATCTGCCTTGTATTTCACAGTGAACACCCATTTGCACCCCACAGGTTTCTTCCCTCTTGGAAGAGATACTAGCTCCCAAGTGCCATTTGTTTTCAAAGCCGTCATCTCCTCTACCATAGCTCCTTTCCACTTAGGTATCATGAATGCATCCTGCCAATTCTGTGGAATAGATATAGAAGAAAGAGACGAAATAAAAGCATAATGCGAAGGAGATAAACGGTCATAAGAGACAAACTGGGAGATGGGATGTTGAGTGCATGATCGAACTCCCTTTCTAAGAGCAATAGGAGCATTAGGATCATCAACAGCAGTAGGGAAAGAATCATTACCAGATGAATCAGCAGGAGAGTCCGAAACTGGAGTAGGTAATGGAGATTGGCAAAGTGGCACTGCACATGTAGACTTGCCTTTATTCCTTCGAGAAAAAGTCTGCAAATTTGACCTATCCAGTCTTTCCCGATCATCATGCTTTGCTCCTTCTACAGGTAAAGGTTCTTTCTCCCCCTCACCATGACAAGGTAAAGGATAAGACCACGACTCACGAGTATGAAATGTCAACATCTCTTCCTGTCTATCATTCTCCCCCTGAAGAGATGAAGTGGACAAAGGATAAAGGGATTCTGTTTCCCAAAAGGTGACATCCATGGAGACATACATTTTGCGAGAGTGCGGGTCATAGCATTTATAACCCTTCTGAGTGGGAGAATAACCAAGGAAAACACACTTGCGAGCTTTGGGATCCAGCTTACCACCTGGGTGCTTAGGCGCATGAACAAAACACACACAACCAAAGACTTTAGGTGGAAGAGATGAGACCCGAGAACCACCTAAAAGAACCTTAATTGGAGTTTGAAACTGAAGAACACTAGATGGCATGCGATTGATAAGAAAAGCAGCAGTAAGGATAGCTTCGCCCCAAAAGTGTTTAGGAACATTCATGGTGAACAATAGAGAGCGGGCTACCTCAGCAAGATGGCGATTCTTGCGCTCGGCAACTCCATTTTGTTGTGGAGTGCCAACACAAGAAGTCTGAAAAAGAATGCCATAGTCATTAAGATATGCCCGAAAAGTCCCATCTATATACTCAGTCCCATTGTCACTACGGAGCACTTTAATATTGGCATCAAATTGAGTACGCACCATTTGGTGAAAAGATTTAAAGCACGAAAACACCTCATTTTTTGCCTTTAGTAAGTACACCCAAGTGACACGAGAATAACAATCAATGAATGTCACAAACCAACGATAACCTGATAGGGATGTGACAGGAGAAGGACCCCAGACATCGGAATGAATGACCATAAATGGAGAATCACTTCTGTGATTGACCGGAGCATAAAAGGAGCGTTTATGTTTCGCAAGTTCACACGCTTCACAAAGGAACTGACTCCGAGTGCATTGTTTAGCCAAAGTAGGGAATAATTTCTCAAGAATCCCAAATGAAGGATGACCCAATCTACGATGCCATTGATGTAACAGGGAAAGAGCCGAACCCGTATCTGCTGCAAGAGCTTGACCACATGACAAAGGTGGACAAACTGGATTAGGTTTAGATTCCAAGAAATAAAGGCCCTCATGAGCTTTACCACTGCCAATCATCCTTCCCGTATCCAGTTCCTGAAAGACACAATGTGTAGGAAAAAAGGTTACGGAGCAATTTAAGGATTGGGTAAGACTACTCTAACCTTATCCTTACCAGAACAGGTAGAGTAGGAATCAAAAAGAGACGAACAACTTGTCATATGGTCCGTGGCACCAGAATCTATGATCCACGGAAGAGAGGCAGTGGAAGTGAAAGCATTCGCATGTATCTCTTTGTGAGCAAAGAAAGTGGCAGAAGCAGTGGTAGATAGAGTGTCAAGCCTAGCCAATAGGCGCCTGAGAGTTTGTAACTCCCCCTCAGAAAAAAGGGCACCAACTTGAGTAGTTGTGAAAGCCTCCATTGTACCAACAATTTCCGATTCAAATCACCTTAAACGGACCCCACCAATGGATCCGGAACGTCGAAATTGGTCAGGAACAAGGCTCGGACCTCTCAAAAATGGTCCGGAGCAGTCAAAACACGTCCGGAACAGTCAAAACACGCCCGTAACAGTCAAATTAACTGAAATGGACCCCGCGAATGAATCCGGAACGTCAAAAATAGTCAGGAACAAGACTTGGAGCTCCCAAAAGTGGTCAAAATTGGTCAAAATGGGTCTCTGAACCCTTCTGGACCCCAAAGAACCCTCCAGATGAGCTTCTTGGCCCTTTTCCAAGCCACTGAACCCTCCAGATGAGCTGTTTGATCCTTTTTTACCGCTGACCCCCCGAATGACCCTTTTGACTCACGGAAGGGACCCTTTGACCAGGTCTTGAACTGTTTGACTCGCGGAAGTCCAGTTGACTGAGCCCCTTGACCTTCTTCCTCGTTGACCTCGCGCGTGAAGTGCACGGACGCGTCAGATCTAACTCGCGATGCACGCGCCGCCTTCAACCGGCGCGTGCGGGCTGCTCCGACATCGTCCGGCCATTTTCCAACCACCACCGTGCTCGGTTTGATGAGACGAACAAAACCCAGTGTTTAAAACTCCTCCCCGACCACTCTAAGAAGGACCACTAACCAATCGATGGTGGAACAGTGGCGTAGAGGTCAACGGGGACACTCCGGAGGTTGTGGTGGCTTCGCCGGAGTTCGTCGTCACCCACGGTGGCCTCGCCGGAGGTCGTTGTCAACCACGGAAGCTTCGCCGGAGCCAAAAAACGACAGAACAATAGGTCTAATAGAATCACAGACAACACGATCAACTGAGAAGCAACGAAAATGATCTCTAAAGCTCTACAACGACAACCAGTCCATGAACGATGGCTCTGATACCATGTTAAAGTGTAGAGAGAGAAAGAGAGATCAAATATTTTCTCATTATCATCAAAGCAACACTATACAGCAACATGTATACACAGGTAAAAACACTATGACTAAACTACCCTTAGGAACTAAATACATAACAAATAAGCCCTATAACTTAACATAATCTGATATTAGTAACAAGCAACAACAATATAACCCGTTGTGCCAATTTTGGAATGTACTTCATACCAACCTATTGTCTGGATACTCTGGTTACTTTTTGCCACTAGCTGAAATTCATCTACCATCCGCTTGATATTCATTCCAATATCTCCAAAATTCTCGTACATATTTGCTTTAAAAAAGGCATCTTGCTCTGATGACAGCACGACCTCCTGTAACCATGAGTAGCAAAAAAATTGACAAAAATCTCAGGGACTGAGTATAGAAAATAGAATGTGCAACTATGACAAAGAAACCTCACCTGCTGATCCTTTGAAATTTTGCCAATGTTTCTCAAGTCCACTTTATTGTCTTGAATATCAATCACCTCATGAACCATAGCCTGTTGAAAGAATTATAAATGCACTAGTTTCATTTTATGTAATGCTCAACCGTCCACCAAAAATTTAGAAAGAAAGATTACAAAAAAAAAGAGACTCCGCCATCGAGGAACAAGCAGTAACAATTTGAATAGTCAGTCAGTTACTAAAAGTACCTGATATGTCCACTGGTTTAATAATGGTGTAACAGGGTCATCCCTCCTATCTATTATTAGCAACAAGGGAGAAATTTCGGTTCTTCTGAAATCGAAAAGGCCACTCTCCTGCTGGTACATCAGCTTCTGTTATATACAGAGGAAATAAACAAGGTTAATTTCCCATCGCAGTAAAGAAATAGAAGGGTTTGCACCGAAAATTCAATTTTTTATGAGAAGACAATTTTCTGAAGATCATAACATTAGATAAAGGAGATAAACCCAAGGAAAGAAGGTAATCAGTAAACTCCACATGGAACATAGCAGTCAGTGTCAGAATTAAAACATTGGCATGAAGTATCCAAGAATATATATTTCACTTGAGCAACTTCTCACCGCTGTCTCTTGCGCAACCCTTTTAGCAATATCGGACGTCCGCTGATATCTAATTACAGGTCTGCGTTTTAGCACCAAGAAAATTGCTGCAATGCCATCAACCACTCGATCACAAAATTGTTGTAAGCCCGAAGGATCTACAACTGCCGGCAGCATGTACATGTGATTCGAAGGGATGTTTAAAGTGAAATGGAAAGGATCAATTGCAACAAAATCTGCATAGAATTCCTCCAAATAAATGTAAATCATAGCATGTCAAATATCTTGTCTAGAACCAAGACACAAAGTTGAAATGGTATCATTCCTGCAGCTATGTCAAACCAGAATTATAGAAAATACATGCTCGAAACACTAGAAAATACCAAGCGATAATGAATAGCAAGAACAATTGGACTTGAAAAAAAGGCTTATTTCAATCATGCACAGATGAAACTGAGTATCTTCAAAGGCTCTCTCATCTTTAGTAACTGTCACACTAAATTTCTATCAACAGAGTGACATTATAAGCACTCAGCAATCAAACCACACAAAGATATAATAACAAAAGTATCCTTGATTTTGCAGGATACTACTCATCAATCTGCAATCCAAAACCGCACTCACTTGTATCAAAAGATGAATGGTCCAAATGGAAAAAGATAAAGGGCAACCCAGTGCACAAAAATCCTGCCAATCTAAGGGAAACCTTACCCCCACATGTGGAGAACTGTTTCCAGGTATTTATGGGGGAAATATTTAGATAAAACGAAAGTTCTGATATTATCTTAGGAAAATGCAGATTTACCTGAACTTGCTGTGTTGAATCAGCTAAAATGTGAAGCTGGGTGTCTTTCAACATGTTGGAGAAAACTGTAAGTCACAAAAGAGGCTTCAGTCAATAGCTTATGAACAACTGGAAAAATTAGAAACACGAGTGACATTCACATTGCAAAGAATATCTTCTCTCAGATTTTAGTAGAGATCAACTTCAGACAGATAAGAGAAGAACATATTCATGAGCGATATTCACATTGCAAAGAATATCTTCACATCGCTAGCATTCCTTTGGGGTGGGACCATGATGTTTTTTATGTGGTTTTGGTTTTTCAAATCTGAACAATTTCTTGTTGTTAAGGTTGAGATCTGTCAAGATAAGAGAAGCTTTTTACTCTCAATAGTCTATGGTCATAATAGCATTACGGATCAACGAATTCTGTGGAGGGATATGACGGCTATTCATCAAAATGACCCTGACATGGCTTGGTTGCAGATGGGGGACTTTAATACAGCCAGGCTTACTGGCTTAGTTCTGAAAGGCTGATGGGTTTTGATACTTTTTAGCTGCTTCGGAATTCAATCGGCGCCTTTGTGATATTAATCCAGATTATCTGCCTGTTGAGGGCTTCTGGTATACTTGGACTAATAAAAGAGGAGGGGCAGGTGATAATAAAAGCAAGCTAGATAGGGTGTTCTCTAATACAGCCTGGTTAGATGTGTTTCCTTATGCTGAGGCTGTGTTTTTGGCTCTTAGAATCTCTGACCATTGTTTGATCTCTGTTACTATGGTTCCTCCAAATGGGCGGAGGAAGTCTTTTAAAATTTTCAACTTCTGGCTACAACATCCTGAGTTTGGTCAGGTATTATCGTCTTCTTGGAATGAACCAATGGTTGGGACCCCCAATGTATGTCTTATCTGCTAAACTGAAAAGATTAAAGGGAGTCCTCAAGCAACTTAATTTGAAGTGTTACTCCAATACTAGTCAAAGGGTTATGGAGGTTAGGAGAAAATTGTGGCATGTTCAGGAACTTTTGTTTACCTCTCCCTATGATGAGAATCTTTGTAGTCAGGAAAAGGAGTTGGTGGGTAGTATATGGAATTGAGGACTGCAGAGGAGTCTTCTATGAGGCAAAGATCTAGAATTAAATGGTTGGTGTTGGGGGATCAAAACACAAGTTTTTTCCACCAGAAAGAGTGCACCGGAAGAGCAAGGAATACTATTCTCAGTTTGCACGATGATAATGGAAATATTGTTGAAGACCCTGAAGCTCTCAAGAATCTTATACTTGATTATTATATTGGGCTTTTGGGTATGGCTCATACTGGTAGAGTGGAGGCTACTGACCATCTGCAGCGTGCTATTTCTACTAGGGTCTCTGCTTCTGATCAGGTCATGTTAATAAGGCCTGTGACTGGGGAGGAAATTAAGAAGGCTTTGTGGTCTATAAATGGGGATAAAGCTCCAGGCCCTGGTGGATATAATCCTTTGTTCTACTTCTATCAAAGGAACTGGGAGGTGGTAGGGCAAAATCTGACTAATGCAGTTGCAGCTTTCTTTAGCAGTGGTTTCTTACTTGAGGAGTGGAATACTACAGCAATTTCCCTCTTCCCAAAAGTGAAAGCTCCTGTGACTATTAAGGACTTTAGACCAATATCATGTTGCAATGTTACTCTCAAGTGTTACTAAAATCTTAGCCAATAGATTACTAGCAGTCCTTCCTTACCTCATAAATAGGACCCAATTGCTTTTGTGAAAGGAAGGTCAATTATCGATAATGTTTTACTTATGCAAGAATTAGTTAAGAGGTTACCATAGAGATGATGGAGTCCCTAGATGTGCCATGAAGCTTAACTTGATGAAGGCCTACGACTCTGTGGACTGGAATTTTTTATTTGATACTATGAAAGTAATGGGCTTTCCAGTTTTGTTCACTCAGTGAGTGAAGCAGTGTGTATGCACAGTCAAGTACTCAGTGGTGATCAATGGCTCTTTGGAGGGGTTCTTTCAGGGCAAAAGGGGGTTAAGACAGGGTGACCCCATCTCTCCTTCTCTGTTCCTCATTGTTATGGAAGCTTTTTCTTCTATCTTGCAATTCAGAATAACTGTGGGTTAGTTTACTTACCATCCAAGATGTGCTAGGCTTCAGCAGCATCACATGGCCTTTGCAGATGATCTTTTCGTTTTGTGTGGGGCTATTGAACCTTCTTTCAATCTTATTGCTCAGCTACTTAAGGACTTTCATTCTTATTCAGGCCTCAAGCCTAATATAGCTAAAAGTTCAATCTTCTTTCCTGGTGTTTCTGAAGAATCTAAGGATTTGTTGAGGTCTATTCTCCCTATTTCTGAAGCTAATCTCCCAGCAAATATCTAGGGGTACCTCTAATTTCTACAAGGTTAAAAGCTGCTGATTGTTTAGTCCTTAAAGAGAAGATTTTGAGCAGAATTCATGAGTGGTCTAACAAGAAATTGACTTATGGTGGCAGAGCCCAGTTAATTCAGTCAGTGTTGTTTAGTGTGCAAATGTACTGGAGTTCTATTTTTATTATTCCTAGCAAAGTAGTTAAGGAGATTGAGATTACTTTAATGGCTTTTCCGTGGTCTGGTTCGGATCTGAACTACAAGGCTGCAAAAGTACTGTGGGATCAAAGAAGAAGGGTGTTAGGGCTCAGAAAGATCAAGGAATGGAATAAAGCAACCATGCTAAGACATCTCTGGGCCTTATGTATGCAAGCTGACACTCTTTGGGTCAAATGGATCCATACTTACATCATTAAAGATCAAAATATATGGGCCATGGAGATTCCAAGTGATGCTTCATGGGCCATAAGGAAGTTGTTTAGTTTAAGAGAGATGGGGCAGCCTCTGATTTTTATGGCACGACAATTGGCATCCCTTGGGGCCCCTTTATAAAAGATTTCGGGAAATAGAGTTAATTAAGGAAGGTCCTTACAAGCCAAGGTCTCTTCCATTATCTGTCAAGGTGAATGGTGTTGGCCCCGAATTTGGAATAGGGTCACTCAAGCTATCCTTAGGCAAACCGCTCCAGATTTCAAGCCCACTTGTTCTCGAGATGATTATATAGTATGGTTACCACATCCTAGTGGTACATACTCTGTGGCTTTTGTTTGGGAAGCTATTCGTGGTAGAAAACAAACTCAACCTTGGGCTCCTATTACCTGGTCTAAGAACTTTGTCCCACAGTGGGCTTTTGTGTTATGGATGGCTGTTCAATGCAAAATGAATACAACATACATGTTGCTTAGTTGGGGAATGCAAATGGATGATCGCTGCTTGTTGTGCAATAAAGAAAAGGAGTCCACCATCATCTTTTCTTTCAGTGCTCTTTCTCTTCCACAATCTGGTATAATCTCTGGGGAAGGATCCCGAATTCTGGAATTCCTAATACCTTGTTGGATGTGATGAACCGGTACATACAAAATATTCAGCGAAACGGATTTCGGAATCTGCTAGTGAGGAGTGTCCTTGCTGCTGCTGTTTACGGCATATGGATAGAAAGAAACCTCAGGTTTTTTCAGGGCAAATCTACTGGTGTGGACATTGTTTCCCTCAAAATTGTGAACTCGATCAGGGATTTTCTAAGCTCAAGGAGGGGTGTAAAGGCTTCTCTTATAAACAAGTCCTTCGGAGCTAGTTGGAGACTGCCCGATTGCATTTATTCTTTGTAAAGCTCTTGTTCTTTTCTTTGTTTTTGACAGGCTATGTTAGAGCTGAGTCTTGCTGTTGTTTTCTTAGTTTAGTCTTGTCTATAGTACAATTTTTTTATACTGGGGTATGCCCCTTTTAGCTTGTAATCGTTTGGGCCTTTTTTTAATGAAATGTGCTTATCAAAAAGAAAAAACTTCAGAGTGCATAGAATATACTCCCTCTCACATTTCGTGGAGATCAACTTACAGAGGTGATACTCTTCAAATCTTGGACTGGCCAGCTGACGTCGCATTTGCTGCATATTTTCAGATGTTGGCCGAAGAAAGTAAACGTCTTTAAGATGTGACATGGGCTCCCTTGACTTGGAAATGGAATCTACCAGTTCCACCAAAAACACTTCTTTCTGAAGAAGGTCTGACTGAGAATACACAACACTAACAATGCTAACCTGCAAGTCACAAAACAATTGACTTTCTTAAAGCAACCATGTAAGGCCACACACAAACTAGAAAGGCAAACCAAAATCCTAACACCTTCATCACGATCATCTTCTTTAAGGTCAGTTACTGTATGAGAATACAAGGGGCATAGCCTGGAAATTACAAACACGGTCGGTGACTATCTACAGACTACAGCCGAAGATGGGGCTACCAAGCATAGGTACATAAGATGCCAAAGAGAAACACGCTATTTCCCACTAAAGAAAGAGACAGAGATTTGAGACAATCAAATCAATCAGACAAAGGTCGGACTACTGCAACTATCTCGCAGGGAGCAATCCATTCCTTTCTGTGCGACCTATTCAGTTGAGTATTTGGCACATTCAATATAGACCAAAGCCTACCTCAAGGACCTCCCAAGATTTCTTTAATGAGAGAGTCCACATCGAATTACATTGACCACAACATTCAAATCAAAAGTAATCCACTAGCATTAACTGAAGCCTTCCATAGAAGTCAAAATCCGAAATCTTGAATAGTTAAGCAACACAACAAAGGAGAAATCATATTCCAATCCAACATAGTTGTTTGTTAAACAAATCACAAATGTACTCTGAAACGTGAATCTGGCACTTGCTCGTGAGAATAAAAAGTAGGAGCATAAGTACGTGACAGAAAGAAAGCGTGCACCCGAGTTCGCAAAGTCTTGGTAATGGCCTACTACCCCTCACATTTTACAATTTCACCGGGCGTGTTCCAGAATGGGATTTGCACGAGTAAGTGCAGAGATAGGTGGGTCCACTAGGGGTATTTAAGAATTAATGTTGCTAATTTAGAGGTTGATTATACTCCCAAGTTAAATATCAAGCCGCATAAAGTATATAGATCTGGGTTTTGGCTTCAATCTTTATATCTCGCCCGGGTGGTTGCGGTTGCAGGTAAGAAATAGAGAAGGTAGCCCATATCTAGTTCAAGTTAGAGATAGACACTTAAGCAATCAAATCAAGTCAAAACTGGACTCCAATTGAGGGTGAGTTTCCGAATGGATTTTATCAAAATCTGATAAAATCAAGCCTTTGATTTTATCCATTCGTGAGGAGAGTTGATAAAATCTTAGATTTTTGCATTTTAAAAAATCTAAGATTTTATCAACTCTCTGCACGAATGGATAAAATCCATTCGGAAACTCGCCCTGAGAACATACTCAGAACAACAAACTAATCAGACAGAAAACAGCCATTCCTAATTGGCTCATTAAATCCAAAATTCACAACTCTCACCTGCCCCAAGCCCGTTAAACCACTTAACGAGCATAAACCATTCTCAAAAACCCTGGCAAGTTTCTTAAATTCTTACCAGGCCCTTAAACAAATATGCAGAAAAGACCTCCTTTTTTATTATTAATTTCTTGCTAACTTATAGGCAAAGAAATTCGAAAAATATGTTCTCCTTTTTGTTCCAGTCCAATAAGTGAATCTCATAATCGATATATAATCTCTGAAGAATTGGGTTTACGAGAACCGAGAGGAACTAACAACGGAAATTGAATTGAAGGGGGAGCAAAAGTGCACGAACCGTGCTTGAATCGAGGATGAGGACTTCCATGCCGGAGATGTCCTGCAACATGCGGTTGATGTAATCACGAACGGCCGATACCAGCACCATATCCCTTATGGGTCTGCCAAGATTATAAACTGCCACAAAAAATATATGAATTAATCAAAAGATAATACAATGAAAGCAGTAGAGGTGTCAAACGGGCCGGGCACGGCACGTTCGGAGGCGGCACGGCACGCCAGAGGCACGGGAAAATCCTGGCACGGCACAGAACGACACGGTATAAGTTGGCACGCGGCACGGCACGGGCACGGAAATGAGCGGGCACGGCACAGGCTAAGGTGGCACGTGGCACGGCACGACACGGTCTTCTACGGGCACGGTACGAAGTCAACGGGGCACGAGGCACGGCACGGCACGACTTTATTCTAGCACGGCACGGGAACGAGCGAGGAAGTTGGCCTAGCACGACACGGCACGGAAGTAGGACGGGCCTGGCACGGCACGGGCACGGGCACGACACAGCACGAGCACGAAAGTTGGCATGGCACGGCACGACACGGCGGCTCGGCACGGGCACGGCACAAGGCAAAAAAAAAATGTTAAATAATTTATTTGTATGTATTTTTTGATAATCCCAAAAATAAAAAAGAATTATTTTTTGGTTGTGTAACTTGTGTTAGTGAACGGTTATTAGCAAGACCGTGTTATTATATATAAGCTTTACAGTTGGCTGTTTGGACTTCAAAATATATGTGAGATGGACAAACAACTCTGCTGGTGAAGGCTTTACTTTCGATAAGACACTGGAGTAACTGATGTTACTTACATGGTCTGCGGCATTGAATGAAAACTAGTTCCTTTTTTCCTTGAATCATATCAAGATCACCATCTACACAACAAAATCATTAGTGAAGGAAAGATTAGCAGGTAGTGCACCGACCTCAGATGTCTTTTCTTTTCTTTAAAAAAATTAGCACTATCATTGGTGCCTAATCTGAAATGTATTCTATCAGCTTCTCAAGGAACAATGTCAATTACGCAGCACTACTCTTTCAACTTCAAAATGGCATACCAAAATGCATCTTCCGCATACCCCATAGTATATACATGACACAAACATGCAGATATTATATAAATTTATAAACTTCTTCACTTTTTACGGACAGCAAGACACTTTTTGCACAAATGACCCGACTTCTAGAAAATTGACTCCGCTCTAGGTGTCACTTGGTATGGATATCCGGGCCTAAAAAAATCAACAAGCGTGTTGAAGCAACGAAACCACGTAGCCAAGGGATTTTGTATCAATACTGCACAATTATATGCTCTGTTTGTAGCTTTATCTGTGAGGAGATAGAAAGAGGAAATAGTAGCAAAATAAATCTAGTAACACCAGATTGGTAGTCTTTTTGGTCATAGAAGTATTTTCCATCATCACCTGAGATGTTACTACCATAAGCACAAAAATTTCAAATAGGTGGCAAACGTTAAACGAACAAAGCTGCCGCACATATAATTACTCAATTGTCGATACTTCTTCAAAACAACCAACAAAATCAAAACTCTTAAGCTACTATTTTGAAGTCCTTAATTTGGATCTCAACTCAAACCTGAGCTTTATGCCTAGTAAGAGAACTCATCGACTCCTGAGTGGGAAGGATCAATAACATTCAGCAAACCAATATCACAGCCATATGCACAGCGATTTTGGCATAGAGGAGATTTGTCATGCACAAATTTTGACCTTTCAGAACGGAAGAATATATCACAAAAGCCGAAAGTATCAATCCAAGAACTAAACCGTGCACCAGTAAGGAAACAAGGAAAATAGTCGTTATAAAAGAAGATTCAACATCTGTAGCTACCACAATGTTTGCAACCATGCAATTATTGAAAGGATCATGCTAGAAACTTCAAGAACAAAACCAGACAAAGTCTGAAAGCATAAATTTAAGACTTGAGCTTCCAGATGGGGCCCTCATCTAGCAGAAAACAGCTTTTCATTCTTTCTTTCCAATCCCATTAGACATGTTATAGATGCCGCGTCCCTGGACAGAAAGCAAAATTCAAGAAAACAGTGATGTCAGAATTTACCACATAAAAATGACCCCAAAAAACAAAATATTAAATTCTGTAGTAGAAATGAACTCACAATCATAAACAAACAAGAAGCAGCCAGAGCTGCAGGAATGGCTACCGATGTGAGCTTGTCATAAGGACCTTTGAGATATGTGTGTTTGTGGATGCTTTGGTAAAACTTTTGCTTCTCAATAAGCTTCTCCCTTGGCCTAAAGGGTGTCTCCGTCTCTGACATCCTGCATCATTTGGTAAAAGAATATGCTTTCAACCCCTCAGCACAAAAGCAAATACCACATTGTCTCCCTCGTCCCATCCAACTCTTATCTTACTATCATTTGCATTTATGTGTTCATATAAACAGCTTCATCCAATTCTCGACTGACCAACCTACACAACATCAGTGCTTTCCAATTCCAAACCTCTTAACCAAATTCATATCGTTAATGCAATCAGATGGTCAGCTCATTTGCTTGGGCCATGACCACACTAAGCAATGTCAAGCTCACTGTCACTGAATTTTACCTCTTTTGATCAAGAAGAACAGTCTAATTGTCCACAGTAATTCTTATGAAGGGCAATAGACAACCATAACAGGAATGGGGCCCAATAAAAAGTGCTGCATTGACCTAGGGACAAATGAATAGAGAGGAAGACCGGTTTGTTCAATGTATCATTCTAACTATACAGTGTAATGAAAATGTATTTAAAACCAGAAGTACTCCGAATCAAAATCCCAAATTCCCGTTGCAAGGAAGTTGGTTGAATCTTTCGGTAAAACCTTTTAACCAAATTAGGAAGTGGGAAAACAAAGCTCATACAGTGGCAAAGAAAATTTCAGTTTTCGCAATTGATATGACTATTGACTAGGGGAAGTCATCTGCCTGAAAGCATCAAATGACTTCACATGGGACAGTTTCATAAGTAATTTCAGAAATCAAATCACAATAAAAAATGGTTAAATCTATAAAATAAAATTATCAATAAACAATTTCATTATGTTGCTCACAAATTAGAGTAGCGGCAGTAACTTCAAAGGGGCACGGTCAGCAACTTGCGTACCCCATCACCATTAGCCAAAGTTACCAAATCAAACCAAACCGAGCCTTAAGTCCCAATCAGTCGGGGTCAGCTACATAAATCCGTTGCCTCCATTGAGTTATGTCAAGGGCATCATGTTCCATGATATCCAAGAAACCTAGGTCTTTCCAAATCACCACCTCTAAAGTCAATTCTACCCCTCCCTTAGTGCTACTATCTTTTGTAATTCGTAACCATATCACTCCTCCTAAACTATTGATCGACCATATCGATAGACATTAACCAATGGACCATAGAAAAGAGGACTACCTCTTCATAAACAGGCACAATGCCAAGCTTAACAAGTCAATTTTCCAGGTTCTAGTCATATTTGTTGGTCAAGTTCAACAATTTTGGTTTCAACTTTCAATATACAGTTTTAACTTTTTGTACTGCACCATGAAGTAACTGAAATTTATGAACATTCAAAGAGATTGGGATGCACATTTCAACATTCCGAAGCAAACTTCTTGAAATTTCTCAAGATCGGACTGTCAAAGCAATAATGTCATTTCAACTCTAAGCAACAATCCATGGAGCGATGCTAAAGAAGAAAATGAAGTAGACACTGAAATCCTGCTCCACATTAACTAAGACATGGAGCTTTTCCCAAACCCCACTTCTATCCTTCAGCATGATTTAGCTAACAAGACGTTATCCATCTCGACTTCTGTCTCATAATACATACAATTATCATACTGCCACAATTTGTGTACTTCCAATTTATATAAGCTTCAGCTATTGGGGCCGTATCTTCCTTCAGTTCATATTTCCTGTTTTCTCGGCAAGTCATATCGTTTTTGGGTTGATTCTATGTAGTAAAAATTTAAACATCATCCTTATTATGCATAACAAAGTAAAGATCATCAATCGTAACTATTGCATCAAACAATTCCACTCATAGGACATTGATTGACTGATACGAGCCAAAGGAGGCCTGGGACAGCTAGCAAAGCAACCTCAACCAATCACGGGTTTTTTTTCTTCTTCTTTTGGTAATGTAGGGTGTCCCGGGAAAGATTGTGCACACCTCAGACTGATCCATCAAGGGCTTATGAGCAGTCATTGTAAACTTATGGTCGTTGCATATATACGCAAACACAAACAAGATAAATGATTTCTTCCCTCATAAAATTAAGGTTCTTCGCAGATCAAGGGAGCACACACGAATCAATCAAGCAGAAGCGGATTGTTTCTCTGAAGATTAGTTTTGATTCTTCTGAAGGATAGTAGAAGATTTGATTTTGCTGGCCAACTTGTATAGGAAAATATCAATATAATAGAAGATATAATTTTTTTGGCCAACTTGTATAGGAAAATATCAATATAATTATGGAAATGTAAGATATGCATAATTTTTTTGACTAATTTTTTTGTTAACTTTATCATTTCTTCGATTATGATGGTTTTAAAAATGTCCTCAAGTTTGTTAATTGGATTGCATAAGTTGTCCATGCGCGACATTGCTAGGTATATATTTAATGTAACTACTAAAAAAATTAACCCGAACATTCCATGACCTTTTTTTCTCATATACGGCCCATACGCAATTTTTTCACTTGCACCGGGACTTGGAAGAGATAATATTCAGTCTTGCAAGTGCTCCTATTTCCCCTGCATTGATTGCATACAAATCAAAGCTGGAGTTTTGTTTTTGTTTCATAAAACTGAAAGCCTTAAGTTAATATTAACACAACAGAAGTACAAGGTCCGGAATTTTTGCCCGCGGGGCCCTCCCCTCCACTATCATTCCTAAATCACCAACCCTATCAAGAAAATCCTAAGGCAGCGCCTCTTCAACTTTAGTTTTCTCTCCCACTGGACGCCTAACAATGAAACTATAAACGTATGGAGAGAGAGAGAGAGTACCAAATTAGTGCCCTAATCGGCAGGAACTGCAGTTGATCAAGAGCCCCAACTTCGTGAGCGAGCGAGAAGCCCCAGTGGTGGTGGTCCTACATCGAGAGGGGGGCGGCACTGGTGGTGGAGGATCGGTGATTTGGGGGAGAGGGAGAGAGAGAGAGAGAGAGAGAGAGAGAGATAACGTTGGTGACTGGTGAGGAATGGAAGGGTAGAGAGAGAGAGAGAGAAACGATTGTAGAATGTAGAGGGAGGGGTCCAAATTTGCCGCTGATTTTGGGAATTTTTGGGGCCAAATTTTTGTCAAATTTTGAACTTTCAATTTTTTTTTAGTGTGGAAGAAGAGAGAAAGAGCCGCCATTTTTAGGGTTAGAAGGAAGGTATAATAGCCTATTATACTATAATCCTAATCTAGTGCATATGTCCCATCTATGCACCCAACGGTAAAAATTGTCATAAAATTGTACTACGCGAGGGTTGTCAAAATATTTTTATTCGAATCGGAACCGTCCACATTTTACGTGGGAGTGATTATATCCTTTGTGCAACAAATCAAGTAAATTAATTATCATTAGGTACCTAATCGAATGAGACAAAATTTGGGTTTACAATAAATCAACGTCCCGATGAAAAGGCTTTGAATAACCGATAGACTTCAAATTTGGCGAAAGCGATTAAAACAGCAATACAAACAATGTGAACGGTTTGGATCATCATAATTATGCTGAGATTGCATGGCTAGCATATATTATCCTATAGCATAATAGCTTAGTTCATAACCAAGTTAGTTCGATGTAAGTGATTAAAAGGCAGGTACAGACTCGATTTCTCGAATGTTCGATCTAAACCGTTACGATTTCATATCTTATAAATTCTATCATTTCCCCCGAAAAACGGTGACAATCAAATGTCAGCAACCACCTGATCGGATCACATTCGGTGCATTTAAGAGCAATAATGACCTATAATGCATGACTCGACGACCATCAGAGTAGTTTTTTTCGAATCGGAACCGTTTAGATTGTAAGTGGGAGTGATTATATCCTCCATACAAAAAATGAAGTGATTTAACTATCGTTACGTACTTGATCGAAGGAGACAAACTGTCGGTTGATAATAAATCAACGTCCCCGATGAAAGGGCTTTCAATACCCGATGGACTTCAAATTTGGCGAGGGTGATTAAAATAGCAAGACAAACAAAGTGAACGGTGTGGATCATCATAATCGTGTTGCGATTGTGTGGCTAGCGCATAATACAATCAAAATTTTATACATAACAATATAATATATTAATATATTATGTAACTAGAAAAATTCAATTTTGACCTATCAATTCAAAAATAAAAAATTTCATTTTAATTATTCAAAAATTTCTTCTTCTTCTTTTCCTCATTATCAAATAAAATTAAATTTATTTATAAAAATGTTTTTCAAAATTTATATTTTTGTTATCAAAATATAATTTTTATTTCCCTCCTAAGTTTTTTCATTTATGTTATTCATAAATTCAATTTTAATTTCCCTCATTTTTTTTCCTTATTATGGCATTTGGAAACTCAATTTCAACCCATAAAAATATATTTTTGATTTATTGTGTATTTATTTATTTATGGGAAGTTCATTGATTTAATTAAAATCCATGTAAGTGCTGAAACAATAATAATGCCAAAAAACCTAAGTCATAACTTGGAAGAAACTTGGAAGAAGTGGGGCATCTAACTAAACAAGATACCAAGTTAGCAACAAGAAATTTCCATACAGTCAGTGGCAGCAGCTCAACCAGATAGGTCACCAAACAAACCAAGTATCAGCCCCAAATCGAAGCAAAATCAGGGAAATAGAACTATGTATAAGCAAAATCGAATTAGCTTATTGTATCAGCCCTTAAATCGAGGCAAATTCGAAATCGAAAAAGGAACTGGAAAACCCTAGGTTTCTCGAAAAACCCTAGTTTATCCGAATCAGAGTGACAGAGAGATCGAACCAGAGAGAGAGAGAGAGAGAGAGACCGACCTGAGCGTGGTGCGTGGTCTGGGTTTGGGATCGAGATCGCCTTCTTCTCCTCTTCCTCTTCTCCAGTACGTCGCGATTTCTGATTTTGATTTGGGGAAATGAGGACCTGATTGAAGAAGAAGAGACCCATATTAGTGTTTTGACCCGCGAGATGGGGTCCGACCCGGGTCTCGGATCCGCAAGTTGCTCTTTAGGCCTTGTTTGTTTGGTGGGATTTAGGGGTGAGATCGAGTGGGACCCAAAATCCCATGTTTGTTTCTCTTATTTTGGATGAAATTTGAAATCGCATGGAGATTTTTATCTCAATCCGTACGGGATATAAAATCCCATGGAGGGGTTGGGATTTGAATGAGGGGTTGGGATTTGAATGGGATATTGATTTTCCCATGGCAAAAATAACAAAAAAGTGTTTTCCAATGGCTATATCCCATTGAACACAAACACCGGATATGGATTTTCTCCATCCATTGATATCCTGAACAATATCCCAAAGATTTCATATCCCACCAATATCCCAAGGGATTTCATATCTCATCCATTTATCTCCGATCAAACAAACGAGGCCTTAAAATCTAAGCTGGTGGTACTATGTCTGTTGCTGCACAAACGAGGCCTTAAAATCCAAGGGCTCTCCTCTCTCTCTCTCTCTCTCTCTCTCTCTCTCTCTCTCTCTCTCTCTCTCTCTCTCTCTCTCTCTCTCTCTCTCTCTCTCTCAGTTCATGGTTCTTTTCTGTTGAACTCGATTTAGGGTTTCTAAAAATTCATTTTTGAACTCCATTTGTGTTCGACTTTTTAGGGTTTATGTTGTACTGTATGTATTCCAATGGCTGGTGAAAACTCGAGGTTGGGTGGTGAAATTAATTTTGTGTGTGTACATGGTGGTAGATAAGATCTGAGAATTTCTCTGTTTATGTACTGAAATTAGTGAAAATTCAATTTATTGTTTATTTTTTGAGATATTGGAACAGTTCATAAATACTCTGGTATTGTTTTTGAAATGCTCTCCATATCAGAATGCAAGTTTTTTTTCCCACCACGATCATATTCTTCATGAGCTTGGAAGACTTAGTCCTTTGGAGTTTGTCACAAAAACCCAATAACATTAATTGTTTTTTTGGGGGGGATTTTGGGATTGTGTTGCCAAATTTGAGGCCTTGCCATTTGCAATCAAGAAATGTTATATGACTTATAGGTTAAGCACCAATGGACATTCAAATTTGGGACATCTGCTGTTGTTATGGTACTGGATTTGTTGGTGGTACTATGTCTACTGTTGTTGTTAGTTTGGTGAACAACTTGAGTTTGATCTGTTGCTGCAAATTCAATCTGCTGCTGTTAGTTTGGTGAACAACTTGCTAGAAATTCAATTTGATGTTGTTAGTTTGTTGCTACTGTTACTAATGTAATATAGTTTGAGACTGTTGAGACTGTCGTTTGAGATTGTATCGCTTCTTGAACCAACTAATGTAATGTAGTTTGTAATGTAATCTGTTTCTGATAATTGCAGTTTGGGTATATTTTGTAGTTTGGGCATTCTCTACGCCCAGGGTCGAGCAATCATCTTGTACTTTTTTTCAGAACATCAATCAAAAGAAAAAAACTGTGATTAATTTATGTATCTCTTTTGGGTTTCACTTCGGTGTTTGAATGGTTGTGTTATCGTCATGTTAGTAGCTACCCACTCTTTTTTAGGCAACATCGATTTCATTACCGAAGGCTCAAAGTGGTGTTGATTTTGGAGGTGAACTTTATCAGCGATGTGCATAGAAGGCAGAAAACAAAATTAGTCTCACCAAAACCCAGTTTTATACATAATAGGTTCTTCGATTAAACACTAAAGCTCCATGTTTTGTAGCCGGCAAAGTTTAGCATGTTTGGTATTATCGTCGTTGTCAAACAAACATGCCATCTCTTTATATCTACAACCAACAAATGGAGTGCAAAAACTAGATAGAAATTCAGTGTTGTGTTTTTCCTTAACTGAAATGAAAATGTGCAAAAATGCTTCTGCGTTGTATTCCAATCAATGATTGAAAGGAAAAACTACTTTACAACTTTGAAAAACAAAAACTGAGGCTGCAAACGCCCTCTTCCATAGGCGGAGAGTATATCATCCCAGCAACCAATCTCCTGCTCAGATTTGAAGGTAATAAGAAAACTAAAACGAAAGGAAAAGATAAATACAAATAGAACCTTGTGACTTTGTGGACACCCCGCAAAATCTCAATCAAGTGAAGTTTGAGAATGGTTCGAAAAATATGATTTTGATTTTAGAGTTGCCACCCGGGTTTAAGGATCGTACCTGAGAAACCGGTTTAAAAATGACTCGTTTGCCCTTGTTTTAGAAAAAGCTTTTACCGGCATATCGTTACCAAGATTTATCGGGTTCGGGAGCTAAGTTACGAGGGGGAAAGGTTTTTAAGGCACCCCCCTCGCCCGGTTATGGAAACCGGTCTCTACTAAGTACTTAAGGGATTTTTAGAAAACATTCATTTCTTAAACTCAAACCACATAAACAAGGTAAAGGAAACAAGTATGCAAAGATCATCACGATTAATCATATGAAGGTGTATGCTTGTGATCGTGTAGATGATATAACATGATGATAGAATGACATGAATAATGGTAGCAGCAACTACAAACTGTAAATAAAATGGAACAGAAGCTTTTAAGGACCCTTTTTGTAAAATCAGATCTGATCCTCCGGTATTCTTTCAAGCATCTGAAGTAGTGCTTCAGGCGCCTGAAGTTGTGCTTTAGGCGCCTGAAGTTGTACTTTTGGCACCTAAAGGAGAGGATTAGGCGCCTGAAAGGGGCTTTAGGCGTCTGAAGCTGCTGCTTCAGGTGCCAGAAGCTACTGCTTCAGGTGCTTACTCAAATCCACTTTCACCTCTGTTTTGCTTTTGATACTGATAGGAAAATGGTGTTAACTCACAGTTGGAAGGAAAACAAGCTTGAAAACTTCATTTAATGGCTCATTTACACCATAAAACACCATTTATACCTTATAAAACATGCTTTTCATCCATTCAAAAAATAAAACAGAGGCTTTTCAATTCATTCATGCAAAGAAAATGACCTCTAATAGGGATTTTGAGATAAATGGATGGTTTTGACCCCATAGATGATCATTTACTTCCTTGAAAACGTGGTTTTTCACCTTTTGAAGTGGGAAACAGAAGGAATCCAGTTTGTTTTTGAAATACAAAACATCACCCATAGATGATGGATGGCTTGGATGAGATTATAAACTGGTTTTAAGTGATTTCTTGAAAGGGGGAATGGCAAAACTCAAGTGAAATGGGTTTCTTGGGTGGAATGTGGATGGGTTGGAGGTGATATTGGACTGGATTTTGTGGTTTTTATCAGAGAGAAGTGGCTGGCTTGGTGGATTTTCTTCAGAATATGGTGGAACCCCTTCAAAGGAGGGGTGTGGGGGTTTAAATAAGGCTCCAAATGTTGGTTTAGGTCTCCTAGGGGCCATTTTAGGGGTCTATTTAGGCTAAGACGCTCCCTCCTAATGATATTCTGCAAAAACGAATCATAATCATTACACCCAAGATATTCTCGCTCAAATTTGAAATTCTGGAAAAAGAGCTTCAGGCGCCTAAAAGGCCTCTTCAGGTGCCTAAAGGAAATACTTCAGGTGCATGAGAAAGGTTCAAGCGCCTAAAGAAAATGCTTCAGGTGCATGAGGAAAGTTCAGGCACCTGAAGGAGGGTGCTTCAGGCACATGCAAATATGCTTCAGGTGCATGGAATGGGTTCAATGGTTCTTTTGGTTTTTGGTTTGGAAGTGTTTTTGGTAGGGTTTTGGATAAATTTCAATCATCTCTTTAAGCTCTAAAAAGTGTTTGAAAGTCCATTTTCATCATCGGGAATGCTATGGATTTTCGTAGGCCCAAATTAGGGAGTCTACAGACTTAAACTGAATGGTTACCTTCACAGTTTCATCATCGTACATAATCCACTTCTCGAGCTCATGGTTGTATATAAAGTAGATATGGTGTTGCTCAAAATAGCAAACCTTTTAAGAAGACAAGGAATTTCAGTGAGAAAATTTGCTTTTGTCATAGAACATTAAAAGACAGACAAACTTGACATATCCAAAATTTCGGAATGATAAATCGAGGAAAGTCTACGAACACAACAATTAGGTATGTTTGAGTGAAGGGATGATTATGAACGAATTAGGGTTTAAAAATTCAAATTTTGAAATAAAAAATTAGGGTTTAAAAATTCAAATTTCAAATTCACGAAACCCTAAAAAAATTGAAAAACCGACTTCAAAATTCGAGGTGACTAACCAGATAGAGCGAGGGAAGAGAGAGAAGAGAGATATACCTGAGATTTCTTGTTCTTCGACCTCTTGTTCTTCGAAGCCCTAGAAATTCAAAAATCGATTTCAAAAAACAAGTTTGAAAACGAAGAGAGAGGAGCAAGAATCGAACGAGGGAAGAGAGAGAAGAGGTGAATACCTTCGATTTGGATCGGATTTGGTCGGTTTATTCACGGGGGAGATGTTCTTCGTCGATCGCCTTTTTCCTCTCTCTCTCTCTTCTCTCTCTGGTTCGACAGATGAAATGAGGGGGTCAGGATCCGGATGAGGGTTTAAACCCGGATCCTGACCCGCGTGGTTCTTTTAACCCGGACTTCGGCCCACGTGTGAGTTTTTTAATCTCCGTCGTTGATGCCTCTTAAGCGATCCAACGGTCCAGAACGTTTTTCTCTCATTTTATTTGTGAGGGAACCCACACTGGAAATGTTTTGTATATATATATATAGCCAAATCTTCTAATCCGGACCCCTGGATTGAAGATTTTTTTTCACTTTTAAAAATTGTTTTTGGAAAATCCGAATATTACAGTTTTGTGAAAAACTGCTCGGATCAAGCCCTTCCCGGTATTCTTTTTTGATGATTTCTCACGTGGACCCTTGAAAACACCTTTTAAACACATTGGACGGTTTGGATCGTAAAAAAAATGCTCGGATCATGGAGGTCCGCAAGTCTGGAATATATATATATATATATAGTGAGCTTCCAATCAGGTATACCTGATGGGCTTCCCATCAGGAACTCCTATTTTCCGATCAAATTTTCATAATCCGAACCGTCCAATGTGTTTAAAAGGTGTTTTTAAGGGTATCCGCGAGAAATCAGTGGAAAAAAATATCGGGAAGGGCTTGATCCGATCAGTTTTAGATGCATTGGACGGTTCTGATCATGAAAATTTGATCAGGAAGTTGGAGAATTGTAGGAGTCCCTGATGGGAAGCCTATCAGGTATACCTGATTGAAAGTTTGTTGGATATATATATTTACTTTTGACAATGTAGCAAGTCAAAAAATTACTTCGGCAATACCATTTTTGAAAGTAATTACTATGTTCCAAAAATTTGATCAACTTTAAAGAGACTTGTAGTAATTTTGTTACTAATATTCTTTAAATTAGTGCGAATAAATTGAAATATGTTACACGCCTGCCTCTTGGGATTCGGTTTGAATTTTCCTTTATCAATTATAGGTTGTGTTCTTGTTTATTTGTATAATTTGTAAATTCAATTATGTATAATGTTTTTTGTTTCTTTGATTTATCAATAAAAATTTTATGTTTTTCCACTATATTTATTCCTACAATAACCACTAACAACTACTCCCTCCATCCCTTAATTTTGGTCCACTATGGGACAACGTGGTTTTTCAAACGTTAACATCTGTTTTTTAACCCACTCATCAGTATTTCTAGCTCTACCCACGGTGAGAAAGGGCAAGCATGAGGCCACATTGTGTATGTAGGGTATGTGTGTGGCATCATCAGCATATCAATGGGGAATATGCAATGAATTTGCGGTGTATTTTGTGCACCTGATGTCCACCATGAATTGTGATTGAGGAGACTACTCCTCGTACTTGATTTTTTGTTCTTTCATCAAAGTTGAAACTGGTAGGAAACCGACGCCCTGAGACCCCACCCCCACGCCCTTTGGTTCACTTTCCAACTGCTAGAGTCCAAACCTGTATGTAAGGCCAACATGCAATGGCTAAAAGATCTGTGCAAGTAGATTTTTGTATCCCAACCTCCTCAACCTAATTTCAGGACCACTTTCATCTCTAAATATTCTATTTGTAAGACTGAGATAAATTAATGTAATTATCATTTTGGATTAACAATATGACATCTCCGAATTAGCACTTTCCTATGGTGAATAAGATTGATCATGGGATCGTCTAACAAATAAGTATTTAATTGTTTCATCAATTGTTTCGTGTCAACAATGTACTCCTTCTGTCCCAAAATAAATACTGGATGGTCTAGTCCCTTCCGAATAAACTGGTATAATCGAGCCTCACTGAGTCGCCACTGAGTAAGGCTGAGTCACACCGAGTTTCACCGAGATCACCAACCAGTCGCTTCCTCGGACAAGTCCAAGCTCCATTAGCCGCCGCCCATGGCATTGGAAGACTTTATTAGCCGGAGGGGGCCAAGACACCCAAGATTCAACCCATCGTCAAATCCAAACTAACAGAGGAGCGGTAAGGTGATCGGTTAAGGTTCTGGAGGTGGTGGAGGGAGATGAGATAAATATCTACCAATTACATTTGTTGGACCAAAAAGGCATCTTATTCTCATTGGCCCATTGGGCTTCACTTGAGGCTTCCAAAGTGGATAACTAAGCTCTACTCAGTCAAGTGGTGGGCCATCAATTCCCTCTACTGAGAAGGCCTTGACTTCGGTGAGTTAGGAGCACAACCAAGAATAATATAGGAACTAATACGCTAAATTAGCATAGATTAATGAATTAGTCCTCAACTTGAGTCACTTGACAAGTATGTTATGGCACAAGTTTGGGTGTACTTTGTCTTCCCAATGTTCCCATCAACAAAAGAATAAGTGTTGGCATGCCCAGCATGCTCCACATCACAGTCCAATGTATGAAGCGTAAGAGGAAGAACACCACACGCTACCTTCTCTTTTAGCTAGTCAATCTTGAACGTGCTGCGTAAGAGAATATGACAAAGCATAAGAGGACGAACATCACACGGCTTCCCCTTTGGACTTTTGGCTCCATTTCCGTAGAGCTTTGTGCATTGCGTTAAGGGGATTCAAAAGCTCTTGAGGCTTTGTTGTGTAGTCTGCAGTTAAATTCTTTTACGTTGTCATACTTTTTCAAACTGTTGGAATTGTGTCTTGAATTTTCTCTTTTGGAGATTTCCTATTGCGTTTAGGATTTCTATTGTGTTTAGGATTTCCTATTACGTTTAGGATTTCCTATTGTGTTTAGGATATTCTATTGTGTTTAGGATTTCCTATTGCGTTTAGGATTTCTTATTGTGTTTCTTATAAATAGGAGCATTGTGGCCTCCTAGGGCTTTGGACTTCTTGAGTGAATCCCTTTGAGGGAGCCCCCATGGGATTTCCCATAGTGTGTTAGGGTTTCTTGGTCATTCCATTGATAGTTTTTAGTTCATGGGATTGGATATTAGGGTTTTGTGTGGCTCTATTGTATTTGTGAGACGTTTGATGCTCTGTAGGTCGTTCCTCAGAGATTTGTCCCTGGATATCTGTTGGGTGCTTCAAATGAGAGTTACGTGTATAGTCGGCTCTGTGTATTTCTCCACGTTCATAGTGAATCCTCTCTTGCTCTTCACCTGTGGACGTACCTCTAGAGCTTTGTGCTTTGGGGGGAACCACGTAAATCTTGTGTCTCATTTTCTTTGTTGATTTGTTATATTCTCATACTTCGGGTTTTGTCACAACAAACTAGTATCAGAGCTCCGGGTTTAATCCGAGGCTTTCGTTTTTCCGCAGCATAGGTTGTGCGTTGGTGCGTTTTCATGGCGATTCCTTTCGAAGTTGAAAAGTTTGGTGCAACAAGGAACTCACAAGGCTTTGTTGGGGGAAGTTGAAGAAGCCTGCTGATATGAAGGATAGTTGTTCGAGGATCTCTGTGCGAAGGTGATTTTGGGAGAATTTTGGATTTGAAGCAGCGCCTTTATGCGATTCGTATGAATGAGGTATGCCCATTAAAGACTATTTTGATGAGTTGATTCAGATTATTTTTTGGTTATGCTCATTTTGGATACCATTATGGAGGCCGTTTGGGGTGCTTCATGTTGGGTATCGCCGTGGAGATTCGGGCCCACTAATGATTCGGATTCCACTATTTGGGGTATGCAAGGTTTGCATATTGACTCCGTGGGGAGTTCAGGTGTTAACTCTGTGGGGAGTTTGAGTATGTCTTCAGTGGCATCAGGGATGGATGCATTCGGTGTACTTTCGTTTGAAGATGGCTACTCGTTTGGTAAATTAACTCCGTGTGGAGTTTGAGCACGTCTCCTTTGGCATCAGGGATGGATGCGTTTGGTACACATTCGGTGGAAAATGGTTGTTCGTTTCGGTGATTAACTCCGTGGTGGAGTTTTGGTTATTAACTCCGTGAGGGGTTTCAGTGTTTAGCTCCTGGTGGAGCTTGAGCGGATCTTCGTTGGCATTAATCATGGGTGCATTGGGTGTGAGGTGCCCGTTTGAAGATGGAGGCTCAATTTGGAGGCACGTGTGGCTGAGTTTCTCGAGTCGCGTTTGCAAGGTCAAGCAGTTGTGTTTGAGCCTTGCTCGTTGGTGATCCCCATGCTGGGCTGCCCCGTAAGGGGTGTTTGGAGAAGAGTCGTGTTGCGAGAGGATTGCTCTATGGTGTTGAGTTCAATGGAATTCAACTTAAGGTGGAGAATTGTTGGAATTGTGCATTGAATTTTCTCTTTTGGAGATTTCCTATTGCGTTTAGGATTTCCTATTGCATTTAGGATTTCCTATTGTGTTTAGGATATTCTACTGTGTTTAGGATTTCCTATTATGTTTAGGATTTCTTATCGTGTTTCTTTTAAATAGGAGCTTTGTGGCCTCCTAGAGCTTTGGACTTCTTAAGTGAATCCCTTTGAGGGAGCTCCCATGGGGTTTCCCGCAGTGTGTTAGGGTTTCTTGGTCGTTCCATTGATAGTCTTTAGTTCATGAGATTGAATATTAGGGTTTTGTGTGTCTCTAATGTATTTGTGAGACGTTTGATGGTCTGTAGGTCGCTCCTCAGAGATTTGTCCTTAAACATCTGTTGGGTGCTTCAATTGTTGAGTTATGGATATAGCCGGCTCTGTGTATTTCTCCATGTTCATAGTGAATCCTCTCTTGCCCGTGGACGTACCTCCAGAGTTTTGTGCTTGGGGGGGAACCACGTAAATCTTGTGTCTCGTTTTCTTTGTTGCTTTTTTATATTCTCATACTTCGGGTTTTGTCACAACATAAACTACCTAAAAGGAAACTGTGTTTCAGTTTGATAAAGTAATAAAACTGCAATAGAATCAAGGAAATTGTATTTCGGGTCAATTAAGTAATAAAACCACAATAGAATCATCCCTTCTTATTGTTATATTTGTCCTGTAATTTCAATCTTTTAAATAGTGACTAATTTTTGTTTGCCTTGAGAGCTCAAAAGGTGCTTTACACACTTGGTGGACTTGAAAACCTGCAGTCGGCTAAGAAATAATATGCATCTGCAACAGACTTGACTGGTGGCAAGAATACCACGGCACTTTTTGGTATTTGCTTGGTGATCTCTCTCTCTCTCTCTCTCTCTCTCTCTCTCTCTCTCACACACACACACACACACACACACTAGTGAGTGTGTGTGTGTCACCTCCTGGACTAGCAAAGTTTCTAACTGAGATACCTCTTGGATGGACTGTTCTGTTGATTTATAATTCTCAACCCTTACCTTTGTTCGTTTTATTTACAATTCTCATGCTTCCTTGTATGTGTTTTGTGTTTATGAAGTTCTGTTATTGAAGGTATTTCTTAGTCCTGGGTTTTTTTTTTTTTATTTCTTAGTCCTGGGTTTTTTTTTTTTTTGGGCCCAACTGTAATGTCTTATTCCTGTTATTTAGTGTACGCATGCAACCGGACAACTAGTGAAAGGTCGTAACAAGGAAGACAAAGACAGCTCAGAGTTGCAATCTCTAGCAGCAACGGCTTTGGAAAAAGACTTCAAGCTGATAGCTCCCACCATGCTTTCTTCGCTTACTACAACCTTGAGAAGCCTAAGCATTTCATGATGACTACTTTCCGAGACATCGGTGGTTCTGTATTGAAATCATATCCTACAATCTTATGAATGAGAGTGACTTAAGAAATTGAATGGCTGCCGCTTTCTTTTTTTGCCCTTCGATTTCATCTTATTTGCGTCTCATGCCTTCGGCTCAATTACGTTTTCTGCCCTCGGCTTCTCCTCATTTTCGTTTTCCCTGCAGTGGCGTGTTTGGAAGAAATGGCTTTTGCGCTGGGTTTTCTTCTCTCTCTCTCTTTTTCCCCCTTTTAAGATGCTTCATTTGTGGGCTTAAAAAAAACATTTGGGCCTTTACTTTAGTTTTTGAATGAGCTCTACTTAATTTGAGTTAGTTAGAGACCTATTTAGTTTGTATTTGGTTTAAAAGACTCATACTAACCTATACTAATTTTGGACCCGGGGGGCTAAGTCACAGCCTGGCGGGTTTAGGCCTAGGGCCGGGCTGGCCCTGGCCTCCCCGGGTTGTGAAGAACAATACTACAATCCCATTTTAACATGAATTTTTTTTAGAAAATCTCACAAAATTTATGTAATTGGCTCCGCATTATTGAAGAACTAATTATCTCGAAGCATTAATCCTTTGTATTTTCAATTTGTTGCAAGTGGAGTGGTAGGCACCATATGCTCCCATGCGGCCATGCATTTGATAAGGATTTAAATCTCATTAACTACAATATTTTTTTTTTTATATAGTGGTTCTGGTTCATGCATTATATTCCTTTTATCTTTAGTCGTTCATTTTAAAATCAAGAGTTTTATAGCTACTGGAGATTTTAATATCTAGCAAATCACAATGGGCTTCAAATAAAATAAAAATTAAAACTTAAAAACAAACCAACAAAAAAAATTATAACATTAACTTAAGCTGAAATTTAATAGCACTATGCGAAAATAAATAGCACGAAAACTTCAAAACCGTCATATCTAAATATAATTTTTTTTTATGTCGAATCACGGTGTCCTAGGACGGAACTGAAGAAAGGCCGGGTGAGTATCCCAAAAAAAAATTATATGTAAAATTTTAGCTCAATAAATTTTAGCCCACCCCATTTTTTTGTGTAACCCAGCCCATTCAAAATGAATACCCAACCAAAATTAAATGAACACTCACCCACCCAAAATATTATCCACAAATCAATCCCCTTTAAACAACCCAATAGTTATAGCCCATCAATCCCTTAATTTATGGGGTATATTTTCAATTTTATGGGAGGCGAGGGTTCCCAATCCCCTTTGTTGGGTAGGAATTTTTCAAATATGGAGAGAAATAGAGAACCCTAACTTTGAAGAAGTGAAAAGACAGAACCGACTTTTTATCCATAACTCCAAAATCCTTAAAAAACCTTGAGAAACCCTGGACAAGAGAAGAAGACCCATATCACAGAGAAGCTTCGTGATCCTTCAAAGGTTTTGATGAGTACAGAGTATTATACAATACTCTTGTTCTTATCGGTGAATGTACTGGGTCTAACAAAATGGGCCCGGGACAAATTTTTTGCGGATTCAATGATTTTCTTTATTGAAAGAGAACTTAAGTTGAAAATATCGACCCAGATTCGATAATAGATGAATTCTACTCCCTAAAACATTGTAGGGTACAATGTCTATAGTGTACTTTTTTATGTGTAGTTTTGAACACTAACAAGTCTATAACATGTCTACGTACAAGTTTGGGTTAGCCCAGGGTAGATTAAATTCCTGGTTCCGCTCTTGCCCGCGTCCCTTCTATCAAATTTCTAGCTCCATTCCTACCTACCATCGAAGGAAAACAGAAGAAGCCATGATCCTCAATGGTCCTTGCACAGTTCCTTACTGTTTTTTTTTTTTTTGACACAGAAATGAGAAGATTATATTAATGAACGCCCAACGGTACTTACAAAAATGGAATTCATTACAAAGATCTTGGACAAAGCCAAACTAATCATCTTAATAGAGAACAAGAAGCGCACAAGGCAATCGATGTGTTTCACCCTAACCCAGACATGGCCTGAAGCAAACATCGGCACTTACGAGATTCATACCTAGAATCAGCATTTCTGAAGAGACTTAGTGCTAGTTAAAGATAAAAGACAAAGAATACCCAGACAATCGGATGGACTCTAACCAAGCATGCTCGCACCAATGAACTCCCAAAACTACCTCTTTAAAGCCACCACGAGTTGCCTTGCACAAAAAAATGCTGGATCATGTAGGTAGTAAGAACACGGAGTTCGGATATCATCAAAAGCAACCACGCCCGAAAGTACCCAATCAGACAAAAATTCGTCCAAGACGAAACTAACAAATCTCACAAAGTGAGAGACATAACCCTTTTCGAGATCGTTTAAAATGTCGTTGATCCTGAGAGACAAAAAAAGAAAAAGAAAGAACGAACGGAGAAAATAAATAGACCTTGGCCCTCCCCTCCCATCACAATGGTATTGAAACCCTGGGGGAGGGGAGGGAGGAAGAATAATATTAGTGGTGGCTAGGGTTTTCAGAAGAGAGAGAGAGAGGGAGAGATATGTGACCGCACTAAGAATAATCTAAGAGCGACTGCATGTACATGCATAAAGTGCAGATTAATCGACCATTTTTGAAATCACTACTTTCACCATGAATCCGGGCCGTTGATTTTCCAATTCGGGGTACCTTTTCTGGGTACCCAGACTTACCCATAATCTAATTAGTGCCTTACTGTTTAGGCTTGTATATTTGTACATTTTTTTCAGACTGTGCATGGCATACAGTAGAGTAGAAACTCAGATTTTCAATTGGGTTTTCTGTTCTGCCAAAAGAGCCGCAATGTGGGTTTGATGAGTTGCAACAAACACAGCAGACAAGAACATCATAGAATTTGCCAGTTTCCTTAACTGCAGCCTTTGTTCCTTTGTTAAGTTTGGATTAGATGACAAGTTAAATGATGACTTCTCCCTCTGCGCATGCGACCAAGTCATTTTATTGGACATGGGGGACTAGACTTTGCACAAACTCTATGTGTGATTCAATCCATCTCTTGCACAGTTTCACTTTCTCCATAGGTGGAAATAAACAAATCATGCTATGTATTGGATGTGGTCCTAATGGGGGACCTCTAGCTCTTATGAACTTTATGTTGGTGTATTAGATTTTAAAGATATAGATATGGCAAAAAATATTACCAAGTCTCTCACATTGCGTATGAGTCAAAATAACTTGAAAGTGCCAACTGTCGGGTATTTTAAGGACAGTCGTGTATAACTCAAAACTTATTAAATATGTAAGTCGGTATACATCAAACACTATTTAACTTTAATGAAGGGATATAGTTTAAAAGTATCAGAGAGACTTTTCAGATATTCTCGAATACTAGATTCGCTAAAATAATAAGATATGCATACGTTGAGTCATCGGGCCCCACACGAAACATATTATATGTGGGTCGGGATTTATTGACTACTATTTGGATTTGTTGGAGGATAGAGTTTAAGAATATCAAACGGATGTTTTCGTATTCTCGAGAACCTGATTTGTTAAAATAATGAGATATGTGCACGTTGAGGTTTTTTTTTCTTTTTTGTCAATAGCGATTATCGAAAGTGTTCTCTGAAATTATTTTGGAAAAAAAATAAGCCAGACATTACGATGATTGTTGGCATTAATTCCTCTATAAGAATAAGAGCTTTGGACATTATGAAAAAAGTGGGGGAGCCAAACTTTTCGCATAAAAAGATGAAAGAAAAGCTTCTTCGATAATTTAAACCTTGGTGGCCAAAAACAATGAATAGACATCAAGCATGGAAGTGAGCTAAGCAAAGCATAACATAATTGTGAACCTCGCTCATTTTGCGATCAATTGATCACATATTGTGGAGATGGTGACATAATATTAACGCACAAAATCCGTCTATAAGTATATATATATCTATCTCACCATCATCAACCGTTAGGTAGAGTCAGCGGTGGACCCGAGAAATTCAACATAGTGGGGGCAATTTATTAATTTAAAAAAATTATTTTCCTAATCAACTACAACGGAGTAATACTACACTTTGACCGTATTATTTATAACAAGAGTTTATAGTGAATGCTTCCTACAAATGTACCTAAAAAATAAGGGTGAGAATTTCTGACACAACACACTAGCACGATGCAAACCCAACACGAAATTAGAGGGTTTCGATCAATTTTTTTTTTGGACACGAATACGAAGCAACCCGATGACACGGAAACTAAGAGGGATGAAAACGAATTGAACTCACATAACTCATGAAGAACACAAATAACTGTTTGATCGACGTGTTAAAATGAGAGGTATATCATTATTTTTGGCACGTACGTACAAATTAAAATATAGTCTAATTTTTAAAAACACTTACAAAATCATAAAAATGTTCAAAACTACTAATATGACTATTTTACTTTGAGTTGGGGCACGTGACCTCATTGTAGGACCGCATTTGGGTGGAGCTTAAGTTGCAGTGGGAAATAAGAGAAAATTAACCAAAAAAATACGATAGTTATTTTTTTTTTCTTTTTGAAACTATTTCACTCCGAGGTGGGCATTCTGTCACGTTTGAGTTATGTATTTTGGATTTTGTATCCTTTGGGTTCGGGTCAAAACACCTAGTAACTTAAATTAATATTTCACATATCTTTGATCATATATTAATCCCAACTGCTAAAAATCACAGCTCAATGTGATTCAATCCCTTTCGCTTTCTATTCATAGGTGGAAATAAATTCAAATCACGGTATTTATTGGATGTGGTCCTAATGGTGGTCCTCTTATGAACTTTATCTTGGGGTATTGCATTTTAATAGACATATATTATATGGCAAGAATATACCAAGTCACACATTGCTTGGCGAAATACGAGTCAAAATGTCGGTATAATTAAGTGCGAATTGTGGGGCATTCTAAAGTTAATCGTGCCTAACACAAAAAACTTACTGTATTAAATATGTGGTCGGTAAACATCCAACATTATTTGGCTTTGATGAGGGGATATAGTTTAAAAATATCGATGAGACAGTTTAGATTCTCGAGAACAGTTTTGCTAAAATAAAGAGATACGCACACGTGAATCTAGACGGGGGCGGACCCAAGGGGATGCTAGGGCCCCTACACGACCCATAATATCCACATTAGATAAACTAGTTTTTCAGGTTAGTCTAGAAAAGTTTTATGGGATCGGCCTCTACAAGTCTCTTGAATGAAAAATAAAACCATAAAGTTCCTATATATGTGTGAAAAAATCTCCAAAAATTCCAAGTTATTAACCATTTTTGGTCTTGGATACGAAATTAAATGACGGGTAAGTTTATACACATTCTCGTTTCTTTCTCAAAACTAGCAAGTAGCATTAATACTATATGTTATGGACAATATTTTTTGTTACTAATATATATACAAATTCGGAACCCTGCTGAGTTTGAATTCTACGTCCGCCACTCATGTAGAACAACATAAAACTAATTATATATGGTTCGGGATTTTTTGACTACTATTTGACTTTTTGGAGGGATATAATTTGAGAATACCAAACTAATTATAAAATTTCTTACGAAGCGGGGCGGGTAAACCTGTTCCCCGATCGGGGCGGGAACGGGGGTACCCAAAAATACCCGGTCGGAGTCGGGTCCATGTAATAATTTTCGGTTGGGGGTCGGGTATGCCAAAAACCCGCCCCGCCCTCCCCCATTGCCATCCCTAAATGGGAACTAAGAGAAAACCTAAACAGATACAATAGTTATTTTTTTCTCTTTGAAGTTATTTCACTAAGGCAGGCATCGTGGCATGTGTTATGTCATTTTGGATTTCGTGTCACTTTGAATTCGGGTAAAAAAACACCTAGATTAACTTAAATATTTCACATATTGTTAGTTTTGTTGGCGATTTCCGGGTTGGCAAACCATTTTGAGTATGTAATTTATTTTGGGTTTGGGTGGTAGTTTTTCTAGGAGTTTGAGTCTAGATGCTCCACTCTTGTGTTCAAGCTTGATTGACAAAGTTGATGCCGCACCAAACACTTTGAGGCCTATCCGGAAAGGTATAACCATGCATGATCATTCACGCATTTAGATCATTCAAATGTCTCATTTTATTGTGCATGGTTTTGGATTAACTTGGGCATTGATTTTCCTTTAAAATCCCATGTTTTTAGTGTGAGTTTATGGCTTTTCATTGGCTATGTTTGCATGAGTCTACGGACGCTTGTTCATCTAGTGGCATCCCTTGACACGTGTTTTAATCTTGACCATTGAGATCATTTTAATAGCGTTTTTCAAGCGTCTCAATTTGACGCGTGTTTGTGGGCACCCTTATTGTGCCAAGTGTCTAAATCACTGTCGGAGGCGTCACGCGCGTCTGCAGGTCTGCAGACTCTTTAAGTTGCCACATGTCTTGTTTTGAGTGGTTTGTCTTGGGAGCACGAAAATGGGCACTATATAAACCATTTTCTTTCATTTTCACACAACCCACTTGAGAGAAAATCAGCCCTTTTAGAGAGAGAAAGTCTCATCTTTTCTTCTTCCTTCTCTCTTTTGTGAACTTGATGTTCTTGATGACTTGAGCTTGCTCTTCTCATCTTTCTTCAATTTAGAGTCTTCCTCTCCATGGATCTACTCTAGGTTGATTTTTGTTTTAAAAAACTTTCATAAAAATCAAATCTTTCCTTCTCTCCTTTGTGGAACTTGATGTTCTTGGTGGGTTGAGCTTGCTCTTCTCATCTTTCTTCAATCTAGAGTCTTCCTCTCCATGGATCTACTCTAGATTGATTTTGTTTTTCTAAAATCTTCATAAAAATCACATCTTTCATACATCATGTTGTGTTGCCTACATATCTACATGGCCGGATGATCCGGAGCCGTCTTTGATACGGAGATCGAGGGGTGTTGGACTCGTGGAGGCTATGGAATCAAGAAGGGGCTCGGGGAGCTAAATCAAGGAGTGGAGTTAGGTGTAGCTTGGGGCAAGTTGGTAATTCCTAATCTTGTAACTCTTGATTTAACCTTTTGATTTATAGCAATTGGTAGATTAGGCCGTGGTTTTATGCTTAGGGTATTTAGACCCTAAGTAGTTTCCACGTATATCCTCGTGTTTTGTGTCTTTGCTTTATTTGCTTTATATTGAACTTGTTGAGTTGTTTGATTTGTCATGGTGAATGATTAAATTGGTTGAAATTGAAGCGGTTTATTTTTAAAGTGGTCGTCCTATTCACCCCCTCTAGGACTTGTAGTGCTCTGCACAATTTCAATTGGTATCAGAGCCCGTGTGCTCTTTGTATGCTTAATTGCTTGAGTTGATCCTTTGTTGTGCAATGGATAGGACGGGTCCTATGGAAGGAGGGTCAAATTCTCGACCCCCTTACTTTGATGGGAGTGACTACTCTCTTTGGAAATCAAAAATGAAGAACCATTTGATTGCTCTAGGCATTAGAGTTTGGAGGTCCGTTCTTTATGGTTATGAAGAACCCACGGTTGAGGATCCTAGCACTAAAGAGGTTAAGAAGAAAAACGAATCGGAGTGGAGTCCGGCGGATATTGAGAGTTGCGAGATGAACTCACGTGCTTTGAGTGCTATTTACAATGCTTTGTCTAAATCCGAAGTCAATCGCATTTCCTCTTGTGTCACGGCAAAAGAGGCTTGGGAAATTCTTCGTACCTCTCATGAGGGTATTGAAACGGTGAGGGTCTCTAAACTTCAAATGTGTACCACTAAGTTTGAGGAACTTAAAATGCTTGATGAAGAGACCTTTGATAGCTTCATAACTAGGCTCACCGAGATCGTTAACACGTTTCATAGTCTTGGGGAACCTCTTTCTAATCTCAAAGTGTGTCGTAAAATCCTTAGGTCCCTTCCCTCTAGGTTCTTGACCAAAGTGACTTCCATAGAAGAACGATCGGATGTTGATGACATCTCCTTTGCCGAGTTGGTTGGTAAACTCCAAATCTTTGAACTAAATCACTTGTCAGACTTCAAACCTTCGAAGTCCGTTTCCAAGGCCGGTAATGATATTGCTTTCAAAATTGATAAAGAGGAAATCACCAAGGATAGCGACACGGATGAGAGTCTTGACGATGAGGAGTTGGGTGTTCTTGTCAAAAAATACAAGAGGTTTGTGACACTTCAAAAACATAAAGAACTTGGTAAGAGTCCGAAACCATTGAATGGTTATAAGAAGAACACGTTTGACAAGTTTAGAAAACCTCAAGGCGTCCAATGTCATGAATGTCATGGCTTTGGCCATGTTCAATCCGAGTGTGCCAATACACTAAAAAGGAAATTGAAAAAGGGCTTTAAAGTGTCTTGGGATGATGATAGTGAGAATGAGGGAGACAATAGTGGATGTTGTGAGTTTAGTGAGGGAAGTCCTAATGTGAACGTGTTAGTTTCTACCGTTGATCCTCCTACGTCTCCTAAGTCTTCGTCGGAATCTTCCTCTTCTAGTGTTGAGAGTGTTGTGAGCAAGATGTCTAGTGCCAAAATTAAGTTAGCTCTTGAGGTTGAGAAAGAAGAAGAGATTTGTGAGTTTGAGAGCATTCAAGAGGCCTATAATCATTTGTACCAAGATCTTGAGAAACTTGCTAAGAATAAGTTAACCCTAGAAAATTCTCTTAAGATTGTGGAGAAGGAGAAAATGTCTCTTAGGGAAAATCTTTCCACTACCTCTCTTGAGTTAGAAGAGCTTAGGAAGACCTATGCTAAACTTGTCGATAAGTTTGCCGTCATTGAGAAAGAGAGGATTGAGGGTTTGAAAGAGATTGAGAAGGCTAAGTCTAGGATTAGTGAGCTTGAGAGAGATCTTTGTGAGGCTAGTGAAGCCATTAAGAGGAATGAGTGTGGAGCTAAACGTCTAGCCGAAATGACTAGGTCTTTTAAAGACAAGAGTGGTCTAGGCTTTATAGATCCTCCTTCACTTCAATCCAAGTCTAGTGATGAGCCTAGTGAAAAGATCTCTTTTGTGAGTGTCGGGACTACTTCTAGTCCTTCTTCCTCTAGAATGCCCATTCCTATAGTGTTGGAGTCCCCTAAGGAGAAAGCTCCTACGTGTCATTTTTGTGGTGTTGAGGGACATACTCAACCTCATTGCAATCGAATGTTTGTGAGTTCTAAGTCTAAGGGTGGTGATTCTCTCTCTAGCAAGACCAAGCCAATAGGGGGTGAGTCTCCTAAGAAGAAAGTCTTGACTTGTCACCATTGTGGGGTTGAAGGACACATTCGTCCTTTTTGTTATCGGTTGAAAAGAGAAAGTGTCAAGAAGGGTCAAACTCAAAGACCCATGAACCATTTTGTTCCACGTAGTGTGGTTCTTGGTCAACCCAATGTGGAAAGACCTCGTGGTGTTACCTCTTTACCACCGAAGTCTCGAAACGATGATTTTCTCGCCAAGTTGTCTCATATTGCTACTCAATCATCATACATTGTTGAAGAGATAAATAAGTTGTCTTTGCATGCTAAGAATTTGAATAGTGCTTCTTATGTTCAAAACAAATCGAATCATGCTTGGAAGAAAGTTGATCATGCTTCACATGTCTCACAACCTCTAAATACTCTTAGGGAGTTTGGGGGTCCTTCTTCTCTTCATTGAGTGTGTTGGGTTGCATGTCACTCATGTGTGCTTCATGTCATATTTGAGTCTAGAGTGTTCATGTGTTTTTCATTTAGTTTTGCATTGTTCTTCATTTCGTCTTTTGTTTTCATTAGTTGAATGCATTTAGGATCATGTTTTGGTCTTTTTGTTTGTGTGCTTGCTTGTCGAATGCTTGTGTGCTTGTCGTGTGGTTGCTTCTTTCATCACGCATGAGAATAAGTTTGATGCACTTGTTGGTTGGGCATTGAGATTTGAGCATATCCATTGGGATCATTGAAGTGTGCATTCATGTTGATATCATGTCGTGTTCATTGTCTCTAGTGAATCTCATGCTCTCCTCTATTTGCACACACTCTTTTGGGGCTTGATCCTTTTGGTGTTTAAGGGTACTCATTCCTATCTTGGTTAGAGTCTACTTGATTGGACTTTTGATTGACCAAATGCTTGAGTTCACCTTTAGATGCTTTCCCCCATTGATTTTTCTCAAGAGCTACCGTCTAGGGATTAGTGTGAAAGCTTCCTTGGTGCATAAAAGAGTGAGATCCTTGTTCAAAAGAAATCATGCTTGTTGAAAAGAATCCCACACAAAGTTTTAAAAAAAAAAAAAAAAAAAAAAGGTACTCATTGTGTAGCTTTTATTGATCTCGCACCTAGGCGAATGGCTACCTATTCATTGCACCATCCTAGATTTGTGTGTACCTCTTGGGTGATGGAAATCAAAATGGGGTTTGTGCGTGAAGTCATTAGGTCCAAGTGCCTTATGGTTTGACTTCACTTGTCTATCTTGTGTGAGTCTTTCTCAGGATCTGGGTGGGTGTCCCTTGGCATTTTTGAGGTTCTTGCACCATCTTATAAGAGATCACTCACTCACCTTGATAGTAGAGAGCATGAAATTCACTTGTTGATTGTGGTAGCTCATGATATTGTCATGCTATGCATTGCTCTTGCTATCTTGGATGTGTTTGAAAATCGTGTCTCAAAGCAAGCATGTTCATCTTGTTCTTGTTCGTGATGTGAAAGAGTGATCATTGTTAAATGCTTGATTTTGTGTGTGCCCTTGGATGATTGCATGAGTGTGATCTCATTAGAATGCATTTTGGGAGGAGGAGTCACATTTGTGTTTTCATTTGCTAATCAATTCATTATTTGTGTCTTCATTCATGTGAGAGATGCATCTGCTTAGGGGGAGCGTTGTCTTTTTGGTGCATGAAAAGTTATTTGATTTCGTGAGAGATAACATTTTGGTGAGGGGGACTAGCATTTGCTTGGATGCATCTTGTGAGGGGGAGTCTCCTATTTTTTCAGAGTTATTTGAACCTTAAGTTGTGGAGAGTTCATTCATTTTTGATTGACTTTTTGGTTCTAAAGTTACTCTTTTCTGTGAGTGCTCTTGGTGAGGAAGTTAGAAATTTTTATGTTCTGTATGTACAAAAGACATTCTTGTGCTGGGATTTGGGATTTCCTGTCTTGAAATTGAGAGGATTTTAGTTTGAATGTTGCAGCTGAGAGGGTATTTTTGTGGTTAAGAAGTTTGCTTTATCCGTGCCTTAAGAAATTTTTGTGTGTGGGGAAGAGCTCTCTGTTTTGTGCCTTAGAAATATTTTGTGAGTTTGTGTTTCTCCTTTGATATCAGGCCCTTCACAAATTTATGAAGGAATTTACTCTTCACCTGTTGGGCATTTATTTCGCGTGTCTTGGTGAGAGATTCAGAGACTCAGCGTTTCCAAAGAGTTACCACGCGTCTACTGACGCTACACCACATCTCGTGCACGTGATTTTTTTTTTAACCATATTAATCTGGTCCGTTCAGTCTCTCACCTTCCAGATCCAATCTCAACCGTGTGTCTCCGTGCTTGTGCCGTTCACGTGTGGCTGTATGCAGCTACATCTTTTTTCACTTGGACACGTGTTGCAATCCCATGCCCCTCCTTTAATCCTAGCCGTTCACTTTAGTGTGAGATCTCTCTCTGGGGTTCATTCACAGCCCTCCACACAAAAAAAAAACTTCACTCTCTCTCTACCCGACACACTTCTCTCTGGCGATTATCTCACTAGGGTTTCAAATCTTCAACATTTCCAGACTGATCAAGGCTATTTTCGATCATTATCACCTACTCTCTCATACATGGGTTAGCAATCGAGTAGCTACATCGTCATAGTGGTTTGATTTGCTCTAGTCTGGGTGTTGTTTTTCCATGTTCGATCGAGAGCTCGAAGCTATTGGGGGTTTTCAAGGTCCGGCGTACTGCATCGTCTTCCAATCATGTTGTGCTCTGTTCCGAGTACTGTGTTTCGGGATTCAGTGGCTTTTAGGGTCTCTCGGCCCAGACACTGTTGGTATTTTTCACGTTGTTCTCGGTTCTGCCAAGTTCAGTCGGGCTGAGTTGAGAAGATTGACTCTCGTTTGGTGACTCTCAATCTACGTTTCTCTCTTCTCTGTGCTGAGCCATGTGTGTTCACGGTTCGAAGATGACATTTGGGGGTTTTCGCATGAAATTTCTGGGTTCTAGCTTGAAGAACGATCTAGGGTTTCAAGTTTTGAGGGTTTTTGGGTTTCGATTGTGTTTGTCTGCTTCGATTTCTCTGTTGCTCGGCCATCACTGTTCGAATCGTACGTTGTTAAAGCTTCGTTTTAGGAATAGGCTACTCCTTCACATGTCTTGCTGCTGGAAGCTTTCACATGGCGATTTCGAGCATCAATTTGGGTGATTAAGGTTTCTGCACTTGAAAGTTTGGCAATCTGATTTGGTACAGCAACAAATGACTTGGGATGCTGCGATTCAGATCTCGATTTTTGGGGGGTTTTCTCTGTCGGGTTCAAAAGGTTCCAGACCATAACACTTGTTTTTGTTCTTTAGTCAACCATGGGTTCCAGTCTTAAGGATTTCTGGGTTGCTGTTTGTGCTCTCTCTCACTGAGCTTCAGTTAGTGTTTCAGTCCCCTGTGTGCTTCTGCAACTTTCTGGGTTCCTCACCTAGGGCCCCTCTGTGAGTATTCTTTTCATCTCACTTTGCTTGAGCAATCTTGACTAGAACTCATTTTTCAATTTTGAGTTGTTTGATTGGAGGCCGTTGCTGATTTGATATAGCGTATTTGTGGTGATCTATACTGGCTTTCTGTTTCAGTTTCTAGTGGTTTGGCTTACATTTCTTGATCTGTTGTTACTCTCTAGAGATTGTGATTGCTGCCCTGCTGCTCAATATTTTTTTTATATACTTGTCTGCTTAGGGTGTTACTTTGATTGAGCATATTGTGGTTCTTGTCAATTGGAGCCTTTTAGTATTCATACTCTGTTTGTTGCTTGCTCTGTGGTTCGTGGGGCTTCTCTTTGCCTTCTCAAGATAAAAGGGGGAGAAATGGTGGTAGTTTTCACTGCTTTAGGGTTCTCTTGCTTTAGTCGATTGATTCTACTTCATGAGGATTGCTTTGCATTGATGCTTTTTATCCTCTCATGCTTGGTTGTTATTGCCTTGGTTCGGGCCTTGGTTTGGGGTTGTAAGTGCTCCGTGGATTTTCTTTGGATTGTTGGATTGCTTTGGTTTCCGTGACAAAAAGGGGGAGAAGTTGTTATTGGTTTGTGGTGCAGCTAAGGCAGTAAATGCATGTTCATGCTTTTGCTTATGCCCATGATTCATGCTTTAATTGATTCTGCTTTTGCTTATGATCATGCCCATTGCTTCCGTTGCGCTTACTTGTTGGGGCTATCATATGCTGTCTATACTTGTGGATCTTTTGCATAATCTCACTTTGCAGGGCCTTATCAAGCTTCAAGGAAACTTGTTTTTATCTAGTTAGATTAAGTTTTGAAAGTTCTTGATCTAGTTAGAATTTGTTTTTAATGGTTTTGTCCCGGAAATGCCAAAGGGGGAGATTGTTAGTTTTGTTGGCGATTTCCGGGTTGGCAAACCATTTTGAGTATGTAATTTATTTTGGGTTTGGGTGGTAGTTTTTCTAGGAGTTTGAGTCTAGATGCTCCACTCTTGTGTTCAAGCTTGATTGACAAAGTTGATGCCGCACCAAACACTTTGAGGCCTATCCGGAAAGGTATAACCATGCATGATCATTCACGCATTTAGATCATTCAAATGTCTCATTTTATTGTGCATGGTTTTGGATTAACTTGGGCATTGATTTTCCTTTAAAATCCCATGTTTTTAGTGTGAGTTTATGGCTTTTCATTGGCTATGTTTGCATGAGTCTACAGACGCTTGTTCATCTAGTGGCATCCCTTGACACGTGTTTTAATCTTGACCATTGAGATCATTTTAATAGCGTTTTCAAGCGTCTGCAGACGCGTGTTTGTGGACAGCCCTTATTGTGCCAAGTGTCTAAATCCTGTCGGAGCGTCTGCACGCGTCTACACGGGTCTGCAGACTCTTTAAGTTGCCACATGTCTTGTTTTGAGTGGCTGTCTTGGGGAGCACGAAAATGGGCACTATATAAACCATTTTTCTTTCATTTTCACACAACCCACTTGAGAGAAAATCAGCCCTTTTTAGAGAGAGAAAGTCTCATCTTTTCTTCTTCCTTCTCTCTTTTGTGAACTTGATGTTCTTGATGACTTGAGCTTGCTCTTCTCATCTTTCTTCAATTTAGAGTCTTCCTCTCCATGGATCTACTCTAGGTTGATTTTTGTTTTAAAAAACTTTCATAAAAATCAAATCTTTCCTTCTCTCCTTTGTGGAACTTGATGTTCTTGGTGGGTTGAGCTTGCTCTTCTCATCTTTCTTCAATCTAGAGTCTTCCTCTCCATGGATCTACTCTAGATTGATTTTGTTTTTCTAAAATCTTCATAAAAATCACATCTTTCATACATCATGTTGTGTTGCCTACATATCTACATGGCCGGATGATCCGGAGCCGTCTTTGATACGGAGATCGAGGGGTGTTGGACTCGTGGAGGCTATGGAATCAAGAAGGGGCTCGGGGAGCTAAATCAAGGAGTGGAGTTAGGTGTAGCTTGGGGCAAGTTGGTAATTCCTAATCTTGTAACTCTTGATTTAACCTTTTGATTTATAGCAATTGGTAGATTAGGCCGTGGTTTTATGCTTAGGGTATTTAGACCCTAAGTAGTTTCCACGTATATCCTCGTGTTTTGTGTCTTTGCTTTATTTGCTTTATATTGAACTTGTTGAGTTGTTTGATTTGTCATGGTGAATGATTAAATTGGTTGAAATTGAAGCGGTTTATTTTTAAAGTGGTCGTCCTATTCACCCCCCCTCTAGGACTTGTAGTGCTTTGCACAATTTCACATATCTTCTTACAAATCCGAACTTCTGAAAATCATGTTGTGTATTGGGGACTTGACTTTGCAGAATTAGCTTAATGTGATTCAATCTCCTTCACTCTCTCCATTGGTGGATATAAACAAACCATGCTGTGTAGGGTATCGGATGTGGTCCTAATTAATGGTGGTCCTCTCATGAACTTTATCTGTGCATTAATTAGATATTTATAGACATGGATCCTACGGCAAGAATATACCAAGTCACACATTGCTTGGCAAAATACGAGTCAAAATATTGTATAATTAATTGCGATCGAATTAGTTAATCGTGCCCAACAACAACAAAAAAACCTTATTAAATATGTGAGTCTGTATACATCTAGCACTATTTCGCTTTAATGAGGGGATATAGTTTGAAAGTATCATTCAGATGTTTCAGATTCTCGGAGACTAGGTTTGATAAATTAATGAGATACGCACACGGTGAACCAATCTAGACAAAGGTGACATGTTTAGTTACGCTAACAACATTGACCTATATATCATATATGTGTGAAAAATTCCCCTAAAATTCCAAGTTATTAACCATTTTTGGTCTTGGATACAAAATTAAATGATGGGTAAGTTTATACATACACTCTCGTTTCTTTCTCAAAACTAGCAAGTAGCATTAATATATGTTATGGACAATATTTTTTGTTACTAATATATATATATATATATATACAACAAATATCCAATAAGGGCACCCTTAAACTCTACAGTGCGGGATTTTTCGTTCGGGGTCGAATTTCGACGATCCGAACTCTGCTAAGTTTGAATTTTGCGTTCGCCACTGATGTAGACCAACACAAAACTAATTATATATGGTTCGGGATTTTTTTTTTTTGGACTCTATTTGGCTTTTTGGAGGGATATAATTTAAGAGTACCAAACGAATGTTTTCATATTCTCAAGAACCTGTTTACGTTTTTTAATGTAAGTTTATACACACTCTCTCATTTCTATAGGATCATAAAATTGTTCTTAGGTACGAAGTTAAATGACGGGTAAGTTTATACACACAATCTCGTTTCTTTATCAAAACTAGCAAGTAGCGTTAATATATACTATGGACCATATTTTTTATTACTAATATAAATGAACATACATGTAGTTCAGGACCCCGTTGAGTTTGAATTCTGCATCCGCCACTAATGTAGACCAACACAAAACTTAGTACTATTCTATATGGTTCGGAATTTTTTTACAACTATTTGGCTTTTTTGGAGGGATAGAATTTAAGAATATCAGACGGATGTTTTCATATTCTCGAGAGCCTGGTTTGTTAGAATAATGAGATATGCACACATTGAATTTTTCTTTTTCTTTGCGGTTTCGGAAAAGTATTCTCTAAAATTAATTTGGAAAAAACAAACAAAACATTACTATGATTGTTGGCATTCCCATTTAAGAATAAAAGCTTTGGACAATTTGAAAAAAAGTGGGGAGGCAAACTTTTCACATAAACTTTAAACCTTTATGGAAGTGAGCTTAAGTAAAGCAAACCTAATTGCCCCATTTTTTTAATGGAGAGAATTTTGGTTTAATTAATATTGAAGATTCTTTTCTCATGTACTACTAATTATTTAGGCAGGACCACAAGTTGTGGATCTAGCTTCTATGGGCCCACGTTAAGCCCACTCCGTCCCGCACGCGTGATCCTTTGGGCTTTTGTTTGGGTTGGTATTTTAGTAGTATTTAATTAGTTTGTTGATTAAGCATTACTATTTTAGTACTTAATTATGTTGTTGATTAAGGATTTCAGGTACAAAGCACTGATGATTAACACATGCAAGGATTGAGGAGTACCTGATAAAGGTTGGATATGGTGTTCACTTAACAACCTTTTTAACAACCTTTCATAGTGATTTTCCTCGTAAATTTTTTTTCCCTTTTTTGCAACTAGTATTAGGAAATGGAATGTAATCATGGGTGGACCGGGGGTGTGAGGAGGGTGTTTGGTCCCTGCACTCCTCCCAATTTTCTTCCTAGCTGTACTATACTTTTGATTTATTTATTTTGTGTAAAATTACTGAAGAGTGGTCTCCGCAAACTAGATTAATGCAGACCCCCCAAAAAAGTCACCACTCCCCCCCCTAGTGTCCGGTGCATTCACTTTTTTAAAAACATGTTTTTTAGTAGTCCATGCAACAAATCAATAAATTAACATATAGGTAAAGGATTGACCAATTTTCGTTTTGAATTCGCAGGAATAAAAATTGAATGATTTAAGTAAGTTCTGGTCGATATGCAAACGAAATGGTTTTCTACAAGAACTCTTGATAGCAATGATATTCCATATATAAAAACGCGCCTAAGTAGGAAGGAGTTATAAGATTAGATGTGCGGTTTTATGATCATTTTTAAGTTAATGCGTGCGTGGTAGTGTTTTTGGTGTTTGCATGATTTATCGGGTTAAAAGTTGTCTTTGGTCGCTATTGCATGGCTTGAAGTGGAGTTGTGGGAGTCGAAGTTTGAGGTTGGAATCTTGAAGAGGACGGCTTAAACTCCAAGATCGATTTATGAGCCGGTTACGATACAATCATTTGGTTATGAAGAGCGCAAATTTCTTCCGAATGTTTAAAATCGATACCCTAAAAAGGGTATCGATACCTACGTCTTACGCGGAAGAAGGAGATAAGGGTTCGGTATCGATACCCTTATTAGGGGTATCGATACCGAGAGCTTACGGAGGCAGCTTTGAAACTACGTCGTTTTATTGGTCGTAGAACTAATTCTTTAACTATATTGTTCGGTTTTCATTAGGATTAGGGCTCTAGTATAAATACCTAAGTTAAAACCCATTCTGGGGGTCGACAACTTTTACCTAGATTTGAAGTTTATAAGTTTTCGGCTACAGATCTGAAGTTCTTCCTTCGTCGTTACGCTTTCAAGTTCTATTACCAGAATTCCAGGATTTGTGTTGCAAATTGTTTGTCAAGTTTGATTTCTCCTTGCAATTTACGGTATTGTTTTCTATTTTCCTATATTTTAATTTGCAATCATGTTTAGATCTAGGGTTATTATAATTTTTGTTACTTCAAGCATCATGAGCGAGTAGTCGTATAGAGTGCGGCTGCGGGAGAAGGCGCTGGGCACTAGACTAATCGATGTTTCACCTCGTGGCCGAATTAACTTGATTTTCGGGCAGTTTTAGGAAACGGAAACTCATCTAACAAACAAAACCCAGGCATCGCCGGAATTCGAATGCACACGGAATCTGGTGACAGGTGGTGCGCATTTGTTAGGGATCTTTTTCTTATTCTAAAATCAGTAAAAAAGAGTAATTGTGGCCCGAGTAAACATTGGTTAGGCTAGTCGCGGACGCTGGGTTCCTACGGCTGTACTCTCCTTTTTAAATCCGTTTTTAGTTAATTTAGTCTGGTAATTTAGTTAGTAAATTAATCTCATTGAACAAGGGGTGGCTACCTAAGAGCCAAGATAAACTGTGAACCCGTCATCTTTGAGTCCTGCACACGTTCGTCCGTCTCTGTGGATTCGACTCCGGTACTTCCGGATATTATGCTACATCGGTCGAGAGTCCTGCGCTTGGGACGCGTCTTATTTTTAGTCACCCGGTCGGTCAAGCATTTTTGTCTTAAAGCAATGTTTTAAACAAATTAAAAACGGCTCCAATTATTAATGTGTATAAGATGCTAAAATGTATTTTACACAATCTGATGACAACCATAATTGGGCTCAATTCTCATTAATCTTTGCTTTGCTATGAACAAGATCTTGTGTTGGGTCCTAGTATCTCCTTGTTGTTGTTAGACTTATAAAATTGAAATGGTGGCTCCAAACCCCAAGATAATTTATAGTTTGAGGTTACGAGACAATCATTTGTATCGGAATAAAGAAAAACTTTCTTTATTTAATTCGAAAATTAATACTTCTAGGAGTTTTGCTTCATTATTTTCAAGTTTTTGGATTTGGGGCACTGCTGTCCCTTTTGGATTTGGATTTGCAGAGTTATATGTGTTCCGATCAGGCACTTAATGATATCCGATTGAGCTGATTTTTGGTACACTTATTCTACTCAACCGAGCTCTACAAAGTGAACGTTTCCGATCGTCGGAAAGTGACCGGAGCAGCCCGTAATTGCCAGGGACAGCAGGTGCTGTCCCTCAAAAGGGACAGCAGTGCCCCCAAATCCGTTTTCAACACAAAAAACATGAAAACACATGTTTCATTTGGGGAGTTTTTTGTTGCTTGCTGTAGTAATGGAAATTATTTATGCATTGCAATTTTCAGTTAATTTGTTCGAAGGAAGGGAAATAAAACAACGCACTCGTTGGATCAGAAGGCAAGAGAGATTCCGGTATTTTTGTACGTGAGAAGCAATCTGTCATCAATAAAATGCAATTTCGGATGTTTTCTTTTTGTAGCTTCCTCTTTGTGTTAGAGCATCAGCAGCAGCTAAGCCAAAACTGGTTTTTGAGGCAAAATGGAGAAGATGAAGAAGAAAAGGGAGCTGCAGCAGCTTGTGTAAAACACTGTTCACCATCCATGTATGAACATTGAACAGTACCTAATTAAAAATACCGTGGTACTGTTCACAAGCCATCTAATATTTTACTATTGTTTTTCTCTCTCTTTCTTACTGCCAAAAACCGTTGCTCAACGACGGCGACCACGACGGAGATGGAGATTGACGGCGACATAACGATCGACGGAGACGGAGATCGGTGGAGAACGAGATCGACGGACACAGACAGAGATCAAAAGAGGCGACGATCGAGAATGAGATCGACGACGACAACGATCGACGGTAACAGAAGAAGCGAGAACGAGATCGACGACATCGATGGCGATGGAAGAGGCGACGAACGAGGGCGATGGAAGAGCTGAAGATGACGATGAACAGTTGCAACAGTTCCGGACTGGAAAGGAAAAATAATATTTTAATAAAAAATAGATAAAATGGGTAGGATTGTTGGAGTGTTGAAAGTGACAGGTAGCTATATGCATTGTACACCAAGTTTTTTGGCCAAAATTTTACCCAAGCTGTTGTTTTTGCTCTTAGATGTTCCAATAACAAAAAAACTGTTTTTTTCAAAAACCGAGACATGTCATTCTCTCATAATACATCACATAAAAAATCGTAAAAGACCAATTTTTTCAAAAAATCACCTTAGTGGAACCCCCCTTATTCTCCTTTTTTGGAAGCAATCAGTCATCAATAAAATGCCTACATTTTGGCAATAAAAAAACATGAAAAAACACATACGTATGGATCTTGGCACAGGCCAACCCCACAGCAGAATGATTTGGTGCGAGTACCCACACTGATAAGTTAGGTGTACTATCTGGATTCTCAATCATCACCCATCATATCAATCGCCATTTATTAGTAAATGGAAAATGCTAAAAAGAATCCGGCTTATGTTAAAATTTAAAAAAAAAAATTAAAATATGTGAAATATATATATAAATAGATTTAAATGTATAGAAAAGTGTAAAAAATATGCATTAGAGTGCCCTTTTTTTGTGTGTGTGTGTGTGGTCTTTTTCTATACTTTGGACTTACAATAACGGGATGCTTATTAGATTAATCGTTTTTTTATTTTATGGCACAACAACTCATGTGGGTCACAACCCTAAGGTTGGCTTGGTGGTCGTAGCAAGGGATACAGAGGTTTGCTCGCTCTTTCGATTTTAAATTTCCTATTCTTCTTATCAGTAATTTTTTGGGCTACCTCACTTTACGTGTATACATGAAAAGATTGTGGAATAAGTTGTAACGATTCGTTTATGGTGTGCGCAGCCGCAACCTGATACGAAACAGTTCGCATTACAACCAAAAAAAAAAAAAAAAACTCATGTGGGTCTCCTCCCACCACATCACAAATTCACCTTTCTTTCTTATCAGTACCCATTTTTAGGTTCCGGGCCTTATTAGAGCATCATTATCAGTCAATTCAAAATTTTCATCAAATTTAACTTTAAAAACACTTTTTATAAATTAGCAAAGTCACTTTATTAAAAACTCACAAAATCAGACTCTCTATTTTAACTTTATTATATTAAACTATTTTTTGTTTCTACTCCAACTCCCCAAAAGTAATAAAAAAAAAAAGTGAACAGAACGTGAATAGTGCATGAACAATGCGTGAATAGTGCCCTGGTGAGTGAACAGCGCCGCACCAAATTTGATGCGGTACTGTAGCAAAGTTAAAAGGTCAACAGTTTGGTGAGGGAGGATAGAGAGTCTGATATGGGGATGTTTTTCGGCTTTGACTCTCTACTTTGATGAAAATTGGTATTTGATGCTCCACATAATGATGCTCTTAGCACTTTTTTTTTTTAAAAATGCTAAAAAGAGCTGCGTGGACTTATATTAAGATTTTAAAAGTGTCTTGAAATGTGTAAAAAAATAAAATAAAAATAGATATAATACATTAAAAATGCAAAAATATGCATTGAAAAGTTTTTTTTTTTGGGGGGGGTCTTTTTCTATACTTCTTGTAAGCTCAATGGGCTTACAGTAGCAAGACCCTTTTTCCTTGGATTTTCCCCTCTTCGAGTAAATATTCTGTACCCATCAAACATGAAGAATTCAAAAAAAAAAATTAAAAATATCAGGTCGTATTTGAAAAAAGGACCAATAAACACAGAGATGGAGCTATTTTTTTTTTCGGTACAACGGAAGTTCAGAGATGGAGCTGTGGTTGTGGTGATGTTGGCACCTCTAGAGTCTAGGCTCTCGGTTTAATACTCCATTCGTCTCCAATTTGAAAAAACAAGTTTTTTGGTTTTTTTCCATTTGTCCTTATTCAATTTTTTTTTGTATTTGTTAGTTTTCGGTTGATTTTTTGTGATTTCTTGGCTTGTCTCGACGAGTGGAATCTAGAAAGTATAAAATTGTTAGCCAAACTTAAAGTTTTGTGAATAAAGACGAAAAATAATCCAAAAAATTGGTTTATTTTCGGATTTATTAAAAAAAACTATTACTTTTGACCATAATTTTATACTCTTTGGATTCGTCTCGACGAGATAAATCCAAAAACCACAAAATCTTGATGCAAAACTAACAAATGCAAATTTTTTTTGAATAAGGACAAAACGAAAAAAAACCTAAAAACTATTTTTTTTCAATTTAGCCAAATCAGGCTAGTTAGCATTTTTTTAAATCAAATTGTGACACCAAAAAAATTTAGATCCTAATTCCTTCCCTGAATAAAGAACTGGGCGAATTTTTTTTATCTATTTTAATTTATTTTTTTTTTTGAAATCCATCCTATTTGTTGCTTATCTATTGTTTATTAACGTACTCTATCTTTCTATCTTATGTATGTAGTACCCAAAAGTTAAAAAAATAGTGTTTTCACTGGAGATGGATCCAGTAATTCACTTTAGTAGGGGCACCTTATTAATTATAATCGTGAAATTTTTTCTTAGTCAAGGATCTTGCTAAATTAAGACATTTATTATGGGCTATAGCCTATAATTTTATAATGCATACTTGTTATAAAAAAATTCAAAAAATGAGCACACAGTCGTAGACAAAATCTTTAGAGTGGTTTACCTTGACATTGACAAGTCTTTAGAATAACTGAGACGGTTTTATTGATGACTTTCTAAAAAATATTTCCCCATAACAGTTAAAAATAAAGAAAATCAAAAGATAAATCTTCAAAGAAACAAATAATTTATAAACCAATAATTATAAATGAACCAGTTAATGAAAGTTGAAGCACAAAATTAACTCTACATTTTTATTTTTGAGATATATATATATATATATGTATATGAGTCCGGTTCTAGTCCGGGAGTCCCGGATCCGGGACTCCACTTCCCGATATTTTTTTGACGATCCGATCCGTCCAATGTGTTCAGAAGGGGTGTTTTCCAAGGTCCACGCGGAAAATCTTCAAAAAAAAATACCGGGAAGGGCTTGATCCAAGCAGTTTTCGCAAAAACTTTATATTTACAGTTTTTGCGAAAAACTACTTGGATCAAGCCCTTCCCGGTATTTTTTTTTGAAGATTTCCCGCGTGGACCTTGGAAAACACCTTTTGAAGACATTGGACGGCTCGGATTTCCCAAAAACAATTTTTAAAAGCATCAAAACACCAAAAAAACCCTTCAATCCGGGAAATCCGGGATCCTTGACAGGATCGCCGGTGTATATATATATATACAACAAACTTCCAATCCAAACTACCTTAACTTAATAAGTTACGGACCTAGGGGTTTTTTCGACTTTCCGGACCAAATTTTGACGATCCGAACCGTTAGATGTGTTTAAAAGGTGTTTTCAAGGTCCAACGCGAAGATTTGGCAAAAAAAAATACCCGGAAGGGCTTGATCGGGGCAGTTTTTCACAAAAACGCTATATATATATGAGTGTGAATGCTAAATATAGCATTATATTGTATAATTATGCTAAATATATATATATAATAAAAATGTTTTTTTAAATTTTTTTGAGCAGGTTTAGCGGGGGCACGTCACCCCATGTGCCCCCCTTTGAATCCATCCATGGTTTCCATTAAGGTATTTTTGATATTTTTGTTTTGTTTGTCTTCCCACTGTGAGTCTGTGACCACGGTATTTTCTTACAGCATACATCAAAAATATATAATTTAGCGGAAACGATATTCACTTTTGATTACAGTGAATTAAAAGATTTTTTTTTAGTGAAAATCCACCCTAAATTGCATGAAACAAAATTTTAAAAAAAAATCAAAAAACTAAACGAATATACAAGAAGAAGTGCCAAACCAAGTTGAATGTGTAATGTTTCACACTAGATCAAGACTTTGGGAGGAAATTAGCCGTTAATTCCGGGGTCCAGCTTCGAATTCCAGCAAGATCACAACCAGAAGAGCTGGTTTTGACCAGATGATTAGTAGTTTGACCATGTTTTTTTCTTTGTGAATAGACTTGCACAGTACACATACCTACAGCTGGAAACAGTACAAAGGGCTAGGTGGTAATTATTTGATACAAAGATTCCATTATTCCTTGTGTTTGTTTAGGGCCAAATGCCCCCAAAAGTAAAAAGAAAAAGATTGCTCTGACATCTTCAATTAAATAAATCTAGTTATAAAAAAAATGGGAAACTATAGTGTATATTTTTCCATGGAAGTGTTGTGTTACACTTGGGCAATCTAAGCCATACACTTGTCACATACCCATCAACATTGTAAGGTCATTGTGGTAGGGGCCATCTTTTGCTTTGGGAAATGTGTGGAAAGAATTCATCTAACTTGCAAGTTGGAAAACATTGTACAAACACCTAAATTGGAGCCCACACATGTCTTGATCAATCTTTAAGCATGTTGGTACAAGTTTTTTATCCTCTCATGTTAGCACAATTTGTATAAGTATTAGTATTATGTGTACTCATGTTTCGTAATCGTATCAAACGATAATGATATAATGTGGTTTGTGTTTGTAACAATTTTCGAAATTAGATGGTCCTGATTATTTAGGTGGCCTCAATCCTAACAAAAGCTCTATGAACTCAATTTTAGAATTCATATTCAGAAATTAAACAACTGTGTTTTGAACCGTCTGATCTATGTAGAACACCCCTAACTTCCAAATAATTATGCATTTGTTTTCACGGGCCAAAGCTAACTCATCCCTTAAGGCCCAAAGCTCGGCCGTTAGGTTTGATATTGTACCAATAGTCCTGTGAAATCGTCGAACAATTGAGTTTTTAAATAGGTTAGAATTCACTTCTCGACATGGTGAACTCTAACTTATAAATTGATCCGGTTCGTTCATCCAAATTCCTGTTCAATTATAAGCCAATTGATAAAAAATATAATAATAATAATATCGCCTGGTGATTCCAAATAACAACTGAGCATGATCTAAAGATCCAAAACAATTTGTGGCTACCACAGTGATGGTGCGCATGAGGGGTGATGAACCTGAGGTGTATGATGATTAATGGGTGTTCTTAAAATATAATTGTTAGGTTAGTTGTCACTGAGAAAAATAAAGTGTAGAACAGCAAAGAGAGGTCTGTTAGAATAGTTGGCAAATGTGTCAGTAAAAAAAGACCAAAACAAAAGTGGATACTAGTATCAAGTAAATAAGCAAACTTGGACTTCAAGGGAAGTACCTCTCCAATCCATAATGAGGTATCAAAGGAATTATCTGCTACATTGTACTTTCATTTTAAAGAACAATAATGCATTATTATACTTACATATTCACAAATTTATACATTGGGGAAATGACTTAATTTACATGTATAGTTTCATCCCTATTGTGTCATTTCAAACGAAATCAAACCTAGACTTCAATTTGAGTTCAAATGTTACATCTGCATACGAAGTGAGAATGTCAAAAACCACAAAGTCACGTAATGTGGACAGGTAGACTAATAATTTGAAACATGACGTAGAGACCCGTGCTAACATTGTTTAAATTAGTGTTCTAAAAGTCGGTCAAGTCGGCCGACTAGTCGGCTCCAAGTTGGTAGTCGAAGGTTCCTCGACTTGATCGAAATCCGACTAGTCAGGCAAAAATCGGCACTGGCGGCTCCACCCTATGGGGTGGATGGTCACATGACCACCCTAAAAAAAAAAATTGTACAAATAATACATGTAAAAATTTGTACAAATTTTAGGTTAGTTCATGTTTTGAACACCTAGCCGAAATATGAATGAACACCCAGTGCAAAATTAAATGAACACCCACCAACAAATCAGTCTACTTTGAACAACTTAAATTACATCCCGTTATAACCCAATCATAGGTGGCACAACATATAAGAAAATGTGGTCAATTGAACAGGCTTTTTTATTTTGTTATATTGCATCTAGTAATTTTATCAAATATTTTGTTTGAGCACTTAGTCCAAAAATAAAAACATATGTTTATAAAGATCCGTGCAAAAGCTACATAATTTCCTAAAAAAAATAAGCATATTTATTCTCCTGTTTGATTTTGCTTTGTTAAAAATATAAAAAAACTGAAAACAACTACAACGTTTTACATGTTTTTGTATTTTTGAGGTCGCATTATACACTATAGTATATGAAATTTTGTGAAGATACGACTGATTTGTTAAGCTAGTAGAGTTAAAGGTAATTTCTGAATACCCTGTTAAAAATTCCTGTAGCCGCCACTGAAAATTGGCGATTAGTCGGCCAAGTCAGCGATTATTTGGCCAAAAGTCACTAGTCGTCAGCCGACCGACCTGAGACCGACTAGCGTCTTTTAGAACCTTGGGTTTAAATAAACACAATAAGAACAATCACAAACTTTAGGTCAAATATCAATGTTGAATAGCATAATTTACCTATCTATACGGATCCAGAGATGGTGTTGTCCATATTGACAAGATGTTATCTATGTCTTCCATTGCCGACAAACAATTGTGATCTGCCCAACATAAATGTTTGTTCCTAAAGCTGTCCCTTTAAGGACAACACCATTCCCGAATCCTCTTTATATCCTCGACACATATTTTACTTGTAAAATGTGACAATGCATCGTGAAGTTACGAGGAGTTTAGTTCTTTGGCAAAGAGATTGTATGATGGCCAATGTTTTTCATAATGCTTACTGGATTCGTAATATCTTTGAGTTAATTTTTGGGATAAACTTGTAGAGATTTTTCTCCCGAATTTTATTGATCAAACAGTGAACATAATCTATTTATATTTGTCAAAATGCGTGCAAATTATTACGGACGGTTGTTTTAAAAAAAAAGTATACAAAATTACAAAGATTAAAGTATGGATTGGTGGGAAAGCGAAGATTAGGTTCTAAAATACATAAATTTACCAGAGCAGTTGGGCAGTAGTTAGTCTGTCTTTTAAAAATCATACATGGCACCAGTTATAGCAGGGCAGGTAAGCAAAGAAACCTCTCTCTCTCTCTCTCTCTTTCTTCCCTCTTCTCTTTATATGCGCTTTCCCCTTCTCTATCTCTCTCTCTAGCTCCTATCGGTAACTAGTCTTTGCTCTGTAAAGCAGGAACTTGATGCTTCCATTACAATTTTCTGCAAGTAACCAGTTGGTGAATTTGGTTTCTCATTTGTCACATTCAAGCAACCCATTTGGTGCTCTCTCTCTCTCTCTCTCTCTCTCTCTCTCTCTCTCTCTCTATACTTTCTATCAAACACCCAAATTTAGGTCTACTGTTTAATTAAAGCCTCTGGTCGTTTCAGTCTCTGTACAATTCAACTAGAAATTCTGATGCTTTAGAGCCCTTTTTGGGGTACCCATCTGAGAACCTTTTAAAGGGTTCCATTCATCTACCCTTTTGGGGGGTTCTTGTGCAGCTGTTTTGTGCTGATTGATTCATATCTTCTACTTCAACATTTGGTATATCTCCATATCAAGGTATTCTTTAGAACTATTCCCACTTCGTCTTGAAGCCTGTTTGAAATCGAAATTTAGTGTTTTATTGGGTGGAGGATGTAAAAAAGGATTTTTAATTTCTTCAACCCATTAAACAAAAGAGTGTAAAAAAGGGAATCTGCTTTCTTTTTTGTTAGTCTAGTGAGCTGTTACTTAGCTATTGTCATCTATTTTTCTTTTCTTTTCTGGTTCACTTTATGCTCTGAAAGGTTCACACTTTCTTGTCTCTGGTAAATTACTTTTTCTCCATTAGGGCAGGCTTGATCCTAGGGTTTTTTTGAAAGCCAGATATAAACTAGCTGCTGTTGTGTAAGATTTTATGCCTGGTACATTGGATTTCTTCTTCTTTTTCTAATGTGTCTATTGGATGCTGTCATTGAGAGGTTTCCTTTTGCTTTAACCCCCTTCTCACTTCTATAAAGCTGCAAAGTCTATTTGTTCCTTGTTTAGTGTTGCAAGCTATAACCCACAGCTAATTTTAGTCAAACCCCCTTTTGCCTTTATTTATATACTGTTCCTTGTGGTTTGGGGGAATTTTTGAATTGGGGGTTTCTTTTCAAAGGGTTAAGGGTTTGTTTCCCTGCAGGATTTGGAATTCCTTTGTTTACTTTGAGGAAATGGGTACTGAGGAGACTGGTAATATGGGATTCCAACACAGAAATGGGGATAGCATTCTGAATTGTCCTTCTTCTGGGATGAACACAACAAACCCTTTCCTTGGTTCTGGTTGGGACACCCTTGGTACACTGAGCCAGACTGAGAATTTTGGGGGTTCTTTTGGCAATTCAAACTACTCCCACCTTGTTCATTACCCATCTGATTCCGGTCTAGTTGAGATGGTACCTAAGCTTCCATTCTTTGGGGGTGGTGGGAATTTCTCAGAAATGGTTGGTTCCTTTGGATTACCTAATTATACCCCTAATGAGGAGGATGGTAATGAGAAGACCTCTACAAATGGTGGAGACCAACAAATGTCAGAAGAGGGCACAATGGGGATTTCACCTTGTGGAAAGAGGAAAAAGAGAGTTTCAGAGTCTAATTCTCCATTCAATCCCAGTAAGGTAAATAATCTTTAATAATATTAGCATTTATGTATTGTTTAGTCATATATGCCTTCTGATCATGTGCAGTTCTAATACCGAAGTTAATAAATTGTTTGTTGATCATTATTATAGAATAGCGAGGGCGAGCAGCAAAAGGATATTTCTGGTGAGAGTTCTCAGGAAGAGAAGAAACAGAAAAGTGAACAAAACCCGAGTGCGAATTCGCGCGGTAAGCAAACGGGTAAACAAGCGAAAGACAAATCAGACAGTGGTGAAGCACCTAAAGAGAATTACATTCATATGAGGGCGAAAAGGGGCCAGGCAACGAATAGTCACAGCCTCGCGGAAAGGGTACCTTCTTAGCATCAATAGTTCTGTAGTATTGACTATGTTTGTGATGTTTCTTTTGTTTAAGAACCTCCGAATATTTGTGCTCTAGGTGAGAAGAGAGAGGATTAGTGAGAGAATGAGATTGCTTCAAGAACTTGTTCCCGGATGCAATAAGGTAATTAAGGTGTCCTGGCAATGATTTTTCTTAATGGTTATTTTTTAGCTTTGATTTGGTAATAGGATTAATTTATGTGTTTTGAACTGTGACAGATCACTGGAAAGGCGGTAATGCTTGATGAGATCATCAACTATGTGCAGTCCCTGCAACAGCAGGTCGAGGTAACATATTATGCGACTAAAAGATGTGGTTTTGTTTCTCTAGTTTGTTATTCGGAACTGGGAAATGCTAAAAAGTGTATTGGAAAAAATGACGTGTAAGAATGTGGAAAAGTGTAAGGGAGTATGCCAAACGTATTTTGAAATTCTAACTTTTTAGCATGAAGCTTCAACATTTATAGAGGTATAGTGTTCAAGACTTCAAGTCGTCGTAATTATCTGCAAAACTTGGCTGAGTTAGGGCCTTCTGACAAGCTTGGGGGATCTTGTCTTTAATAAATGCATTTATCAATCACCTCCATGATTGAGCAACTAAAAATAAATGAGTATCTTGCTTGGTTGAACTCACTTTTGTTTTCCCCCACAATGTAGATGTGGTCCACAGATAAGGAGATTTGTTGGTTTTCTTTGATTAGAATTGACTAACCCAAAATATTCTGCTTATGGTGCTGTGATTAACCATAGTATCTTGTTTGGTTGAAGTCACTTTCACTTTCCCCCACAATTTAGATGTGGTCCAGACATAAGGAGATTTGTTAGTTTACTTTGGTTACGATTCACTCGCCCAAAATATTCTGCTTATGTTGCTCTGATTAACCATAGAATATGCCCCTTGCATTAGCCTTTTACGGTTTCTCTTTTATTTATTTATTTATTTATTGAGAACTTCCAAGTGCAAATTTAATTGAGAATTTTCAATCAAAGCGATACGATATTAAGTAACATTCTTCAACTAGAGGTTAACAGATATAACTTGATCCGTTTCTGTGACTCTAGTATATTTCATGACTCAACAATGATATCCTACTTTTCATGTTGCAGTTTCTGTCGATGAAACTTGCCACTGTCAATCCGGAACTAAATATTGATATAGACAAAATTCTATCCAAAGAGGTGAGTTAAGTTGGTCAATATTAATCATAAACCTTACTTATTTAGTATTCTTGTGAAACTTATCTTAGTTTTCCTTACCCGTAGATTCTACATTCGGGGGCCATCAATGCAGCTATTCCTGGATTTGGTCCAGGAATGAGCTCTTCACACCCTTACCCACCCGGTATTCTACAGGGAGCCTTGTCAGGTATCCCAAGTACATCCCCATATCACAACCTGCCTCAGGTAACTGGATGATCGATAAACATGAAAATTCCCTTGTTATTTACTATCGTACCCAAGCAAAAGAAATGAAACAAGAAATTTTCTTGTACATGTAGAATATATGGGAACATGAACTTCAAAGTCTTCTCCAAATGGGTTTCGATTCTAATCCTGCCGTCGGCAATCTTGGGCCTAACGGTAATTGCCATAAGCTTACTCGATTTTACCCTTTCAAATTTGTTTCTTGACACTTTGAACCCATTAATTATAATTCTGGTTTGTTTGTTACAGCAGGTCGATCAAAATTGGAGCTATAGAGTTTGGAAGTTGTCAAATTGTTCCTCCTCCTAACAGGCTATTCAATTATCTCTACGTTGACTGCACATTAAATTCAACCGGCAACTATGGAAACTGGAAAGCAGAAAAAATTCTTAAGAGTTGTATAGGTTATCAGCTCCTAACTCTTTTGTTTCTTCGATTTTTAGCAGAAGAAGATCATGACCACTTTAGATTACAAATCTTGTATATTTCAGAAGACTATGTCTTTGAATGGCGAGGAGGATTGTTTTCATTGATTTTGTAGATTAAATCACTATGTTTTAAGCTCAGAAAGTGTTCTGGTGAAACATTTCCCAGCCCCAGCACATGTGTAGTTCAAAAAGGCATGAAGTTTAGTTGCAAAATACATGGTTTTGGGAGATTGTTAGTATTGATTTTCATGTCAGTTTTTTTTTTTTTTGGTGGGCGTATGCAAATTCTCTTCTTTTTGTGTCGGTTGAATTTAAACTGTTGAAGATTTCTATCTCTGTTGTTTTCAAGAGATCACGAGTTTGAATCGAAAGAATTGGACCAGTACTATATATATACTCGTGTCGAGGGATCAGTCCGAACGAAATGAACAAAAACAGGAAGTGATTGTTTGTATTTCAAATTGTCAGTATTTAGAACTGTAACTTGGAACTTCACAAGAGCTAGAATGATGTGGTCACCATTTCTTTACGAAATGAAATGAATTTTTCTGGGCCTGAATTAAGTGAATCATTTTTGGTATTAAATCTTGGTTTATGTAAAGTGCAGTGCCATCAAAATGCAATACATATTTAAAAATGAATTGGGAGGTTGTTGTAATGAACACAAAAAGATAAGGTATTTTAGAATACCTTTTCACCACCATTGTTCCACCACCACCACCACCACCTACTGGGTTTTGAACCCTTGACGTTGTGGTCCATTGACATCAACTGGAACCACCAAGGATCAAGGACACCCTGTGCGAGAATGATCCGGATGTACTTATATATACCTAAACGTTCAAATCTAAGCTGAAAATAGTTTCGCAACTGCACCATAAAGAAAAAGGCACAGACGTCGATTGCTCAAACCATGCCTTTAAGCTCGGGCACATGCATGCACTTGGGGCAATTGCACTGCAAAGTCCGGGGTTTCAAGCAAACTCCTGAGTTCAAAAAATGTACTCTCCGTACAAAATAATAGTCCTGTATTCTAATTTGAGTTGTCATTTAATAAGTGTCTATTTCGAAAAGTTAATGGACAAAGATTGTACAATTATTGTTTTGTCCTTTCGAAAAATTAATGAGTAAAGAGCTAATGGATTTTTTAGGTGCTTTTGCGAAAATTAAATCTACTTTTCTTTTGAAAATTATTTCTAGCTTCAAAAAAAAAAAAAAAAAGGACCTGTTTTTCCTATTTGATATTTTTGTCGAGAATCGCATGTGAACTTCTATAATACATGCCTAAATTTACGGAGAATCGATTGAATCTCTGCAATTGGTACGGTGAGCATCTTCAAAGGAAGCAAACGCTAAGGTGGGCTACAACCAAGGCGGATCCCAAAAAAAAAAAATTATATATAAACTTTTAGCCCAATACATTTTAGCCCATCCCATAAATTTTTTTAGCCCAACCCAATCAAATTTTAGTCCAAACTTGCCCCAACTCAAGGGACTGATCTTCAAACCAAGAGTGGATAATGTTGTCTTAGAAAGTGATACTCATTCTTGATCGAATGTTGATAATTCAATTACCAATGAGCAACCTCCTTCTAAAATTCAAATAGTCGAATTTGATGATACTTTTCTTGAACAGAAGCCGAGGTTACGTTCTCCAATACGGTAACATCATGTTAGTCAACATGATGCAATTAGACGAGCTTAAGTATTTATGTACAAGTTTGTCAGACTCTTTTTGGTTCCTATCTGTATACAGGGCCGGCTCATGGCATAAGCCAATGAAGCCACCGCTTCGGCCCCCCAAAAAATTGTAAAAAATAGGGGCCCCAAATTTGTAGGCTTGCTATATATTCTAATGGTTATTTATTTTTGAATGACTATATATTTAAATTTGTGCAACGCTAATTATTTTTGTAATTGTTTTTTATGAAGATATGTGTTGAAAATTTTTATTATGCAAAATATATGGAGAATCTCATCTAATGACTCCGTTTCAGGTCTCCGAAACTCATGAGGCGGCACTGATGTACATATTTGCTTAGCAGAAATACATATGTGTGTGTGTGTGTGTGTGAGGTTAGCCTAATGTAGATCTATGTCCTAGCTCCGCTCCTTAACTCTATCTACAAATTTGAAGGTCAAACATTAAAGAATACATCTGTTGAATTCTATCCTTCTCATTCTTACCAAACCTCGAACACCTGAGATTTTTCAACCCAAACTCAAAGCCATTGGTTCAAAGAGTTTGCATGCATAGTAGTATAACTACAAAAATAGAACAAGGAGGAGCCCAAGCCCAACTAGTGAATTTCCATTTAGGAGTAGGAGATCAGCAAACTAAATAGGGCCTTGCTAGACAAACTGGCCCACTAATGTGCTCTCTGAAATCCAGTAGTGTCATGATGGAGCCACGGACTGAAATTGTTTTTCCAGCCGGCCAAATTTGGATGACAGAAATCTTGGGACGGAATCATAAAATGTGATTTCGAACCTCCATGAGAATGGGTTCTTGATCTCGTAACCCACGTGGTATGATGTCTATTTCGATAAGTACATTTAAAATTTTACCCACGGACTAAATAATACTCACAATAAACTAAAACAAAAAAAGGAATGTATGATCAAACTGGATTTTCAATAGAAATTTATTTCATTATATTGGTAACCATTGATCAACTAGACTCTTATTGAACTTAATCAATATATACTACTCAGCTTCCAATTGCTCGATGAGGTCATGGCGGATGGAGTGAAAGCAATCGGTTTTAGATCAGAGAGGAAGAGAGATGTACTTTTTTTTTTTTGCAAAGAGAGAAAAAGAATACGTTCAAACTTTGACAGAAAAAAGAAAAACAATGAGAAAGTGGAATTCGTGGAGAGAGAGAGGAGATTGCGTAATTGGGGGAATTCCTTATCAATGCATGAGTTCTTTTATAATCGCTAACTGGTGGCCATTAGATAAATTCACCCGAAACATGAGTGGCCTAGGTTTATGCTCATCAGAAATCAATTCAGACCGTTAGATATTGAACTATAGGGTTGACCAAAACCACCCGAATTCAACCCAAAGTCAGATATCCCCAAAGTCAGTTACACATTTGTATTCAAAGATTTATAGCTTTTGATTGAAGATTTATGGTTTGTGGATTGTGATCAAACGAACGTTATGCCTTTGATTTTCGACGTATACAATCCTTTTGGTTACTCTTGATTTTCCATAGGACTCATGGTTTTTTTCGACTCAATACTTGTGGTTATATATATACATATATATATGAGGAACTTTCTAGTCCGGGGTTCCCGGAGTCCGGGATCCACCTTTTTAAGGGTCCCCGCGAGAAATTGTCAAAAAAAAAAAAAAAACGGGGAAGGGCTTGATCCGAACAGCTTTTCACAAAACTGTATATATACAAAAGAAAAAGACGGCCACTTCATACAGTCTGGATTTACCATATTAAGTGATTTGATATAGTAAAAGTGGTAAATTAATAAACCATGTTCACATATCTTTTAAGTGAGGGTTATTTCATGCAATGAATATATAGTTTATTGATTTATCATATTTGGTGATTTGATACAGTAAAATATGACTTATTGTTTTACCACTTTGGTGACTTCACATAGTAAAGATGATAAATCAACACAAAATTCATGATAAATAATTTTATCATGTTTGTGGCTTGCCGAATTTAATTAGTATTTTAATATTTCAAATTTTGTTTTGAGATTTTAGGAGAGAAATAATTAAAAGATTAGAAAAGAAGAAGATTTGAAAGAGGAAAAATGTGTATAGATATTTAGAAATTAGGAGAAAGAAAGTGTGGTTTGGGGTATTTGAATTTAAGGATGCCAACTTAAGTTTTCAAACTAACTAAGATGGACAAATAAATGAGTCTATGAAAGAGGACCTCTATGAAAGGGTTGGCCATTAAAGAGATCCGATCTTGAATGGAAACAAAATTTTATTAATCACATATTGAAGAAACATTAATGATTAAAAGAGCCAAGAGTAAAACATCAAATTGGGAAACGTATCCCAATATTTCAAAAAATTATGTCTTGAGACCTAAAGGATTAAAAGGCTAACAAGGAATCGATTAAACAATCAAGCAAAAACAAGTAAAGAAAAACAAAAGGCCTAAAAATTAGTCTGTATTTGAGAGTTTATTTAGAAATTAGAGAGAAAAAGAAATTGTGGTTTGGGGTGACCTTTGAATTTAAGGATGCCAACTTGAGTTTTCAAACTAAAAAAGAAAGGAAACAAAAGAAGTAATTTGTCTCACCACCAGCCCATAATTTACAAAACAAAATAAAAAAACAAAGGTATTTTAAAATACCTCATATTTCAAAAAAAAAAAAAATTCTTGCAAATCCTATCCTAGAAGAAACATTAATGATTAAAAGAGCCAAGAGAACTAGGTGCATCGTCGAACCAAAAGAAGAAAGGCAACAAAAGAAGTAATCTGTCCCACCACCAGTCCATTACTTACAAAACAAAGTAAAAACAAAGTTATTTTAAAATACCTCACATTTCGTATCTTCCCACACACACAATATACCAATACTCGAACCCACAACCTGCGACTTAAGAAATTCATTCCCAGCCAGCAAGACCGTAGGTTTTTGGTGTGATGAATCATTCAGTTTAAATATTTATGGTTTATACCGCAGAAACGTAGTAATGACTTTATTTTACTGTTTCGAGACCTTGTGGTCCCAAGGGGTGCTAACGGTCCGAATCAACCAAACAATCAAGCAAAAACAAGTAAAGAAAATAAAAGGCCCGATCCAAAAGTCTCACTTGGTTTTTGAATCCGATTTGTTCCATCGGTCCACAATTTGTCCACGGATTTCAACTTATTCTAAAAGAAAAAAAATTCATCAACTCAATTTCAAATTTTGCCTCTGTTCGTACCCTACATGAAGAAAATCAAGTAGCAGATGCACTAGCAGAAATAGAAACCAATCAGGACTACAAACTTATACTAGTACGTAGATAGTTTCAATTCACAAACAAAGGCACTAGCAGAAATAGAAGCCAATCAAGACTACAAACTTATCCTAGTACGTAGATAGTCCCATCCTAGTACGTAGATAGTTCCAGTTCACAAACAAAGGCAGTTTAGTTGAGTGGAATATAAATACTTCAGTAGTTACATCAAAGTCCAATACAAAAAACCTACATATATATTTATTTTTTAAAAAAATATATATAATAAAAATCTCACGGTTCGGATCGGTTAATCCACGATTTCAAAATCAAAATCCGTGTCCGGACCGCGAGTCACGGTTTTTTTTATTTTTTGAATCCGTGTCCTGGACCATTAATCCACGGTTTAAATCCAAAACGTGCGGATCGGTTTGGTCCGGACCGATTCACGGTTCACCGGTTTTTTTGAGCAGCCCTAGTCCCACGTCCAGGGGTGGAAGTGAAGGGAACAATGGGTATTTTCGGAAAAAAATTTGTTCACACTCATCAAAAGAGGGTGAACAAAACTCTCACCTTGATTGGTTGAAATGGTGTGGGGTTCATAAAAAATGGTGTGAACCCCACTACAAAGTGATGTCATGCTTACAAACAAGTGTATTGATTCCATGAATCCCACGCCATTTCAACCAATGAGGGTGAGGGTTTTGTTCACCCTCTTTTGGTGAGGGTGAACAAATTTTTTTCCGTTATTTTCTAAAGTTGGAAGGGACAGAGGGAATTAGCGTTTTGAAAACATCTAACCACGTGAGGGTCGAAGTTAAACTTTTAGAAGTTTGGAGTGAGCAATATATTTTTAATTTTTTTTTATTTTTGATCAGAGAAACATTCATTTCATAAAAAGATCTCAAACAAATTACATGAGTGAACCCTAACTACCAAATACAAGACACATGCACAAACCACTAAGGGTATACAGGCTCCCAATTATCGTACTGTACGAAGCAAACCAACACTATGTGTCGGCATAGAGTTTGTCTAAGATTCAGCAGAAGAGCAACCAACAAATGGGAACCCAGTTCACCCCATTAACAATAAAAATATATAAGATCTAACCACCAAAACCACCAGAAAAACTAGAAAACCAGTCCGCAAAACAAAAAACTAGCAACATAAATTAAATCTAACATATCTAAAATCAACAAAATTCAACACCCACTAAAACAAAGCTACCCAGAGCACCCCTCACAGAGTTGAGCCGAGTCAGACCGAGTTGTAATGGGTGAAGAATGAGTTGATTATTGCCCACCACCACAACCCATTGGATCTGGGGAAATCAGACCGGTTCTAAAAGCTGAGCGCGAGCCACCGGCAAAACCCCTTTGCTTTGACCTTCCTTATTGCTCCACCGCAAGTTGCCGTGCAAACCACCCCCGTCGCCTCCACCACGCCAAAATAGAATCAAGTGCATTGGATCAACACCACCGACAAACGATGACAAGAGGACCAGACTACACCGATCCAAGGATCGGCAACTGAGGAGAAGACCAGAAAAAGTTTGCGAGAGCACGCTAAGCGAGGAGAGGGTGAGGGGAAAAGGGGAACTAAGGTCCCCCCAACGAAAAAAAGAAAAGAAAAAGAAACTAGATCTGAAGAGGAAAGTTTTAGGGCCGGCTAGAGAGAGGGTCTCTCGTTTAGAGAGAGAAAGGTTTTTTCTTTTTTTACCCCCACCCCGTTTGGAGTGACCAATATGAAAGGTGTATTTTCTAATGTTTGTGGAGACTATTAAGGTAATGAGAGGAGAGAGAGAGAGAGAGAGAGAGAGAGAGAGAGCCCATGAATTGTATCCTATGGCATTGAAATAATGTTCTATATTGTAACTTTTATTGCTTTTGCTGTCCAATTGCCAATTATACCCTCACATACATGATTATCAGATATCCATGAAGAAGTGCATTACAGTACTTGTGTGCTTTTGGCTAGAATCTTATTAAAAATGGGAGTGTATGGATTGGTTTGGGTTAATATGGAATTATTACCACACACATGCACAATATATATTTTCTACTGAGAGTAATAACTAAAGAGAAAATTTATTAGGGACTCTACACAAAGAGAGAGGTTGAGTCTAGAAACCCAAAATGAACGCAATTTAGTGTTTAGAGGAGGGGATATTTTGTAAAATTTCTTTGTGTTTAGAGTGCTAAGGTACTAATGTAGCACCACCTAGCACAAAATCACAAGAGAGTCGGAGTGATATCCTACTTAGAAGTTTGGAGGAACAATGAACCCATCTTGTTGCGAAGCATTTTGGTAAGCATTGAGCCCGTCCCGTTTTTGATAGTACAGATTGACGGGAAAACCCCAACTCAAACTAGAGAAAGCATAGGAGAAATCCTAAAAAAAAAAAAAAACTGAGTTAACCCGAGTTACCCATCACTGAGTCACACTCTAGTCACCCGAGTAACATATTAACACAGAAAAAACTAAAGAACAACAAAACTAAAACCTCCAAGCGAGCAACCATACTCCATGCCCGCTGCCAATGGGTGATGGAGGCTTTATTCTCTGGAGGGCGCTTAGGCCACCCTAGCGTCACCACAACGTCAAATGTGATCCATGCAAACTAAGGGGAAGCAGCGATGGGTGAAGAAGGGGGTAGATGGGTGAAGGAGGCAGTTTGACAGTGATGGAGGGAGGAGGCAACAGAGACAGGAGCGATGGTAGAAGGGGGCAGCGGTGGGTGGAGGAATTGGGTTTTAGAGGCGAAGGATGTAGATCTACCAAGTAGTGGGTTAGAGGCGGCATGGTGGTGAAGGGAGGGCGACGGGAAAGGGGGCAGTGGGGCCGAGAGGCAGAGCCCCACCCCCCAGGAAAAATCAAGCTGGGGAGAGGAGGGAGGAGGAGGAGGAGGGGCAGAAAGCTAAGAGATGGCGGATGAAGGAGGTGCAGCGGGGATGGAGTCGAAGATGGGGTGGCGTTGGTTAAGGATGAAACCCTAGGATATAATCTCTATTGTAGAGAGAGGGAGGCAAAGCTTTCGCGAGCGGACCTAGTTAGTAGAATGTTTGACAATGGTGGATCCATGAATTTGTTGCATGTGTTCAAAAATTACCTTGAGTCTAGTAGCTTTATTGACAAATGACTTCTACACACAAAATCTCAAATATTAGCATGAATAGCGATAAAAAAACCAGAGCAAAAACTTGCCATTTTACAATTATCCTCGACGGCTTTTCATATTTTGAGCTACATAAAATTTAAGTCAATGAGTTAAGTAATGATACATCATTTTGAGATAATCAACGGTGAATAAATTAATTGACTGGGATCTATTTGGAGTTAAAAGCTCTCTCTTGTTTTGTCCCCTATCATTGATTCATTATGGTTGTATATAGAATTTTTTTTTTTTTGTCATAGTCTTTCATCCAAAAGGAAGATTGTCAAGTCAACAGGTTTTTGTTTAAAGAATTTTGAAATGTTGCTATTAACAAAATTTTCTGTAAAAAATTTTGTCTGTAATTTCATTAACTAAACAACAAAATAATCGGCAGTTAATGTTATACGTAGCTGTCCCTTTAAATCGGAGGCAATGAAGACGCAGTTGATTGTTTTTGAGAGAAAATACGAAGCACGGTACTAGTATTAAGAGATTTTTTCCTTTCACTTTCGTTTAATTTTTTTTTTTTTTGGCCATTATGAGTGTGGACAAAATTAAATCCACTGTCTTATTTTAGTGTGTGGATTTAGCTTTTTGTTTTTCACTCCTCTCCATTATTTTATGTTAAACGGTAGGTGAATTATTTTGAAAGAGTTTATAATGGACGTGGGGTACGGTGTGCAATAAAATATATTCCCATACTAAACAAGTCTAATAGGAAGAAATAAATTATTCTATCCGTCCTAATTTGATAGTTCACTACGAAACTACGTGTAATTTTCAAACTAAAAATAATGTATTTAATTTATCGTAATAATTTTTAAATTTTTTTTGCACCGTATTAAAGTTTTCAATGAGATCTATTAAACAAGATCTACATTGATAAAAAATTATTTTCATAAGTATATTATTTTCAAATTTACTTTTTAGTATATTATTTTCAAAAATTATTTTCATAAGTATATTATTTCCAAACAATCAAGCAAAATTAAAACAAATAAAGAAAAATAAATAAGCCCCAAGGATTAGTCTGGTTGGTTGGAGAGTTTGCTCCCTACATAATTGATCATAGTTTAATTTTTAGTACTAGGCCACAAATAAGAATCTTGTGAATCCCTTACTCTTGGCGTGGAGAGCCTCCCTTTGACCGAACCGGAGAAAAAACTAGTCGAGTTGCTCGTTAGGTGCCGCCAATAGTGACCGTCGAATCAAAGAAAGAAAGAAAGAAAAGAAAAGAGGTAAATATGTCCCACCACCCATTATTTACAAAACAAAATGAAAAACGGAGGTATTTTAAAATACCTCTTTTTTTTTTGTTTTAAGTACTCCCTCTCGTCCCCTCATCTACCAATCCTCGAACCCACGACCTGTGACTTAAAGATATATATCATTAGCCATCAAGCCAGTAGGAGAACTGGTGCGAGAAGCCTTTCAGTTTAGTTATTTAATTGTGCATACCGCATAAACGTACATGACTTTGTTTCACTGTTTCAACCTCTAGTTCTCCCACGTAATTCTAGAAACCCATGACCTGCGTCTTTAGAACTTTTAGTTAGAAGACTGTCAATTCTTCTAATTATATCATGAAAACTGGTGTTAAAATACTTTCATTTTTATTTATTTATAAGTACATGACTTGATTTCATCCTGGTGGGAACTTATTTATTAATCCTGTTTGAGAAACTTATTTATGTTTCCATCTTAGTGGATTTGAATACTTAAGTTGACATTCTCAAATTCAAATAAATCATAAATCACACACACACTCTCTCTCTCTCTCTCTCTCTCTCTCTCTCTCTCTCTCTCTCTCTCTCTCTCTCTCTCTCTCTCTCTCTCTCTCTCTCTCTCTCCTACTTTGCTAAATATTTATCTATCTAAATTTTTCCTATTTTATCTCAATCTCTCTCTCCTATCTTTCAAATATTATTTTTTTTCTAATATTTTAATTATTTCTTTCTCCTGATTTTCTCTCCCCTAAAATCTCGGACCAAACCAAAACAATGTAACCCCATCCCATAGCTGAAAACATGATAAAATGTCAATGAACATGGTAAATTAAATGTGTATCGAGCCGGTAAAAAAAAAAAATCGAAATATAGCAATAAACATGATAAATTTATAAGGGTCATCATATCAACATGGTAAATTAATTACAACTAATAAAATCATGGTAAATTAATTGAAAAAATGCAAACTAATATGGTAAATTAATTTAATTTACCATGAACAATCATGATAAATTAATTTTTATTTATTTATTTCAACAACAAAAAACCTAGACAAACAACAGCCAAACAATCAAAACCCACAACTAAAAGACTAATAATATCCTTCATCAGGTTGCCGATCCCAAAAATAAATAAAAACATTCATTACGTTAACATAAGCTAAACACAAAACAGTAAGAACGGGTTAGATCATCTATCGCTATGTAAGTCACTGCTCCTTTGACATGCCCTTAAATCAATCCACAGTTGCCAAACAACCCAAATCAGACTCGTAACTTAAATTTGCCAATTGCAGCTTGAATAGAAGGCTGGGAATAGTTTAAAACGACCAGCAATCTAGGTTTCAAGACTTTCTTGTAATGCTTGATTGCATGTATTCCTCTTCCAAGTTTATGATTCTTTCGTAGATATTGGCCCATGACCTAAGTCTTTTTTTTTTTTTTTTTCCGTCATTCGTTAATCCTAATCTACTCTATCCTAAGGGACTTGGGGAGGAGGATAGGTGCTTACGGGAATCGAACCATACCCATGTGTATGAGAGTATAAGGGAGGCACCAACTGCCATGTCATATTTGCTCGTCTATTTGTAATCCTCTTCCAAGTTTATGATGCTTTCGTAGACATTGGCCCATGACCTCAGGGCCGGCGCAGGCAGAAGGCCCACAAGACTTGGGCCTAGGGCACTTGCAAAAATCCCAAAATTAAGGGCACCCCAAGAATTTTTAGTGGTAGGCTTGACTAGGTGTCTTTTTTAGCCCAAAAAGAAATATAAAATGGCCGATCTACTTTTTGTTGATTATGATCCTGATTTACTGAAGCTAACTCATTTTGCTAACTCAATTAAATTCTCATCGTTGATGTATTCAGAGAACCACAACTGTTGCATGGGAAGGAACCACAACTGTTGTATGGGAAGGATTTCAGAGTATTTAGACAGTTGTATGGGAAGGAACCACAACTGTTGCATGTGCACTTTCCTTTGAGGAACCATATGCTTGCGTATAATATCTGTCGCTCAATCAAATATTTTTCTGAGTAGTGATAATGCAAAAACTGTTTTTGATTTGTGTCAAAACTTAAATGCATAAAAGGCTTACCACATGCCTTTTATGCATTGGAGTTTGCCACATACCTTTTATGTTGGAGTTTTGACACAATCAAAAACAGTTTTGGCGTTAACATTGGCCATATTTTTAACATCCATGATTAAGAAGGTGAGACTATAAGACTCTGTTTGGATTGGAACTTTTCAAGGTAAAAGATAAAAGAAAGGTAACTCCCGCTTGTGTTATTGATCTCTTAGGGGGTGTTCCACTAACAAAAAACTGTTTTTTCCAAATACCAAGACAGGTCATTCTCTCACAACACATCCCATAAAAAACCGTGAAAAATTAGTTTTTTCAAAAAACTGGGTTAGTGGAACACCCCCTAAGTCCAAATTGGTGTTTATTGTAAACAGGAACAACACCAACTTGAAGTCTTTCTGTGATCTTTAAAGTTAGTTTTAATCACGGTTTTAGAAAAAGTGAGATTGTAACCAAAGAAACAACTATAGTGAGATCTATGTGGTATACTAATCACGCTTTCATAGTTTCATCTCAGTTTCTTTGACTTTTCATGACAGTCGAGAACTGTGATTGAAAAGCGGGAGAAAAGATCTGACCCGGATTAATCACAATTTGGAACTGAGACGGATAGTGAAACATCACTGCTAAAAAGTGTGATCTTTATCACTGTTCTAGTAGTGTAGGGGTGGTTTTTTTAGAATTTTTATTTTTCACAATCTCCGTTAATCTAGTAGTGTAGGTGTGTGGTTTTTTTAGAATTTTTATTTTTCACAATCTCCGTTAATTTATGTCAAACAGTATGAGAATTATATTCAAAGGGTTATAATACCGGAATATTTCATCAAGCATGGAAAATCTGTAATATTGCATTAAGCCTCATACAGAATAATGAACAACAATGCTACTACATACACAGAAAACTTACCCAAAACTTGCCCAGAATTTGAAATTAGTGCCTAAGATTCACTTGGAAGTGAATCTGAGCCGTTGATTTTAAATTCTGAATAAGTTAAATGGGTAAAAAAAAAAAAAAAAGCCCACAATGTCTGACTAGTGTTTCACCAGCCCATGACTCATCATTGAAGCAGATGGCAAACAAAAACCCAAAAAGTGGTATTTTAAAATACCTGGATTCTTTCACACTCTGTCTCTCTCTCTCTCTCCCTCTACCAATCTTCGAACCCGTGACCTGTGGCTTACATTGTTACACAACTAGCCAACAAGACAGTAAGAGGACCGGTGTTAAAAAGCTTAATGGTTTAGGTATTTTATTGTTTCATACTGTGCAAGTCCAGTGGCAGAAGAGAGGGCGCCAAGGTAAAATTATTTCAAGCTCGAAGGGCCAAATAAATCACATGAGGGTTGAAGCAAACAAATAGCATTATTGTATTCGAATTACTGAATCATGTGAGGGTCAAACTTTTAGAAGTTTGGAGTGACCAAGGTATAATTTCGCTTTGGGTTTTTGGACTTTTTTATTTTATTTTAATGGGGTTCTTAAATATTGATCATTCCTCACATCGTCACTTTTGTTTTCATTCTGATCATTTTTTTATAGTTATATTTTCATTCTCAAATTCAAATAAACCAAAAATATGCCCTTAATAATAGATATGCATTGATTGTTGGAACTAAACCAGAAGTACTATAGGTCATGTTCGTTTCCTAGTTTAGTTTTAGTTTTAGTTTTGATGACCTCATCATTTTCCTCATTTGTCTCTCTTTCTCTTTCCACTCATTACACTTTATGACATCATCAAAACTAAACTAAATTATCTAACCAAACACAACCTATATATTTACAGTTTTCAGGACTACATCATAAACTAGACCCCAAAGTAAGTCCCACACAATGGAGTGCGAGCGGAGTGTGAAGAGAGGATGTGAGAGTAGACTTGTTGTAAATTTGGAGGTCCTACCCTATAATTTCGGGATTATGAGCTTTTAAACACATCCCCAATTTACGCTTCTTATATCTATAGAGAAAATCAATTGAGAACCTTCCATATTTTCAAAAACTCTTTCCGTCGACATCCATCCTATATTTGTCCCCCCTCACCAATCATTTATTTGCTACAGGGTCAACTAGGGTTTCTTTACTCCGTAGCACGACTGTCAGTCCTAGAGGTGTCATGCTCAGCTTCATAGGCCTCCAAACTGTAGTACTCCTCTTGTTCATCTCTATAGCCTAGCATAATATGTCAAAGTCGCAAAGCAACATCGTGGTATTATGTCAGGGTCACACAAGTGCAACACTTAAGCGAGAACTCTTAACAAAAACCACTACCCCAAATCTTTACGCTACCAGTTATAAAAGATTCCAACATAAATGAATGGCAAAAGTTTAATTGTTCAAGTAATAACAGTATAAAATGCTCGTGTCGGTATCAATGCAAACAGGGTGTATCGCATGTAACGTTTTGTGTCTCGTATTATCTTTCATTGTCAGAGTTCTTCTTTAAATATTATTATCTATTGTTCGGGCATTGTTCCGACCACCGGGTCACAGTCAAATCACTCCACTCTTATGGCATTGCTCCCTTCGGGCCCGTATTCCACCACTCGAAGAATTGGTCCGTTTGCGTCGCTTTCAACTGATCGTCGCCAAACTTCACGATCTCTCCCACATGTACTGGTCCCAGTTGGCTTGTCATCACGGAACACATCAACGTGATATAAGGTCTGTTCCCCATGTGTTGTTCACGCTTAGCCCTAACCATCATGTTCTCTCCTCGAAGATGGGGCGGCGCTCAAGCGGCACTACCGTAATCCATTCAATTCCGCTCTCCTCATTTCATTTCATATTCATTTCTCATTTCGCTTCTCGTCATTTCTCAAAACATTTCATATTGATTCTCATAGAATGTGTCTCGTGAATATGTAATTTTTCTCGTAAAACGTGTCTCGTGATTATGCAACTTTTCTCGTAATATATGTCACGTAAAATCATGATTTCTCCTACGCGATCTTTTAGAAACCAGGGGTTTGTAGAAAACAACATTTTAACAATTACAAAGCCACATTTAGAACATTTCAACGGTCCCTATTAAATGAAATTATCCTACATGTAAGACATTTATCTTTTATGTAAAATAATCCTGACAACGGACGACCATGATTGCTCACTACAAGCCCCCAATCCCGAGTTTGTTTACTAATTTTGTAGTTTAGATCGACTTAGAACGGCTGGAACCAAGTTCTACTTCAATTGCTATTCAAGTATTTGTTTTCCTTTGTGATATGCGATAACTGATATTTATCAAAGAGATCTTCTTTATTTTAGATTTGCTTGTTCAATGTTATTTTTTTTATTGGCCGCGACATTTTTTTTTAAATCTATAATCAAAGTAATTTGGGCCACTTAGCCAAAAATCTAAAACATTTGGCAATTTTAAAGGGAAGGACAAGGAACTTTTGCAATCGAACATAAAAACAAAAAAACATTTGCCATTTTTAAAAGGAAGGACAAGAAACTTTTACAATCGAACATAAAGACAAAAAAAAAATTAGTGAAGTGTTACTAATTTTTGAAAATTTAAATTTTGAACATAAAATTAAAAAAAATCACCACCCCACCTCTGATCGACCACTTTTGGCGACCAAAAAATTAGTAACGTGTCACTAATTTTCAAAAATTCAAATTTTGAAGATAAAATTCAAAAAAATCACCACTCCACCACCGGCCGACCACCACCCCACCTCTGGCCGAGCACTTCCGGAGACCAAAAAAATTAGTGAAGTGTCACTAATTTTTAAAAATTCAAATTTTGAACATAAAATTCAAAAAAATCACCACTCCACCTCCGGCCGACTACCACCCCACCTCTAGCCGAGCACTTTCGGTGACCAAAAAAATTAGTGAAGTGTCACTAATTTTTAAAAATTCAAGTTTCGAACATAAAATTCAAAAAAATCAACACCCCACCTCCGGCCGACCACCACCCCACCTTTGGCCGACCACTTTCGGCTACCAAAAAAATTAGTGAAGTGTAACTAATTTTTAAAAATTCAAGTTTCGAACATAAAATTCAAAAAAATCAACACCCCACCTCCGGCCAACCACCACCCCACCTTTGGCCGACCACTTTCGGCTACCAAAAAAATTAGTGAAGTGTCACTAATTTTTAAAAATTCAAGTTTCGAACATAAAATTCAAAAAAATCAACACCCCACCTCCGGCCGACCACCACCCCACCTTTGGCCGACCACTTTCGGTGACCAAAAAAATTAGTGAAGTGTCACTAATTTTTAAAAATTCAAATTTCGAACATAAAATTCAAAAAAATCAACGCCCCACCTCCGGCCGACCACCACCCCACCTCTGGCCGAGCACTTCCAGAGACCAAAAAAATTAGTAAAGTGTCACTAAATTTAAAAGTTCTAATTTCGTATAAAAAATTTGAAAAAAATCAACTCCTGCCTCTTGACCAAACACCACCCCATCTCCGGCCGACCACTTTCGGCGAAAAAATAATTAGTGAAATGTCACTAATTTTTTAAAAGTTCTAATTTCGTACCAAAAATTCAAAAATTCCAAAAAAAAAAAAAACAAAACCAATAAAACAGTGTCAACTAACTTCTCATTCACTTGTCAAATAAATTCCATTTGTTATAACAGTTGTTGGTTAATCATTAACGGATTAACCTGATTATCATGTTTCCTATTAATCTCTCTCAAGTGTGCAAACGCATTTGTGAATGCTTATGGGAAGGCAGATAACTTGGGGCTGATTCAAACCAGCGCTTGGCGTCCTGAGCCTCGAGAGACGATTCAAGCCGAGTGAAATCATAGAAGTGAGAAGCATCAAACTCGTAATCAAAATCGACTTCTGAGACCTCGAAATAAATTTAAAAAAATTATTGCAAACCAAAAGTTGAGGTGCACGTAATCAAAATCGACCTCGTAATCAAAATCGACTTCACAAGATTAGTTGAGGTGCACGTAAACTGACCCTAATATCCCGCGTTATAGAAAAAAAAATTATTCCAAACCAAAAGTTGGAATAATCGTTTCAAGAGCATGATTTCGTTCCTTTTAAAAACTGTAATATTATTGCATGATTTCGTTCATTGGTCACTGACACCCATAGATCTAAGCAATTTATTTTTTTTTTTTGATGCTATCAATATTTTTTTCTTAAGAAAAAACTGTAATATTATTGCATTGGTATATTTTGGTGTCATTTTTGCATGCTTTTAAGGTATGATGATCATTCATTTTTAACTCACCTCATTTTTCAATGCAGATTCGACCAGCAGCGGCACCAGGAATTCTCGCCAGGGTGTTCAAAAATTCTACTAAGGTCATCGAGAAACCATAACTATACATACAAAAAAAAATCAACTAATATCAACAAATGCCACCAAATAAAGTACTTCCCAATAATAATAAAAACCCTGTAATTTTCGGATAAAAAAATAAAATATTCTCGTACATGATTTATTTATTTATTTATTTCGTAATAAATTAGGGAACTAATCGAGATCTTTAATTTATGCGAAGAAACTTAAAAAATAAGAAAGTAATTTATTTTTTATTTCAAAAAATACATGCTTTTTTCCGTAGGGAAGTACTTTAACGGGGTTTACCCCACTTCCCCCATTAAAAAAAATCCATTTTCTCAGCAAAAACAATTACTTTCCTACAAAAAAACGTGTACTTTTTTTTATAAAAAATAAAGTACTCTCGTACATTTTTTTAATACTAAATTAAAGAACTAATCAAGATCTTTAACGGGGTTAAAGCCCTACTTGCCATGTTTAAATACCCTTTTTTCACAGTAAAAATAAAGTACTTCCCTACAAAAAAAAAAGGTAATTTTCGGATAAAAAATTTACTACTTCCCTACATTATTTTTCGAGTTTCTTTGCACCAAGGTTGAACAGGGGGTCCGGAATGATCAAAACCCATATGTTTCCCGTTTCTATTCTATTCTTTTTATTTTTGATTTTCTCTTTTCCTTATTTATTTTAGGATGTGCTCTAATTGGGTTGGTATTCAAATATGTTGTGGGCTTATTTGTTCAAAAACATTTTGGATAGGGTGTTCAAAAATTGTGGTTAGGGTTAAATGAAGAGATACTGGATACGAAAACAGGACTTTTATAGCCCCATATAATCGTTAGCCTCAAGAGATACTGGATACGAAGAGTTTTAGATGTATTTGAATCCATAAAAGGTGTTTATGTCAAAAATAAAGAGAGAGAGTGTGTGTTTAGTCCTTTTGTTAAATGAATAATAAAAACCATGTCTTTATGTTTGATTGCAAAAGTATTTTGTCCTTCCCTTTAAAAAAGGCAAAATATAGTGCATTTATGACTAATTTTCCCAAGTAATTTTAGTAGATGTAAAGAGCATGCGTATGCAGAAAATGATCAGAATAATCTAAGAAAATAGACGAGATTAAAAATCTAAGAAAACAATCAGGGTTCTAGCAAAAAATGAGATTGAGATCTTCAAAGCTTGTCTTAATCACAGTTTTAGACAAAGTGATCATTGGCAGATAGCAAACAAAAACCCAAAAAGAGGTATTTTAAAATACCTCATTACAGTTTTTCCCACATCATTCTCTCTCTCCCTCTCACTCTACCAATCATCGAACCCGCGACCTGCTGCTTCAATTGTTAAACAATTCACCAACAAGTCAGTAAGAGGACCGGTATTATAAAGCTTTCGCTTTATTCTTTTTATTGTTTCATACCGTGCAAGTCCAAAGAGAAGGGCCAAATAAATCATGAGGGTTGAAGCAAGCCAAAAAATCATGAGTTATTGTATTGTATTACGTTAATTGTAATAACGTTCAAGACTATTCGCTGCTACTAAATATTGACAAGACACGTTTTGGGTTTTGGACTTTTTTGGTGGGGGCATCAATACTATTGAAATTTTTCAGCCGTGAAAACCGATCATAAAGCATTTATGACGGTTTCAAAAAACTCAAATATGCCCTTAATAATAGATATACCTAATTATAGTGGTGTAAATGGTGCACATGTGGTACCCGTGATTTTCCGAATTACGTGAGGGGATCAAACTTGTAATTACAAGTTTGGAGTGACCAAGTTATAATTTCGTTTTGGGTTTTTGGACTTTTTTTTAGTGGGGCACTTAAATATTGATCATTTCTCACACCGTGACTTTTGTTTTCATTCCGGCCATTTTTTATAGTTATGTTTTCATCGTCAAATTCAAATAAACTCAAATATGCCCTTAATAACAGATATACCCTAATTGTTGGGACTAAGCCAGAAGCACTATATAGTTATAGTTTTCCAGGACTGCTTCATAAACTAGACCCCGAGGTAAGTCACACACAATAGAGTGTGAGCGAGAGGGTGTGAGACTAAACTTGTAGCCTATAATTTCGGGATTATGAGCTTTTAAACACATCCCCAGTTTAAAATCAATTGAGAACCATCCATATTCCAAAAACCCTTTCCGTCAACATCTGTACTCCATTTGTCCCCCACCGCCGTCTTTCACCGCCTTCCCTCGTCGCCAGACTCCATTGGAAGGTGTGAACCCTGAAAATCTAAAACGAATATGAAAATCCAGATCCAAACAATTTGTTGGATTTTTCAAGTTGTCGAATCATTCCTCCACCGATTCAACCCAGAACCAGTTCATCAAACCCCATTTATTTTTAATTAGTTTCCTCTCATCGTCGTCTCGCTCGTTCTATCTATGCGAGGAAGAAACAAAGTCCCTACTCTTTTGGTTTAACAATGGCTTCTGTATTTGGGAAACTATGATTAAAAAAGGGAATTGATAATTGCACTCCAAAAATTGATTCAGGCACTCCAAGCTATAAGGATTTTCCAAAACCACCATTTTGCAAGTTCCAATTTTACTTCAGGCGATCCTAAATTTTTTTACTCTTCTCCTCTGCCTCCTCTATTAACGGAAGAAGAAAAAATGGACACCCACCCAAACCCTAACTTGTAACAAAAACTCAATTGTGAATTGGGTGCTATAGATCGAGGATTCAAGCTCGGAAGGTAGTTTTTCGTTCTTTTCTTATGATTTTGTCGGGATTAAGTTATGATTGGGTGAGTTTTGTGTATTTTAAGAAAGGAGTGGTTCAGCTAAATGTTTTTGCCATCATCGCTTCACAAATCCAGATGAGAGGGGAACCAAACAGGGGAAAAAATATCGATGTGCTTCAATACATCACCACCACTACCACTACAGGCATAAATGTTGAAAATTTTCGGATCTGAAAGCGGGTTCAAACTCGTGATTATTTTTATTTCTTATTTGAGTAGATTCTGTTGGGATTCCACCCCGTGTGGGCCTGTTGGGCTTAGGCCCAGAGGGAGTGGATTATGGTTTTCTGTGTAACTCTATAAATACTCTGTGATGCCTAGGTTATGATGTAGTGGTAGCACAATGTAGAGAGAGAGGCAGAGAGTGTGAGAGGGGGAGCCGGTTGTGGCTCTCCCGGAGAGAGAGATACACGAGTGAACTTCTGAGGATTTCATTATTGTGAGATTGAGTGTGAGTGTGTAACACAAGAACACGGATTGTCTCCGGATTATAGTGAAACCCCCCTCCCCGTGGATGTTGGTCTGATTTGGCCGAACCACGTATATTGTGTGTCGTGTTTATCTCTTGTTTTACCACTTCTGTTGCGTGTGGTGCGTTGTTGGAATCCTAACAACTGGTATCAGAGCTTTGGTTAAAGCACCGGAGAGTGCAGAACAGTTAGAAAATCACTGAGAGGCCATTGGAGCGCTGTTTGAAGCTTTGGTCGGACAAAACAGGTGGCGAAACTTGTTTTTGAGCAGAATGTAAAGACCCGAAAAATTTAATTACTTTTTGAAAAATCACTTTTTGAGAAGTTTCGATTTGGTCGATAAAAAGTCCCGGTAATTGTTCTTTGGATTTTTCTAATCAAAATGGTATAATCGGAAGTTATTTTTGAGTAAGGCAAAGTCATCTTTCGCCCATTTTCTTCGGAGAAAAATGTGCCCGTTTTCGATTTTTTACTAAAAGTGGGGGGATGAGATTTTGATGTGATTAGAATTTTAAAATTCTGTAAATGTCATTATTTCCAAATGGGGGGTACTTCCTTATTTTCATAAATAAATTAAAGTAAAGAAAACTCAAAATTATAATCTTTACTTAAGTTTGGTTTATGAAAATAAGTATTGTGGTTACATATTATATACACAAGTCACATTTGGGTGTGTAGTGTAATAAGGGAATTATATTAGTAGTGTGTGGGGGAAGATTTGCAAAAAATAAAACATTTCACTCTCTCCTCCCTCCCCAACCCGATCGGCTCTCTCTCTCCTCTCTCTCCTCCATTGTTGCACCTCTCAAGCTCAAGTTAACCCCTCCTCACTCAACCACTTCAAGAACCTATGCCATTTTCACGTTCTACGCGCCGTGGGGAGCTCGGGTCACCTTGGATTCGCCCCGGGAGCTCACATTTTGGTTTGGGAGTTTCTAAACCTAGGGTTTTCTTTTCTCTTCACAATTGGAGCTTAACCCATGAGGTAGGGAAACAATTACTACCTCCTCTAGTTATATACTTGTGATTTGTTGAACATATCTTGTTCTTGGCTTCAATTTCTTGAAAAAAATATGTTTTCCCTCTTTGTATGGGTTTTCCTCATTTTGATTTTGTGATCTACGAAATTGGTTGTTGATTGATGAAATTGGGAGTGAAATTGACCTCCCTCCATGTTTAATTGTTGATTGGCATCTCTAATTTGAACCTAGACTATCCCATTTGTGTTTTGGGTTGAAATTCCACACCTTAGAGGTGAAAATCTGTCATTTTCTGGACAAGGCAGCTGCTGCCCCTGTTTCTATGTTGCTGCCCCTGTTTTCTGGGTGGTTTTCGGCCACCCTTTGACGTCCGTTTGACCTCCAATCGTCCGAACTTCGTATACTTGATATATAGCAACGTGGTAACCCCAAAACTATTTTGAAATCATTAAACTACGACTTTGACACGTGTTTTTATTGGACAATTCGTTATACGTATCGGACACAAGGCATATTGGATTGGTCGCCTTTTGGCGAAAATTGCGACATTTCAAAAGAAAGGGCACTTTGGTGAAATGAAATTTGGGAAATAGACTTGTTATGAAAGTTTTAATGAGATGTTTGTGATAATGAGGTGTTTTAAACCAATGCCATCATTTGGTAAATTTTTTGATAAAGGCACGCGGGGCCTACGGAACCCGGCAGAGGCACGCGAGGCCTACAGAACTCGGCAGAGGCACGCGGGGCCTATGGAACCCGGCAGAGGCACGCGGGGCCTACAAATACCCAGCAAAGGCACGCGGGGCCTACGGAACCCGGCAGAGGGATTAAATCCCTAGTACTAATGAAAATGATGTTTTTCTTCAATGAAAGAAATGAGAAATGAGATTTTGGATTATTTATTGTGTTTTGTCGAAACTCGACTTGTGGACTTGGTTTTAAACTTGTGTGAGTAACTTGGGTGATTTTGGTGAAACAAAGATGGAAACTTAGGTGGTGTTGAGTACTTGGAAATGAAAATGTTTTGAGGTACATATGGTATTTTGGTAACAATGGATACTTGGACACGGTTTTGGACATGTGTGATACTTGTTGATGATTTTGACAAACTTAATGAACTAATGGGTACTCTGGGACACCTTGAAATCTTTTTGGACACTTGATATCACTTTGGACACGTGGGTACTTCTTGGACACGTATCTCTTGTTTTAGCTTCCGTATCTCTTGTTTTAGCTTCCGTTGTGTTCCTTTGAGCATCTCTTATCTTGGCAAACCACATCATGTGCACTCATCATATTTATATGCCTAGCGGTTGTAGTATGGTTTTCCCTACGAGCTAGTGAGCTCACCCTATCTTTCCCAGGTACACAGCATGGAGCATGAGACCAGATGCTTGTGGAGTGATGCATTATGTGAAGCTTATGCATGCATGAAGATAGTTTTCCATCTCAAGTTCTGTATTTTGATAAATGACAATGTAACTTTTGGTTATTCAATCTTCTAACAATTTGGACTTATGTAATAACTTATGGGATAATAATTGATTTCACCTTTGGGGCAAGGGTGCCCAAATACTTGATTTGCCAATGGATTAATGATGTACATTTTGAATGGAAACCTCTTTGGGAGGATTTATGGAATTATTTTATCATTTGACTTATTAAGTGTAAGGAATTCCTTTATTTTTTTGTTTTTATAAAAATGAGGGCGTGACAAGAGGGATAGGTGCTACTCTCAGAGACGAGTCCAACGGAGTGCTCGTGGTCAGTCTTTGTCACCGGAGAAGGGTCCCACGGGTGGTCTGAACAGCGGCGGGTGGAGGCGACTCGTTTTTGTGTACGGCTCGATTCAGATGTGATCAAAATCATTTTTTGATGACTGGTTTTTGTTCGCACTGTCGAGACGATGATAGTGATATGTGGATCATTGCCGTAGGATGCCTCACGCGCCCGCACGCGCGGCCTAAATAGAGGCGCGTTAGATCTGTCGCGCGCGTGTGGTTCACGCGCGGTCAAAGGTTGGAGAAGACCACGTGGCGACTAGTCAGTGACACGTGGCGACACGTCAGTGCCACAAGGGATGGTCAACGCCACGTCAGCCGGTCAACGCTGACATGGCGCCACGTCAGCAATGGGGTCAGAACGGTCAAAAGGGTTAAACCGGTCAAAGGGGTCAAACTGGTCAGACCGGCGGTTCAGCAGATAGGTAGACCGGGTTAGAGTAGACCGGCGGTCCGGTGTCAGACCGGAAAGTTATTTTTTACCGGTTCAGTTAAACTATGACCGGTTCATGGCCGGTTCAGACCGGTTCCCGACTCGGTTTTTCGTTCTGGATCCAACCACGCGCTCTGTTTTTCGTGAAGAGGCTCGGAAGCATGTTTTGTTGCTGGATTGAGTCGGATTTGAGTGTTCGGAGGCGTTTTCGGTTGTGAGAAGGCTTGTTGTTAGCTAATTGGACGGTTCCAGATTCAGTGGTGGGCTTGGTTTTGTGTGATTCAGGCCGGATGTTGCAGTCCTAGATACATCCGAGAGATTGTGGAGGATCCGACGCGGTCAGATCAATCAGATGGGATGATGTTGAGTTGGAGGCAGTCCATGGGAGATCCGATGGGAGTCCAGGGGGTGCTAGGAGAGCTGGGATTGGAACATAGATGAACTAGGAGGCAGGATGAGACCCGGGAGAGCTGACGGAGAGTGGCGAGAAGACTAGGATAATGGCAGGAGTGGCAGATAGGTGACAGATTGGTGACTAAAGAGGCGAGCGGAGTTGGATAGCTACACACCAGGAGTATTGGACAGACTTTGCAGAGATCGGAGGTTGACCGGAGCAATCGGGTGATTGCGTTTGAGCCGTGGTGATCAGTCGGAGAAGCTAGTGAGCAAGGATACATTCTTTCGAGTGTTGCATCTCTGTTTGGTGGGTGCGGATACACTTGATTGGTTAAATGGAATAGGCGCTTACTAGAGTGACAGGTCGGAGTTGGTCAACAGTGATCGGAGGCAGTCTGGTTCAATCGGATTTGAAGACCTATCATCAGGATTTGCAGTTGTGATTCGAGTTGCATTGGATTGGATGATAGGCCACCATACAGGCTTGTGGGAGTGCAGTGACAGTTAGAGCTGATGTCAGGCATGGTCAGGCAGTATGGGTGTTGTGATGTGAGCAGGGATGGCGACAGTTGCGGATGCACACATGATATGCGCGGGATTGTACCAAGGAGTCATGACCGGATGGTACTGGATGCGCTGTGAGTCGAATTATGAGTGTGCAGGATGCTGGCCAGCAACGATGATGCAACTGGTTGTTCAGGATATGTTCACGGGAGCTCTGGACAGAGGAATTGAGATGGAGATCAGATGATGCATACTGGTATTCTCTTTCTTCTGTGTTTTTGTGGCGGATTGTCTTTCCAGTTATGAGCTCATGTTGGTGTGGAGAGAAGGAGTCACAGATTATGTCCTGTGATTGGGCATGATCATTTGAGTTTTGGATGCCCAGATGCGGGCACTCCGGTTAGGGGGTGCAGGATTGTGATCAACAGCGGTAGATCAGTTTGAGCCACGGAGATCTAGCAGGATTTGTTCACATCCCGGATTCATGAGAGGTGTATCCCGGTTTTGGGGTGCGGAGGTACTCGGTGAAGGATGCGGTGTCAGAGAAGGAGTCGGCCTCATCGCAGATGGTGTGTGAGATCATTTGGAGGAGTGAGCCTCTGGTATGGGCAGAGGGTTGATGCATTTTCTTGACAGGACAGGATGCTAGAGTGGCGGAGCGCGGCGATGAAGCTGCGGGCGCTTCTTTTGGTGAGCGAATACATCTCGGGTTTGAGGTGTGCGAGTGGAGGCATCCTAGTTGAGGGGGTGCGATACTCGGACGAGTGTAGGCATTCTTTTTTAGGGGGTGCGGTACTCGGATTTTCTGATTGGCTGCGGAGTCTGGTTTTGCAAGGATACGCTCTTTCGGGTTTTGTGTACTCTGTTTGGTGGTGCATGGATGCTCGACTGGTTAGTGACACAGGCGCTTGCCAGAGTTAGCTGATTAGAGGAGGCGACATGGGGGTGTTGCAGACGACTTTGCCCACTCGGTGTGGAGGGGGTGATTGTTGGGATTCCACCCCGTGTGGGCCTGTTGGGCTTAGGCCCAGAGGGAGTGGATTATGGTTTTTCTGTGTAACTCTATAAATACTCTGTGATGCCTAGGTTATGATGTAGTGGTAGCACAATGTAGAGAGAGAGGCAGAGAGTGTGAGAGGGGGAGCCGGTTGTGGCTCTCCCGGAGAGAGAGATACACGAGTGAACTTGTGAGGATTTCATTATTGTGAGATTGAGTGTGAGTGTGTAACACAAGAACACAGATTGTCTCCGGATTATAGTGAAACCCCCCTCCCCGTGGATGTAGGTCTGATTTGGCCGAACCACGTATATTGTGTGTCGTGTTTATCTCTTGTATTACTGCTTCTGTTGCGTATGATGCGTTGTTTGAATCCTAACAGATTCTCCACATCGAAACTTACATTGGTATTTGCTTGCGCCCTTGGATTGTATTCCAAAACTCTTACCCCAAGCGTAGGGTTCAAGTCGACGGTAGCATGATACCGGAAGTCCGGGTCGAGTCCTCAGAGACCGAATGCGCAGCGCGTGTTCATTTGTTTCGCGAGTGAAGGTTTAGCCTTAAAGCGGCAAACTTGGCGTTTGGAGTTTGTGGGTGGAATTTGGTGGAATTCTCTTAACTTCGAGAATGACGCGGAAGATTAAAAAGACTAATTTAAACAAGGCTAAGTCACGGGGTTCAAAACACCAATGACTTAGGCCGATTCATTCTCCTCTAAAATAACCGGTTCGGGGACGTCGTTAAACAACCCCGAACGGAAGGTTTGGAATTTAAACTCATTCAACTAGAAATGGTGTTTAGCAAAGATTAGGATTTTTGGTTCAATTGGCAAACGGCCGAATTGACATCGCCCTAAGCATCACACGTGCCAAGTAGATAAACTCTTGGCTACGCGTGATCAAAGAGATTAACAAACCCGAGCTTTGTTACATAAAATTTAATCCTAACTCTTTGATTAACATGCTATGTTTGCATTATGACGAGGAGAGTGAATCAACCTAAATCACAGGGTGCTAATCACCCCATGACCGAGCCTATGACGACTACTCTATAATTACTGAGTAAGACATGACTATTTTTATGAAGGAAATAAAGAACATGACAAATAACATTAAAAACTAATTTTTATGGAAGATTAAAGGTCTACCTACAACATTAATACTTAGGAAAATAACCAACAACACTTAAGAACTAGAGATTTTGAAGGATTAAGCTAGAAAATCAAGAAAACAAATTAACCGACAAAAACGGAAATAAACTAGATTTATACGAAGGTCTCAATACATACTACAACATTAAAGAAGAGGAAATACCTTGAATCTAAGTAGAAAGCATGAAAATCTAGAGAGAAGGTAGAGCTTAGCTAAGGTAGATTAATGGAGGAAGAGAGAGAGGGGGAAGAACCAAGCTAACCCTAAAATTCTGAGGTTGAAGACCCTTTATAGGCCCCAAAAGTCGTCCCAAGTTATTACAAAATTGCCCCTAGATATTTCTTGATCGGGCTCAAAAAGTGCAGAAAAATGAAGCTTGTACCGGTAGAAACAAAAGTGCTCTACCGGTACAAGAACTCACTGTAATTTGCTGACTCTTTCTACCGGTAGAAACAAAAGTGCTCTACCGGTACAAGGTGTAAAAACTGAGAATTTTTTTGTGTTGATCCCTTGACCTTCCGGCTTGTCATCGTGACTTCTAAGCTTCCCGAATCTTGTTCAATACCTCATTCCTTGACTCCCGGGGGCTCTGTGGTGAAGTGCTATGTGGCCTCGGGTGCTCGGACATCCCTTGGTTCAACCATGACATTAAAACACGCCTTATCCTCGCCTTTTACCTGGATCTTACAAAAAGCACCCTCGTGCAAAATCAATCGAATAAAGCAATGAAATATGCGTGCGCGAGATCAAAAAGGAGCGAGATAAGCCCCATTATTAACACTTTTGGGGGCTTATCAGTATTCTGATATAAAGTTTCCTTGTTCTAGCTGTAATTTTTTTAAGTTTTCCATGTTCTAGCTGTTAATTTTGTTACGTATATTTTTGAAGTTTTTCTAACCCAACTCTCTCTAACCTAACTTCTCTCGTAAGCCCCACTATCATTGTTGTTCTATTACTACTTAGGTTTGAGCTAATTCAATTACTACTTAGGTTCTATAAAAATTTCTCCTAATATAAAATTTTGTTAGTTTTGCGTTAAAGTTTTCGTCTTCATGAGAAGTTGAAAAGGTTTTTAAAAAAAAATTGAATCAAACTTGAAATACAGATTGACAAATACAAAATTATTCAAAAAAAAATTTGTTTGTTTTGAATTATTTCTTTCTTTTGTGATTTTTTTAGTTTTTGGACACGAAACTTTTTCTTAATTCTAGAAATAATTAACAAAGTTCTGATACTAGATTAAAAAATGTTCAAAAAAAACAAAACAAAAAAGAGAAGTACAAATGGGCACGAATCTGAAATATTTTTAGTAGCTCATTCTAATCATCTTTCATAACTAAAGAAGGTGAATCTCATAGACTTGGAAGCTTTATTTCATGCTATTTTCACGGGACTTCGCTCCATATTTTGTGTAATTGGTGTATGTAGAGCACACCCGTCCAGTAGCCCACCCAGCCCGCCCAACCCAACCCGATTTGTTAGGGTTTGGGAAAAATATCTAGGCCCATAGGGCCGGGCTGGGTTAACATTTTAAGCCCATTTACTAATTGGGCCGGGTTTGAGAAATTCTTCTGAGGCCCAATCCGGCCCGGCCCAGCCCGATTTAAATAATATTTTTATTTTAATACTATATATATACCGCTGGAACCTAGCTACATAGGATTTGTTTATCGTGATGAATAGGCGCATCTACTCATTTGTTATCTAGTAAGATCTCCTCATCTCTTATTCAAGAGTACGATCATCATTGTCTGCTCTTCAATATCTCCTCTTAATCTTATGGTTGATTAATTTATGTTGATTAATTAATCTTTTGGTTGTAGGTCTTCTTAATCTTATGGTTGATTAATTTATGTTTGTGATACCATGCGTTAAAATAATAAATGGGCTTGTTGGACGGGCTTGGGATATTAAAATTTTAATTGGGCCGGGCTTTGGTATATTAAATGAAGCCCGATTATGAATGGACTGGGCATGGGAATGCACAAATCTCGTTATTATCTAGTATAAGCCCGGCCCGGTGTTTGTGCACCCCTAGAGCACACCCTCTGAATGTGCAAGCAATTGTGAATTTAATTTTTTTGTTTTCCTCCCCGTCCATTTTTCTATCTCAATAGGAGAATTACATTCCTACAATAAGGGACACTCCACAACGATTACGTAACAAAAATGATATAGACACAAACTCTTAACCACAACCCCTCTCACACGCGTGACCACCCACTGAAATGTTCACACGTGAGAGGGATTGTGGTGGATTGTGGTTGAGAGTTTGCGTATGTATCATTATTCATTACGTAAAGAGCAATATAGAAATTTCCTTTTTTTCGAAAGAAATTATTGTGACACATTACTAAAATTCTAAGACTCTTCAACTGCAACATCAACGTCATCATTATTTATACAATATTTAGTGCTATTTGTTTCTAAATAATTTCATGTCCCTTTCAAAATTCTTAATTAAAGATGTCCATCTTATTCCTGGAGCACCTTTGCATGTGTGTAGGTTCCACTGACTAGAGGTACACACTGGTCCTCTAGTCCGCCCAACCAAGTCCCAATTTTAGGGGTTGATAAATATATATATATATATATATATATATATATGTAAAGGAACTTTCTAGTCCGGGATTCCCGGAGTCCGGGATCCACCTTCCCAATATTTTTTTTATGATTCGAACCGTCCAATGTATTTAAAAAGTGTTTTTAAAGGTTCCCGCGAGAAATCGTCAAAAAAAAAAATTACCGGAAAGAGCTTGATCTTTTTTATATATGTATAATTTTTTATCGAAAACTGTTTGGATGAAGCTTTTCCCCCCTTTTTTATGATTGTTCACGGGGGGCCTTTAAAAACACGTTTTAAAAATATTGAGCGGTTCGGATCGTCGAAATTTGGTCCGGAAAGTCGAAAATACCCCTAGGTCCGCATGGAAACTTAAATAAGAGTCCCTTATTAGAAGTTTATTATATATATATATATAGAAGTTTCCTGTGAGGGTCACAAAAAAATGTGCGGGAAAACAGTTGTGGGCCGTTGAATCTTATGTCCTTCACGCGATCCAACAGCTCACAACTGTTTCCCGCACATTTTTTTGTGAGGGAGCTCTCATAGGAAACTTCTTGTATATATATATATATATATATATATATATATATATATATATATAGCTCAAACTTCTTATCCACACTCCCGGATTTAAGGAAAAAATGGGGTTTTTTGTGTTGCAAATTTTTTTTGGAAAATCCGATCCGTCCAATGTGTTCAGAAGGTGCTTTCAAGGGTCCACGCGGAAAAACTTCAAAAACAAATACCGGGAAGGGCTTAAAAACAAGTTTTAAACACATTGGATGATTTTTTTTGATGATTTCTCGCGGGGACCCTTAAAAACACGTTTTAAACACATTGGATGATTTGGATCATGCAAAAACAAGTTTTAAAACCTTCAAAACACCAAAAAACTTTCAATCCGGGATCCTTGATAGGATCTGTGGCGTATTATATATGTGTAGGCACATCAGGTCGGTTGGGATGAGTTTTTAAACGCGTTTAGTAAATTAGTTGGGCTTAGAAATATCTCTTAAAATCAAGTCCGGACCGTCTAAAATAATGATACTTTTGTTCACTACATATTTATTCTATAAAAGAAATATTAAGAAGAAAAAAAGACACTACCATACTTGTATAGAGGTGAAACTAAAACTGTAAAAAACGGATTGAAAAAATGGTTTGGTTTGGTTTTTCCCAAGTTTTGGCCTGGTTCAGTCTTTTTAAAGTCTATTATTATTGTGGTTGTAAACTCTAATTTATGGTAGTAGGGATGATTAATTTATACTTAAGGACTAGTATAATTTAAAAGTAACTGGACTAGTTCAACGGGTTTGGGAAATGAAACTTTAAGAGGAGGTTCCGGAGTATTAAATGAAGCTTGAGTACTAATGAGCCGAACTTAGGCATGTACAAGTTTCAGTATTATCTAATACAAGCCCGGCTCAATGTATGTGCACCCCTGTCCCTAGTTGAATTATCACTCGTGTTGATCCATGCTGTGGATAGAGTGGTATCTTTTCTATGGAGGGTTGGTTTGAGTCTTCTTGTGGTTGTGTACTGTGTTTGTTTAAAAGGAAATGCAATGCAAGGCCCGGTACAGTACATGAAAAAAAGAAGAAGAAGGAAAATGCATAGGAAAATACATCTGACGGGTGAGATTTCGGATTGAATGGATGCATTTTCTCTCATTCGTCGGATGCATTTTCATGTTTTCTTTTTCAGTACCAAACGGTTTCCCAATGCAATTGTGTTACAATTAATATGGTGGGTGGCATTAACCACTTTTCTTAATTTACATTTATTTAAGGGATCCACCTTGGAGTTGTACCTTTTGTTCAGTTCAAAGAAAAAATTGTACCTATTGTTATTTATTTATCTCCCAGTCTGGATCTAACCTTCTTGTTTGCAAAGGTCTGTAATCTGTATGTAACAATTTGTTTGTTCGTCCATCTTTTTATGATTTTAAAAAAATTTCTTCCCAAACTTATTTAATATTTTTTATTGATGGAAGAAATTTACTAAAAAGAACTTTGATTTCGACCCACGTGATCTTTGATGCTGAGAACATAACGTGCCACCACGACGGTGCCCAAGACCACTGAATAATCTTGCATATTGTCGTTGACGAGTGACTAGACTCGTCACCACAAGAAATCTAACATTGTTATCAATGCAAACGGACAAACAGACGGTAAAACTCTAGTCGTTCACTGCTCTCGCAACTAATCCTATGACATGAATTTTTGCGTGTGTGATGTATACATCGAGACCTACAAAATCAAATATTGTTCCCCAGTCTATGAGCTTCCAAATCAATGATGTATATGTATACCTGATTTAGCTCACTAGATAATACTGCACCCATGTGCCCCATGTTCCCTTTAACGTTTCTGGAAAAATGAGTTTGCTATTCTATCCACTTTTGAAAACAATGTGCTGTGATTCCTTTTACCAAGCAATTTCCAACTGTGGTTGATGCTACAGCAAGCCATGTGCAGCTGAGCTATGTGAAGTCTAAAAATGGACCATGCATACAGATGTAACATATCCAGTCTCCATCATTATTAAACCATAGCTTCCAAAAGCATATTCCTACATGGATTCTTCATTCTAGGGTTGGGTTTTATTGGTTGAACTACTAATGGGAGATAATAATTCCATATATGGGCGATTGGCAAGATGAAATCCGAGCCGTTGAAAACATATCTGACGAACAACAAGGATCAACATGATTCGATACAAATATCGTGTATCTATTCCATGGGAGAAGGGAATGATCAACGGAAAGAGGGGCGCTGCTGTCCCCGGCGATTCCGGGGAGTTCCGGTCTCGGGTCGATGATCGGAAACGTTCACGCCGAAGAGCTCGCCGAGTAGAACAAGTGTACCAAAAATTAGCTCAATCGGATACTATTTAGTACCTGATCGGTACAGATATAACTCGGCAATAATGGGTTTGAGTGGGTATGATCTAGTGTTTTGATGCATTCTCTTCAAGATAAAAATGTTTCAATTAGGTACTAAATGATATCCGATTGAGCTAATTTTTGATACACTTGTTCTACTCGGCGAGCTCTTTGACGTGAACGTTCCGATCATCGACACGAGACCGGAACTCCCCGGAATCACCGGGGACAGCAGGTGCTGTCCCTTGCCAGGGACAACAGTGCCCCTCTGTCCTATTCAACGTACTATTGTCTTTAACAAATCCTAAAATGAATCAAGACATAATTTAAAGAGCTTGGCGCGTCTGGACGGTGTTAAGTCGCATATCCTGGCCAGACGAATCGGTCCGGACGGTATTTCCAGTAGCTCGTCTTGATGGTCCTACCCTTAATAGTTCTAATAATTGTTGCATTCAAACATACAAAATGTGATCAAACATCATGTGTAACCAATCCAGCCATTTCAACAGGTACCAGTGCAGATAGCTAAACAGGAATTGCCTGATTCTGATAATTCTCCTTGGTGAAAATAAACCCAAAGCAACACACAGATAAGATTTTGAGAAGTATTCAATATCAGGGAGCAATAGGCGAAAATCTAAAATTCTGAAAGTATGCAAAAACAAGTCCTTTGCCTGCGGATTGAGATATCCTCCAGAATATATTAACAGCTTTAAACAATTTATGTAACACTAAAATTGATATGAAGCTCTAAGAGCAGTGCCCGAATCACAATGTCTGAGTAACTGAACCGTAACTGAATTCTGTTTTTGCTGTTTGAACACAAAATATTTCTTACAAAAGAATGGACCAAAAAACAAACAAACAAATCTCAAAGAAAAACCTTAGATATAGCAGTAATGAACATCCCCATCTTCTTCTAATGGGTTTTTCCTATAACCTTAAAATGAAGTGATCTGCAGTGTCGGTTGACGCATGATTTCTCCCCATCACGTGGGAAGTGGGATAAGCAAGAAACCAGCACTCTTAGCTGTTCTATTCAATCTGTCGCTGAACTCCTCTTCCTTCACATGATCCATATTTACCCATCACAAATTCTACAAGCTTTCATTTACTCAATCTGCTCACCGATCAAATCAAGACCAACCAAAAGGAATGACATCCCCTGGAACAGCAAGAAATAGAAATGGATACCCTGAGCAGACAAGAGGCTTCTTGCCGAAGCTGTGAGAAGAAGAAACGCCAACGCTAGCTCTTTTGTATACATCCGGTTATGCTTCTTTTTCTTTAACTTTTCCTGTTGTTTTATTTCCTCCCTCATTTCATCTAAATTAGGCAGTGATTCACCCCTTTGATGCTTTGTCTCTTTTTCAAGCAAAGATACGAGATCACCCTCGGATGAACGGCCTGATTTTTTGGTGACAACCCATTCGTAAGCGCTACCGAGTTGGAATAGGCCGGAGATCATGGCATTGAACTTGGTAACCGACATTGTGTTTTCGAAAAGAAGGTAGGGAACAATGAAAGGAAACGCTTTTGGGGCAGGGAGTATGTTGAGGAATGACATTGTGGCTGGGACATAACACACGACCCATGCCGGAAGCTGGGCTTCTGGGATGAACATAGTCATGGGGAGAATTATGCAGAAAAGGGTGAATGAATAGAAGGGGAGAATCAGTTTTCTTAGGAGGAAGAACAGGAAAATCATATTGGCCTTCTTCCAAATGCTTATCTGCATTAACACAAATAAGAACAAGATAGAGTCAGTGTTATAATCCAGCCTGTTTTGACAAACATTAGTGATTGAATTCTGCATATTAGTGTTATCAAACTTTCAGATTAGTAAAAGCTTATTCTTTAGAAGTAGAATCCAAAACAGCAGCATCTCAGCATCAGAAATTTTAATGTTCTAATTTTTTTTTTTTTTTTTTAACTGAGAATCATGAGAAGTAGTAGTGGTCGAAGGACTGGCAGCCCAGACGCAGAGGCGGTGCCTCAACAAGTAAGCACAGTGCCAAGGATTTAGAATCCAAAAGATGTGCTTGGGAAGTTTTCAATTCATATGTTGTGTTTGGATCAAAGCTGAATTCATTGCATTCTTTTCCCTGGCATGTTCCTATATCCTATATAAATCCCTAAGGCTGTGTTTGGATCAAGAATCTCTGAATAGATAAGGAAAAAAAAATTCTTCACAAATTGAAATATGTGACCATGTGTCCTTCAGCTTTTCAGTTCCCCCAACAAATCCTTGATCCAAACATATCCTGGGCAAATCTATCTTCCAGCTAAAGCCTATAGCAACAATTTTTTCACAAGCTGAATACCTTTGCTCGAATGACATCAGGCAAACACAGACGAAACAATTGCATCGGCCCAGAATGCCACCTGTGCTGCTGTTTTCTATAGGCTTCATAAGATTCCGGTAATTCGCATTGGCACTGAAAATGAAAGACAACAAAATCAGGGTGAATTCAAAAATATTTAAGATAAGAATTCAGAAATACTAATGACAGAGACATTAAGCAGTGGTCTAATGTACCTCCACATCATTAAGGAAGATGAACTTCCATCCATGGAGATGAGCCCTTACAGCAATGTCCATGTCCTCAACCGTGGTCCTCTCCAACCAACCACCGGATTCTTCTAAGGCCTTTATCCTCCACACACCGGCAGTCCCATTGAACCCAAAGAAATTGAGAAAAACTCCATTCACTTGTTGCTCCACCTCGAAATGAAAGGCTAAATTAATGTTCTGCAACCTTGTTAGTAGGTTCTCATCCTTGTTCACAAATGACCACCTTGCTTGCACTAGCCCTAGCTCATCGTTATCCTGCAATGTTTGCCCAAGAGGACGATTGGTTCAAATTCCAATATTGCAAAGAATTTGTACTTGAATGAGTAACACAAACTACAACAAGATTCAATACCTTGAAATGTGACAAAGAAATTATATATACTATTATTAAACAAGTAGCAGAGTTGCCCAATTTCAAATTATTGACTCATAATATAACAAAAATGACAAACAACCTAGAAGAACCATATAATACCTGGAAATGGGGAACTGTTTTGTGAAGGAAATCAGGTGCGGGTTGGAAATCGGCATCGAAAATGGCAACAAACTCGTAGTCCTTGACATAGCTGCAATTCATTGCAGACTTGAGATTACCAGCTTTGTACCCCTCTCTATCTACTCGGTGCCGATAGAGGATGTTAGCCCCCTCTTTCTGCCACTTTTCAACCTCCTCTCTGATCAAAATTTGGGCCGTTGGGTCATTCGAATCATCAAGAACTTGAATTAACAGTTTCCCTTTCGGCCAGTCCAAATTGCACACAGCACCAATGGATTGCTGATAAACCTGACACATCATCTCTAAACTCAGTCCAAGATTCTCTACCAAGATCAAAAGTAAGTGAGCACCAAGCAAATTCCACCACAAAAGCAAATGGGTTAAGCAAAAATATAATAAGCAAAGAAGCAAATGGGTACCCCAAAAAATAATCAAAAACCAGCATATATCAGCACATAAGCAAAGGAGAAGTAAAGAATAAGCAGATGCCAGTAAAGAATAAGCAAATGTGCGCTCAATAAATCAGCGGACAAGCAAAGGAGTAGTAGAAAAATAAGTAAATGCCAGCAAAAAAGCAAACGGGTACTAAAAATTTAAACAAAAATCTGCATATATCAGCACAAAAGCAAAGTAGCGGAGTAGTAAAAAATGGGTAAACACCAGCAAAGAAGCATATGGGTATTCAAAAAACCAACCAAATAGTACACCACCAAAGCAAAAGGGTATTAAAGAAAATGAGCAAAAAGGTATTAAAAAACTCTACCTCCTTTTCATTGCACATTGGGATCTGAACAAGAACCATGGGGAAGTACCCACCCTCTCCAGACTCCGGATCCGACCCGTTTCCTTTCGGGACGGGTTTAATCTTCTTCAATTTGATCCACAAGCAACCCAAACACATGACTAACCTATCCACACTCTGAACAAGGAACAGCACGATACACCCATTGGTTAAGGTTTGAAGAGGAGGAGCTAAATACTCCACCCGAATCAAAACCCACTTCGAATACAACGACCCAAACACGCCTTTAATGTCAACTGCGTTCGTCAACAGCAGCAGGTACTGTATCTGCAGATTCGGCGAGCCGAAATGCCACCCTTTGAAATAAGCAGCCACCTCGAGCCCTAACAACACAAGAGATACCAACAAAAACGCCTTTATGCAGAAATACATACGAGATCTGACGGCGGTGGATTTGCTGCCGGTTGTATTATCGGCGGTGTCGGTTACGCCGGCGGCAACCCGCCGGCGGATGGCGGCGGCGAGGCTGAGCATGACGGCGGCGATGGAGGTCAGACAGCCGGCGGCACGGTGGGCTTTCAAGAGGAGGACCCAGGTGAGCTGTTTGGCGTTCTTGTTGCGGGCTTTTTCCGGCAAGCGGGCCTGCATTGGGCCGTCGGCGGAGTTCAAAAGGAAGTCGTCCTCGTCGTCTAACGGGCCTTCGAGCTCGACCATGGACCAGTTGTTCGGATTCTCCATCTTGACGACCACCGGCGTCCCCATGTGGTGGGCGTCTTTGCTGTTCCCCCACCAATCGAACGACGGCGACATTTTAATCAAAGGGTCCGATCTCGGGAAACCCCGTAAGTGAGAACGAACTGTAGAAGCTGCAATGGATCCCAATGTCGAAGTGGAGAGAGATGCTATAAGTTTGATTTCACCATTTTTTTTTAGAGAGAGAGACAGAGAGGAAGCAAGGTGTGGAGAATTTATTTAGTGGGGAAAGGTTGGGAGGAGACGCGTGGGATGGGAATAAACCTTATTCGTCTTTCATACACGGTAACATTGTGGATTTATGGAGAAATTGTGTATAGTTTTAGAGAGAGAGAGAGAAAGAAGGTGGAGGCTCTGACTTGGAAGGTGATTTCGATTACAGCTTGTAAAGAGGGTCACAAAAAATCAAAATTCAAATAGCAATGAGAGAGAGAGAGAGAGAGAGAGAGAGAGAGAGAGGGGAAAACCCAAAGAACAATAGAATAATACAGATTAAAAGGGGAAATTTTTTTTTGGCAAATAGCGACTAGCTCATGCGATAGAGTTCTTGAATATTTCACACTGTATTTTGAGATCAAGTCTCATTTCTTCCTCTCCTGAATAACAAAAAAAAGGGGGAAATTTTTTGGGTATTGGGTGGGTACCATGTAATTTTTGGGTATTGGGTTGGTACCATGTGGTTGAGCCTACTTAGTACCCAAACGCTACATCCAGACCGTCCAAAAGTGTATTGAATTGCTCATATCAAAACCAAAATGAATGTGCGCGCGCGGGTAACACGCAGGATTGAAAACTCGTTGGATTCAAAGGGAACAGCTCAACACGGAATTGATTTTTGAAAAGTGGGAACGGGTTGAATTTTTATTTTTTTGAGTCGAGGTTCTCTCTGTCTTCTTTCTTTTCATTTTTGTAAAAGGCAAAAAAAAGTTTAATGAAATTACGACTACTAACAAGAATATTCAATTTGCAAGTTAACTTGTGATCGTGAAATTAAAACACATTAATAAAAGGACCCTGCTAGGGGTACCGACTGATTAGTCCAGAAAATGTACAGATGGCACACGGGGACCCACTTTTGGGTCCCACACGAGTGATCCGAACCGTTCATTATTTCTAAAAACATTTTCCGAGTGCCCTCACAAAATTTCAGCTCAATCGGACGGTGGGAAGTGCACGAACCAAAGCCCCACCGTTTCAATCAAAATTCGGATCACTCGTGTGGGACCCAAAAGTGGGTCCCCGTGTGCCATCTGTACATTTTCGGTTCCTTAGGGTCGGTACCCTTATCATTATCGTTAATAAAAGCATATATGAGTTGCAGAAAAGGAAGAGAGGGTCGTGGAAAAGGACGTGTGCTTCGCTGTCGCCTTTTTTGAATTGAATAATTAATAATCTTCTCTCTTATTTTTCAAAAAACGTATGCCCTGGGCTTTGGAATCAGACCTTTTTTCTGCTGTAAAAATGTAATATATTGAAGATATTGAGGAGTTATTTACAGAGATTCGGGGTGCTGGTGATCGCCCCTGGTGAGCACACATCCGAGCCGTCTATCTCGGCTATTGACGGTTCGAGTTTAAATAAACTCTTCCATAAGAAAGTTAATACTTTTGGACAGCTCAGATGTGCTCACATGGGCGCTCACCAGCACCACTGCTTCCTATTTACAAAGTCTAACTTTGTTTGTTTTGATTTTCCAAAAACAAAAACACCACTTCTCTCAGTATGGTTCCAAAAATTGACCGAGAGGTCTCAGTATAGTGCAGTTATCCGGCTGTCCATTTCGACAATAAACGGTTCGGATTTAATCCAAACAATCGACAGTAGGATTCAATTCGTTGCTCAAATTAAATCCGAGCTAAACATTTTCGAAATGGACGGTTGGACGGTGCACTACCCCGAGCCCCAAAAACCTCCCTACAAAACTAAACAAAACAAATTCATAGCTTTTCGAAAAATGAGTAATACAAGGTCAAATAAATTTTACGAGGAGAGAGAAGAAGGTTCTTTATAATTCCTCCCGTCCATGTGGGGGTGCGGAGTGTACTAGGTGGAAAACGGAACTGGGGGAGGTGATGCGCAGTCTCTTTCGGTGCCGTTTCGGCATCATTTTGACAATCGAATACGTCCACCGCGTAGTGCTCGTCGAGTACTATAAGTGTACGAAAAATCAACTCGATTCGATATCGTTAAGTGCCTCATCGGAACACAAATAACATGAAAAAAATGGGTTCAATGATTTTCATCCAGTGTTTCAAGCTTTATGTATTACCATTTTTTCCAAGTTATTTGTTTTCCGATGAGGCACTTAACGATATCCAATCGAGTTGATTTTGGGTACGCCCGTAGACCTCGACGAGCTCTACGCGGTGGACGTCTCCGATCGTCAACACGATGCCGGCACGGAGCCGAACGAAGCCTCCCCCAGTTCCGTGGAAAACAAGTTTACATTCCTTTTCATTACGCAAAGAAAAAAAAAAAACAAAGGCACATGGAAAGAAAGGAAACAGGGTGGAAGGTTAGATCTAGCAAAGTTACAACCCCGTTACCGCGTAGATTAGAAGAAATTTCCAGTAGGCAGCAGCAGGGGCCGTTTTGTTTTGTCCATTCATGGGGTGTGGACCGTCTTGTGTGACGGCACCGTGCAGCGCAATCTGGATTGTTCAAATGTTCTTTCGACGGTCCAAAAGAGTTTTATTCAAATTCGGACCGTCAAAAACACATTTGGACGGAAAGAGTTTTATTTAAATCTGGACCGTCGAAAGCAAATTTGGATGGCTGAGAAGCCGTCCTCCACGGTGCAACGCATTCGCTGCACTGCAGGGCCCTCGATTCCCTTGTGTGACATATCATGTGAAATAGGACTCATCGGTTTTAATTCGACGATTTGAAAGTGTTAATTTTGTAGGTCTTTGGCAAAAAAATATTAAATTAGTCTTTTGATTTATTCGTTTTGTCTTTATTCAAAAAAAAATTATGTTTGTTAGTTTTGCGTCAAGTTTTCGTGGATTAATAATTTATCTCGACGAGAAGAATCTAAAAAGTAAAATTATAGTAAAAAAAAAATAAACCACGTTAATTGGATTAATTTTGGTTTTATTAAAAAAATTAGCTTTGATAATAATTTTATATTTTTTAGATTCTTCTCGTCCAGACATATCAATAATCTACAAAAAACTTGACGCAAAACTAACAAATGTAAAAATAAATAAATAAAGACAAAACGAAAACGAAGAAACCAAAAAATAAGTTTAAACTTTTTTGCCTTTGCCAAAGAAGGTCAAAGAAATTTTACGAGGAGATAGAAGAAGGTTCAATCATTCCTCCCGTGTCCATGGGGGTGGAAAACGAGTCGAGTCTTCCTTTTCATTACGCGAGAAAAGAAAAAACAAAAACAAAGGCACATGGAAAGAAAGGAAACAGGGTGGAAGGTTAGATCTAGCAAAGTACGTAACAAACCCGTTAACGCGTAGATTAGAAGAAATTTTGCAGTAGCGGGGCTGTTTTATTTTGTCCGTTCATGGGGATGGCGATGGGGATGTGGACCGTCTTGTGTGACCGTATCAGGGATAGTGTAGTGCAGCAAATGCACTGCACCGTGCAGCCTGGGATAAGCCTAGCAACTCTTCGGGTTTGGACAACCCACCCCGGCTAGGGCAACCCAAAAAAAAATTCTTACAATTATCTTTTTTTGCATTTATCTTTTATAATTGTATTCTTTAAGTTTGAAGTTTTGTAATTTTGTGAAATTATTAAAAGAACTCCTGACGATGTAGGGGGTGCAATATTGGGAGTTTGCTTTGGGCCCCTAAAATAACTTTTGAATTTTTGTAATTTTTCACTTGTATTTTTTTATAATTTAATATTAAGTGGGCAACCAAACTAGTGGTTAGGCTTGGGCAACCCAACCGTCAGGGCCGGCCCTGCGTGCAACATAATTTGAACCGTCCAAATGTGTTTTCGAATGTCTAAAAGAGTTTTATTTAAATCCGGACCGTCGAAAGCACAAATGAACGGCTGAAAAGCCGCCCTGCACTGTGCAGTGCATTCGCTGCACTGCAAGGCCCCTGGTTCCCTTTGTGTGACGGAACCTGGGGGGTGCTGTGCATCCCAATGCACAACACCGTGTTGTGCAGCCCCACGAATAACATGAAAAAGTGATTTTGATCCAGTGTTTGTGTCCATTTGTTTTCAAAGTATTTGTGTTCCGATGACGTACTTAAAGATATCCGATCGAATTGATTTTTTCTACACTTGTAGTATTCGACGAGGTCTACGTGGTGAACGTCTCCGATCATCAAAAAAATGCCGGCGCGGCCCGCCGTGGAGCTGCACAGCACGGTGCATTGCATCCATGCACAACACCCCCCTAAGTCCTTGTGTGACATATCATGTGATCTTTGTGTTTTCATTCTTTTATGAGAATATCATATTGATAAGATATGAAAAATGCGAGTACATTCATCTGAATTGAATCACAGGAAAAATGGGTATATTTCACATATGAAGAATGCGAGTAGATCAAACTCTTATAGATGATCACCTTAATTTTTTCCTAAGAAATATATATAAGCACGTTTGGACTAATACAACACGCACGGTTTGGATCCTCGAGTAAGACCACGGCCAGTCGTAGATTTATCTTACAATCTACTTGCAAAAGTATATTAGTCGTTTTCAAATTTTCGGAAAAATATGATCTCAATGTCCATTGCCTGGGGATCTTTTAAGTTGATCAACTAAATAACGAGCTTTAAAAGTGACTTAAAGTTGACGCGACTCTCTCTCTCTCTCCAAAAACCCTAGTCACCACTATTAATATTACTCTTCCTCCTTTCCCTCCCCCCAGGATTTCGATACCCATGGCAGAGGGAGGGGAGGGTCATGGTCTTATTTATTTTCTTCGCTTCGTTTTTTTTTTTTTTTGTCTCTCCGCATCAACGACTGTCGTCCGATCCGAGAGAGTTATGTCTTTTTGAGAGTTGTTAGTTTCGTCTTGGACGAATTTTCGTCTACAGATCGGGTACTTTCAGGCGTGGTTGCTTTACAATGGTATCTGTGCCAACAGTGTTCTTACCCTACATGATATCGCTGGTAGGACGTGGTGGCTTTGAAGATCTGTAGTTTTGGGAGTTCATTGGTGCGAGCATGTTTGGTTTGAGTCCATCCGATCGTCTGGGTATTCTTTGTCTTTTATCTTTAACTAGCACTAAGTCTATTCAGGGATGTTGATTTTAGGTATGAATCTTGTAAGTGTCGCTGTTTGCGTCAGGCCATGTCTGGGTTAGGGTGAAACACATCGAATGTCTTGTGCGTTTCTTGTTCTCTATTAAGATTATTAGTTTGACTTTGTCCAAGACCTTTGTAATGAATTCCGTCTTTGTAAGTGCCGTTGGACGTTCATTAATATAATCTTCTCTTTTCCCGTGTCAAAAAAAAATGTCCATTGCCTTGTAATTTTTTCACGAACCATGAAATTGGCCACACAAAAAAAAAAAAAAAAAAACATCACAAATAATCTGAACCTGGAATGGACCCATCTGACCTCAAAAAGCAGGCCTCCAAATTATCACGAGGTTTTTGTGCCTTTGTACAGGTACTGTTTCTTTAGGTAAGTAGTATTAATTAAGAGATGTTCACCTTCCACTGACACAAATTAAAACCATTATTGTCCTCAACGAAAATTATGTGCTGAATTTGGTGAATTCGTCATAAATGGCCAACAAACGTCTTTATGTGTTGCTTTTATGGGAATCACAAGATTTTCTGTATGAGCCAACGAACCAAAAGGGTTCAATTCAACTCCTCTCCTGTCGAAAGGATAAAATTGGATCGTCCAATTTTGCCTTTTTGGCTACTGTCCGAACGCACTTTAAAGGAGCAAATGAGTTTTATTATGTAGAGAAGTTCAAACTTGCCGAAATTGGACAGAGAGACAGAGGGGGTGATGTACAGCGTGCTGTGCGGCGACTTTTGGCGCCGCGCCGGCATCGTTCCGACCATCGGAAACGTCCATCACGTAGAGCTCGTTGAATACTACAACCTTACCAAAAATTAACTTGATCGGATATCGTTAAAATCCCTTATCGGAATGAAAAAATAACTTGAAAGAAATGGATTCAATGGTTTTCATCCAGTGTTTCAAATTATATGTGTTCCAATTTTTTTCAAGTTATATGTGTTCCGATAAGGCACTTAACAGTATCCGATCGAGTTGATTTTTGGTAGAGTTGTGGTACTCGACGAGCTCTACGTGGTAGACGTTTCGGATCGTCGGAAAGATGCCGTTGCGGCGTCGAAATTCGCCGCATAGCAGCACAAGGCCACAAAAGGTCGGATATCAATAAACTTCATTTCAAAACAAATTTATCTTAAGAAAAATTTGACTTGTTTATCGGATCAAAATCCATTCTTTTTTTTTTGAATGAGGACAAAAGGGTAATTCAACTCACCAACTCACTTAGGCAATTGCTGACTAGGAGAGGTGAAATTGGCATGTTTCTATCGCTAAATTTTCAATATCCGAATAACCCAATTATTTCGGATCACTAAATTTTCAGTATTCGATTAATTAAAATTTTGATGTTGTTGAAACTTTTCAACTAGCTATATAAAATTAACAATTCAATCATTAAAGCGAGCTCGGAAAGTATCTGAATAAAGTAAAACTACATAATCTGATGCTTTCCTATTAGAGCATCCCCATCAGGCTCAACAAAAATTGGGCCAAATTTAACCTCAAAAACACCTTTTATAAATTAAAACTTTTCAAAATCTAGCTATATAAAATTAACAATTCAATCATTTAAAGTTCTTGCTCGAAAGTTATAACTTTTGATTTACTAAAAAATTGTTGTAAATTTTGGGTGGTTTTACACAATTTGATGCTTTCCTATTAGAGATGATTTGATTCCTTGAACAAAAGCATTGCGACTTTGAATTGATAGTGATAATACCTTGTTTTCTTTCAAAGGAAAGGTTATGTGAAATCACTAACCATACGAAAAATCCGAGAACAAAAAAGTAGACTATGACAAGTAGTTTTGGATGGACAACTGCCCCAATCATTTTGGAAGTATATTGGGTGTATATGTGAATATTAAAAACTAAAAGGGAGTGAAGATGAATTTCCCTCAAAATAAATAGATACGGTCAACCGTCAACGTGGTAACTTCTTTTTTTAATCAAGCCCACCGTCAAAGTTTAAACTCCAATAACGACAAAAATTCATTTACCTAGGTCCAATAGCTGGGGAAGTAAGTGAAAATGTCAGAAACTTCAGGTGAGGTGGCTGTAATTTATCCATTATTCAAAGCTTTGAGCCTTTGAGGCTTATGTTCTTTTTGGTCTAGGGCCAAAACCAGCGGCGGTCAACTCTGAATTCCCTTCTCAATATTTTTCACAAAATTATTTTTAGTCGCACTAACACATTTTGTAAGTATATTATTTCATTCACCATTTTTTATTTCAAATATTAGACAATTCTTCTATGTACAGTCGTACACAGATCCCGGGGGCCTGCTGTCCGTGGGGGTCGGCAGGCTCTGCCAACCCCATACGCGCCGTCCATTTCGTGCATCAACGGCTCGGATTGCATCAAACAATGGACTGCTCGGATACACTTTGGAGAGATGAGATTTGAGCCGTTGATGCGCGAAGTGGACGGCGCGGATGGGGTTGGCAGGCCCTGCCGACCCCAAGGGGCAGCAGAGCCCCCCAAACCGTCGTACACCGACGAAATATGACGTGTAATGTCAAAATACCCACCATTACTATTTGAATCTTTTTAGTGCTTAGTGTCAAAAATTCGAAAGTGGTTAAAGCATGGGCTATATCAATTTTAAATTTTACAATTTTGTCAATTGTCCTATTTCTTTCTCTCCGTTGATAGAACCCACAATTCAAGCCGAATGTGGAGATTTAGAAACAAAAGTGGGACCTCAAGATGATAGTCCCTTTTGAAATCGCGTGCCATTTTCACGGCTTATATCTTTTAATGTAAATCTAAAAAAATATTCATTATGAACTTGTTTGATAAATCTTAATTAATTCTATTATACAAAATTTTCAAAATCATAAAAACTATTATAAATTAAAAGATATAAGCTGTTGAAAATGGCACACGGTTCCAAAAGGGACGGAGGGAGTAGTTTTTTTCAATTGGAGCAAGATTGCCATTTTTTTTACTCCCTCCGTCCCAAAATATAGACCCTTGTTCCATTCTAACCGGATAGAAAATCGATTATATCTTTCAATCGGTAATATATTTCATATGAAATATGAATCTTGTTTGATATATCTCAATCAAATCTAAAATATAAAGTTTTTTAAATCACCTAAAATATTAGGGAAATTATAATACTAAAACCATTTTTGTTTGTGCCAAAACTATAGTGCATAAAAGGCTTGTATCTTGAACATAGTACAAGGTTTTTAAATACTGCAATTTTGGCACAAATAAAAACGGTTTTGGCATTAGCACCACCCAAAATATTATAGATTATAAAATATATTACTACATTGAAAAGTGGCACGAACTCTTTGGGACGGAGGGAGTAATAAATATGTTGGTTTTTTTCTTTAGTTTTAGAACAGAACTTTTGTAATTATTCTAGGATTGCTTATTATGAATTTTACTCGGTTGAAGAGTGTTTAAAATGTGACCCCACCAACGTTGGGCCAAAACGACATTTTTGGTCATATAACAAAACTATAGTGCATCTCCCCACTACAGTATAACCGAATCCTGCGAGCGTGGTGGCTCATGACTAAAAGTGTTTTGTAGCTCTAATACACTTTTTATCTAAAAAAGAAGAAGTTATATCTTCGGTATGAAATATGTGGTGTGTTTTATTAAGTGTCAGTAGCTTTAATTTCCAAAAAAACAATTTCAAAACAAATTTATCTTAAGAAAAATTTGACTTGCACATTATATCAAAACCCATTCTTTTTTTGGATGAGGACAAAATGGTAATCCAACTCACCCAGGCAATTACTGACTTGGGAGAGGTGAAAGTGACATGTTTCTATTGCTAAATTTTTAGTATCCCGAATAACCCATTTATTTCGGATCACTAAATTTTTAGTAGAGAGAATTATTTCGCATAACCCATTTTTAGAGAGAGTCAACCGTCATCGTGATAACTCCTTTTTTTAAGAGAGAATTGTTATAGGGTCCATTATAGCTATTTACTAACACTTCTAGTCTACACCATAATTTCCTAAGAGAAGCAGTCCACACGCGCGAGCAAAAGACCAAAAAAACCCTCGGTTAAAAGCGAAACCCTGAGGGGTGATGGCGACGTGCGCTAGGCCGTTCAGAGGGTTTTCAGTCCCTTCACGCGTCAGGAGAGTAAAAGAGAGAGAGAGAGAGAGAGAAGTCAAAGAAAGGTTTGAAAACCCAGTTTTCAAAAATAGGTTTCGAATTGGGTTTGAAAACCCAATTGGACATGCTCTTACGCTACGGTACCCTATCACCCCACACGTCGCCGTCACCCCACATGTCGCCATCACCCCCCGATGCATTTTCCTGCTTTGGGATACTTGAGATATTATTTCGCGTCAGCCCGGTACCCCCGATGAAAATGCGTAAAACCCTGGGGTACCCTATGAAAGTGCCTAAAACCGTAGGGTACCCTATGAAAGTGCTTAAACCACTAAAACCCTATAATTTAAAAGTGCACTCTAAACCTAAACCCTAGGGTACCATGTGAAAGTGCCTAAACCTAAACCCTAGGGTACCCTATGAAAGTGCCTAAAATCCTAGGGTACCCTATGAAAGTGCTTAAACCACTAAAAACCCTATAATAGGAAAGTGCACTCTAAGCCATAGGGTACTCTATGAAAGTGCTTAAAATCCTAGGGTACCCTATGAAAGTATATTATGTATTAAATTTAATGTGAGAGTACATTTGTCTATTAAAAATAGAGAGTGGACCTTACACCTTAGAAATTGCAAAAAGGTGGATTAGAGGAGTTATGAAACTAAGAGGTGGACTAGACATGTTACAAAAAACTATAATGGACCTTAGAGTAATTCTTTATTTTTTTAATCAAGCCCACCGTCAAGTTTAAACTCCAATAACGACAAAATTTCATTTATCTAAGTACAATAGCAGGGGAAGCAAGTGAAAATGTAAGAAACCTCAGGGGAAGTGGCTGTAATTTACCCACTGTTCAAAGCTTTGAGGCTTATGTTCTTTTTGGTTTAGGGCCAAAACCAAGGAAAAATTCAGTGTCAAGTGGGTACGCCACGTGGTTAGGGGTGGAAATTTCAGACACGACACGAGAACACGACCCGAATACGACACGAAGTTAGCGGGTTAGGGTCAGCTATTTCTGACACGAAACACGAATATGACACGACACGATAATACGAAAAGTTAAATAGGCCGGGTTAGGGTTGAGAAAATCCTGACACAAACACGAGATAACACGACAAACACGACATGACACGAGAATTTATGGAAAAACGATGACACGACACAAACCCGACACGAAGTTAGCGGGTTAGGGTTAGCTATTTCTGACACGAAACACGAATATGACACGACACGATAACACGAAAAACTAAACAGGTCGGGTTAGGGTTGAGAGAATTCTGACACGAACACGAGATGACACAACACAAACACGTGGTGCTAAGTGGCAATCTCATCCGTCCAAAAGTATTTTGGACATCTCAGAGTTCTCCTACTCTATTTCCTCTCTTACTCCTCTCTCTCTCTTTAAATCTAGACCGTCCAAGACATTTTTGGACAGCCGAGATTGCTGCTCGAGCACCACGTAGGATGGTGCCCGCTCAGCCTTGAAAAATCTCTCCACCAGCGGCGGAGAGGGTAAAGGCCCAGGTCCCCACTGATTACCTTTCTTTTCGTTTCCCTTTTTTTTTTTTTTGCCCTTATACTATTTTAACCCTTCTCGGGGGATTCCATCCACAAACTCAAAGTCCCATTGAATACTGCAGATTCGAGTCCGCTCATTACGTGAAATTGAAATACTAAAATTATTTTAATCACACTAATACGTTTTGTTTATCATTTCATTCTCAATTTTTTATTTCAAATATTAGACAATTCTTCATTTCTTCTAATAAGTACAGTCGTACATTGACGAACAATATGTGTAATGTCAAAATACCCACTACTGCTATTGGAATCTTTTTTTTAATGCTTATTGTCCAAAATTCGAAAGTGGCTAAAGCATGGGCTATATCAATTTTAAATTTTACAACTTTGACAATGGTCTTATATTTCTTTCTCTGTCGATAGAACCCACAATTCAAGCCGAATGTGAAGATTCAAAAACAAAATTTGGGAAAAAAATATAATTTTTTCAATTGGAGCAAGATTGCCATTTTTCTTAATAAATATGTTTGTTTTTTTAAATTTAGAACATAACTTTTGTAATTACTCTAGGATTGCTTATTACGAATTTTACTCGGTTGAAGAGTGTTTAAAAGGAAAGGTGACCCCACCAACGCCGGGTCGAAATGCCATTTTTGGTCATGCAACAAAACTATGGCGTATCTCCGCACTACAGTATCTCCGAATTCTGCAAGCGTGGTGGCTCATGACTAAAAATGTTTTGCAGCTCTAATACACTTTTATCTACAAAAACGAAGTTACCTGAGTGAAATATGTGGGGTTTTATTAAGTGTCGGTAGCTTTAATTTCCAAAAAAATAAATGAGTCACTTTTATTTATTAATAAAATGAGATTGATATAATAGTAATTAATTAGTATTTCAGAAGCAATCCACATGCATAAAGCTTAATTAGTGGCCTCTGGATTAGTAGTAGAAGAGATAGTACTTTATTAGAGGAGTGTTAAAGTTCATGGATGACAGCTATGGATATGAGTGACAATTGACATATGGTTTTCTCCATTAGAAAAATGAAGAGAACCGCAGAGAAGTTTCTTGCACAAAAATTAAAGAATAATTAAGTGAATAAAATTAAAGGGGTTAAGGCTTAGTTTTCCATCTGCTAAAATGGACATTAGCTAAAATCAGTGTCTAGATTCCTAATCCTATGAGGGTTTGGCTTTTTTAGAAATCAATTTTAGAGATAGAAAACTAGGCCTAAGACTAAGATAGTCCTAGAATCCTATGAGGGTTTGGCTTTCCCTATCAATAGAGTAGGTGTAAACTAAGGCCATTGGTCTAAAGCTAATTTAATTTTCCTTGATGTATGCTTTTACAATTATAGTTCAAAAAAGGGTAAAGTATCATTCGAATAACAATGATTACCTTAATCCATTTGCTTTCAAGGATAAATCCGAGATAGACCCAAGTGATTAATCAGCAGTCTCGGAGCACCGTCACTTAGGGCTCTGAATGAAATTGAATCATTTCAGCGTTATACAATATGCGGAGTCCATGGACCTGGAGTGGCTGTCGTGCAGCCAATGCACAACATGGTGTTGTGCACATCAGAGCCGTCCGTTGCTCGAATGGACGGCTCAAATTTTACCTCGGTACCTTTGCATCCGAACAGTTCGTTGTCGTGTGTGCAAGATGAAATATGGGTCCATCCGAGTAACGGACGGTCTGGATGTGCACAATACGGTGTTGTGCATACGCTGCATAGCAGCAGCCCCTCTTCTGTAGTCCATACACTTAGTCGTGCAAGCCGCCCATCCGAGCAACCGATGGTCCGAATGTGCACAGTACGGTGTTGTGCACACGCTGCACAACAGCATCCCCTCTTCTGTAGTCCATAGTCCATACACTTGGTCATGCACTCCAAAAAATGTGTGATATTAGAGTGTCCAAAAACACAATAATATGGTTATGCTTCGAGAGCACTAAATAATTAGATGGCGGGTATACATAAATTTTGGTGATCCAAAAAATAAAATACATTGATCTTGATGACTGTGCTTTTAAAGCTTTATTTTCTTAATTCTCAGGGGAGATTTAACTAGTGCAAACACTGTTTGATGAGTCTCTTAAAAACATGTTCTGTTATGAATGCCAGAGAATTTTGACTTTTAATTTTTTTATACAATAGATGCTCTCGCTCTTCTTCTTTTTTTACAAGCTTTTTCCAATGCACTACAGAGTGTAACGCACTTCACTAAACTCTATCAAGATCATGTTATTATGATCTAAATCTTAAATTTGTAAAATTTTGTACATGCCTATGGTTTTCAAGAAATGAAAAAAAAATCGAACTCTAATAACTACATGATCGGGATAGGTTTTCTTTACAGTTCATTTAAGAATTACAAGGACCATCCATTTTTTCTATAACCAATGTGGGCACCAAGAATCCTATCAATTTTAACTTTTTTCTGGAATGATCTTCTCAGCGAATTCTATAAACTGAACGGTTCAAATAGTAGTGATAAGATCTCAGTAGAAACCATTGAGACGAGTCAGACAGTGTAGTTCCCACTACGGGTACCCTTACACTCTGAATTACACAGACCCTCCATTTTTTCTATAACAAACGTTGCCCCAACAAGGATCCGATCAATTTTAACTTCTTTCTCGAATGATTTTCTCAGCGAATTTCATAAACTGAACAGTTCAGATCATAGTAATAAGATCTCAGTAGAAACCATCGACAAAAGTCAGGCCCGTAGTTCCCACTAACGGGTACCCTTGTACTAATTTTTTTTTTTTTTGTTGGAGTTTGGTTTTCTTTGGGTAAAAGAGGTAGAAGAATATTATTAATCAAAAGCACTGGCCCAAAACCGACAAACAAAACACAACTACCGGCCCTCAAAACCAGCGCCGGCCAAAAACCACTTACAAAACAAAAACAAAAACAAAAAATCAAAATAAAGAACGCCGAGGTCAAATGCACTGTGGAAATGTATGCAGAGAGAAAGTGTCGGTGCGCGTTGGTGATGATGGTGGTGGTGGTGGGGAGAGATTTGCAAACGTGTAATATCTTGCCCCTTCTGTTTTGTCGCATCCTCTCTGTCTCTTTCTTTCGCTATAACCTAATTTTATTTATTTTATTTTTTCAAGACATTTCTTTTTCGATAATGACAGTTTTTTTTCTTCTTCCTGAATTTGAGTAATGATATAGTACTACAGTAGTACAGTGATGTTGTAGTTATGATATACAGTGATGTTGTAGTTATGATATTATGTTGTAGTTATGATATTATTGGGTTTTTTTTTTTTTTGTGGAAAATTACTTGATGAAAAAATTCAAAGGATTCGGCCCCGATTGGATGCGTGATACGTTTTGGTGGGATAAGATAGTAAGGGGTATTATTTAGTAAGGATGAACCCACAGTGATGTGACATTTATGAAAGAGGGATTAAGTGGTTTGGATGAATTTGTGATAAAGGGGGATAAAATTGGGTGGATGATGTAAAAACTTGACAAATGACTTATTTGCCCTTGAACAATCATATTAGATTTTATGATAAAAATTACATAAACACAATAGTAATTAAATTATTATACTTTTTAATAAATAATTCCTTTTATTAGTTATATCTAAAATTAAAATATTCAGTTATTATTTTTTTATTATTCATTTCAATAATATTTCGAAGTTTAAAGTTGGGTGGATGAAGTTTAATTTTTATTATTCATTTCAATAATATTTCTAGTTATACGTGTTTAATAATAACTAATTAGTAATTTTTATGTTATTCCCCAACAATGTCAAATTCTAAAGTATAAAAAAAATTAAATTTTTTTGTATCACGTTAAAGATCTCAATTTGTAGTTTAATTTGGTGCAAAAAAAAGTAAAGAAATTAATGTGAAAATACTTTATTTTTTGATCCGAAGGATATTGCAAAGCAAGCCAACAATGTCAAATTCTAAAGTATAAAACTTTTCAAATTTTTTTGTATCAAATTAAAGATCTCAATTAGTAGTTTAATTTGGTGCAAAAAAAATTAAAAAATTATGCACAAAAGTACTTCATTTTTTGATCCGAAGGAAATCGCAAGATTTCGTAAAACATTTAAAACTCCATTCGGTTTCTTTTTAAAAACAGTAAAAAAAAAAACTGGGGGTAAGGGGAGGGGTATAAGGGAGGGTATGGGGGTAATTTCGTAGGGGGTATGAGGGGGAAGGGGTATAAAAGGGTATTATTTGGGTGGGGGTATTAAGTTATCCGGGTTCCAAAATTTTGCCAAACCAAGTATAAAATTGTGGGACCGGGATAAGGGGAGGGGGTATAACTTAATACCCCTCTAATGCTGCAGCCAATCGGGCCCCAAAGGGATAGCCCTGAAATTCACAAGAAACTCCTATTTGAAATGAATAAAATAAAATAATGTCATTGTACCATACTAAGTATCCACGAATTTCTTGTTTTATTCATCTTTCATTTGAATTTACGGTAATATTTTTCTGTATATGCATATCATTAAAGGTCTACACATGAAAAAAGAAAGAATGTTAAAATTTTGCACGTATCCAGATAAAAAAAATCCATGTAAGAGAACAAAAAAAATGTGGGATTTTTAATTATGGAAAAAGAGTGTGAAATCAAACTCCTGTCAAGATTCTGCTTTTTAGGTATTTTAGTGTTGCGGACGGCCAAATTTTATGCATATAATTAAAGGTCTACACATGAAAAAAGAAACAATGTTAAAATTTTACTTGTATGCAGATGAAAAAAGACACATGTTAAGAGGACAAAAAAAGAGAGGGATTTTTAATTATAAAAAAGGAGAGTCAAATCAGTTTTTTTTTCTTTTTTGTTCTGTCATTCGTCATTCATAATCTATTACATGAAAGTAGGGGGGGATGAGACTCAATCCCGAGATAGACTACTCCAACCGCTAGGTACTATTTACAATTAACTTGCTCTAAAATTATATGAGAAACATGCCAAAAATCACATGTATGCTTCTATTTTTTCCTGAGTTAGGGAACTCTCCCATGTGCATCTTCAATCGAATATTCTCCTCAATAGAAGTCAAGATCTTTGCAGAGCTGTTATGACGACCTCCAAACACTCGTGAATTTCGCTCAATCCATAAGTGATAAACAACTGCAGCAAAGGCCAGTCGAATCAACAAAGATCTGAAGCTCTAATTTTCATTGCAGAAACTAATGGCCCAAGCAATTTCGCTATCCCATTTCTCGACCGCTATACAAATTTGAAATCTAGCCAAAATATTCGTCCATACTTTTCCGGAATAGCTGCATTTAAAGAACAAATGCTGGATATTTCTTCGATTTGATTATAGAAAACACAAATTGGATCTACTGCAATCTTTTAGTCTGGCTTTAGTTGAAAGCTTTTTAAAACAAGTTAACCATAGGATGAAGTCCCATTTAGGAACATTACTAGAGAACCAAAACACTTGAGCATAAGGAACCTTCTCTCTCGTCCTTCGCACAACTTCCCATGTGTGTTCGGTAATATATTTCCCTACAATGCCTACATGCAAGGATGGAGCCAAGATGGGGTCTAGTATGGGCTCTTGTGCCTTGTTATAATTTGAAAAAACCCTACTATTACATTGTGTGTGTGTGTGTATATATATATAGGAACTCTCTAGTCCGGGATTCCTAAGTCCGGGACTCATAGTTCCGGATCAAATTTTCATGATCCGAACCGTCCAATGTGTTTAAAACGTGTTTTCAAGGGTCTTCACGAGAAATCATCCAAAAAACATACCGGGAAGGGTTTGATCTAAGCAGTTTTTCATAAAACTGAAAATGTACAGTTTTTGTGAAAAACTGCTCAGATCAAGCCCTTCCCTTATTTTTTTTTGGACGATTTCTAGCGAGGACCCTTAAAAACACTTTTTAAACACATTGGACGGTTCAGATCATGCAAAAACACGTTTTAAAAGCTTCAAAACACCAAAAACCTCCAATCCGGGATACCGGACTAAAAAGTAGGTGTGTGTGTGTATATATATAGGGGCCGGTTCCCCTCACACTTAAAAAAACACATAAAAAAACACACGGTTTTATTTCGGGCCCCATTGTGACGTTTTGAACCGTTGATCTTGTTTAAATGAGTAAAATAGGAGGTCCTGTAAAAATTCAGCTTAATCGGATATCAATAAGTGCTTAATCCAAATAGTTTTGCAAAAAATGTGACAGGAACTAGTGTTTTTAAAATCGTTTGGATCAAGCACTTACCGATATCCTATTGAGCTGAAATTTTGCAGGACCTTTTAGTTTACTCATTTAAACAAGATCAATGGTTCAGAATATCACAAGGGGGCCTGGAAGAGTGTTGTGTTTTATATATATATATATATATATATCTCCTTCTCCTCCGGACTTCCGGACCTCCTTGATCCGAGCATTTTTTTGACGATCCGATCCGTCCAATGTGTTCAGAAGGTGTTTTCAAAGGTCCACGTGGGAAATCTTCAAAAAAAAATACCGGGAAGGGCTTGATCCAAGCAGTTTTCGCAAAAACTTTATATTTACAGTTTTGGCAAAAACTACTTGGATCAAGCCCTTCCCTATATTGGTTTTTGAAGATTTCCGCTTGGACCCTTGAAAACACCTTCTAAACACATTGGACGGCTCGGATTTTCCAAAAATAATTTGCAACACAAAAAAATCAATTTTTGACACAACAATAATCGGAGCTCCACGCTTAGAATCGGACTCGTTCAAGTTGTTCAAAATATGTTTTTAAGATTACATGTAAAAAATCAACTCATTTGGATATCGGTAAAGACTTGATCGGTTCATTCAAATTTATTCTGTAAAATCTGACAGGAATCAACTAAATGAATTGATCAAGCTCTTACCGATATTCAAATGAGTTGATTTTTTTCCAGGTGATCTTAAAAACATATTTTAAATAAATTGAACGGCTCCGATAATTCGCGTGGGGTTCACAAAAAAAAATTTGTGTCAAATGTGTTATTCGTTGTGTCAACGGAACCGCCCCCATATACATATATATATATAGCTCTGCCTCTCCTCCACATATATAGCCCGCCCCCTATGTAAAAATCATGACTCCGTCCCTTCCTGTAGGAGAGCCAATCCAAACCACTTTATCATCTCTTTCAGCTTGGGGCAACATGGAATAAAAAATAGAGTTTTGAACTTGCTAAATTCTGCGATTTCTAGGCCTAGGCTATGGGGGTAATTTCGTAGGGGGTATGAGGGGGTATAAATTAGTAATAGGGGGAAGGGTGTTATTAATTAGTGAGGGGGAAGGGGTATAAAAGGGTCTTATTTGGGTGGGGGTATTAAGTTATCCGGGTTCCAAAATTTTGCCAAACCAAGTATAAAATTGTGGGACCGGGATAAGGGGAGGGGGTATAACTTAATACCCCTCTAATGCTGCAGCCAATCGGGCCCCAAAGGGATAGCCCTAAAATTCACAAGAAACTCCTATTTGAAATGAAAAAAAAAATAAAATTATGTCATTGTACCATACTAAGTATCCACGAATTTCTTGTTTTATTCATCTTTCATTTGAATTTACGGTAATATTTTTCTGTATATGCATATCATTAAAGGTCTACACATGAAAAAAGAAAGAATGTTAAAATTTTGCACGTATCCAGATAAAAAAAATCCATGTAAGAGAACAAAAAAAATGTGGGATTTTTAATTATGGAAAAAGAGTGTGAAATCAAACTCCTGTCAAGATTCTGCTTTTTAGGTATTTTAGTGTTGCGGACGGCCAAATTTTATGCATATAATTAAAGGTCTACACATGAAAAAAGAAACAATGTTAAAATTTTACTTGTATGCAGATGAAAAAAGACACATGTTAAGAGGACAAAAAAAGAGAGGGATTTTTAATGAAAAAGGAGAGTCAAATCAGTTTTTTTTTTCTTTTTTGTTTTGTCATTCGTCATTCATAATCTATTACATGAAAGTAGGGAGGGATGAGACTCAATCCCGAGATACAGTGTGGGGCATCCAAGAACTCTATCACAAGCTAGCCACTACTTGCACATCAAATCAGTTTCTTGTCAAGATTATATTGGCTGTGTTTGGTTAAGTAGTTTAGTTTAGTTTTGAAGATGTAATCAGGTGTAATGAGTGGAGAGAGATAGAGAGAGAAATGAGGGAAATGATGATGTCATCAAAACTAAAACTAAAACTAAACTGAGAAACGAACAGGGTCATTGAGTGTCGTGGACGACCAAATTACTAGTACGTTGGAGGCCGGCAAGAGCTTAGATAATTTCATACACCCAGGAGTAGTAGGAAAAAGCAATAGTAGGAAATAATTTCACACACCCAGTAGTAGTAGGAAATAAGGAAAACGTTACTATCAAATTACAAAAAAAAAAAAATCATTGTTTTACTATTACTGTTTTCAAATCGGTTCGAAATAATCATGTGGTAATTAATGCAGAAACTTGAGAAAAAAAATCTACTAATGTTTTTTTTAGGTAAAAGTAAATTTTATAACCAACCAAAACAAAACAGAACAACCAAATGGCAACCCTTAATACAAGTTGTTCCAAAGAAGGAAATCCTATATAGACTACTCCAACCGCTAGGTACTATTTACAATTAACTTGCTCTAAAATTATATGAGAAACATGCCAAGAATCACATGTATGCTTCTATTTTTTCCTGAGTTAGGGAACTCTCCCATGTGCATCTTCAATCGAATATTCTCCTCAATAGAAGTCAAGATCTCAGCAGAGCTGTTATGACGACCTCCAAACACTCGTGAATTTCGCTCAATCCATAAGTGATAAACAACTGCAGCAAATGTTAGGAGTCTGATCCGCCTGAGGTTCTGCCCTTGTGCGCGTAGGCCCAATCCGTTGGGGAGTATCCACAGAGTCCACCACATCACATGGACCCAATATACATTGAATGACTCATATCCACTTAAAAGGCTAAGCCTTGTAAGTGGTGAGCCATCCAATTGTATATTAAGGTCCAACTATTTTTCTATTTATCCGATGTGGGACTCATTTTTCACACATGTTTCCAACAATCTCCCCCTCATGTGTGAACCATGCATTGGGCCTAACTCCCCCTTAATCTGATCGACTTGACTCCCCCTTAATTCTTGATCTATCTCTCCAATACCGTGTCCAAACCCGGGCTTATTTACCGCACCCACTCCATCATGAGCCACCATACTCCACAAGAGCCACCATTGCTTGCCAGCCAGGTGTCGCACGCACTAGGAATTTTTCCTACTCCATCGAGAGTACCCACTCCACCGAGAGCCACCTTACTGCCAGTCACCTGTTGCACGCACCAGGAATTTTCTTGCTCCATCGAGAGTTACAATGGATTTTTTCTGCTCCTCCGAGAGTCTCCGTGCAAGCCCACAACCACCGATACTTCCAGGAGAGTTCGCCCATAGATCGTCAGCCATTGGCTCTAATACCACTTGTTAGGAGTCTGATCCTCCTGAGGTTCTGCCCTTGTGCGCGTAGGCCCAATCCGTTGGGAAGTATCCACAGAGTCCACCACATCACATGGACCAAATATACATTGAATGACCCACATCCATTTAAAAGGCTAAGCCTTGTAAGTGGTGAGCCATCCAATTGTATATTAAGGTCCAACTCTTTTTCTATTTATCCGATGTGGGACTCATCTTTCACACATTTTCCCAACAGCAAAGGCCAGGTGAATCAACAAAGATCTGAAGCTCTAATTTCCTTTGCAAAAACTAATGGCCTAAGCAATTTCACTATCCCATTTCTCGACCGCTCTACAAATTTGAAATCTAGCCAAACTATTCGCCCATACTCTTCTAGAATAGCTGCATTTAAAGAACAAATGCTAGATATTTCTTCGATTTGATTATAGAGAACACAAATTAGATCCACTCCCATCCCCAATCTTTTAAGTCTGTCTTTAGTTGAAAGCTTCTTTAAACAAGTTAACCATGGGATGAAGGCCCATTTAGGAACATTGTTAGGGCATCTTCAACCCAATAATCTCCATTTCTCCATTTTGGAGGATCAAAATATAATTTTATATCCAAAAAGTGAATTTGAAGGATTTCACTATTCATGTGAGCTCCAATCCAATAATCTCCATTCTTCCATTTCTCAAACATATTGGTTGTATCATAGAGGGTGAGGACAAAAAACGGACATGAGAGGAATTTGGAAAGGATGAATAGTGAAATGGAGGTGATCCTCCATAATTTTTTGATCCTCCATATTTGGAGAGTGAAAAATAATTCTCCAAAATGGAGGGGGAAATGGAGGATGGGTTGGGGAGAGGTTTTCCTCCAAAAAGGAGGAATGAAGGCAAAAATAGAGCTATGGAGGGTGGGTTGAAGATGCCCTTACAGAACCAAACCACATGAGCATAAGGAACCTTCTCTCTTTTTCTTCACACAACTTCCCATGTGTGTTCGATTATATATTTCCCTATAGGCAAGGACGGAGCCAGAAGGGAGTCTAATAGGGGCTCTTGTGCCCTGTTACAATTTGAAAAAAACCCTACTATTGCATTGTAAAAATATATATCATCAAATTATATAGCCTCGCCTCTCCTCCACATATATAGTTCGTCCCCTATGTAAAAATCATGGCTCCGTCCCTGCCTATAGGAGAGCCAATCCAAACCACTTCCTCATCCCTTTCAGCTTCGGGCAACATGGAATAAAAAATAGAGTTCTAAAATTATGCGATTTCTAGGCCTAGGCTTGAGCCAATTACCATTTTGTATCATGAAACTCAACCTTAGCAAATAAAGCTCTGCCAATGATATATATGGTTCTGTTATCTAGCAACTAGGCGGCCAGATGTATACCAATTAGCCAGCCAAAAGTAAGTGTCTTGTCCATTGCCAATTACATGTTTCACAAACTACTGGCCTAGAGTCCTGAGCTTGAAAAGCTCTCATTGTCCAAGAGCAATCCAATGGAGTCTTGCCTAACCGTTCGGCTGGAAATGCCTTTGTATGGAGCTTTCATATATAAAAAATAATGATCTTTTATAATATAACTGTGAATTCATGTTACCCGTAGGGTTTCTTCCTAGAGGGATAATGTTGCGGGCAAATTTTTTGATATATTCATTATTGCTAATTGGTAGGATAGGGACTCAAGGTTGTGCGTTTTATTCCACAACAATATACTACCAAAATAGTGGTCACCCTCTAATGCGTCTCTAACTTTAGGGATGGGCATGGGAGGGTAGGGGGTGGATATCACTACCTCCATCCCCAATCTCCACTGGGGATTTTTTTTAACCTCCATCCCCGCCCCAATGCGGAGAACGGGGATCCCCACGGGGATCCAAAAGTTCACTCTAACTATTCAAGTGAATACCAAAGAAGTTGTACTGAAATCCAAAAGCTAATGACAAAAGTGATTTCCAAAGATAATTAAAACGTATCAAGTCACTCAAAAGTGCTACTGTTGTTCTCTTTCTTGTTCTTTTTTTTTTTTGGGTTTTTGTTTTGGTTTCTGGGTAGATTAAAATTTCACTCAAAAGTGCCACATAAAACAGAAGTAAAGGAGAACCTTCCTTATACAACCAACCAATAAGTTACAAGTTATAAACTTATCCGGGGAAAAAAAAACTTATAAACTTATAATATAATACACCTATATATGTGAACATGGATGCGGGAAGGGGCGGGGATCGGAGAGGGGATTGGGGAGGGGACTGACTATACCATCCCCTACCCAATCCCCGAATTTTTCAAAAAAAAATTCCCATACCCTACCCGATCACCGAAAAAATCTCCGAATCCCCTACCTATTCGAGGAGGGGGTGGGTTGGATCGGGGAGGATCGGCCGAGATGGCCATCCCTATCTAACTTCTTCTTCTTTTTTTCTTTTTTTTTATAGCCGTCAGGGATGTCTGGGTCAATTTGCTCGTACCTCTACTAGATTATCATCCCGGTCTGGTCAGAAACAGTTTGTAAACACCAAGAATAGCACCGGGAATTCATAAATTACGAGAGAAGCTCATGCGGATAAGGTTGCTAATTAGTTTCGAACATTATCACTACAATCAAAATCTGTTAAAAAAATTTAGAATCACATAGTTTAGCTTCCAAATTTTGTTTGTTTAAACTTTTTAATCACTTATATGTTCCCCCACTAAATTCTTGGAGTATCTATAATATGAGATACTAGTATACCACATTACCACTTGTCATCACTATATTTGTTCACGAGCGGGCCAATATATAATCGATTATAAATTAGCAGTGACAAAAATACAAAGGAGAATTTTTTTAGGGGTGTCAACGGTCCGGTTTGGTGCGGATTGGTATGAATCCGAGGACCGAACCAAAAGTCTATGGTCCAATGTAAGACAATCCGTGTCCAAACCAAAAGTCTACGGTCTGGTTCCGAAACAATAAAAAAAATCACGGTTCGGTTCACGGTTTATCCATGGATTATAACATTTCACAAAATAAAAAAACATATTCCACATTCACATTCTCAATGTAACTTTTGGAACAAATTCATCAGTAGCTTTTAAGTTTTAATAAACAACACCAAGTCACCAACAACATTGCTTCAAAATAATTCAAAGAGATTCACATTCAAGAGAGTACCAGTAGCAGTAGTAAAAAGATGCAGAAACAGCATAATATAAAGCGATTAAACAAAAGTCTTCACTACAACTAGTCCCAAGTCCGGGAGTACCTAATATACGTGCAAGCAAAATTACAATTGTTAATTACAGTTTGCACCTTTACTTTTCAGTTATACCACATTCACCTATTTAGGGTATAAAATTAAGAATAATATGTTTAATTATAATTCTTATCCCAATATTATATATATAAATATATATTTTTTATTTATTAAATTCTCACGGTCCGGTTCGGTTTATCCACGGTTATTTTATAAAAATCCATGGACCGAACCGCGAAGCACGGTTTTCTAATTCTCCAATCCGTGTCCGGACCATTAATCCACGGACCTAATCCAAAACCTACGGTTCGGTTCGGTCCGGTTCGGATTCACGGTTCATGGGTTTTTTTTGACAGCCCTAATTTTTTTTATTACAAACTGATCAATAAAAAAAGTAAAATTACTCAACGTAAATACATAAAACTTCCATATTGATGGCGACTTGTTTTCATATTTTGAAAAAGTTGTACAATAGTTTCATATTCTTCTTATTGTACGGGACCAAATAAATGTGCATCCATTATTCGTCTTTTGAATTAATTTCAACGAAAAGCCTCAACAAGTTTAGTTGGGGTGTTCCACTAACCCAGTTTTTTGAATAAGCGGGGTTTTCACAGTTTTTTATTTGATATATTGTGAGAGAATGACATGTCTCGGTGTTTGAAAAAAACAGTTTTTTGTTCGTGGAATTAGTGGACTTTCAGCTATTGTAGTCTTGTACCAAATCCATTGTATCCAATTACAAGTAGAAACATTTCTTGCATGCCAAATATTTTTTTATTTTCTCAAAATAATGCTAGGACCGTCCATGTCTCTTAAGATATATATATAGAGTTTTTTTTTTGAAATCTGATACGTACTCACTCCATCTCAAAGTTTAGTCACTGTAAAAAGATGTGCATTTCGAATATTAACTATAGAATGAAACGGACTAATATGATTCTGTGTTGAACAATTGATTATATCTCATTATTACGGTTTTTGTTTAACATCTCAAGGTTTGTTTGGTTGTTAGGATTTTTTTTTCCCTATATGTTCAAATGGATTAAACTTTAGAGGGAGTTAACTAGCGGTCCTAATCCCTGGTCCTACTTAAGTGTGTCAAACCTACATAAATTAATTAGTTATGTTCACGAGCTTTGAGCTTGTAAAATTCACTAAATTTCAAAACACAACTATATTAAACAACCTCATGAATTTCACTAGCTTAAAGTTCTCGATGTTGTTATACTTGAAAGGTGACCCCTATATTAAACAACCTCTGAATTTCAAAATTTCTAGATCCACCACTGGCTAGACCTTCAACTTGCTCCGTGTAGGTTTAATGAATTCGAGATGGACCGTTCGGCTGCCTCGGGAGACCCTCCGAATGCTCATCTCATTCGTAATATTTTCAACACTCACTCCATCTCAAAGTTTGGTCACTGTAAAAAGATGTGCATTTCAAGAGTAGAACATAATGCACTTCAATGCATATTTGTTGAAACTTTTCTTGCCAAGTTAAAGAACAATTGAGGTTCTAAATTTTGTGCAAATTTTTTTCGAAAAATTATGCGTAAAAATACTTTATTTGTGATAAATGAATTAAATTTTCAAAATAGAGAGAGGGAGTATAACCATGTGATGATAATGTGGACTCTTCTTCCACAAACTTCCCCACATGGCCACATCCTATATATATCTGTTTCACCTGTTTGTTTCTTTATATGTGGAAATATCTGTCTGTGTCTGAGTCTTACAAAACTGGGTCCAGACTCGGCCCAAATGGGTGGGGTACCTCATCGTTTTGGACCCATTCATTTGTTGGCATATGGCATATTCCTCCTGCATATTTTATTGGAATTTGGCATATTCTTTGTTTATTTTACTATTTATTTTGTTCTGGAAAACCATTGTTTGTTTAATGTTTGGGTGAGTCGATAAATGCAAAGAAATAAAAAAGCATCGGGCAACAAGTTTATTGCTTACATTTCTATAGTTGGGAAAAAATGAATATTGTTCAGCATGGTTGTTGGAATTTTTTAATTTTTTTTTTGGATTTATTGTCTCTTTCACATGAACTTTTAGTCTCAATTCCAAGTAATTTAAAACAACACGCACTTAGACACACTCACATGATTGGTCGCCCCCAACACGCACGCACATACTCCCTCCGTTCCGAATTTCTTGTCCACGTGCATGTGTACCATTTTTCAATTGCTTATATCTTTCAATCTACAATTTTTTTTTTTATAATTTTGAAAACTTTACTTATTGAGAACTATCAAACGAGATCCATATTGAATATATATATAACATAATACATTTGAAAATATAATTATTTTGGGGTGTTGTGAATAGTGAAAGTGGACAAGAAATTTGGGACGGAGAGGGTACTTGGAAGGGCTTGATCCACGCAATTTTTCGCAAAAACTGCATATTTAAAAAAAAAACTGCATATATATATATGAGGAACTCTCCTGTCCGGGACCCTTGGGTCCGGATCTCATAGTTCCGGATCAAATTTTGACGATCCGAGCCGTCCAATGTGTTCAAAAGGTGTTTTCCAAGGCCCACGCGGGAAATCTTCAAAAAAAAATACCGGGAAGGGCTTGATCCACGCAATTTTTTAAATATGCAGTTTTTGCGAAAAACTGCGTGGATCAAGCCCTTCCCGGTATTTTTTTTTTGAAGATTTCCCGCGTGGGCCTTGGAAAACACCTTTTGAACACATTGGACGGATCGGATCATGCAAAAACATTTTCTAAATGCTCCAAAACGCTTCAATCCGGGATTTCCGGGATCCTTGACCGGAGAGTACGTGTATATATATATATATATATATATTCTCTGCCTTGTCTAAACTTTTTTAAAATTCGATCCATATATTTATATTTTTTTGATTCCTCTTGTCAAGCCGAAAGCAGGGGGCCTGCCGAGTATTTAATCCCAAAAAAGCTCATAAAATATCACTGAAATCAAAAAATATTTATTGTGATTAACAAAATTAGTTTAGGTCAAACTCTTCCTTTGTCTCAACGACGAGAAGACTATATAAAGTAGAAATTATAGATCAAACCTAAAAAAATTCAAATTATAAAAGTCGATTTTTTTTATTTACATGTTTATTTTTTGAAAACTTTTGCCGAACTTTCTATACTTTCTTTGATAAAAAACTTTCTGTAACTTGGAGAGAAAAAACAACAAAAATGCAAAACAGAAAGAAAAACAAAGAAAAAGAAAAGAAGAAGAAGAAGAAGAAGAGAAGATACCCAGACTACATCTCACGTCAGGGAGAACATTGGATTACATTTAAAGGATGGAGTCAAGGAGACACCAATGGTTGCGGTTACCATCCTCTAAAATAGGAATGTCAACGGACCATATTAATCCGAATCCAGCTTATCCGATTGGATTTTGATATGTTAGATCCAGATCAATTCCAATCCATTAACAAGCTGGATTCGTCATGGCCTCTCGATTTTGTGTGTGTAATACATAAGCTAAGTGATCGAAAGTCGAAAGCCTTTTTAAAACTTGTGTTTGAATGTATTAAAGAAAGAATACACCATTTACTCATTGTTGGTTTACTCATTGTTGGGTTTGTGAAGTCTGATTCGGTCTAATTTGAAATTCGCTAATTGTACAAGGTTTGACCTGAATACTAGACCGTTTGGGGTTCAAAACCTAGACTTCTAATTGGTGCTGTAAATGTTAGCGAATAAATACTTTCTAGCAGATGTAACTTGTGCTTAATTTTTTCATGTTCCACAAAACTACGTTATTCTCAAAACTGGCTTATTGCGCTTTACAAGATAGATCATTCTTTGTACATCAACCAAATTTCACTCAATAAGTCAGTTTGTGGAACATAGTGGAAGTTGGTGTAAGCCGTGTAAGTACTCAGCTACAGAGTTGGAGAACCAAGTAAAAATATTTGTATCTTACATCATATTTTTCTTTCTCGATTCTTTTACCTGTGTTGTATACTTGTTGGTTTGTGAATTTCTTGTCTATTTCCGTGCATGCGTACTATTTTTCAATTGTTTATTTCTTTCTACAATGTTTTTTTACAATTTTGAAAAAAAATGTTTAATAAAACTTATCAAGAACTATCAAACAAGATCATATTGAACATATATAACATTATACGCCTGAAAATATTACTTTTTTAGGTGCTGTAAATAGTGAAAACGGACAAGAAATTTGGGACGAAGGGGACACTTGTATGTGCTAGCGAAATGTGGTTTAATTCATGTGAGTTTGGTCTAAATTATTGGCAATGTCTTTTGTTCTGTTCTCCTGAATTTTTGTTAGATTAACGTTAATTATTTGGATTGGTTATTATTATATTTTTTTGTCTCCGCCTTGTCTAAACTTTATTTAAATTCGATCCATATATTTATATTTCTTTGATTCCTCTTGTCGAGCCGAGTAGTTTATCCCCAAAAAACTCATAAAATATCACTGAAATCAACAAATATTTATTGTGTTCAACAAAATTAATTTAGGTCAGAATTTTCCTTTGTCGCAACGACGAGAAGATTATATAAAGTAGAGATTATAGATCAAACCTAAAACAGTTCAAATTACAAAAGTAAGTCAAAATAAGTCGATTTTTTTTATTTATTTACATGTTTCTTTCTTGAAAACTTTTCCTAAACTTTCTATACTTTTTTTGATCAAAAACTTTCTATAACTTGGAGAGAAAAAACAACAAAAAAATGCAAAACAGAAAGAAAAGTAAAGAAAAAGAAATAAAAAAGAAAGAAAGAGAAGATACCCAGACTACATCTCACGTCAAGGGGGAACAATGGATTATATCAAAGGATGGAGTAAAGGAGGCACCAATGGTTGCAGACTTGCAGTTGCCATCCTCTAAAATAGAAATGTCAACGGACCATATTAATCCAAATCCGATCCGGATCTAATAAATCCAAATCCGATCCGGATCCAATAAATCCAAATCCGACTTATCCGATTGGATTTTGATTATGTTAGATCCCGAGATCAAATCCAATCCTTTAACAAGCCTACTCTGAAATTATAGTTTTATATGATTGGTCATCGCCTCTCGATTTTGTATTTGTACTAATACATAAGCTGGCAGGCCATTTGAGTTCTTTTTCATAGAAGACTCAAGCTAAAAGATCGAAAGTCGAAAGCCTTTTAAAACTTGTGTTAAGAATACACCATTTACTCATTGTTGGGTTTGTGAAGTCTGATTCGGTCTAATTTGAAATTCGCTAACTATTCAAGGTTCGACCTAAATACCCGTTTGGGGTTCGAAACCTAGACTTCCAATTGGTGTTGTAAACCTTAGGTGATAAATATATATATATATACACCACACTTCCGTTTTTAACCAAAACTGATCGGATGAAGCCCTTCCGAGTATTTTTTTTGGACGAATCCTCACGGAGGCCCTTAAAAATGCATTTTAAAAACATTGAACGGTTCGGATCGTCAAAATTTGGTCCGGAAGCACAAAAAAAGGGTAGGTCCGCATTTTATTTGTATATAAGGGTCCCTTATTGGAAGGGGCTCCTATATATACATATATATATATATATACAAGAAGTTTCCTATGAGGGCTCCCTCACAAAAAAAAGTGCGGGAAAACAGTTGTTAGCCGTTGGATCGCGTGAAGGGCATAGGATCCAACGGTTCACAATTGTTTTCCCGCACTTTTTTTGTGAGGGAGCCCTCACAGGATATGTTCTGTATATATATATATATATGAGTCCCCTTCCTATCCAAATTCCCTTAACTTAGTTAAGTTACGGACCTCCACTTTTCTCCACTTTTCGGGCCAAATTTCGACGATCCGAACCGTTAGATGTGTTTAAAAGGTGTTTTCAAGGTCCAACGCGAAGATTTGGCAAAAACAAATACCCGGAAGGGCTTGATCGGAGCAGTTTTTCACAACAACGCTATATTTAAACACATCTAACGGTTCGGATTTTCAAAAAAAAATTGGGAAGGTGGAGGTCCATAACTTAACAGAATGCGGGAGTTTGGATTGGAAGCTTGGTGTATATATATATATATACAGTCCACTTCCAGTCAGGGAGCCCGGATATAAATATAAAAAAATCCAGACCTCCACTTTCCCGATCGAATTTCGACGATCCGAACCGTCCAATGTGTTTAAAAGGTGTTTTCAAGGGTCTCCGATGAGAAATCATAAAAAAAAAAATACCGGGAAGAGCATGATCCGAGCCGTTTTTCACAAAAACTGTATATGTCAATAGACTAAAAGGACAAGGAAAGATGGCAACGCATGCCCATCCGAGACCTAAAACCAAAGGTTAGCAAGAAGCCAACCCAAGAAACACCCAACAAGCCAAAGCCCAACACCTAAAGGCCTCGACTCAAAGGAGAGCCACACCAAATACAACAATAGAATCAACACCCATGGCCTAGCCCATAAGAGCAAACCAGATACAACATTAAAGCCCCAAAAAGAGTCCTAACCCTAACCCAAAACAGTCAACCGCCAAAGACAACGCACACCGAACGCCGAAGTAGCCCGTCGCCGTTAAGCCCAAAACCAATGCTACCCAACAGTGAGCATCGTCGGCCACCAAAGCAAGTCGGAGTCGGAATCTGCAGCGGAAGACCGGAGGAGAGAGGGAAGAGAACCCAAGGCAAGAAGCCGCCAAAGTGCCACCGAACCACAGCCGAGGCCTGCCAAATTGCAGCCACCAGAAGAAGGACATCTCTCAGCTACAAACCACTATCGTTGGCTTCCGGAAAGCATAACCCAGTTGCAACCCCGGAGAGCATCCCCACCGCCAACTCCAAGCCGCCGCAAGCCGCCATCACCGCACGCTAGAAGTCGCAAAGAAAGCATGGGTCCTCCACTGCAACAACTAATGACCGTGAGGCCTCCCAAGCCGTTAAGCACAACCGAAAACACCCAAAAGTGAACCGGTGGGAGGCCCGACAATCCACGCAACCAAACGCCACCAGAACCCGGCGGAGAGAGAGGAGGTAGACCGGAGGGGAGGCAGCCGCACGGAGCGATGGAGACCACCTGCAGAGGGAAGAGAGAAAGCCCCGGGGGAGGAGGGAGAAGAGGCGGCACCTCCCCCCCAGGCAGCGGCAGATCTTGGTTATCTGGTTTTAGAGAGAGAGGGAGGTGAAGAGTTTTTTTAGGTGATAAATATATACTTGCTAGCCGATGTAACTTGTGCTCAATTTTTTCATGTTCCACAAAACTGAGTTATTCTCAAAACTAATTTAATGCGTTTTACGAGACATGTCATTCTCTCACTATACATCAACCCAATTTAACTCAATAAGTAAGTTTGTGGAACATAGTGGAAGCTAGTGTAAGCCGTGGAAGTACTCAACTACAGAGTTGGAGAACCAAGTAAAAATATTTGTATCTTACATCATATTTTTCTTTTTCGATTCTTCTACCTGTGTTGTATATTTGTTGGTTTGGCCAGTTAGTCAACATTCATTCCTAATGTACTATTCCATAACTGAACAAAACAAATTATACTTTTGAGTCATTTTCATCATCCCATGGACGTGATTGCGATTCATAATTTCTAGGGTTTTTGATATCAATGCACTTGTATTGAGGAGGACATTTTTTTTTATAACTGGGTGGTTCGGGCCAGCTTACGCGCACCTCGACTAATCCCAGGGTCTCTGTACGCCCCGCTACACACATAGACCGGGCAAAGCCAATACCCGATGAGAACCATGAGATCTTGTGCAGGTGGCCCCAAGAAGTTAAGAAGAGTTGAACCGAAGACCTCCTCTTCCTTAGGAGGAGTCTTTACCAACTCATCTACCCCTTGGGGTTGTATATTGGAATATTTCTATGGTGCCCCAATGTGGTAATGGGGCACCGGTGCCCCACAAAATCTCAGCCGTTAGATAAAAAAAAAAAAGAAGATGAATTTGAGCCATTAGATGAAAACCACCACAAGAAAGATGGTGGTTTTGCTATTTTCCCGCGCAATTGTACTTACCACAAACACAGGCTATACTTACCATATGTATAGGCCATAAATTTTGGTAAGTAAATCTTGTGTTTATGGTAAATGTGATCTGTTTTTGTAGTTTGTAGATCCAGTGTTCGTGGTAAGTATAACTGGGCCACCGGTACCCCAATACCACTTTGGGGCACCACAATCGGACATTGCACCTATTTTGATATCAAAAGCCCTCAATAGGAGGACATTGCACCTATTTTGATATCAAATTATACTTGCTAGCCGATGTAACATGCGCTCAAATTTTTCATGTTCCACAAAACTGAGTTATTTTCATAACTAGCTTATTACGCTTTACGAGACGGGTCATTCTCTCATTATACATCAACCTAATTTCACTCAATAAGTCAGTTGTGGAACATAGTGGAAGCTCAATAAGTCATTTTCTTTTCCGGAACTGGTTTTACCAGTTTTCCAGTATTTTTTAAAGATTTCTCCCGGTTTATTTGTTAATGGATTGGACTGGGCTTCCCCTAGGATGCTTTACTGCTGAATATCTAACGGACTCTACGCCGACACACAGTGTTGGTCTGCCTTGTGCAGCACAATTCTCGTGAGCTTGTACGTCCTTTGTGGTTTGTGCTCGTGTCTTGTATTCGGTTGTTTTGGTTCAGTTCTGTAATTTGTTTGAAAGCTTCCATATATGTTCGCAGACTTCTTTGATAAAAAAAAGAAAGAAAGTGTAAGCCGTGGATGTACTCAGCTACAGAGTTGGAGAATCAAGTAAAAATATATGTATCTTACATCATATTTTTCTTTCTCGATTATTTTACCTCTGTTGTATATTTGTTGGTTTGGCCGGTTAGTCAACACTCATTCCTAATGTACTATTCCACTAATCGGACAAAACAATTTATACTTTTTTTTATTCAATTTCATCATCCCATGGGCGTTGTGATTGCGATGCACAGTTTCTCGGGCTTTTGATATCAATGCACTTGTATTGAGGAGGACATTGCACCTATTTTGATATCGTCTGCCATGGATTCTTTTAATTACAAGAAGGAGTCAAAATATAATTCAACTGCTACTCTTTTTTGTACTCTGCATGGTTACAAGAACCATATTTAAGTGTGTAATCATTTATATCCTAATTTAGTAAAAATTGATGTAACATTCCATCTAATTTTCCAATTTTGATTTCAATTTAAAATGTCCACGACGTCGTTACCCCCTAAATTAGCATAAATTCTTTTACTGTCAATGCACCTATATTGAGATGGACATTGCAACTATTTTGATGTCATCTGCAATAGATTCATTGAATAATAAAAATAAAAGAGTCAAAATATAATTCAAAATGCTCACTTGATTAGCTTGGTTGAGCATCAATTTCTACTCTTCTTTACTCTACATGGCTACAAGAATCATAGTGATGTATACAGTGACTTATGTTAACTTATTCCTTATTCCTTCTTAAGTTAAGTTAATAAATATTAATGTAACATTACATCCTTTTTTCCAAATTTAATTTCAATTAAATTACGTTCACGACTTCGTCACCCCTATATTAAAATTCTGATTCTCTCTCTATTTAGTTTTAAGACCCTCTTGTTTCCCAATAGCGAATGCATATAGAGACAAGCAGGGACGGATAAAAAAATCCAATTCAGTGTGGGCACCTTATTAATTATAATCGTGTAATTTTTCCCTAGTCAACGATCTTGCTAAATCAAGATATTTAATATGGACTATAAAGTTTATAATGATACTTGTTATAAAAAAAAACAAACAAAAAATGAGCAGATAATCTTAGACAACTTTTAGGTCGTGTATGGTTTACATTGACATTGATAAATTCTTAGAATCATAGAGAAGGTTTTATTGATGACTTTTTTAAAAATATTTCTGCACGACGGTTAAAAATAAAGAAAATCACAAATCTCCAAATAAGCAAACAATTTATAAATCACTAATTAAAAATGAACCATTTTATGCACATGCGGGGCTATATTTTTTGTGCTAAGAACTTAGTTAACTAGCTAAGTAGGAATGCATTTTAATAGGCTACCTATTATGTTCATTGTTTTTTAGAGTGGGACCCATTTCAGTGGTCCCACAAAATTTCCCCTCTCAGTCCTCTCTCTCTCTCTCTCTCTCTCTCTCTCTCTCTCTCTCTCTCTCTCTTCCTTTTAAGTCTTTCCCCAAGTTTAAGTATGGACTTTTGGGGCAGTGATGGGTGCTATCTAGAATTTTAGGGAGTCAATTTTTGTGCACTAGAGAGATTTTTTGAGTTTTCTCTTTTAGACAGTGCAGTAGAGATAGAGATGGCCTAAGACCCTCTTGTTTCCAATAGCGAATGCATAGAGAGACAAGTATCTATAACTAAATGCTTTATAGATGATGGAAGGTGAAAGGCCAAAAAGCAAGATCGATCATTATAAAACTGTAGCAATCCACCAACAAAAATCTTGGGGCAAAAAACATTTGAATCCATTGACCCTGATTTTGTTCGATATTGATAGAGAAAGTACAACTCCCACATGTATGTTAGTAAAATAAAACGTTTTTTAATATTTCTCCTTAGTAATTTTAGTAGTTTTTCCTAATTGATTGCCATATAAACCAATTAAATTCTCCCAGCTATTCAAAATGGTTGGTGGGTGCTATTCAGCCGATACATACAAAGAGACAGAAACAGAGTTTACTTGATGGCTTCAGTCTATTAGTGACAGCTATCTTTTGATGATTTCATCTATTAGTCACCGTTGTTCTCCCCATGCTGAAATATTACTGTAGACTGATTTTATAACTATAGGAGTGGTATTTTTCTCATTCAAAAAATTGAGGCTAATAAATGAGTCAAACGAATTAAGCAATTGGTTGTGTTCGTTGAATTTCAAAACATAACAAGCTTCAAAAATATGTTTAAGTATGGCTTGTATACGATGCGTGTCGATCTCAAACGAGTTTTAATTGAGGCAGTAATATTCTACTCTCGAGTAATTTGAATTTTATAAACATCTTAAGACAAATGAGCCAAACAGTATGTTGTGGTGCTTAGAAATGTAAGTTTAAACATGATTTGTTTAGTTGTTTATGTAATAAATTGATTGTGAACAAATGATGCTCACAAAATTTACCAATGTTGTGGATGGTATATGATGCCCACAAAATTTACCAAGTGAGAATAAGAGAGTAGGCATTAATCACATGTTATTATGTAGCACCGACACTTTTGGGACACAACCTACTGATTGATAAGGTAATGTGTTACAAGTCTTTTGCCCAGATTATGATCACAACCTTATTAAGCAAAAGAAGTTAACTCGAAATGTAGTTAACAAGAGCTTTCAACCTGTTAAATAACAAAATAAATTGCAATGAAAAAATAAAACAAAATAAAACAAGAATATGGATTTAAATACCATTCACTTCATAGCAGACAAGAATTAAACTTTATTGCAAAACAAAAAGAAAGAAAATAGTAACCGAGTTTAGGTCGCAACGCCATTAACAGGTTAATGCAAATTTGAAATGGGCAAAAAACTTCATTTGATATCACCATAGTCAGGAACCAACTTGTTAATCTTTACTCAATGTCATTGAGGCAAGAATCATATTTCATTTAGTTACAAGTATACCTAAAGAACAAAATGAAACAATTTACAAGAATTCCGTATACAATGAGTTGACAAACGTCAACGACACTAAAAATTTCTGCAGCCAATCCTTCCTTTGCTGATATTCATTTCAAGCATGTTATCAGCAATCCTAAATGAAGCAAACTCACACCAGCCTTAAATCTTAGCCAATGGCAAATCTACGATTTATCAAAAACTGGGGAGTGTAAAAAATCGACAGAAATTGCAGCATAGTTTGGATCCCAACAGAGTTGCTTCTTTGTCAATCAAATAAGTTATTGCGGGGTGAAAGTGCATCAATCGTAGAATAGCACGAAAATACAATTGTCACTTGGTATCACCTTCCACCTCTGTTGTCACTGCTGAAAATGCTGTAAATATCACTAGAGATTGCCACGGTGCTCGAAGACACGGCCACAAGTATCATCACCCACGAAACTAGTCTATCATTCTTTGTTGCAATTCCATTAGTGTTCCTGCATAATGTCAAAACAATACAAATGACTATCAAAACCTATTAGGAAATACGATACTATGACTGTTCATCTAGAATAGAAGATTTTTAAGGTCAAATATACTAGAGGTGCTACAAACAATTCAATCAGGATATTCAATCTCATGTATAAAGTAATATTGCATATTATACCCGTCAGAAAATAGGCGATGTTATGACTGTTCATCAAACATAAAAGGCTTCTTAGGTCATATAAACCTGAATTGCTACACAATTCAATCAGCAGATTCAATCTCAATGTAGCAAGTATTGTTCACATATTATACCCTTTAGAAAAGAGTGGATGTTCGTCTGTTCATCTAAAATAGAGGACTTCTAAGTTCAAATAAACTTGAGGTGCTAAAACAATTAAATCAGCAAATTCAACCCCCTGTAGAAAGTAATGTTCACATATTATACCTGTTGGAAAACAGGTGATGTTATAAGTATTCATCTGACATAGAAGACTTCTACAGTCATACAAACCCGAGGTGCTACAAACAATTAAACCAGCAAATTCCATCTCATGTAGGAAGTAACGTTTGTATAATACATCGACTCTAAGCACACCCCTTTAATTACACCAATTTGTACAGAATCAACCTGGCAAATACAAGAATACCAATCAAGAGTCCATTCTATCTTATAGTATCCATTATTCAGGTGGCTATGCTGTCTCTTTAGTTGATCAGCATTTGGAAGGTTAACAGAGGTTAAACCTCCAATCATGCTTATAAAAGGCCAGAGAAGATGTGTGAAAAACTTAAAAGTGAAATTTGAATCAGGGCCGCCCCTGGTTAGGTCCTTGGTTTAAGCAGAGGTATCTACAATTTTCCTATTTTGAATTTTATGAGTCGACCATGGTGGAAGAGTTAACAAAAGAGAGGCATTGAAGCATATGTATGATGAATATCAAAAGTTCCAAGTAGGGAGTTCATTTTCAAGCCAACTTCTATTGACAGGGAATTGAAAAACCTTGTCTAGCGGCGGGTAGATTGTATCTCGAAATCCAAGTTTCAAAATCACTTGGAGTACACACTGATGGTGAATTTCCTTTGGTTGGCAACAAGGGCAGCCCCACATAGGGTCAAGCGGGGTCAACCGACCCCGCTGGACCGAAATTTCCTACTACTGTGTATATATAATTTTGGGTATTTTGGTAATTTTGCCCCCATACCGTATAGATTATTTTCTAATCTTGCCCCAAGCTATGAAGCACGGGTACTCCAAAAATGTCGCCGTACGCGTACCGGGTACTGGTACGGGTACGGTACGTACGGCTGGGTACGGCAAAAAACGTACCGGGTACGGCTGGGTACACCTGGGTACGTTTGCACTATTCCTGGTACGGCTGGGTACTCCTGGGTACTCCGATTGGGTACTTCTGGGTACGTTTGGACCATTTTTTAAAATTTTCAAAACTATAAGGGACCCGAATGAAAATTATAGAAACATAAGGGGTTTATGTGCACTTTTGACCCCCAATTTAAGACAACAGTCGTAGGTTTCATCAGATTTAGGGTTCAGTGGTTCACAAACAGAAGCAGCAGCCACAACTTCTCCTCTACTGTTCGAGCAACAGCCATGGAACTCTGGTTAGTCTCTCTCTCTCTCTCTCTCTCTCTCTCTCTCTCTCTGCTCCCTCTCTCTCTCTCTCTCTCTCTCTCTCTCTCTCTCTGCTCCTCTCTCTCTGTCGTGCTGCAGATTGCAGTAGCTGCCCCTCTCTCTCTCTCTCTCGCTGCTCCCTCTCTCTCTCTCTCTCTCTCTCTCTCCTCTCTCTCTCTCTCTCTCTCTCTCTCTCTCTCTCTCTCTCTCGGTTATAGGTTGGTTACTAAATCAACTCATCTTTAACTCTTATTTATGCTTCTTTTTGTTGGTAAAATGAGTGTTTTATTTAGTTTGTGCAATGGAACATAGTAAAATAGGGAAAAAAAATTTAAATTTACACTTACGTACCCAGCCGTACCCGTACCCTACTTTTTTAGGTTTTTGCCGTATCGCGTACCCGTACCCGTACCGTGTACCCGTACCCGTGCTTCCTAGGCCCCAAGTAACAAAAAATAAATATAACTATGCCTAAATAATTTTTCCGGATCACCTCTAATCTTTTCTTTTTTTTTTGGTAGTCCCAAAACTTTTTAACTTGCTCTATGATGGGGTAACCACACCCAATTATTTTTCTGTTTAACTGGTCTCTCTCTCCTCCTCTCCCTCTGTCGGTAAAAAGAAAAAAACAAAAAGATAAAGAAAACACATTTCGAAATCACCGAGAGGAACCAGAGGGAGTTGTCGATTTAGGGGTCTACTATTGCAAGAGGAAAAGGTTTGAGACTTCAGACTTGAGAAGGGTGTTCGCCGTTCGGTGATTTTCAACTTGAGAATTTTGTCATTGATGTGCGCTCTAGTGTTGAGTTTTGCTTATATATATATATGTATGTATTAAATATCTTTTGGTTAAGTATTACATTGGATCTACTGTATACTTGACCCCACTGACACTAAATCCTGCGTCCGCCCCTGGTTGGCAAGCAATACCAAACCTCTCTAAAATATTCTCTCTCGCTTCTCTACAACTTCTCTCCAGCGGCGGCTAGGATTTTGGGGGTGGGGCTCTTCCCCACCCCCCTCTTTCCTTTCCTCTCCTTTACCATATCTCTTGTGTGTCCATCCTTTCCTCTCCCCTGTTTTCTCTTTGTGCTATGCCTTTCCGGACCCGGTTGGTTCGGCCCCATGGCTTTTTGCGGCGTGGTACTGTTCCGACTTTGATGGGTTCAGATCAGCGAGATGAAGATGGCTGGTGGTGGTGCGATGGGTGGCGGCAAGTGGTGGTGGACCAATAAGGAGGAGGTCAAGAAGGGGGTTCTTCTTTTGCTTTGCTTGTTGCTCTCCTGGTCGGTTTCCCTGGTCCGGCTTTGGTACCAATCTGGTGGGCGTAGGTGGTGGGTAAATAAATCCTTGGTTTCAGGCTGCGTTTGGTCCTCCGGTGGCTTCGGTTCTCGTCGTGGCCGTGCAGCTTGGTTTGGCTCTGTCGATGCTTGACTTCTGTTCATATGTTTTAAATCTATATGACCCGTAAGATGTTACTCTCCTTCTCCCTCGTCTCACACTAAACCCGACTTTGACTCGATTTGTTTTCGTACTCCATCTGAGATGCGTTTTACAATGTGTAGGAGCATGGCTCGTGTCAGGCCGTTTGAGATGGCACTTACTCTTACGCTTTGTTATTTGGGTGGTTGTTGCTAGATTTTTCTCAGTGTATTTTGGGCGGAGTCCTTTGTAAGTGCCTTTCTGAATGAAGAACATTGTCTTCTGATCAACAAAAAAAAAATACACAATGATGGAGGAAAGTCGGAGATGGATAAATACTTTGGAAGAAACTTGTGAAGAACGAAGCTTCAAGTATATGGTTCTTTCTAAAGTTGGTCGGGATGTTCTGGCAATTCTTATGTCAGCTATTGATTTGGAGGCTGTGTTTAGGGTTGGGATCTATGTAGCACCGACACGGACACATGACACTACTGGGATGACATGACATGTTGGGGATGTTTTAAAACATGCTATTTTATTCAGTTATATTATGAATAAAAAGAGGCTTTAATTATGAATATGTAACACCATATTACCTTAAATCTTATTTATCATTACATCATTCACAAAAGTATTTTTTTTCCAAGCTTTGACAGGCGTCTACTTTATTGTTCAACTCCTCTGACATCTATTGTGAGTTTCCCGAGAGTGTCTGAAGCATTATTTAGAGTGTCTCTAGAGTGTCGGAAGCATTTTTTAGAATGTGCCCATAGTGTCCGAACCAATATCGTTGGGAAATTAGGACACTTGGGATTTCAGTGTCGGTCACGTGTCTGAAGAGCGTCAAGAGAGTGTCGGTGTCCGACAAGTGTCTGACACTGGTACATGGCCTCTGACGAAGTGTCCATGCTACATAGGTCGGGATGTCTTGTAATAGACCAGTTTGAATTTTCTTACACGAAGCTTGTGGAGTGCTTGATTTAAATGCAAGATTGGTTACATGCTACTCCACTCCCCTTTGAAGTGGAAGAAAGCATGGCCAAAATGGAAGATCTTTAATAAGGAACATTTTACCACGGAATTCTGACTAGTATCTATTGTATTTTCCTTTCATTGTGATATACTCATTGATGATGTACTTGCAGCTTCCACAATGTTGCTCTCAATGTTCCTGACTAAACTTGGTCTCCTATTTTTAATAGGTTGAGGATGTTAGACTTGCTGTTTTGGACGTATAAGCTGCTGCTTTGAATTAGTTTATGAACCGTTTTAGTTTTAGGCTAAGTAGGTTGTTAGTATGTTTCTGTCGCTGGACTTGTTTCACATCTCCAGCCTATTTCATCGCTGGTTTTAGCTATCTTATGAGTTTTTTGAGCCTAGTTTTAAGAGTTTCTGTGGCGGTGGTAAATTTCTTTGCATTTTGTGCAATATATTAGGTTTTGATTATGAACGAAAGTTTCATAATCATCGCATAGGTTGTTTTGTGGGCTAAGTCTACAAAATTCTGCGACTCCATGTTTTAGGGGAAAGTATTTCGATGCTAATAGCGTTGAATTGAGAACCGAACCAACACCAGACAGTCCGGACCAGTGTTGCGGTTTAGTTCTGGTTTGGTTCAACATATATAATGGCTTGGTTTTAGTTCTCAATTTCCTGCAACCGCCCCACATGGTCCAGTAACTATTTTTTTACAGAACCGCGCCTATTTGGACCGTTATATACTTATATATCATAGATATTATAACAGGAAGACTTAGGTAGAACAAAAATACGTTCAGTTGCAGCAGGATGGGCTCTTACTGGAACTAGTCCTCACCAAAAAATAAAAAATAAAAAAAAACTTTGTATTAGGCTCATGCACCACCATTACAAAATCAGCTGATAGCGCTTCTTTTGTCTACTTATGATGCTTCTTCTAAGCTTCATAGTCACTGGTAATAATCTCATTGTAATAGCTTAAAAAAATGGTTGTAAGAAAGAATTGCAAACGCATAACTAGTCAGCACCACGAACCAGCTAGTCTTAATTTTGAATCATTACTTGTACAAAGGGAATGCACAACAGATCTAGTATAATCAATGGACTCACCTAAGGGCAACGGCGGCAGGAAAAATGAATCCGACGGAGACAGTAGCAGTTGCACCAGTGAACTGGAATGCATCCCATATGCTAGGAACATAATTGGCTCCTAGAAAAACGAAACCCATGAGAGCTGCTGTCACTGAGAAGAATCTCCGGTTGTCAAAAGCAATTGGAATGGCATATGGAAAGAGAAGGCCATCAAGGTTGAGCCGAAGGGAAAAGAACACCATTGGGAAAACAAGCATCAGGTGGATGCAATAGCTCACCCTCACCACGTCATTGATCAATGAACTGTATGGGATGCCGAGATCGGCATCAAAATTGGCAAGTACATCATCCAATGTGTGATTCCCAAATAAGAGAAATCCAAAGAAGCTGGTTGCAACATAGACAATTAAGCACAATGTAATTGATGTTCGTACAATTGACTTCATCTGAGTGGGGTCTTGTAGTTCATTCTCTATCGGGTGAACTGCAAACATCATGGGAACAAGGACAACGAAAGAAAAATAAGTTAAGACACATTTGATCTTCAAGTCTTAGCTTTCACAAAGACAAATATGCAACATTTTAGCCATCATCTTTACAAAAGTGAGAGCAAGGACCATCCATCAAAAACTTAAGTTGCAATGGATTATAGCGTGCCTCACTCACATGCCACTGTTAAAGAAAAAGTGGGCACATAGAGTTCTCTTCAACAGCATATATCTGTGGGGATTTCTATCTGCAGACAGGTTGGAACACGCAACTCAGCCGATGGAACGGGCATACCAAATTATGAACATATTTCTCATGCACCTTCAGACAATATGCCCAATGTCATATTGCCAAACAAATGATGTCCAAAAAGGAGAAAACTCTTTAATATATAACAAGAGATTGCTATAACATTGTCTTGAAAATCATATTTAGTAACTCCTCAGTAATTCAGTATTTTAGATCTCTTGTAGTAAAGAGATACTGCAAGCCCCTGCTGCATTACACAAAAACTTTGCTTAAACTAGGCTTAAACAGCAACCCTTGTGTATCCTGGTGATATAAGCAATTGAGAAGAAAGATCTTGTTAATTTCGCAAATACTTCCAAATATCTGTCAATTACTTATTGCATTCTTTTGTGAGTAAATGAACCGAGATAATTTCAGATAGACTAAGTTACAAAACAAACATCACAAACTAGCGAGGTTAAAGTTCCACTTACATGCATAACCATTTTTGGACAAAAATGACGTATTTTGTTTTCAGGTCAAAAGGTTCCAAACTTTGAGAGGTTACAGAAATGTCCGGTGTTTGTGCTTTTCTGAACGGAAAACAACAGAATGGGTGTAGAAATGAGAACTCACCATTGTGATGGCAGATATAGGCAGTGACTACTATTGGAACAGTAGTGAAAAGCTTCCAGAAAGATGCCTGATCAACAAGTTCAGGCAGCAAACGCGGCATTCCAATGCTTCCATTTATCACTTTAACAATAGCTACTCCTGCTGTGATCACCACAAATACAACAGCCAATCCCACAGACAAGGCTGATGTATATCTCAACGAATCTGGTTAAAAACAAACAAACAATAAAAAGCCAAAATGTTGTTAATTGCAACATATTGATAACAAGTACAACCCAGCCATGCATCACTCATACCAATGCAGTTCTGAAAGCCTGTACCAATGGTTATGCAGAACAAACCAGGTCTTAATAACATATTAACATGAAGTAAAGAACAAAAAGGCACTTCAGACATACCCTTTGAGCATGCAGAATTAAGGATAAAAGATGGCCTATTGATATGGCCCCTTTGCACAAGAAAGAAATGGCTTGTGATGTGATGCCTAATTGCAGTAACAGAACATAGTGTGGTGCATTTATAGCGACTCTATTTAAAATAATGTCAGTAAGAAAAAATGGAGATGATTGGAATCTCTAGATTCCATTTGGAAACCTGTTCTTCCCTAGTTATTTCTTGGGGCATGATACATCTATACCTCGGAATGGAGAAGCAGCATACGAAAATGTTGCCAATAGGACACACTGTAGACAAGAACATTGGTGTTTTTCAGTTTTCACCATGATGATCCAATAGCACCAACTACCAAATCAAATTAAGAAGGTTCATGCTTCTCATTTGAGCAAAGCAAAGAGATTTTCCAGAATGTAGATTGAGGAGGTCAGCCACCAGAGCTGTGTTCATTCCTTCCACATCCCTTCTCTAACACATCATTTTAAAATTTGTTGCATCATGATGTTGCCCTGTTAAGGTTCCTTAAAGGCTTAATTATAACACTAACCATTACTTGCTGACTATGAAACACGGATACTCTATTTTGGCCTCCGTATCACGTATCGGATACCGATACTCTCGGATACTCTCCGGATACGTATCCGTTACGTTTTTTAAAGTATCCAAAATTTAAATATATTTTTTTGGTATTCGGATACGTTTTGGATGGCTAGGATACGTCTTGGACGCGCGGGGTAAATATGTTATTACTTGAAATATGTGGGTTAAAAGTGTAGTTAGTGCTTTATATGTGTTTTCCCCCAAATCGATCGACATAGCTTCTGCTCTCTCTCTCTCTCTCTCCCATCTCTCTCGTCCCTCATCTCACGTGTGTGTGTGTGTGTAATGGTGAACTTGTGTAATGGAATTTTAGGAACTAAAAATTAAATATATTAAATATTTTATATTCAATGTATCCCCCAACGTATCGCATCCGACTTTCTAGAAAAATCACGTATCTACGTATCCGTGTCGTATCGTATCCGTGTCGTATCCGTATCCGTGCTTCATAGCTTGCTGAGGCAAAGGTGCAAAATATCCTCTTCTTCCAATTCATGCAATAGCCAATCCTACTAAAGGTATGCTATGGAGGGAGGCATTTCATTAGTGAAGATATTACTAAAAACAACTGAAAGGTGTGAGTAAAAACTAACCCACTCGCTTGAATGATATCAGAGGAGCAAGAACAAGGAGGGTCGTAAGAAGCAGTAAGAAAGATCGTTTGATCCACCAGTAGTGACCAAACCATTCTTCCACCACGCCTGGATAGTGGACCCCATCTGACCATGTTCCAGACAATACGTCACCTGTTCACAAACACACAAATTTCATTTACAATATAGTAAATTTGCTTTCACCAATTCCGGACAACTTGACAGTATGATACTGTAACAAATTTAAAGACACCCTAGCAGCGTAGCTAAGTACTTGGACCCAAACTCGTAAAGGCACCTGTAGTATTCATAAAGGCCCCATTTCATTAAGAGAAGTCTTTGAAGAGAGAAACAAATCCACAATTGGCTTGGAAGGAAATATGAACCATTAATTGCCTTTATTATTCCACAACATTGAAATAGTCATTTCTTGCAAGAAAATACTAATTTGCTTTCTTCTGTTATCCATCTGTAAGATTCTACCCTTATCCTTTTTCTGTTGACTCCCAACTTTTTTCATACGGTTATAGTCGCGGATCACATTAAAGACCACTAATTCTTCTGACCCCCAATCCCCCATGTCATTCATGGTATTTTCTCATACTTGCACTATCTATGATTTCTTTCCGTCTAATCGAATTATACAACAAAAGAAGAAAATTAAAACAAGTCTCTGGATCAAACAGCAGCACCTGCTATAAACCCATTCAAAACTATTTGGTAGTAGTTTCTGCACCATTTAACAATTAAAAACCTTAAAAAGAACATTACTCCAAGTTCAACTCAATAAGTATTCAAGATGATCAACAATGATATCTCGAATTTGCATATGACTCGATCTTATGATATAGTACATTTGCTTTCACTTATTCCACACAACTTGATCAGCATGAAACTGTAACCAATCATCATCAAATCTAAAGACTCCCTTCAAAAAAAAAATCTAAAGACTCCCTTCAAAAAAAAAATCTAAAGACTCCCTCGCGAACTCGTAAAGGCAGCTGTAGTTGTCATAAAGGGCCCTTTTGATTAATATATAGGAGAGTCTTTGAAGAGAAACAAATCCCAATTGACTTGCAAGAAAAATATGATCAAATATTGGCTTTAAGTTTCTACAACATGTAAATTATCATTTCCTGTACAAAAATAGTAATTTGCCTTCTTCTGTAAGAAAATAATTAGCTTAGTCCTTTTTCCACTTTACTACAACCTTTTCATATGCTTATTATAGGTAGTGATAAGGTACTTTCTCATACTTCCACTAACTATCTCAATTACAGCGGCTTCCACATCAAAGTACAAACAATCTCTATAGCTTTAGACCCATACAAAACTATTTGGCAGTAGTTTCTGCCCAATTCAACATTCAAGTTCAACTCAATAAGTATTCCACATGTTCTATGGTAACTCAGGCGTCCGGGCCAACTTACACACCTTGACTAATCTAAGGGACCAATCCCGTCATCTACTAGCGGGTGCCGAATAAAGGCCGGCCAGAGCCCAGTGTGGACTCGTCCACGAGGCCAACAAGTATTCAACAAAGATACATTCAAATCACGCTTATGTAAATGAAAACTAAAAACTGAAAAAATGAGACCCATAATAGAAGTCAATGATATATACCGATGATGATCATGTAAACGACGAGGGTACCGAGGTTGTTGACAACGATACACCCCTGCAACAAAGTCCTCCCTAGGCCACCAAACGCGTCTCCAACGAGTCCCGAATACGACGTCGCTTTGGAAGCCCTACTGAACCTCAAAATCATCTCGATCGAGGCCTCAGTGATAAACGCGCCGAGTACGATCAATATAAGACCAGGGACCATCCCCAGCTGCTTGACGGCGGCCGGGAGTGCCATGATTCCGGCGCCGACGATCGTGGTGGAGAGGTTGAATACGGCGCCGGAGAAAGACGCGCCATCGACGGCGGAGTCGCTTTCATCGTGTTTCTGTTGGGGGAGGAGGTGGTGAGTAGTAGTAATCTTAGGGCTCCGACGGTGTTTCCTGTCGGTGAAGGGCATAATGGTCTTTTCGGGCGAGTAGCTTTGTGGGGCCGTCTTGATTAAGAGGGTTATTAATCGGGGGTTTTATTAAGAGAGGTGGGGTTTTTGGCGTTGGAAAGGAATAAAGTGCCCGTTCGTTAATGAAAAAGGCGTTACGTCCATTTAAGCGGGAAACGACGCGGCAACGGCGTGGCAAACGATTTTTTTTAAAATTGGGATGTTGCGTTGAGGCTTCATTTTGGTATTTATTTGACTAAGTCCTTTTCTATTTACTTATTTGCTTAACTTTCAATATATTCGTATCAAAAAATTTTAATTATTTGTTAGTCTCGAATTTTTTATCTATATATCTGCAATTTTATGATTCTCCTTGTTGATACCGTTTGGCGTAATAAAAATTATGATGAAACTAAAATATAAATAATACCAAATTTCTTAATAAAATTACTCGTACATACATATATAACGTGTTGACTTCAAGTCCCTCCTGATGAGAGATGAGATAAGTGAGAGGGACATCGCACCCGTTGTTGAGGCGTAGAGTGATGGGCTACCAGTATCCGCTTTGTTTGTTCCTTTTCTGTGTGTAATATGTTTACGAGTATAGGGAGAAAGGCAATATGGAACAAACAGAGTGCGGGAGAGCCAGAGAGGACAGAGAGTTCCGAGAGAGAGCTAGGGTTTTTTTTTTTTTTTTTATCGATGTAATTTTCTTGGGTAAATAGCAATCGGAGCTTTCCTCTCAAATAATTGCGTGTGATTCTCGTGTGATTCTCGTGAAGCACAGCACAAGAAGTCAACAATTACAGTAACTCACGTCGTGGGTGAACTCAAAACACACTGCACTAGCCCGCAGGTATTTTAAAGCCTGTCTGCCCGTCCACCCATTAGCCCGCTTGGGCCTACCCGTTAGCCCGCTTGGGTCCAGCTCATGGACTCGACCTGGGCTTACACTTTTTGAACGAAATCCGATCGGTCCAACCCACCAAAATGAAAAGCCGTGCGGTGCACACAGGCGGGTGGGATTGAGTAGCAACTTCGCGGCCTTGCCCAGCTGATGATGACCTTGGGTAAGAATAACCAGATGTAACTGGCAGAAAACAAATGATATATACAAAACACTACAACGAACTACATTGGTTTGATTAGTCAAATACTAGTATATCATAGGAGTACAATCAAGGTTGAGTTAGATGCCACGTTAACCATTAACTATGACTAGAAACTTAAAATCAAATAACAAAACAAAAACATAATTAGAGCATATTTGATTATCATTGCTGATTGAGACACAAATTTGCTTTTTGGTTATTTTGTGTTCAAAATTAAGCATGTTTGAGTCTTAATCAGCGATAACAACCAAACGGGGAGTCTGCTATTGGTTATGGTTTTGGAAGCAAAGAAGTAACCCCACAACTTCCCAACAAGCAAACTGCTGAGAAGAACAGCCACTAAGGCACTAACTACTTACATATTATCAGCGTCATTGTTTTCTCTTTCTTTTGGTGTTCCTGGTTGATTTAGCCTCGGCATCACGTTGCGGTACTGGAGCTGACAACTTGGCCCCTATTGCAGAACTCCAAAGAGCTCTTTCCACATCTGATGGTGTGAATGTATCCCCTTCTGCACTCAGTTCCTACAAATGGTATTGAAAACAACTTGCATCAAAGACCATCCATACATCATAGTCCATGAGTAGGGATAATTGTTCAAGGAATACTCCCATATGCACATATGTAAGGGTCAGATACTTGGTGGAAATCATCTAAATGTTGACAGAATTACATCTGCACCAAATAATTTTCCACACCGAACCATATTTCATAAAGAATGTCGTTCTTGAGTCTGTAGTCAAAACCCTGAAATTAGTTGAATAAATGGACTGACATCTCACATCGGGTATTCATGCGTATAGTATACCAAATAAAAAATTGGACCCACAAAACTTGAAAACGTAAATCTATTGTGCAAAGACATTACACACGCCACACAATCACAAGCCAAATTCTCCTCAATGTCCCTTAGACTGTATTTAGATCAAGAATTTGAGTATGGAAAAGGAAAAAGGAGTGGAAAAGTTTTAGGATCAAACAGTTGTTAAATGGTGGAACCTTTAACCTCTCGACTTCCTTTTTTTATTTTCCTTACCGAAATCCTTGATCCAAATACTGACTTGAGGATGACTGGAAATGAGAATCTCCAGAATGATTCTGACCATATAATTATGAGAGGCATCTGGACTGCAACACCGCGTAATGGCATCAAATCTAAAAGGGGAATGCCATGCCTGTTGAGATGCACACTGGACCCATGTATCGGGATTAGGGACAGAAAACTTGCAAGATAAAGCCAGATCTTTCTGTCGTGAGATTTATTTCAAATTTACTATAAAGAAAACATAAAGGCTCTGTACATGAAATAAACAACCATGAATTGCCAAAAACTCTAAATAGGGGTGAATATGAGATTAGTCATTGACATAGAAGACGTGTTGCCAAATCCAAGACATCGTAACTTAACAAGCATGCTCTGGGGTATGTGCGTGCATGTGGGTGAACGTGTTTGTGAGTGTCTGTGGGAGAGTGTATGTTATACCGTCTCCCAAATTCCAAATCAAAAGGTCTAACAAATGCGTAGAGACTACAAAGAAAGATTTTAACAAGTTTGATGGTCCAATACCTTAAATTTGATATTTTCTTCAAAACGTATTGAATTTTTAAATAAATAGTGCACCATTCTAAGTGCTCTTCAACATAGCAGTCGCAAACCATAGGACAAAAAACATAGAGCCTGTTTTCATCTCATGGAAATTTAAGCATAATAACATAACATAGAGCATGCTGTCACAGTAACTTTATAAGTAGTTTTTAGCCAATCAAAAGATTCCTTCATACTAGTAATTTTTCTCTAAGATCAAAAGCTAGTCATAGCAGAACATGACAATATAATCAGAAATCGGTCACTAAGGTTAGAATATCGCAGCAACAAATACAAAATTGGTGGAGTAGGAATGCCAATAAATGTATAGAAGTGTTGTCACTATCCTGATGCTTAGCCCATTAATCGGATTTGCTGTGTACTGTTGCTCTTTACTCTACTTCACTGACTTGTAAATATAAATATATCAAAAGTAGGATTCTCACAGACCATGCGGAGGGCTGTTCACCACTTGTTCCTTGAGTGGGAAAAAACTTGTATAACAAATCAAAATGACAGTCTTCAACTTAATCCCACACAAACGCAATTGTACGAACATTTTTTTTTTTTTTTTTTGATGACCGAGTGTCCGGACGAGCATATGCGCACCTCGACTAAGTCTCGAGGGAGACTAGCACAGCTACCCACTGCCATGGCCCCCCACTTAAATCATGGTTTGCTTCCATGGGGAATCGAACCCTTGCTATGACAATTGAATGAACATGGAATGGTCTCCAGAAATTATGGATAAGCATATATGAGAGTATTAGGCATCCATTAGTTTTAGATGTACCTTGACTCGGTCTACTTGTCCCCTCTCGAAAAAAACACAATCTGTTTGGACGATCAAATTGTCATGAGTTCTTATAGCCAAGCCCAAGGCTGTCAAATAGAGTAAGATGAAATGTGATTTGATATGCATTTGGTTCATTCATTTTTTATGTCACGCAACTGATTCAATCACACCTTCAACTACTGGAAATTCAAGCTACAATGGATTTGCATTTAAAGTACATGAACTCGTGGGCCTCCACCTTCATATGGTGTATATGAGATAAGTCATTAGCAAGAAGACAATATGCTCTTTTTCTTTCTGAACTTCTTTGGCTCAAGTGAAGACAATTTTCTATAGGCATCGAAACAGGGATCAGGTTTGGCAGGGGTCTTCCATTATACTCCTTAATTGCAAAGGTGCACCAGACCATGAATAAGAACATCAGAAAGCACAACTAAGATCTTTGAAATAAAACCAGAATGCTTCACCATAATCATCCATACAATTTCTATAGCGTCTTCTCCTTGACTTGGCCCACTCCATGTTTTCTTTTTTTTCTTTTTTTCTTTTTTTTTTCATAACAACAAACCAGAGTTCTAAGACTATTGAGGCTTTGGAAGTCAGCTTTGGTTTTTCATGAATAATGCTTCAGCACCAATGAATTCGTGCAGCCAATATCCAACTATAGTTTTTAACTTACACACCATCAAGTGGCACCAACTCATCTAAAGCTTAAGCCACTAGAGAGAATGGTTACTTTATCGACAATATCATATCAGGATCACCCTTTTCCAGATCAGAGTATCACGTACGTGCAACTCACTCTATACAAGGGATAACTTATTTTTTTATTCTTGACAATGAACATGGCACCATTTCAATAAAGTGGAATTACAGACATCACCCGTAAGTCGTACCATATAAATTACCTATTTACCTCCACAATAAAAAGAACGAAGTCTAGTTATCTGAAGAGCTCTCCAAAGAAACAAAGCAAAGCTAGCATGTCAACAAAACCGCAAGGGAAACATAAATCCAGCGGACATCATGAGAGGAATTTGGAAAGCTAAAATCACTTTGAGAAGTTAACGAGAAGAGCCAAAACAACAGCCACTTCTTCGACAGGCGTGAAAACAAGAAGGCTGAAACCGAAAAAATCAGACAAAATATCCATGAAGCAATAGTTAGGATTGTCTCCATAACTCTCTGCTTGACATTTAATGGAGTAGCATGTGTTCGAAAAAGAGAAACCTGAAAATAAGTTCCGTGCTACATGATGAAACGGCATCATTCTCTCTTTACCCAATCTTGCTCAAAAAAAAAGGAAAAGCGGTGCATTGCTTATAGCATTTGAAATTTTCAAATGCAAATACATTTACAAAAACATCAATGAATCATCAGAAAAAGAAAACCTCACCTTTGCTTTGGCCTGTAACTTATCCACAAACACCAAATACTGCTTCAATGTGTAATCTTTTGCATTACCAAGTGCTGTGACCATAGCCTATTCCACCAAAACACATTCACATCGAACTAATCATTCATTAACACAACAACACCTCATCAAAATTCAATTCAGATAAATCAAAGAAAACTATAACTTCACCTCATCGGACATGAATGGCGCGACATCAGGCGCGTAAGCGGCCAGAACCGCAGAAGCAGTTGCCGGACCAACACCTTTCAACACAGTGAGCTCCGACACGGCTTTCGAGACATCAGGTAGAGATTGAAACGACTTCTGAGACGCTGATTTCACTAGAGTTTCATCCAGTGATGAAACAAAGTCCAATAACCGCGGCCTGAAATTCAAAAACACACTATCCACAATCAGAATAGACAGATATATTTACGGACATATGAGAGAGAACCCGAGGAGTTGGCCTGGTAGTTAGTTTCAACCAGCTATCAACTCTTTTGGGCCTAGTCAATACGGGTTTTTCTCTAGCTTTAATTGGGCCCCGCTACTCTACGAGCTTATTCGAGGTGCACGTATTTTGGCTGATAAACAAACCAAACTTCAGGTGTCAGGAGTTTAAGCTCGTGTTCGTTGTCAAAAGCTCGCTCCAGATCAGTTAGTCACAACCCAGCTTGGAATTTTTTGGAACCTCTTTAAGATTTCAAACCAAGCACGAGCAAACTACTGCTACTCCTACTCGGCTCGTTCGGCTCCTATATCATTACTAGGTGGTCACGTAAACGGGCTGAACAACTAAGTTATCAAAAAACAAAGAGCAGGGAGAGAGAGATGTGCCTCCATTTGCCGCGAGTGAGCTTCCACTGCATGAGCTTGGAGAGGTCATCGGTGGTGATGAAGGGGTTAGGGTTTCGCTGGCGGATTAGAAGAGGGAGTTCGTCGGTGTAGAATTCGTCGAGGGAGACGAGGTTGGGCTTGTTGAGGGATTCTATGCGGGTTTTGTAAGAGGAGAGAGATTGTTTCCATAGATGAACGTCGGAGCATTTGAATTCCATCTCTGCGCGCTACCAATTTGGGGGTTTCGCTTTCTATCAACTGTTTTCACTCTTCTTTTGTCAAATTTTGTTGACGGTTGGTGGTTTTCTGGTAGGGTCATGCTAACGGGTGTCATAGTAATCTGGCATTAAGATATAAAAATATATTTATTGGAGGCCTCACTTGAAAAAAATCACTTTAAAAGTACAATTGTACGTTAAAGTACACTTAAATATGTACACCCGTTAGCATTTCCCTTTCTGGTATGCAGATCTTAACCCTCCGTCTCGAATTTCTTTGTTTATTTATGTGTGAATTTCTTTGTTTATTTATGTGCATGCGTGCCAATTTTTAATTGTTTATATATTTTAATCAACAATATTTTTTACGATTTTGAAAAATTTGTCTAGTAGAACTCATCGAGAATTATCAAACGAAATCGAGATCCATAATTAATACATATAACATTATATATTTACAAATTTTTTTTTTTTGAGGTGTCGTAAATAGTGCAAGTGGACAACAAATTTAGGACGGAGTGGCTATTAATTTCAAAACATATCTATGGATGTCATTACAGTTTTTAAATTAATGTTTAGTTGTGGCGGCAGCTGGGTACCATAGGACAGTAAAGTAGTATTTTTTCGTTGTGCCAGAACCGCAGAAGCAGTTGCCGGACCAACACCTTTCAACATAGTGAGCTCCGACACGGCTTTCGAGACATCAGGTAGAGATTGAAACGACTTCTGAGACGCTGATTTCACTAGAGTTTCATCCAGTGATGAAACAAAGTCCAATAACCGCGGCCTGAAATTCAAAAACACACTATCCACAATCAGAATAGACAGATATATTTACGGACATGTGAGAGAGAACCCGAGGAGTTGGCCTGGTAGTTAGTTTCAACCAGCTATCAACTCTTTTGGGCCTAGTCAATACGGGTTTTTCTCTAGCTTAATTGGGGCCCGCTACTCTACGAGCTTATTCGAGGTGCACGTATTTTGGCCGATAAACAAACCAAACTTCAGGTGTCGGGAGTTTAAGCTCGTGTTCGTTGTCAAAAGCTCGCTCCAGATCGCTTAGTCACAACCCAGCTTGGAATTTTTGGAACCTCTTTAAAATTTCAAACCAAGCACGAGCAAACTATCAAGCTACTCCTACTCGGCTCGTTCGGCTCCTATATCATTCCTAGGTGGTCACGTAAACGGGCTGAACAACTAAGTTATCAAAAAACAAAGAGCAGGGAGAGAGAGATGTGCCTCCATTTGCCGCGAGTGAGCTTCCACTGCATGAGCTTGGAGAGGTCATCGGTGGTGATGAAGGGGTTAGGGTTTCGCTGGCGGATTAGAAGAGGGAGTTCGTCGGTGTAGAATTCGTCGAGGGAGACGAGGTTGGGCTTGTTGAGGGATTCTATGCGGGTTTTGTAAGAGGAGAGAGATTGTTTCCATAGGTGAACGTCGGAGCATTTGAATTCCATCTTTGCGCGCTACCAATTTGGGGGTTTCGCTTTCTATCAACTGTTTTCACTCTTCTTTTGTCAAATTTTGTTAACGGTTGGTGGTTTTCTGGTAGGGTCATGCTAACGGGTGTCATAGTGCACCCGTTAAGGGTATAAAAAATATATTTATTGGGTCTCACTTGTAAAAAAAGTACACTTTAAAAGTACAATTGTACGTTAAAGTACACTTAAATATGTACACCCGTCAGCATTTCCCTTTCTGGTATGCAGATCTTAACCCCCCGTCTCGAATTTCTTTGTTTATTTATGTGCGAATTTCTTTGTTTATTTATGTGCATGCGTGCCAATTTTTAATTGTTTATATATTTTAATCTACAATATTTTTTACGATTTTAAAAAATTTGTCTAGTAGAACTCATCGAGAATTATCAAACGAAATCGAGATCCATAATTAATACATATAACATTATATATTTACAATTTTTTTTTTTTTGAGGTGTCGTAAATAGTTCAAGTGGACAACAAATTTAGGACGGAGTGGCTATTAATTTCAAAACATATCTATGGATGTCATTACAGTTTTTAAATTAATGTTTAGTTGTGGCGGCAGCTGGGTACCATAGGACAGTAAAGTAGTATTGTTTCGTTGTGCCAGAACCGCAGAAGCAGTTGCCGGACCAACACCTTTCAACACAGTGAGCTCCGACACGGCTTTCGAGACATCAGGTAGAGATTGAAACGACTTCTGAGACGCTGATTTCACTAGAGTTTCATCCAATGATGAAACAAAGTCCAATAACCATGGCCTGAAATTCAAAAACACACTATCCACAAATCAGAATAGACAGATATATTTACGGATATATGAGAGAGAACCCGAGGAGTTGGCCGGGTAGTTAGTTTCAACCAGCTATCAACTCTTTTGGGCCTAGTCAATACGGGTTTTTCTCTAGCTTTAATTGGGCCCCGCTACTCTACGAGCTTATTCGAGGTGCACATATTTTGGCTGATAAACAAACCAAACTTCAGGTGTCAGGAGTTTAAGCTCGTGTTCGTTGTCAAAAGCTCGCTCCAGATCAGTTAGTCACAACCCAGCTTGGAAATTTTTTGGAACCTCGTTAAGATTTCAAACCAAGCACGAGCAAACTACTGTTACTCCTGCTCGGCTCGTTTGGCTCGTATATCATTCCTAGGTGGGCACGTAAATGGGCTGAATAACTAAGTTATCAAAAAACAAAGAGAAGGGAGAGAGAGAGTGTGCCTCCATTTGCCGCGAGTGAGCTTCCACTGCATGAGCTTGGAGAGGTCATCGGTGGTGATGAAGGGGTTAGGGTTTCGCTGGCAGATTAGAAGAGGGAGTTCGTCGGTGTAGAATTCGTTGAGGGAGACGAGGTTGGGCTTGTTGAGGGATTCTATGCGGGTTTTGTAAGAAGAGAGAGATTGTTTCCATAGATGAACGTCGGAGCATTTGAATTCCATCTCTGCGCGCTACCAATTTGGGGGTTTCGCTTTCTATCAACTGTTTTCACTCTTCTTTTGTCAAATTTTGTTGATGGTTGGTGGTTTTCTGGTAGGTTCATGCTAACGGGTGTCATAGTGCACCCGTTAAGGGTATAAAAAACAATAGTGATACATACACTCCCTCCTCAGTCACTCCCAGCCACACCCTATCTCACATGGGGTGTGGGGCCCACATGAGACCCACGTGTGAGGATCACACCCCATGTGAGAGAGGGTGTGGCCGGGAGTGGCTGGGAGGGAGTGTATATATCATTTTTGTATAAAAAATATATTTTTTTGGGTCTTACTTGTACAAAAAAGTACATTTTAAAAGTACAATTATACGTTAAAGTACACTTAAATATGTACTTTAAAGTACAAATGTACTTTTAAATTGTACTCTTAACGGGTGCACTATGACACCCGTCAGCATTTCCCTTTCTAGTATGCAGATCTTAACCCTCCGTCTCGAATTTCTTTGTTTATTTATGTGCATGCGTGCCAATTTTCAATTGTTTATATCTTTTAATCTATAATATTTTTTACGATTTTTAAAAATTTGTCTAGTAGAACTCATCGAGAATTATCAAACGAAATCGAGATCCATAATGAATACATATAACATTATATATTTACAAATATAATTTTTTTTTGAGGTGTCGTAAATAGTGCAAGTGGACAACAAATTTAGGACGGAGTGGCTATTAATTTCAAAACATATCTATGGATGTCATTACAGTTTTAAAATTAATTTTTCACAAATAAAAAGTTGCACCTACAGCGGAGAATGATTCGGATTTTAAAAATGCTACAACCACACCTAAATTTACACAGATAAATACGCACATGGCCCCTGAATGTGAGTGTGTGTTTGTATGTGATTATAGCATAATAGCATTGTTATTTGGATTTTGAACCCTTTTTCATATGAGATATTTTTTTTTTTTGAAATTAAAGCTTTTCTACTAGAATAGTAGGATTAATTAGGTGGATTTTTTTTTTAACCAAAGACTTGTAGCCTAGTGGTTATCTCGTTCGAGCCTCGGCATAGGCGTTTGGGGTTTAGGGCTATGAATAGCTTCTAAACCCCTCTTTGGACTAACTCACTAACTCCCCTGTTAACCCACCACTGATGTATATGAAATGACAAAAAAATAATAAAAAATAGACGAATTTTTGAATTTTCTCTTTATTTGTTTTGTCCCGTGTTATTAGGTTTCATGGGTGCTTGGTTTTCACTTGGTTTAAGTCTACCCATATCCAATCTTTGGATAATCCTTAACCTTTACTTCCCATGTAATGTAATCTGCCTTAGTTTAATGCAATTTCTCTGTTCTTTAAAAAAAAAATAATAATAATAATAATAAGCCTTTACTTTTGATTGGAATTATATACGAACATGATTTCGGTATTGATTTCGATCTGCATTGCAATATATGTGAATAGAGTATGATGCTTTAGTCTAATTGAAGGCATTGAACCCATTCTACTGTTTCGATATCTTTATTCCGCGTATCAAGCTTTTGCCATTTTCTTTCGATGAAATCTTGTAAGTGTCGTTTCGCTACTCCAAATGAAATTTCATGATGTTCAAATAAATAAATAAAAATAGCCGGGTTTGAAAAACGAAAAATCCATCGAATTGGGGCTAGAGAATCTTGTGAAACTCATTTGTTTATTGGGCGGGCTTGGTACATGCGAATTTTATTATTAGTTTTGCAGTGCAAGCCCAGCCTGGCCCCATACATTCCTTTTTGTCCCCTTGAGGCTTGAGTGAAAGCAAATGGCCCATACATTTTTCCTTTCTGATTTGAGTAGTTTGAGTGAAAGCTCTTTACACGATCTCTATTATTTTGACTCACCTCTTTTTTTATTTATTGAAATTAGGAGAAAATAATCAGTACCAAGAATGTGTAGTTGTGGCGGCGGCTGGGTACCATAGGACAGTAAAGTAGTATTGATAGATTGATAATTATCCGAAATTGACCCCATTTTGTTGTCGTTTTGGATTTTTGTGTTTTGATTATTTTTTCTAATTTTTTTTAGAGCTGCATTATATTTTTTGAATTAATCATTTGTCTCAATGAGAGGAGTCTAAAAGTAAATTTTGATTTTTTTTTTCTAAATTTTTGTTAGAGTCGCATTATATTTTTTGAATTAATCATTTGTCTCGATGAGAGGAGTCTAAAAGTAAAACAAACAAAAAAAAAGTTCACGAAAGAAGAAGAAAATACCAAATATCAGTCTTTTTGTCTAAAGTGTCGTTTTATGTGAATTTATTTCAACTTCGGTCCATATTTTTTATTTTTTTATTCCTCTCATTGATACGAATGATTAATCCCAGAAATTACGACTAAAAGCTAAAACAAAAACTTATGAAATGCTAAAAAATTCATTTGAATTTTAAACATTTAAGAGACCCAATGACTCAATATTTTGCAATTTCAAACATGAGCTATTTTACTCACTAGCATTGACTCTTGCCATGCACAACAATTGAAAGCAGTGGCGGCCGTAAGCTAAAGTTTAAGGTGCCGGCGATTTAGGCCCTCAAAATTTGTAAATTTGAGGTGGCTCTTTTGTTTTGGTACCTTTCATAAAAGTTTAGAAAAATTTGACATGATTTGCTATTTTCATCACAGTTATTTTCCCATTTTATCCATTAAATATGAAATTATTAATAAGATTGATTTTGTGAGCATAATTTGTGCTTTATTGATAAAAAAAAAAAAAGAAAAAAGATAGTGATGCAGAGAAACCTCCTTTTACGAAACTAATTTGCAAGAAGAAAACACGAACACGTTTGAGAAAGCAGTACTCCCTCTATGAACATACAATATTTAGAATAATCTCGCTTTCTTTATCAAATATTTATCGTCAGAGAAACCCTAGACCAACAAGGAAAGAAAAACAAAAGATTAGACTTGCTAATCAAATAAGTCAACGGAATTACGAAATCACCAAAAATGGAAATTCGGAAATAAATGATAGATTAAAAAACTAGGAAGAAATATATGCTTAGAAAAAGAAAAAAAAGATTGGAAGAAATATAAGGTCGCCAAAACAGACGAGAACTGAACGGAATTTCCTACTAAAATTTATAAGCTAATATTTCCTAATACGCCAAAATCCCCCTTTTGAAGGCCTAGATGATATCGAACGGCCGAAAAAATCGTTGGCCATGGCCATGGCCAAAAAGCCATGAGTCTTGATCAAAAGTCCGTTTTCAAACTACCATATAATTTCTCAACCTTTCCGCCAATGTTGGTCCGCACAGCTTATTAATGCATTTTGGGCCATGAACAGTCCAAAATCCAAATAGTCGAAAAATGTGTACACAACCCACTCTACATCGGATCATATAGGAAGGGCAATTTTTAAGTGATGCAATTCCAAAATCTTCTTAAATTCGGATTTTTTTCCCCAAGAGTAGTGATACGTAAGCAATATGTTTTTAAATCTTGAATGTTTGTTACTATTGTTTTGGGAATTTTCTTATTCATGTTTTCTTAAATCTTGAAAGTTTGTTATTATTTTGGGAATCTTCTTATTGATGAATATTTGTATTTGATTAAAAAAACGTGATTCATATATTTTATATTTTTTCTTATGAAACTATATAGGGCCCATTCTTATTTTGGCTTCAGGCCACCAAAAAATGAGAGCCGGCCTTGATTGGAAGGAAAAAAACTGATGTAAATAAGTTCAAAAACATTTTTTTTTACCGCAATATACTCTATTTTATAAACTAAAAAAACAAATAAAGATGCGTGTTTATCAAAAAAAAAAAAAAGAGATGTGAAAATCTCTTGTCAAAAAAGGAAATAAGTATGGGCCCTATATAGTTGTATCTAGGGCTGTAAACGAGCCAAGTTTTAGAATGTTCAAGTTCGTTCATTAAAATTTTAAACGAACTCGAGCCGAACTCGAACTCAATGAAAATTTGACTAGCTGAGCTTGAGCCGAATTTGCCTAGGTTTGAGTCGAACTCGAACTTGTTCACGAGCCTTAACGAGGAAAAAATATCAGATATTTATGCTCTAATATAAGTCTAGAACTTCAAAAAAAAATCTATTTTGTACATAAATAAGTTCATACATGTATAAAATTGTAAAAACATATTAGTAAAATTTAAGTTTATAATACTTTTATTGGTTTATACAAGTACAAGTTATAAAATTTTCATTATGTATATGTAAAAGTTTATACATATCCAAGGTTATATAGGAAATTCTTATGAGATATGCATATATTCTAAGTTCGCGAGTCTAATTGAGCCGAATATTGTTAGGTTCAGGTTCGGCTCGTTTATTAAACGAGCCTAAAATTGAGGTTCAGGAACAGTTCGTCTAGTATCCGAATCGAACTCGAACGAGCTTTTACCGAGTCGAGTCTCGAATAGTTCACGAACGGCTCAGTTCATTTATAGCCCTAGTTGTATCGTGAGGAGGCTATAAAAGTTTTATACTTCGCTCTTTTGTTTCTTGTTTTTTTTGATTTATCCACAACGACTACCAGCACGTTAGGGGAATCTTAACACTTTCTGGCCATGATTTTTTGTTGGATTATCTATTATATTAGTCCCAGTTATAGGTGAATTTCAATTTGATCCTCAAAATTTTAATTGAATTAATTTAGTCCTACAAAATTATTCAAGTTTCAATTTTTAGTCCTCAGAATTTTATTTGAGTTGATTTAGTCCTTGAAGTATTCGACCTGTGTCAATTAAGTCCTCTGAAAAAATATTTGCCAAATTATAAATTATATCTACAAGGACAAAAAGTTTTATCAAATAGTATAAAAGCCACTACAATTCTTAGCAATCTTATTTTAGGCTCCCTAGTGTTATCAAAGTCAATTTTCAACTTGACCATAATGTAAATTATAGTTATGTGCGTAAGATATTTTGAAGAACCACAATTAGATAGTTGAAATAATAACATTTTTATACAAATCATAATTGAACCAAATGATACTTTTAATTACAAGAACTTATCGAAAAGATAAAATATAATCAATTATAAACAATTAGCAAAATAAGGCATATAAATATTCGTAAAAAAAAAAAAAACTAACCTAGAAATCATATCAGGACCTCTACATACTCTTTCGTACTCAAAAAAAGAAATCAACACCTCTGCATACTAATATACACAAAAAAGAACGAAAATATATCTTAAAATAAACCTAAAGAAGTCATATTAAGAATACCCATAATAGATACTATACTATTGGAATTTTTTTTAAAAACCGTTAGATTTGCTAAGTAGAATTTAAATAAATATTTACTTTTTAAATATTTGAAGGACTTCGTTGTAAGTTGTAACTAGAGAAAAAAAAACAACAAACAAAGTGAAACAAATCAAAAACTTTAAGGACAAAATTGAAACATTTAAAATATAAGGACCAAATTGAAATTGACATGTAACTAGGAGGACGATATTGAGACATTTAAAAATATAAGGATCAAATTGAAACAATCTTATAATTATAGGGACAAAACTAATAGATTTTCTTGTTCTGACGGTAAATCATGGAATCCACCATGAAGTAGTAGGGTCCGGGAAAAGTTTTCTCAAAAGTGTTGAAGAAAGAGAAATGAAAGGTTCAAATTTTCATTTCTCTTTCGTGGATACTATAATCTGGATCTTTCATTCCTCTTTTCTAGACACTTCTGAGAATTTTTTTTCTGTATACTACACTAATATTTTCGATCCATGATGTATCAGACTTAAAGAAAGTGATGGATCAGACGAGACGATCTCAAAATCCATCATTTCTCTTCCACGTGAACGATTCAGATTCCCTTTGATATCCACCACAAAAAGAACAGAGGTCAGAGAATCCGACAAAATGAACCCATTTATGGTTCTTTCGTTATAGGCTCTTGTCCAACAAGAAACAAAAACTTTTTTTTGGTAAGAGTAAATTTTATAACCAACCAAAAGCAAACAAACAAAGGGCAAGCCCTCAAAACAAGCCTAACCAAAGAACAAAGTCCTATACAGACTACTTCAAATCACTAGTTCCTCTTACAACTTGCTCTAAAATTCTATGAGAAACATGCCAAGAATCACATATGCTCCTATTTTCCCTTGAGTTAGGGAACTTCCCCATGTACATCTTCAATCGAATATTCTCCTCAATACAATCCATGACCTCCTCAGAGCTACTATGGCGACCTCCAAACACTCGTGAATTGCGCTCAAGCCATTAGTGATAAACAGCACCAGCAAAGGCTAGGCGAAACAACAATGATTTGAAGCTCTTCCCGTTGCAAAACCCAATGGCCCAAGCAATTTCATTGTCCCATTCCTCTACCACTTTACAGATGTGGAATCTAGCCAAAATAGTCCCCCAAACTCTTCCGGAATAGCTGCATTTAAAGAATAAATGTTGGATACTTTCTTCGGTTTCATTACATAGAACACAGATGGGATCCACTCCCATCCCCCATCGCCTAAGTCTATCTTTAGTTGAAAGCTTCATTAAACAAGTTAACCACAGAATGAAGGCCCATTTAGGAACATTATTAGAGAACCAAACCACATGAGCAAAAGGAACCTTCTCTCTCTTACTTCGCACAGCCTCCCATGTGTACTTGGTAATGTATTTCCCTGTAGGAGAGCCAATCCAAACCACCTCATCCTCCCTCTCCACTTGAGGCAACAAAGAATCGAAATAGAGTGTTGAATTTGCTGAATTCTGCGATTCCTAGGCCTAGGCCAAAGCCAATTTCCATTTTGGATCATAGAACTCACCTTAGCAAATAAAGCTCTGCCAAGGATAGATATGGTTCTGTCATCCAGCAGTTTATACAAGGGGCCCGTAGTAAACCAATTATCCAGCCAAAAATAAGTACCTTGTCCATTGCCAATTACATGTTTCACAAACTGTTGGCCTATAGTTCTGAGCTTGAAAAGCTTTCGCATCGTCCACGAGCAATCCAATGGAGCTTTCATATACCAAAAACAATGATCTTTAATAATATAACTGTGAATCCATTGTACCCATAGAGTTTCTTCCTTCTTGCATACAGCCCATAGGTGTCGCAACATTGTTGTTTTATTCCATTCCGTGAGGGATTTCAAACCAAGGCCGCCTTCACTTTTCGGAACACATACTTCCATCCATTTGACTTTAGCACAAGCTCTTCTAAGATGTAGTCCTGACCATAAAAAGTTTCTCAGCAATGCATCAACTTCATTTAGAATTCGCTTAGGAAGGATAAACAACGAACACCAATACGTTTGCATATTGAAGAGGACGGATTGAATGAGCAAAGCTCGGCCACCAAAAGAAAGGGATTTGTTAGCCCAGCTATTTATCCTTTTTTGAGTATTCTCCTTAAGCTGGATGCAATCCACATAGCGAAGCCGAGATGAAATCAAGGGAACTCCCAAGTACTTGACTGGAAGAGAACCCTTAGGAATAGGAAGCATACCAAGGATCTCAGCTTGAACAGCTATGTTAGTCCCTGAGAAGAAAATAAGGCTTTTATGAAGGTTTGGTTTTAAACCAGACACATGATAGAACTCATCCAAAGTGTCTTTAATAATCTGTATAGAAGAAGTATCAGCCCCCGCCAATAAGAACAAATCATCAGCAAACGCTAGAAAAGATATGGATAAACTGTCACACTTAGGATGATAGGTGAAGTTGCCATTTTGGATTTTCTGTTGGAGAATGGAATAGAAACCCTCCATCACCAATAAGAAAAGATAGGGGGAGATTGGATCTCCTTGTCTGAGACCCTTCTCACCCCTGAAGAATCCTTCCAGCTCACCATTCACAACAACAGAATACATTGCTGAAGAAATACAGATCCTCACCCAAGTAATGAATTGGCTAGGAAAATTTAAAGCTTTCATAACCTCAAACAGGAAATCCCAATCCACAGAATCGTAGGCCTTCATGAGATCAATTTTGATAGCACACTTAGCCACATTAAAGTCCCTATGATAATTCCTAACCAGCTCTTGCATTAGGAGTATGTTATCAGAAATGGATCTGCCTTTAACAAAGGCTGCTTGAGCCTTGTTAATAATATGGGGTAAGACAGGTTGCATTCTCTTAGCCAATATCTTCGCTAAGAGAACCAAAAAAAACCAAAAAAAGGTAAAAGGTAAAAATGGTGTCTGTTTTTTCGAAGGCCCCAAGCAAAAATCGCACAAGATCTCTTCGACCAATTAGATCATGAGAAAAGTTATAAAGTTCCCCACTTTTTTTTTTTTTTTGAAAGAGTCAAGTCATATCATTAATCAGTCATCCGGCAAAGATTACATCACTGAAAAAAGGAATGAACAAAAACTACCAAATTCTAAGACTCGAGCTACTGAAAAAGCACACAGGCTTCCAAGCTCGCAAAACACACCTGCCGAAGCAGACCCGCACTAGGTGCCGGCACAGAGTCCGTCCTCGATTTAGTAGTAGAGAATCCTAAGGGACACCCAGCTCAAACCATTAAACATAAAATACGGATGAAATCTAGAACAAAAACACTCCACGCAGGGAGCAAAGCACCCGTAAAGGGGCTAAACAAACCACCTGAACAGGGGTAAAGACAAACTGAAAAACAAAACAAACAGAAAAAAAAAAAAGAAAAGCTCCGATGGAAGAAACCTGCCGTCGAGAAGCGTCGCGCCGGAACCGACAGCTTATTCACCGGAGAGGCCAAAACCGGACGCCAAAACTCCAAACCTTCACAGATCTGACCCAAACCAGGAAGGTGGAAGTAGAGGGAAGGGTGTAGGGCGGCGGAGGGAGGATGGAGGGGGTGTTAGGAAAGAAAATGGAGGTGGAAGGTGGAGGGAGAAGAGGTAGGTGGGGGTAGAGAAGGGGAGGAGAGGAGGAGGGGAGGGAGGGGGTAGAGGGAGAGGGAGAGGCGGCGGCCTCAGCCTCCTCCCAAATCTAAAACTCTGAAGCTCTTTCTCTCACTAGGGTTTTCTCTCGTGTTGGGGGAGATTTAAGTTTCACACTACACTCTCTATAAAATAAGATTTGAAGTTACTTTTTTTTTAATCAAGAACCTTAAACATGCATTAAATCCATAAGGAATTACAAAGGCGACCCGCGTAAGATTATGGGCATTCTTGATATCTCTAAGAAAAAATGTACTCTATTAATGCACGTTTTTTTTTTCCCGGGAGTGTTCAAGTAACCACAATGACTATAAAGTAGAGCCACCTAACAATGGCATGTGTGTTACACCCTCATTTTATAAACGAAAATAAATAAATAAAGGAATTCCTTATAATTAATAAGTCAAGTGATAAAAGATTTCCATAAATCCTCCCCAAGTTGGTTTCCATTCAATATGTACAACTTTAGTCCATTGGCAAATCTAGTATTTTGGCACCATTTTCCCGAAGGTGGAAACAAATGTCATCCCATAAGTTATTACATAAATCCAAATTTTCAAAAAGATTAAATAACCAAAAGCTACATTGTCCTTTATCAAATACAAAACTTGAGATGGAAAACATCTTCATGCATGCATAAGCTTCACATAATGAATCACTCCACAAGCATCCGATCGCATGCTCCATGTTGTGTACCTGGGAAAGATAGGGTGAGCTCACTAGCTCGTAGGGAAAACTATACTACAACCACTAGGCATATAAACATGATGAATGCACACGATGTAGGCTAACATGATAAGAAATGATCAAAGGAACAAGCGGAAGCCAAGACAAGCGATACGTGTCCAAGAACAACAACAAACTCATTAAGAAATCTCAAAGTGCCCAACCCACTCATACACCACCTTAATCGATCACAATCCTTTAGACACATCCACACAAAGATTAAAAGATCAACATCCACTTCCGTCCGAGTCTTGTGAGCCTCGTGGAACCCATGTCCGAGTCTTGCGGGCCTCGTGGAACCCATGTCCGAGTCTTGTAGGCCTCGTGGAACCCTTGTCCGAGTCTTGTGGGCCTCGTGGAACCCTTCCTAGCGACACACCGAATGGTGGTCCTAGTACTACAACCATCCAACACAATCAAAGTAACCATTCAAGTACAATGGGGCACAATTCATTCATAGACTAAAACCAGGTCCTACATTTCGTTCCAGAGGTCTCCATTTTCTCCAAATGTGTCAACCGACTCACAAAGGGACGTGTCCGATACATATGATGGATTGTCCAACATGATCACGTGTCAAATCACGTATTCCAATGATTTCAAAGCCGTTTTGGGTTACTACGTTGCCATATGTCAAGTACGCAAAGTTCCGGACGATTGGAGGCCAAACGGACGTCAAAGGGTAGCCGAAAACCACCCAGGAAACAGGGGACAACCACTGGAAAATAGGGACAACAGTTGTATGGGCCGTAACAGTGCAGATTTTCACCTCAATGGTGTGGTATTTCAACCCAAATGCAGGTGTAATGGTTCAGACTCAAATTAGAAATGCTAGGCAACAACTAAACATGGAGGGAGATCAATTCCACTTCCAATTTCATCAATAAACAACCAATTTCGTAGATCAAAGAATCAAAGTCAGGAAAACCCCTACAACGAGGGAAAACACGATTTCCATGAAATTGAAGCCAAGAACAAAGTATGTACAACAAATCACAAGTATATAACTAGAGGAGGTAGTAATTGTTTCCTTACCTCAAGGTTTTGCTTGAAAATGGTGGAAAGATGAAACCCAAAGTGGAGAAAACACCCAAATCCCGAAAACGACCTCTACCGAAGCTCCACTATGTGTTCAAGAGACAAGATCAAGTAAAAAAACGAGTTATAAGGGTGATATTTCACTCACAATCAAGGAGAGAGAGAAAAAAACGTGAAACAAGAGCAAATAAGCTCAAGAAACTCAGCCCTTGCCTTAGAGAGAGAGAAAAACGTGATCCAAGTGATAATCTAGCTTAGAAACGCGAGAATCTTCAAGATTGGAAGTGGGTTTGTGTTGAAATCAAATGCTTTTATGTAATTTCTAGAGAGAAGTGAGAGGGAGGAGCTCTAGGGCTCAAAATCGGGGTGTGGGGGTCAAAAATGGGTTAAGGGGTCTATTTATAGAACTCCCAAATCGCGCACAAAAATTCTGCAGAAAACACTCTTGCTACCGGTAGCAATATAACATACTGCTACCGGTATCAAATGCTAAATGGACCCACTGATCAGCCGCTACCAGTAGCAATATAACATATTGCTACCAGTAGCAACTGGAAAATTTTCAAATTTTCTTCACCTCAATCGGTTGGACCTCCGATCATCTCTAGCATTATTTCAACACCCTAAAACCACGTCACAACATCATAATACACCTCTCAATCATCCACCGAACCCCGGTACACCAAGACATACACACCCATACAAACGCTTTTACGGAAACACACTTTAAAAACGTTAATTAATACATTCACATAACTTGAAATGAATAAAAGAAATACAAGAATTTTCATAAAATTCTCGGGTCTTTACAATGTGCGATCCGGATTCCCTTGTTTTTTTTTTCTTTTCATAAGAAGTCAATTCCATTTAGGGTTGGCCATTTCCCCTCCGACCCGTTCGAATCCGATCCGATCTCCGATCCGAACGGATCGGCAATATGGAGATCTGTTTGGAGATTGGATAGGATATGGGGATTTTTTTTGAAAATGTTTGGGGATCGGGTAGGGGGTGGAGATAGGCATGTCCTCGCCCCAAATCCGCTCTGAATCCGTTCCCCGATTTTAATCAAGAACCTTAAACATGCATTAAATCCATAAGGAATTACAAAGGCGACCCGCGTAAGATTATGGGCATTCTTGATATCTCTAAGAAAAAACGTACTCTATTAATGCACGTTTTTTTTTTTTTTTTTCCGGAAGTGTTCAAGTAACCACAATGACTATAGAGTAGAGCCACCTAACAATGGCATGTGCCATCCGGATTCCCTTGTTTTTTTTTTCTTTTCATAAGAAGTCAATTCCATTTAGGGTTGGCCATTTCCCCTCCGACCCGTTCGAATCTAATCCGATCCCCGATCCGAACGGATCGGCAATATGGAGATCTGTTTGGAGATTGGATAGGATATGGGGATTTTTTTTGAAAATGTTTGGGGATCGGGTAGGGGGTGGAGATAGGCATGTCCTCGCCCCGAATCCGCTCTGAAATCCGTTCCCCGATCCATCCCCGCCCCGTCCCCGAATATAGAGGTTTATTCATGAGTTATGAAACTTTTGGGTCCCACTAAATTTTCGCCAAACACATGGGGTCACACTAAATTTTCTCCAAACATACTATTATAATTGAACTTTGTAATACAATAAATGTGATTAAATAAGAAATGCATCACTATAATTTGAGTACATTCCAACTAGGTTGACATCTACTCAACTATCAATCACATGCATTCCTTAAAATAAACACAAAAAAATGCAAAATAAAAACAATATTTTTCCAATCGAGCCGTTGATTTTGTTGTTCCTATTGATGAAATCAATCGAGTTTAGAAAGCTTGTCGATCAAGACCCAATTTGTATTTTTTTAATGATACTTTTCATCAGAATAAATGTCTACTGATACGCGATCCACTTAATTTTTTCTACGACTGATGGATACCACAATATGCTATCTTGCTTGTGGTTCCCTTAGTTTTCAAATTAGAAATCTAGTTGATACTTGATACAACTTGAATTGAAGCTGGTAAACACTTACGCTTACACATGGATACCGTGTTGTATCGTGCCAACGATAAACGTACCGTGCCCATGTCGGCCCGGCCCATTCGACACCTTTACTTGTAACTTGATTTAACATTTAATTTGTAACTGGGATTCTAGATTTTTAGTAATCTTTTTTTTTTTTAAATGATTGGATCCCCGAATCCCCGTGGGGATCCCCGTTCCCCATTTGGAGTGGGGATGGAGGATGAAAATAAAGCCCCGTTGGGGATCGGGTAGGGAATGGATTTGGAGAAGGGGTTTGGGGATTGGGGTGGAGATAGTACTCTCCGGCCCCGATTCGTCCCCATGCCCATCCCTAATTCCATTCATATAAAAGCTCAAATGCAGTACAGATTTCATCACAAAGTATAGGAATGCACCAAAATCGACAAAATCTAGACGTGAGCACATACACTAGTAGGCTCAGTGGCACTTTTGCCAAATGCAGAACAACAACTAGGTTATTGGGCAAAAAAATAGTCCTCGGTCCAAGAGTAGAAATCCCAAGGGATAACGGCGCAACCCCTAACACTAAACCCAAGATGAAATCGAAGAATCAACTAAGTTTATGCAATCCAAAAGCCACACGCCGCCAAAGCAGCCAGAAACCGGCAGCCTTCACAGGGTGCTTACTCCAAGGCGAGTCTCCGCTGACACGCGGGACTTTGTGCATAGGTTAGCCATGTCGTAAATCGACCTCCAACGCAACCACGACAAAGAAATGGAAAAGACAACCATAGCCAAAACAATAGAAAAACAACTATGAATAAACATAAACTAAAAGTAACCGGTAAAAACTCAAACACAAAACTGAGGTAACTAGGACACCTATCTCTGAGTTACACCGGTTCATACTTCATACTAATTTGCATTGAGTTGAAGCCGAGTCACTATTTCGGGTGCAGATCCAGTCTTTATTGCCACCGTCATCGGATTCTAGAGGCTTTATTCGCCGGAGGATGCACGACCACCATGGACTCAAGTTCACACCTGAGACAAAACCCAACGAAACCGAGGGGTGGGCGGTGGCGGCTGAGACGAGGAGGTAATAAACGGGATGGGTGTTGGCTAATTAGAGGAGGTAACAGAGGGGTGGGCGGTGGTGGCTGATTTGAGATGGGTGACAGCTAAAGGTCAGGCGGTGGGTGATGGTGGAGGGCGGAGGCTAAGAGGAGGAGTAAAGCCAAAAGATGGTGACCCCAGCCCCAAGAGGACAAGGAGGGAAAGTGATAGGTGGTAAGAGATCGATGAGGAAGACAAGGGGGGAGAGAGGAGGAAAAAAGGGGTTGCAGTTGGCGGCGGTGGGTTAGGTTAGGGATAAAACCCTAAGGGAAACTCTCCATTGAGAAGAGAGAAACTCTCAAGTAGAGAGAGAAAATACATGTCCGCCTGAATTCCCTTGGTGGATCCGCCATTGTATACGACTCCATGAAATGTGAGTCTACATTATCATGAGCGGCCATCGAGGTATTATTAGTTCGATCATTATTAAGATAATGGAATAATACGTAGTGTGAAATTACGGGTCTGCTTGGCCGACTCATTTTCTCATTTTTAACTTCTCATTTTTAAGTTTTGAATGTTTGGCTGCCCAAACCCAAAACACATAAGCCCAAACTCATTCTCAAAATTTAACATTAGGGAGGAGAAGCCAAAAGTAGGATGTGAGAAGATTTTTGACTTCTCATTTTTCACTTTTCCTATTTTGATTAACAAAAAGACTTACAAAATGTATTCTGCACATATTTCCTAAACAGTACTGCTCCTGTTGCAAAATGTATTCTACATACCAGTTTACTTTTTTTTTTATTCTCTTTATTCAATTTTTTTGAAGTTTGTAAGTTTTGCGTTAAACTTTTATGTATTATTGATTCCTTTCGACGAGAGAAATCGAAAAGTAAGAAGTTATAACCGAATACTGAATTTTTTTAAACAAATCCAATAAAAAGCTAGAAAAGCTATGACTTTTTAAGCTTTTTGGGCTTTCCTTGGATTTTTTTTTATAAAGAATTTGGGTTTCATTTGCAAATTTTTACTTTTTCGATTCCTCTCATCAAAGACAAATCGATAACCCATAAAAGTTTGGCCCAAAACTAATAAACACGATTTTTTCTTTTTGTTTGAATAAAGACAGAAACTAAAAAAGCCAGAAAAGTCAATTGAAATTTTCAGGCGTAATCTTATATATAGTGGTTATCTAGGAAAAACAATTTTCACTATTATGATTAATAAGGTAGCTCACTACACAAGATTTTTGGATCCGTCCTTGGATGCAACCTAATTGGTTCACAACAATCTTTAGTTTTACTCGTTCTACATATCACCAATTTTTTTGAAAAATAAAATAAAATAAAAAATTGAGCTCATTATAGCAAGTCACGTGCAACACTGTTGTCGGTTAAGGGTGAGACTGGTGCGAGATTCTCTGTGCCCAAATTACCTGAGCCTCTGTGTCGAGGGGATTTAGACCGTTAGATTGTGTGTTTTTATTTTTGTTTTTTTATTTTCAAGCGATCCAATGGTCGGAAATCTCTCAAAACAGGGGCACAGAAGTTTTCCGGAACAGAGAATCTCCGGCCGGGTGAGACCATTCTAGTGTTGCGACCAAGTCACTGCATGGTGTGGTATGATATCAAATGGAGCTTCATCATGGATTCGTGATTGATCTGATTCATTCGTTCTTTTGCTAGTCGAGTAATAAGTAGCTAGCTCGTGTTATAAATCACATCAATCCAATATGAAAACTAATAACCAAAGTTAATTCTTAAAAATCACATCAATCCAATATGAAAACTAATAACCAAAGTTAATTCTTAAATATCGATTTATGGAAAATTTTCTTTCCTAACAAATCTTGGCCCCGCTAGCTAGCTCCTGGTCCGGTGACACGTCTTACCTTGCTCGTTGGTATGCAATGTCGTACGAGACCTTGACTAACTAACTCGCTAACATTTACTTCTTCCAAATCCGGTGACACGATATGCATATTACATTTACGCCGCCTAATTTATCCCTGTTTGAACATGCGCGGAGCTCAATATGACTTTGATCACATTGTGCACCATTAGTCCATTACTGTGGTCATATGTGGCATACGGGGGTCGTCTTCCTCATTAAATTTTATACCTAACCTGTGAAAAAATTATGCATGGCCTATAGTATAACGAATTGGCGGAGCTAGGAATTGTAGTCAGAGGGGCTGGATTAAGAAAAAAATCTTGGTTCGATGATTTTTCAAGACTAAGTCTAGTCAGTCGAGTTTTGATAGGATGGTTTTGATAAATTTAAAAATTAATCTTGAGTTTTGTTGTTATCATATGACTTGACAAACGCAGTATCATCATTGCAAGGGATCATTTATCATAGTTAAGTGTTTTCAAAATGGAAATTGTTCTTACTATTCATTATTTTCAAAATTTTATAACTTTTAAAAAATATTTATGAAAAAATATAGAAAATATACTCCAAAATAAGAAATTGGGAGGGGCCGGGGCACCTACATACCTCCGCCCCTGGTTTTATCTGCGCATATGGTATTAATATTGTATACCGCAAGTCATTGATTAACGGACATTAACGATTTATAGAGCTCTTAAAAAAATGATTTATCGAAACTTGGTTCTTTAATCTACCAAAAATATTCCATTAAATCTAAATAACCGAAGTTAAAATCGCTTTCTTAAAACTCTTCTTGCCTAACCAGATTTCAAATCTCCGCTCCCAATCAGGTCATAAGCACATGTCGTGCCATGCCCGGTCATAATCAAGCACATGACGTGCATATTGCTCTTTGCAGTGGCAGACACATAAATTGTGTCAAGCAGGGGCCGAATTATGTGTATTTTTGTATTCATAATATAATATATTTTTTATAAGTATATATCGCTACTTGCAAGGTTCGAAGAAGAGATGATATTGTGTGCATGTGCGTAGCCACCGTTTACTTTTATACACGCAACCTAAAAAATAATTAATAACTTGAAATTTTAGAAATTTTTAACCCACAGAAATAGAATTTTTTTAAAAAAATTTCACTCATGGACTTATTGGGGCCAACCCCATAGAATTTTTCTTAATTAACTTGAAAATTAGTATCATACACAAAAATACTTAGAATTATGCAGGGACCCGAGTCCTCATTGCACCCCTGTGACCGCCCCTGATTCTTTGCCTCGCCCGGTGACATGGTATGCATATTATGCCACCTAAAGTAGGGTTGAATTCGGTTTGGTATAGTTTTTCAATAATTGTACAACTTAAGTCGAATTAATTGGTTTGTTTTATTAGCTTGGGAAAAGCAAACTTAACCAAATTTTTCGAGGAACCGGGAGCCCTGTAGTGAGGGGCTCACTACTGGAATTTAGTGAGTCCATCTGGCCGTCCATTTCGGTAATGAACGTGCGAATTTTAATCCAAACAATAAACGATTCGGATAATTTGAAGTTTAGATTAAATTTGAAGCGTCAGTAGTACTGAGATAGACGACCGGACCTCACTACAAGCCCCCCCACCAATTCCGTTTTTCGGCCTAAATTTTCCGGTTTTATGTCACCCGACACCAAAGTAATCAATCCCCCGTTTGAACACACGGTGTATGACTTTGATCCTATCGTGCACCATAACGGCCTTGTGGTCATGAGTGGCATGCGGTCGCGTTCCTCATTGGCGGGTGCAATTGCACTTAACTCCACATTGACTTGGAAAAAATTGCCCCACAAGTTTAATTAATATCAAAAACAGTACACATTTTTTGACTTATTATGTCCCACACAAACCAAACTAACGAGAAACTACACAGACACGCAGTGTGCTTTCCATTTCTTGACTAAAACAGCTTAGCTGTTGGATTACTATAATCCAAAGTCTCCAATCAAATCCAATAAAAAAGTCTCCTATCAAATCCAACCTTTCGTAGCAAACTTCATTTATACCCATTGTTACATCCCTACGGTTCACTTTATTGCATTTGCACACCTTGTTGTTCGTGAATTTGTGCATATGCACCCAATTAACGGGAATTTCACAGTTAACGGAAATGACTTAAAGTCCAATATGCCGTCATCTTCTTCCATAAATATAAACAATCCATCCCTATACAAAAGATTGGAGCCGCTCAGATTGTAGAGTTTGATGAGTACTACATCCACACCAAAATTCTAGTCAATCGAAAAATGGAAACCTCACGGTCGTAACATTCCATTACGAAGTGTTACTTTATTGCAAGAAGAGTCTAGACTCGTGCGAAGATAAGTTTGCTAGTTGGCCTTGGTGAGGCTTCCTCGCATGTGACTGACTTTCATGAATTCTATCTCCCCAGGATTCGAAAATGCGATGTCTTGTCCGACACTTCTAGTTCTCCTCTCATGAGATCTTTTTCTGCCCATTAATTAAGCAGAAACCCGAGATGGACTGGTGTATGAGGGGGCAAGTGAAACCGGGAAATGGAACGCAACACAACGATTATAATTTATTATGAAGTAAATTTTTAAATGTAAATTTACCTTTCATTTTAACAAGAACCCAATCACTAAGTTATTGATGTCTGATTGACATGATTTTCGATGGAGATTCTCTACTCTTTCATTAATTCATTATGAACGGCTCAGATTAAATTTTTTAACATATTGGTTAATTTTTTCTGTTAACATGGATAGAAATGAGTTTATCTGCACATATCCACAAACCCCAGGGGATGCAAATCAACAAATTGAAGTAGAGGAAATGTAACCGCACATGACCCAAACCACAAAGGGTGGAAGTGAAGTTTGCACTTGTTTTTTACTTTTAAGCCAACCAACCCAGCCCACTACAATAAAAGTTTCATTATATATGAAACATATGTATTCATACGTTTTATCTCAAAATATTTGTCCAAGAAGTGTCTAATTATTAAGTAGTCACGCAGTATAGCTGTACGGGGAATAAATTCACGTAAGTCTGGATCTCGTGCTTCCTTAACTTGGCCCTAAATCTGCAAGACAGAAAAAAGGTTAAAGCACCTTTGACTCTCGTTGGCAAAGGCCCTCCGATTCCTAAGTTAGTATCTCGTACTACAAACTCTCAAATCACAGTGAGTATGAAAAGGTTTCACAACGTACCTTTTGTCATGGTTATTGCCATGTATTTATAGGTGTAGACGTTCATCAACTTTAGACATCTCGTGCCTTGGTTTCCTACTTGTCTTAGGAATCCTTCTCTTAATAGGACTTTCCTATTAAAAGACAACTTCCATATCCTGCTAGATCTCGTCTATCAGAGGTCTTTCTTTCCATATAGGATTCTTTCCTATACGGGGTATACTCCTAATCTCGTTAGGACTTCCCATATTGATCCCTTATTCCTCGGAATTGCTCCTTATCGCACAAAGAACCGCTTTAGACTGTTTTGGAACGTCTCACCGCCCTACTCGTGGCGGTGATGTGCTTCCACGTAGCTCGGAATGACCCGCACATAGCTCAGCTCATAGCGCCGAGCTGAATTATGTATTTCCAGAGTGCTGTTTGAGCTACACACGTATCCTACCTAGCTCGGCCATATCAGGGGCATCCCTTTACGCCTCACGCCGAGCTAGTGCATCTTGATTTATTAGTTCACTCTTATTATTCTGGCCTTATTCATGGTCAAACCAGCTCGGCAAAGGGCTCAAGGACTCCCTATGTGGTGCCGAGCTATTCACCCTCTCGTGGTGATTGATTAGGGCATGTGCTCTGTCTACTTCTAGGGTAATTAGATTTTACCCACTCCAATAGCCATGTGATATTCCGGATTACTCCAGCACTACATTTTCTGTGCGACCCACAAATAAGTGTATGGATTCAACAAAAATATGTGGTTTGGTTTATCTCCTCGTTTGGTTCCTCTATGAACCTCCCATGAGTTTTGATTGTACTCTTCTCTAACTATAAAACTTCTTCTTTGCTGAGCCAAAAAAAAAAGTGTGACGCTAGAGTGATCCAAAGTAACACATTGCTGTTCTCCGAAACTAATGACCAATTACTCCTAAGAAATACTATGTAATATGTAATTTAAATGCAAGTTAGGTGTGTCATATAAAATTTTTCTTGGCATTTTTATCGTCCCACGACTGCCCCTGTTGCCGGGAGTACTATATAGCCGTTAGTTGAATATGAGATTTTCTATGACTGGGTCTATTTTACCCCTTCCCAAAAGCTAAGATCTGTTTGGACGGTCAAAACTGCAATAATCCTAGATATTGTTCGGACTAAACTAATTAAACTTTAAGCCAATGAGTATTCTTTGTGATTAATGTATAGTGACTGCTATTGTAGCTCGTTTGTTTTTTTAATGTGGACTGTCTCGGGCAAACTTGCACACTTCTGATTAATCCCTATAACTCCTCCCATAGCCATTTTCACATTTACGCATGAGAGGAGGGGACCCTAAGTCCCTAATTTGCTTGCAAGGACAAACGAACTTGAGATCCTAGAAGGAAACAAACCCTTAAGTACCATACCAAGTTTTGATGGTCTTAGGATTTAGTCAAAGTAGTTGGGATTTAAACATTCATCTCGAAGAGCAGAGTAAAAAAGTTATAAACATACGATCGAAGTTCGAAAAAATAGAAAAGACTAATAAAAAAGAAATTAAAACTATCCTTTTAGAACAATTTTCGTTGTTAGTGATTTTTTGCTAGCTTTTGGCCTTAAAATAAAATAAAAAATGATGCAGAATTTTTAAAAACTAAAAATTTAGACAGTGTATAATGTAATTGTTCGCGCGAACAATTCAATTAAGATCCGGACCGCCCAAAACAAGAATGAACGGCTGAGATTCTCACTACAGAGCCTGTAGTGAGGGGGTGTTTGGGAGCCTACTTTTTAGCTTTTGATTTTTGACTTTTTGGTTTTTTGGTTTTTTGGCTTTTGGTCAGAATGAGTTTTGGATATGGGAGGAGTGTTTGGAAGAAATGTGCAGAATGTGTTTTGGAAGGGAAAATGAGAAGTAGAAATCAAAAAACACCTCCAAACCTATTTTTGATTTCTGGCTTCTAAATGGAAAAATGGAAAAACGATTTTTGGAGAAGTAGTTTCTGGGTGTTGCTCCCAAACACCCAGAATGCAAAAATGAGAAATCAATAAGTTGATAAATAGGGGGCCAAACGGCCTCTGAGTTACTTACTACAGGCTCCCCGGTTCCCGAATACTAAGAACAGGTCGTTGCCTCACCATTCATTTGTTACACTGTAATCAACTAAATTTTCGGCAATTAATGACATATCTAACCTAGTATCTTTACTCTTCAAAATTTTTGAAAGTCAACCTAAATAGTAAATACCTAATATTACTAGTGCATAAATTGAAATTACGACTCATGGTAAGTCAATGTTGGTGTCCTAATTCTAGTAATGGGTTAAGAACTTATTTCATGGCTGTTTTATTATTTTAGGATTCTCTTTTTCTCGTGTCTGTAGGGTAGATCGAGCTAGAATTTGAATCTGGAGGTGACCAAATTAGAATAAATTAATCCCTAATAGTAAAGTTATAATTGTACTCGTATACAACACCACAACAAAGATATATATGTGATCTACGTTAATCATCCCACAACAGGGAAGTGGACCGCAGCGCAACGACTATAATTTACTGCGAAGTTAGTTTTTAAATGTAAATTTACCTTTAATTTTAATAAGAATCCAATCACTAAGTTATTGATGTTTGATCGACAAGAGTTTTGATGGAGATGCTCTACTATTTCATTAATACATTATGAATGGCTCGGATTCAATTTTTAACATATTGGTTAATTTTTTCTGTTAACATGGACCAAAAATGAGTGTATCTGCTGCACATATCCACAAACCACAGGGGGTGCGAATCAACAAATTGAAGCAAAAGAAATGTAACCGCACATGACCCAAACCACAGGGGTAGAAGTGAAGTTTGCCCTTATTTTTACTATTTTAAGCCATTACCAACCCAGCCCACTACAATAAAAGTTTCATGATATATAAAACATATGTATTCATACATACATAAGTGTGTATGAATCCAAAAATAAGTGTATGAATCCAACATAAGTGTGAGGTGCAAGAGTGATCCGGAGTAACACGTGGCTATTTTCCGAAACTAATGACCAATTAAATGCAAGACTGTGTATTAGGTTTGTCGTATGAACTTTTTCTTGGCATTTTTAACGTCCCATGGCTGCCCCTGTTGCCGGGAGTACTATATAGCCGTTAGTTGAATGAGATTTTCCATGACTGGGTCTATTTTACCCCTTCCCAAAAGCTAAGATCTGTTTGGACGGTCAAAACTGCAATAATCCTAGATATTGTTTGGATTAAACTAATTAAACTTTAAGCCAATGAGTATTTTTTGTGATTAGTGTATAGTGACCGCTATTACAACTCGTTTTTTTTTTTTTTTAATGTGGACTGTCTCGGGCAAACTTGCACACTTCTGATTAATCCCTATAACTATTCCTATAGCCATTTCCACATTTACGCGTGAGAGGGGGTGACCCTAAGTCCCTAATTTGCTTGCAAGGACAAACGAACTTGAGATCCTAGAAGGAAGCAAACCCTTAAGTAGCAGAACAAGATCACTAGGCCAACCTCTTGTTCTGGTGGTCTTAGGATTTAGTCAGAGTAGTTGGGATTTAAACATTCATCTCGACGAGCAGAGTAAAAAAGTAGTATAAACATACGATCGAAGTTGAAAAAAATAAAAAAGACTAATAAAAATAAATTAAAACTATCTTTTTAGAACAATTTTCGTTGTTAGTGATTTTTTTTTTCTAGCTTTTGGTCTTAAAATAAAATAAAAATGACGCAGAACTTTTAAAATCTAAAAATTTAGACAGTGTAATCTAACCCAAACGAGCTCTTAGGGGTGTTTGGCATAAATAAAAGGGATTATTTTTTGTCCTTATTCAGTTGTTTTTAGTATTAGTTAATTTTGCAAATATTTTTGGTGGGTTGCTGGTATGTCTCGATAAAAGGAATTTAAAAAGTAAAAAGTTCACTAAAAACAAACAGACTTTTTAGATTATTTTTTTCTTTATTCACAAAAAAATTAGCTTGGTGTTTAATATTTTAATTTTTAAATATCTTCATTAAGAAAAATCAATAATTCATAAAAAATTGAACGAAAAACTAATAAAAAGCGGTAATAATTTGAATAAGGACGAAAAAATGTAACTAACTTAGTTATTATATGTCAAAATAAGCCTTAGTTTATGAAGATGAATAATGCGGTCGAAATGATGATGACATGTAGTAGTTGTATACTTGTATGGACTTTGTTTCATTTTTTATTATTATCTATCAGACCTCTTGTTGAGTCAAATCGCGTGAGGTCCACTCCCCTTAAAGTGTGTTTTTATAGTATTGTTTTTGGATGTGGATTAGGTATTTCGATGTTAATATAATTAGGGTAACCAAATTAATTAGTTTTAGATATCTAACACCTGAGATTTAAGGGTTATTGAATTTTAGGTAAGCACTTCTAACGTTTTTAGGTACTATCAACTCTCATGTGGCCTGTTCACACGTTAACGAAAGAGGGTTTCTTGGAGAGTGCCTCTGACTCTGTAGGGCTCCGAGTTATTGATTTCAACAATCAACGTCTCGGATTTCATTTGATGATCCGCCTTATAGCACTCATGGGTCCCACCTTAACTTCTATGTATTACTTGATGTAGCACGTCTACTCTGATCGGGTGTTAAATAAAATTCTTATTATATTTGTTTCAGTACATTCTTCTTGATCAGGTAATCACAAAAGCATATATAAGTATAGAACGAAGTTTAAAAATTTCAAATAAGACAACACTAATAAGAGCATCAATAGCATGCTTAACAAATTAACTTTTAAGTTAAAGTAAAAGTAAACTCTCAAAAAACCTCAAAAAATCAGCCTCACCAAATGTCTCACAAATTTGCAGATTTTTTAACTTTGCTACAGTAGCTGAACAAATTTGGTGTGACACTATTCACGCACCAAATGCACTGTTCACACCCTATTCACTTTTTTTTTAAATTACTTTTGGGGAGTATGAGTAAAAAGAAATAATAATTTAATATAGTAAAGTTAGAATAGAGAGTCTGATTTTATGAGTTTTTTGAAAAATGATTTGCTAAATTATAAAAGGTGCTTTGAGGTTAAATTTGGTGTTTTTTTTTTTTTTTTTTTGTGCCTGATAAGGATGCCCTCTCTTATATATTTCGTACTTTGTATGTCATTACTGGTTTTTCGCTTTTACTCATGAGTTCTTAGTTTAATGATTCAACTTGTCGAGATGAAAAATAACTTTGATGTGAATTTAACAAAAATAGAAGTAGAACGACACTAAAGATAGTGTGACCTAGCTAAGATTAGACCAAACTAGGATTGAATTTTTCCATTGGTTCAAAACCTAAAACAAAATGATCAGTTCAACCTTTTCAAAAAACCTAAAACAGGTCGAAACTAGGAACAGGTTTGGTTCATTTGTCGTTGCCTCACCTAAAACAAAATGATCAGTTCAACCTTGAACTTCGAACCTAAGAACAGGTCGAATACTAGGAACAGGTCGTTGCCTCACCATTCATTTGTCTACACCAACCAGCGCCAATTGGAGCTTTTCTCTTATTCACAAAAAAACAAATACAAAAATAGGGATTATAATATGTTTAATTTCATGTTTTCATACTCTAATGAACTAAATTTTCTGCAATTAATGACATATTTAACCTAGTATATATTTACTTTTCAAAATTTTGAAAGTCAACCTAAATACCTAATATTGCAAGTGCATCAATTGAACTAACGACTCGTCGTAAGTCAATGTTGCAAGTGCATCCTAAATAACGACTAGTAAAGTCAATGTTGGTATCCTAACTCTAATAGTAAAAGTTGCCTTCAGTGGATTAAGAACTTATTTCATGGACGTTCTATTATTTTAGGATTCTCTTTTTCTCGTGTACGTGTTTGTAGGGTAGATCGAGCTAGAATTTGAACTCGGAGGTGACAAAATTAGAATAAATTAATCCCTCATAGTAAAGTTGTTATTGTACTCGTATATAACAGCACAACAAAGATATACCTAGGACCAATCGGCTATAGGTGGATTGGCCTCTAGATTTTATTTACCGAGCTTAGGTGGCTTGTGTAAGCAATGTGGAGGATAAAGTTTAATAGCACCCCCTCACGTGTACAGTCTAGTAGCATGTTAAGGTATGGATTGATTAGGTGAGAGATTTGAATCGAAAAGAGACCCGACCATGCGACGTTAGGTTATTTCAAGACTTGACTTTGATATCATGTTAGATTTTTTTAAAGGGTTCAACGTAAAACCAAAGGTGGAGTAGCCTTTATCTTATATTAAGCAAGCTTGGGTGACTTAAATGATCGATATGGGATAAAATCTAGGAACCGGGGACCCTGTAGTTAGGGCACTCACTACAGGGTGTAGTGAGCAATGGTTGGATTCGGCAATCAATGGAATAGTATCTCTTGCATGGAATAGTTTATTTTAAATTTAAACCATTGATTGTCGCATCGAACGGTGATTGTTCACTACACCCTATAGTGAGTTTGGCTCACTACAGGGCCCTCGATTCCTAAATTCTAACCCTAAAAATCGTAGATTTATCATGTTGGACCATGTAAAACGATTTGCAAAGAAGACAGAAGATAAGAGATAAGGGAAATAACTTTTAAATTGAGGGTGGCATGTGCCAAGCCTGAATTTTTTTGTATATATACCGGGTGGGTATCACGTGGCCGAACCTATGTGATATCTGAACGCTGCATCCTGGGCTTATTCAAAAATGCGTTGGGCCCACTCGGCCCAAACTCTCGAACTCTCTCCCTCCTCCTCCTCCTCCTCTCTCTCTCTCTCACTTCTCTCTCTATAATCCGGACCATCCAAAACCGAAATAGACGGCCAGATGCACGCATACCACGTGGTACCGCTCAAAGCTCTAAGGACTGGCTCATTTTGGTTCTTAAAACCGTTCCTCTCTCTTCTAGCATGGTTTCTAATAAGCTTTCTCCCCAAATATTACTCACATCTCTTTATCTATCAACCTCTCCATTATATTCAAAAACCTAGTTACAAAACCGCGTATGCATGTTTGAACGTAAACCATGCAAAAGGAGTGGTTTATGAGCGCCCCTTGATTTGCGGTTTCAATCTGCACACGTTAGACTTAGGGAAAAAAAATAATAATAATAATAAACTGCGGCTTGACTTTTAATAAGCCAAATTTAGCATTCAGCAAACACTTGATCAGACAGCTTCATATCGCCACCAAGTCTGACCTCTCTTTTCTGTTCTCTTCTGCTGTTGTTTTCTAAACAAATATCTCCCAGTGTGCACTGGTTTATGAGCGCCCCTTGATTTGGTTTGTTTTGTTTTTTTATATCCCGGTGTTAGGCCGACTTACAAACAACTTGACTATTTTATTGCCCTGAAATTAACGGCAAAATTTGATATTTTCTTGTAACAGCGAGATTTGATGTTTTCTTTACGAGATTAGAAATATTTTATTGGCTCTACTGTATATATATATATATCGAGTTACATACTCCCTATATTCTAATTTAGTCGTCTGTTTTGGATAATCTACCATTGCGAAAGGGAACACAATTATTGTAAATAGAAAGCTTCGTAACTTTCTAGAATTGTCATTCAAAATTTAAAAAATTTCATTAATTTGATTCAAAATAGAAGGGACCAAAGAATCATACACGGTTTGGTTGATTAATTTCTCAAAATTGACAAACATTTTGAAAAATAACTAATAGGCCAAAAATAGACCCATAAATTATAATAAAGGAAGTAAAAATATTGCTATATATTAGATACACCAACTAGGTTAGCTTTGTTGGCCGCATTAATTTTTTTTTTTTTGATCGGCAATAGTTTTTATTAAAACTGGATAAGGGTACATCAAGGGAAAAGGAAGGCCACAACCAAACACATATGTGTATAGGCAAAAACAAATTCCAGCGGAGTACTGAAATTGAAAAGAGAGGAAAGGCCGCATTAATTCTTCCACTTTTAACTGAGGGTAGGAGATTAATCTTTACAAAGAGGCAATAAGTGATTATATATTTCTTTTATTGCTTTACTTTTATTAATTTTATCATCTTTTTTATTGGGTCAATTTATATTTTTGCTTGTGGGTTTGTGGTGATGAACACATATTTTAAGCCCAACAAAAAATAACAATTAAATACCTGTAACCCCAAATAAGAAAAAAATAAAGTATTAATCCACCTAAGAAGAATGAGTCGAAGACATGATCTTTTGTGACCACGTGTAAGTGATTAATATACAAGAGTTAAGAGCACCTACCCAACAACACAATAGAAAACTGTTTTTAATAATTTGTCTTCTTTTAATTCCAATTTTGTCCCTAATATTTTTAATTTTCACTTCTAGATGAGTCAAGTTTAGTAAGTATAAGCCAATTATTAAAAGGTCAAAGACAAGTTAAACTTAATCTAAGTAACACCAAAGAATTAATTATGCTAAGCCATATGAGATTTTTTTTTTTATTTTCTTAACTTGGTATTCAAGCAAATTTACGCATCTCCCCGATGATTGGAGTCTAGATGATTTCTGTTATTGTCGTCTTTGTGGTATTCAGAATAAATTGTGGTATTCAGACTGAATTTACGCATACCTCAACTAATAATGTTGACTTAAAGTTAGCAATCGAGATTTGTTGTTTTCTTTATGAAATGAAGTTAACGATCGAGATTTGATGTTTTATTTATGATGGTATATACTTCAATAAACTAATGTAAGCCAGTACTAGTTAGTTTTGAATTATTATATTATTCCTACTAGATATATTTGAGTTACATATACTCCCTCTGATCTTATTTGGTCATCTCTTTTATGGATAATCTACCATTCTCAATAGTAACACAGTCACTGTCTATGGAAAGCTTGAACGGAACTTCTAGAATTGTCGTGTAACTTTAAAAAATTAGTACTATTATATATTTTGATTCAAAAAAGAAGGCACCAAAAAAATTACTATAGAGTAATTGGTTGATTAATTTGTTGAAATCGACAAACATTTGAAATATAACTAATATGTCAAAAAATAAAATGAAATATGGCTTATCTTTTGTCAGCCACATTCGTCACTTTCAGATTAGGTTAGGGGAATAACTTTGCAAGATGCAATAATTGATTATTTGTTTTATTTTGCTTTACTTTTTCTGTAACTAGTTGTTCATTAATTTTATCATAATTTTCATTAGGTATATGTTTGTGGGTTTTGTGGTGATGAACTTTTCAGAAACATAGTTTAAGCCCGACAAAAAGTAACAATTAAATACCCGAAACCCAGGGACGGAGCCAAGAATTCTATTACGCTGGGGCGAATTTTTTTTCCAAAATACTTTGCAGGGGCGAACTCTATATAATTCATAGGAAAATTTAATTTTTTCTATATACTACTAAGAGATTTTTTTTTCCTTCAGGGGCGACGGCCCCTTCTGGCCCCCCTCTGGCTCTATCACTGCCGAAACCCCAAATAAGAAAAAGTAATACTAGTTCCCCCACGAAGAATGAGTCGAAGTCATGTACCCGTTTCAGAAACTTGCTTAAACTCAAGATTGATTTTTACTGACTTATTGTGTTTTACGAGATAAATTATTCATCATTACTTAAGCCAGCTTAAACCGGCTTAAGTCAATTCCTACCTTAAGTCAGGTATTGGAACGGATATAATGATGAGTTAACTATTCCACTAATCGTGATTTTTAGTTTATTTTTTTTATCATTGGTGTACCCTTTCAATTCAAAATGATGAGATTTTATATTTTCTTTGTTTTTTTCTATGTTGGGTTTTGCTGTATTGTAAGCTTCTGTTTGGCATAGAGTTTTAGGTGGAGTTTGTTTGCTTGCTTAATCTCAGAGGTACGCCCCAGTGAATTTGTTCCTGGTTTTTGTTGGTTCAATCATATTTTAATTTACCGGGAAAAAAATAAACATTAGAGTGATTTTAGCTTTATAATCAGTAGACAGCAAAATATATTATTACCCAAAAAAAAGAAGAGCAAAAGATATTATAGGGTGAGAAACAAAGTTAAATATAGAAACACCCAATAAAAAAGAACAATGTTTTGAGATATAGAAACACCCAATAAAAAAGAACAATTTTTGAGTCTTTTTGCCGTTTTAGATGAACTTTTTTTCAAAAATTGATCTATATTTTTTAACTTTTCCGATCCATCCATCGAAGATGAACAATCACGTAAAAAATTTACCCAAACAACTACTCCATCCATATTCATTTGAGAATCCCAAAGGATTGTTCACGCTTTGAAAAAATTACTTTTAAAAACAAACCAATAAATTTCCACATTAAATAAATTTCCATTAAATTTCCAAAAATTTCCAAAAATACCCTTCTAGATTTCAAAAATACCCTTCAATACCAATAAAAATCTAATATGTTCATATTATTTGTACTTAAATTTTTGCACTTTCTAGATTAGTCAAGTTCAATACCAATAAAAATAAACCAATTATTAAAAGGTCAAAGCCGAGTGAAACTCTTTGAATCCACTACAAAGTGGTAAAGTAACAACAAAGGAGGATTAGGGTAGGCCTCGTCACAGAGGATGATATCTCAGTCACAATTGTTGAATGAAATGATGCGGCTATAAAAAGCCCCACATCTGTCCCTGAAACCTCTCGTGGTCACTCGTCTCCTCAAAACTACTAATTAATTTTCCCAACTAACAGCGCCCAAGCCAGCGAGGAGAGAGAGAGACAGACAGAAACCGAATATACATTTAGAGAGAGAGAGAGAGAGAAAGCAGGGAGAGAGATACAGAGAGAGAAAGCAGAGAGCGTGGTCGTCGTGTAGGTATCTGAAACTGTTGAGATTGGATACGCATTTGTTTTGTGTTTTCGAAAATGGCGGATCAATTCAACTACGTGGTGGGGGGGATACTGGCGTACGTGATGACGCTGGTGGTGTTGTACAATTTGTTCGTGAAGCGAAACGGCGGAGGAGAAAGCAACGCCGCCGCTAACAAAACCTCCACCACCACCACCACCACGGATATTACAAGAGAATGTAGATCGAAGAACGACGTCGACGTCATCATCGTCGGCGCCGGCGTCGCCGGTGCCGCTCTCGCTCACACCCTCGGCAAGGTGCGGATTGTGGGCCCTCCCTCGTGTTTATTCGTTCCATTTGCACGTCTTAATTGAGCAATGCTATGCACGCAATTTTAAAACACAAACTCTATATATAACACAATCTCCGGACACGATTGATATGCGTCCGGAACGGTTCCGGATTTGATTGTGCCCGGAGAATGCGTTAATCTTTTCGTATTGAGTAAGAACACAACTTTAAAACACAACATCAGACACAAATCTAGAACCGTTGAATGCACATGCATAGATATACCTTATACTCGCTCGTCAAACTGTAGGATCCTACAAAATGTAGTGTTATTTTGAAATTATAAATGTTTGGATCTAGTTAGTGAGATTAAGATAACGGGAGATAATAATTGCAACAAATTAAGTAACAATTTAATTAGTCTCTATCAAGTACTTATTATTGATTAGTATAATGGAGCTTTTGAGATCTGCCTAAACCTCACCAAGAAACCATGGGCTACAACCACCTGAGCTATGCACTTGGTCGTTAGTTAAGATTTATGTTGGTAGCTGATCACTGCAAAGCCTGTTTTCTTTAAACAAAATTAGCTGGCAGATTCTATTATGCAGTTTGTTTATTTTATTTTATTATACCCTGCAGTAATCAGATGTAAATTAATGCTTCCACATGTCACCTGTCATTTTATTTTTCTTTTAGCTGAGTGTTTCAGTTGGCTTCTCATTTGAATAGTTACTTCCTTAGTTAGCAATTCGTTAACGGTAGGGATGATCATGGATCAGATTAGTTCGATTTTTAAAAATGAACCGAGAACCAAATCGATTTGTATGGATTAGAGATTTTGATTACCAATCAAATTCGTGAAACTCGTAGAACCAGATCAATTTAACCATTAGAGTGTGGTGCAGTTCTGTTTTGGTTTCGAATCCCAGTTCACTTTGAGATGAGAAATATCATGTTCACAAATCATTTAAAGCACTCAAAACTACATTTAAAAAATCAAACCAAGACTTATTTGATTAATTTCCATTAAAATCACCAAAAGTCACTAAAATTCAGTAAACTTCATTATTGAATAATTCTATTTCTAAATCAAATTTTGATAATATTATAAGTATGGATTTCCGTACATAAATATAGTAATGGCAGCTCTGATTGGTTTAGAACTGAAACCTTTAGTTCGATTCAATTTTTAATTTCTTAAATGGAGACCGAACCAACCATGCTACTCAAACACCAAACCAGCTCGATTAGGACTGGATAGGCAGATCGACAATTTTTTGGCTCCCCCCTGCCTTACTGTTGGTCAACCTAATGAAAGGGATATCCCATTATTCTATGGAAGTAGGCAAAAGAAGACCTAGGATCTCCTTAGATAATTTGATTGTGTGAATTGGACTATTATATCTGATTTTTTTATATTTTCTTTTATAAGAACTTCACTATAATATTTCTGGTGTTTTTTTTTTAACTGCTATTATTTCTGGTTTTGGTTATCACTTATTTTTCTTACTATCAAATTGCAAATTAATTTAAATTTTGTGCTTTAAAATTGCAGGATGGGCGCCGTGTTCATGTGATTGAGAGAGACTTAACTGAGCCTGATCGGATTGTTGGAGAGCTGCTACAGCCAGGGGGATACCTCAAATTGATTGAGTTGGGACTGCAAGGTGAGGGTTACACGCGGATATAAAGTCAAACCATGTGATTTTGAAGTTTGAACACTTTGTTATTGGTTCAATGTTTGACGGTTGACTACTTTTGTCAATCCAATAAATCTTTTTTAATCTTATTACTCTCAATAAGTCTTTCTTTACATGTCATATGAGTGGGTTGGTGAATTAAGCATGTGATTTGTTTACCGCAGATTGTGTGGAGGAAATTGATGCTCAGCGGGTGTTTGGGTATGCTCTTTTCAAAGATGGAAGGAACACCCGACTCTCTTATCCTTTGGAAAAATTCCACTCAGATGTGTCGGGAAGGAGCTTCCACAATGGCCGTTTCATTCAAAGAATGCGGGAGAAGGCTGCAACCCTTCCCAAGTACGTCTTCTCTCCTATGGCAGATTTTGATTTCTTTTCCTATTAATTTATAGTGCAATATGCCAAGATGAACTCATAATTTCACGGCATCAAACACGTATTGTGGAATCAAATTCTCATCCTTTTATGTACTTCACTCCTGGAAAATTAAGCCTTGTTTCTCAATTTTATGTAGTGTTCGATTGGAGCAAGGATCAGTCACTTCTCTGCTTGAAGAAAAGGGCACCATTAAAGGTGTTCAATACAAGAATAAGAATGGTGAAGAAGTGGCAGCATATGCTCCTTTGACCATTGTGTGTGATGGCTGTTTTTCAAACTTGCGCAGATCTCTTTGCAACCCTAAGGTGGGAATGACTTTCTCTATGCTTTTCCTGTCATACATTATAAAAATGGTCGAACTTATTTTTGCCTATCACGTGCTTGGATTAACCAAAGCTGTCTCATTGCTTGGGCCTCAACCCCTGATTTCGTTTTATTCATTTTAGGTGGAAGTTCCTTCTTGTTTCGTTGGTTTGTTGCTGGAGAACTGCGACCTCCCATACATAAATCATGGGCATGTTATTTTAGCAGACCCATCTCCCATCTTGTTTTATAAGATCAGTAGCACAGAGATTCGCTGTCTTGTTGATGTACCTGGTCAAAAGGTTCCTTCTATTTCAAATGGTGAAATGGCAAAGTACTTGAAGACTATGGTTGCTCCGCAGGTATATACATTATTCATTTCCTTGCTTTCCGTCTAAGGCCTTGTTTTGGAAATGATGATTTTTTCAGAAATACACCAAAAGAAATTTACTCTGTTTGTTATATTTATTGTCACCTTGGGCTTGAACTCATGAGAAGATTCTATGTGCAGATTCCTCCGCAGCTGCATGATAGCTTTATCGCTGCTATTGATAAAGGAAACATAAGGACAATGCCAAACAGAAGCATGCCGGCTGATCCTCATCCTACTCCTGGGGCCTTGTTGATGGGTGATGCGTTCAACATGCGCCACCCGTTAACTGGTGGAGGAATGACTGTTGCCCTATCCGACATTGTTGTGCTACGTGATCTTCTTAGGCCTCTTCTTGACCTAAATGATGCACCTACTCTTTGCAAATATCTAGAATCCTTCTACACCTTGCGTAAGGTGAGCTGCCTACTTAACGTATATCCATATAGCATTAGATGTCGCGGCATTTTCTGTGCTATACTCTGTTGATTGGCAAACGTTTTGGGAAAATTAAATATCGCAATATAAATGGTGCTATTTGACCCTTAGGCCTTGCTTGATCATGGATTGGTATGAGGAAAAAAAACTGAATGCATTCCTCATTGGTTTCCTTTTTGACATTTTCATTTTTTTCTGTTAAATTGATCCATGATCCGCACACGAACCAATTCTGCATCAACCTACTCTAGTTCACTTTATACATCCGAACTAATAGTTTCTCAATGTTCTTATTTGCAGCCTGTTGCATCCACAATAAACACATTGGCTGGTGCCTTGTATAAGGTTTTCTGTGCTTCACCGGATCAAGCACTCAAGGAAATGCGCCAAGCATGCTTCGATTATTTGAGCCTCGGAGGTGTTTGTTCCACAGGACCAGTTGCTTTACTCTCGGGCTTAAACCCTCGCCCATTGAGCTTGGTTGCCCATTTCTTTGCCGTGGCCATATACGGTGTTGGTCGCTTGTTATTGCCTTTTCCCTCTCCCAAACGCATGTGGATTGGAGCCAGATTGATTTCGGTGCGTATTTTGCTATCAGCACTATCGAAATTGAATCTCAATTTTACCAAATCCTTTCTTTTCCTGCCAACCTGTTTACTAAATTACGATATTTGCGATTCTTTTAACGCAGGGTGCATCAGGAATCATCTTACCCATCATTAAGGCAGAAGGTGTGAGACAGATGTTTTTCCCTGCTACTGTTCCTGCTTACTACAGAGCTCCTCCTGTGAAAATAGGTTACGAAAACCGAATCATGAAGGAAATTTAAGCACTTTCGTCGTTCGAAATTTGAGGATTCAAGCCAAATCATGAAGGAAATTTAAGCACTATTGTCGTTCGAAATTTGGGGATTCAAGTTGATCGCTTTTTCGAACAGTTGTAATTTTTCATTGGCATTTCTTTTGGTTTTAGGCATTTTTCATTGGCATTTCTTTTGGTTTTAGGCATTCATTTTATCGTTGTTGTTACATCTCTGATAAATAAAATTGCACATATTGCCTTTTCTTCTAGTAATCCACTCTTAAATTAGCAACTTTTTCTGTTTGAAAGCTTCAAATCTTTACCCCATGCACATGAGTTCAGTGCCTGTATCTACCATTCCTTGTTTGGAACAACTTTTCTCCTGTTCTTTTTCTTTCTTTTCTGTTAATATCATCTATTTTTGTGTGTGGTAACAGACCGAAAGTATTTGACGTACCCGTAGTGACTTTAATTACAGGCCCTCTATAATATGCATATGGGATAAAAAAAACCCGTATAATTTATCAGGAATGTTACGTAGATAATTAATGTGTTCGAATACCATTATATGGATGACTAATATCATTTGAAGAATACAATGTAAGGCATATTTGTCTCAATTATGTCTCAACTTTCCTAGAAAAATAAAAGGTTCCGATTCCAAATGAAAATTTCAGAAAGTCCACGATTGAGGTCACTATGGGTAACCCCATGTCCCGAAAACAAAACCAACAGTCGAAGCCATAAAATAAGTGTAAATTTTTCTTACGCCAATGGTAAAAACTTGAGAAAATTGAAAAGCAAATCCAAGTAGGGATTCAAGATTCGTGAGTGTCCCAGAAAAAAAAAGGTTTCTGCTTTGTGAAATGGGTGGGTCTCATTTTCAAAAGCAAAACTGATGAGTGGCTGTGAATCCAGAAACTTCTATACATACGTCAAAATATATAAGTACCAGATACTGTGGAAGCCCACTCCCCATGTGAGTTCATTATGCAAGTCCCAAGTCACGGACGCAGGATTGCAAACTTCGCCTAATTTGTAGGGATCACTCTCTTCAATAATTTTACAAAGAAAATCTAAAAGTGTACGAAAAATAAGAAGAAAATTGGAGGAAGTGCAGAGGCCAAACACCCCTCCACCCCGTGTCCGCCCCTGCAAGCCCCATGATATTGCAAATGGATTGAGGCCACGTTTGGATGCTCTCCACAAGTGGCCTGACAGTTTCTATTTGGCATTTTATCCAATGGCATTACCAGAAAAAAGGAATCATCTTCACACCTTTTCTGCAAAAAAAAATCAGATTGCCCCACCTGCCTGTAAAGCTGCTTTATTTTTCTTTAAATATGTATTTATATTAGGAGCTCAGAGTTTTCCCATTCTGAAAAAAAAAGAAAAAAAACTGAATGTAAGCCCAAAAATACAACATGAAAAACCCTAATGGTAAAATGGGACGAAAAATTCCGCAGTGGGCTAATTGTGGTGATAGAAACTAATAGTACAATACAGATTGAATGTGTGATAAAATCACCGTCAGTGTTTCCGACTGCTGCATTCCTAAGCGAAGCAGGGTTTTCAGTTCACCGCTTATTGTTTTTTCCTTTACGTCTTAATAGCTTCATTAGATGTCTTGTCCTCTTTGAACTTTGCTTCAGCTGGGCTAATTGCGGTGATAGAAACTAATACAATACAATTGGAATGCGTGAAAATCACCGTCGATGTTTCTGACTGCCGAATTCCTAAGCGCTGCAGGGTTTTTAGTTCACCGCTTATTGTTTTTCCTTTCCGTCTTAATAGCTTCATAAGATGTTATGACCTCTTTGAACTTTGCCTCAGCTGACTCTGCACCAAAAACACAACCGTCAAATGTTTTGAAAACAGGTACCAATGCAAGAAATATAAGATCAGAACATTCCGGAATGCGAGATCTTAAGATCCTACTTAACATAACAATGGTTCAAGAAATACTTACCCACCTTTGTTATCCTGATTCTGATCTGGGTGGAACTCCTTTGCCTTTGCCCTGAAAGCTGTCTACAAGGGAAAGAAAAGGAAAGGTTTTCATTATCTTTGGCTGGGCATCAAAAGGTTTCTGTGCTGCAGTGATACAAAGCACTTAATCCATTCCAATGCAAAGGAATTGCCATAAGGAGTATAATGATGGCATCCTTCTCTAACTGAACATCTTTTAGATACTAAATTTTGTTTAAGCGCTCATCATTGCTTGGATTGAGTGCATATCTAAAGACGTGAGACAGGCAATCGTGAGTATGAAAAGAGGTCTTTGTCAAAATATTTAACGGATACATAGAACAAGACCCTCAATCACAAAATTTAAATTAAGGGCTTGTTGATTGTCGGATCATTTGTAAAAGGGATTGGATAAGCCGGGATTAAGGATGGGGATAGATGGGACAATTAGGGTCCACAGGATAATAGATGGAATTATATGAATAGTGGGATTAGTTGTACTGTGTTTGATTAGGGTGGGATAAAGAAAGGGTAAGGATGGTGTAGATTATTTTTTATTGTTGGATGTGGAGGGAATCTAATCCGGATGGGTGGGACAATAATACCACCCTCCATATGGTATTAGTGAGTACCCCATGTACTATTTCATGAAATAGTCCGGAGTTATCCGGTCCCTTTCTTAATACCGTGCGCAACAAACACCGGATTATAAATAAAGAGAGAACATGTGGGTCCCCATGTTCCCCCTAATCCCAATCCCCCCCCTTCTATCCTGGGCAATCAAACATGCCCTAAGAGTACTGATGATGAAATGTGAAAAGAGAGAAGATTCATCTTTTAGAAACGGAGGGGGAGCGATACTATACACAAAATCTGGTAAATACCTTAATCTCATCATCGGTGTATGGTATTTTCCTCAACCTGTTGCAAATAAAGAGGATAACAAAAGATGAAGATCAACATAAGAGTGCTGGCTATGACACAAAAGAATATAATACAAAGTTACATGTTTTTCCCATCTGGAAGTAAAAGCATCATAAGGTGAAAGAGACGAATATCCCTTGCACGATGTTCGGTTCACTATGGGAAAGCTAAAATACAAAAAAGGAACTAAAACTCGGCCTCAGCTCTCCCTGTTCATTATGTGGCGGCAATATCATATTCAAGACAAAGCTGAGAATCAGAAGCACATGCCTTCAAACTGAAAGGAGGTCCCTTAATTCCAGTTCTTTGACATATGGTATTGGATTCTTAAAAGTTCCAGATTTAACTTCTTAAGTGGAGCCCGTGAATTAATATTATGTAACTGATGATCACTTGTAAAAATTGGTACAACACAATGAAACACCTACATATCAATTCACTTCTACTTGTTTCTATATTTGTCAATTTAAACTTCCATTACTTTCCAAGTAAATTCTCAATGAACTGGAACCCCTAACACTTCCAAAAAAATATTGATAGGAGGAGATCATGCATCATCCCTTCAGAAATTGTTGAGCCCACTTAGAGCTAGAGGCACAAAAGATTCTATAAATGTCAGACCAACCTGCTTCAATCACTTCATATTCAACAACTTATTACACAAGTTACTTGATTTTCATATAACATGCAAAATCTATAGATTTACGCACGTTCCAGTCTTATGATAGGCCATATCCCATGATCACAAGAAATAACAAACAACCCATGACATTGCTAACCTGGATGGTCATCAAATTTACAATGGTTATTATTACCTGTCAAGACCCAAAACAGAGTAGTGATGGGATAAAAGATAACTGGCGCTGTCTTGAGGTGTTTCCCTGAAACTAGTCCTACGGTGTCCTTGTGATGCCTCAGTCTTCCAATACCAATCTTCCCGTTGAAAATGTTGATGATATTCACCCGGACCATTTTCCCTCCAACTCTCATAGGTCCTTTTGTATTTATTTTGCCCTCTATTAAATACACTTTGAACGCGTCTTATACGCTCCTACGAAGAGAAGATGAATCAAGTCAATGCCTGTTGTTTCATTAAGTTGAAAAGGAAGGCCGCTCATCTATTTCAGTGTAAGTTATAGCATCAGAAAGCCATCCACATGTACATTCAAAAACCTTTCAGAGTTGTGGTTTATTGAATATCACTTCACTTGCCATTGCATTCATACAAATGCTAAGGGAATTTTCAATTTCTCAAAAGAGTAACACACCTTACGTTCTCAAAGATGTCATCAAAAGAGGATAAATAAAAACAAAGTCGATTTAGTCAGATTGTAAACGTGTCTTGTTTGTTGGGATTCCCCACTATGTGTGAAGCAGAAAAATGTGGATACAGCCCAGCAGCTATTGCTGACTTTTGCTTCCCAATTGTAGATTTGGGAGATATGAGAAGGATCACGCTGAAGAGAGCATTCAATACTCTTGATGAAAAATGTGGATACAGCCTGTTATTTGAGAGAAAGAAAGAAGTGTAGGGTGTTAAATTAACCCTAACACGAGAAAGCTTTATTTATATTGTCATGAGACACATTACTCAACATAACTAAGCAATGTGGGACAAATACACATAAACTATTCTAACACTCCCCCTCAAGCTGGAGAATAAATATCACAAAATCCCAGCTTGTTACATAAAAACTTGAAACGGGGTTTAAACAATGACTTAGTAAAAATATCTGCAATCTGAGCCCCCGTGGGTACAAAAGGTGTAGCCAAAATACCGCTGTCAATCTTCTCTCGAACGATATGACAATCTACCTCAATATGTTTGGTTCTTTCATGAAACACCGGGTTTGAGGCAATATGTATCGCCGCCTGATTATCACAATGCATAGGAATGGGTAACTGCACTTGAAATCCAAGCTCCTCAAGAAAGGATCTCAACCAAACAACCTCACATGTAGTATGAGCCATAGCACGGTACTCTGCCTCTGCACTAGACCTTGCAACAACGGTTTGCTTCTTACTCTTCCAGGTAACTAGGTTGCCACCAATAAAAGTACAATAACCAGTTGTTGAACGTCTATCAGAAGGTGACCCTGCCCAATCTGCATCAGTAAATGCCTCAACACGCAAATGACCATTAGAACGATAAAATAAGCCACGTCCAGGGTGAGCCTTAAGATACTTCACAATGCGAATGCAAGCCTCCCAATGTGGAAGACGAGGAGCAGACATAAACTGACTCACCATACTAACAGCAAATGAGATATCAGGACGAGTATTGGTAAGATAAATCAACTTACCAACTAAGCGACGATATCGATCGGATGAGGAAATACCTCCCCCGATCAATGCAAAGTTTGACATTAGGATCCATTGGAGTCTCCACGTTTAGCTCCCAATAAACCTGTCTCTTCTAGAATATCCAACACATATTTTCTTTGCGACAAACTAATCCCATCCTTGGATCGTGCCACCTCAATACCCAAGAAATATCGTAGCTTACCCAAATCTTTAGTGTGGAATTGACTGTGTAAGAATTGTTTCAACTCATCAATCCCTCTCGATCATCTCCAAAGAATAATAATGTCATCAACATAAACAATAAGTAACACTTTCCCCGAGCCGACATGAGAGAGAATACAGAGTGATTGGACCGACTTCGACGCATGCCAAACCTCATAACAAAGATCACTAAACTTGCCAAACCACGCTCTGGGAGATTGTTTAAGTCCATAAAGTGCTTTGCGAAGACGACATACCGTATGAGGCTCCCCCTGAGCAACAAACCCAGGTGGTTGCTCCATGTAGACTTCCTCCTGAAGATCACCATGGAGAAAAGCATTTTTAACATCAAGTCAAAACAACGGCCAACCAAGATTGGCGGCGAGTGAAAGAAAAATCCGCACGAAACCAAGCTTGGCAACGGAGAGAATGTTTCGAGTAATCAACGCCATAGGTCTCGTGTGTAGCCTTTGGCAACCAAAGCGGGCTTTATGACGCTCAATAGTACCATCGGAAGATACTTGATGGTATAAACCCAACGACAATGACACCGATAGTGGTTTTTCCAAAGAGAAGATTAACCAACTCCCAAGTGCCATTATTATGAAGAGCAGACATTTCATCTTCCATAGTCATCCGCCACTCGACCGGGATAATGCCTCCCGAATGCAGTGGTAGGAACAAATATGGAGGAAACAAGAGTAGTGAAAGCATGAAGAGATGGAGAGAGATGATCATAAGAGATAAACCGAGAAATAGGATGAGAAGTACTCGAGATATTAGAAAAACCATATTTTACCGGCGGGTGACGATTCTCACGAGAGTAGGATATCGACGAGCAAAGCGGATCTCGCGACAAGGGGGAAGACGGAGGTGTGGGCAAAGACGGTGCAGCAAATGGGATGGTTCGGGAGGTTGAAGTGGGGTCGGGTCTTTGGCTTGGGGTAGTCTTTGTGTTGATCTTTGGTGCGGGAGAACGACGAACATATACCCGCAAGGGTTTTGGGTAACAAGATTTAGGTAGGGACAGCCATAGGTAACACGGACTCAAGGGTAACAAGGTCATTGTTAGTAACAGGGATCTCGAGTAATATGGCAATGACTCATTGAAAGTGACATCGGCACAAACAAAGTGGCGACGTAAAGTAGGAGAGTAACATCGATACCCTTTCTGAGTGTAGGAGTATCCCAGAAAGATACACTTAAAAGACCGTGGATCTAGTTTACTCCTATCAGGGTCAAGGACGTGGACATAACAAGTGCACCCAAAAACCCGAGGGGTAATGAATGGAGAGGCCGACTAGGGAACAAGACCGTATGGGGAACTCGACCACCTAAGACCGTAGAGGGCATACGGTTGATTAAATAACAAAAAGGAGAACAAAGATCACTCCAATATGACTTAGGAACCCGCATGTGAAATAGTAAAGCACGCATAACCTCGACAAGTGGCGAATCTTGCGCTCGAACTCCATTTTGTTGTGGAGACCGAGCGCACGATGATTGGTGAATAATGCCATGATCATCAAGAAATTGAGAAAGGAGACTGTGAAAATATTCACGTGCATTATCTGAACGAAATATTTTAATGCAGGTATCAAATTGATTCTTAACTTCCATGTAAAAAGATTTAAACACAGATTTCAATTCAGACCTCTCTTTCATTAGATAAAGATACGTGATACGAGAAAAATCATCCACAAAAATAACATAATACTGAAAACCAGAAATACTGGGCACATGAATAGGCCCCCAAATGTCTGAATGAACCAACTGAAAAGGACGCGATGCACGACACTCAACCCTAGGATAAAAAGAGACTCGTCGGTGTTTACTAAACTCACAAACTTCACACACCAACTTATTGAGGGAACGACACGAGGGAACAAGATGCTTCAAACTCTGGAGAGATGGATGGCCAAGGCGACAATGCTGTTGGTACGGTGACTCTGATGTCTGAAGGGCAACAGGCTGAGGAACTGTCAGGTAATATAGGCCGCCTCGCTCAATACCCCCACCAATCTTCCTCCCCGTCGTGAGATCCTGAAAAATACAGCCATGAGGAAGAAATGTGACGGAACAATTTAAAGATTTGGTAAGGCGACTCACAGACATAAGGTTAAATGGAAAACGAGGAACATGTAATACAGAATTCAAAGTAAGAGAGGAAGTGACAGGAACGGAGCCCAAACCAGTAACAGCAGTGGTAGAACCATCAGCTAAGGTGACATGTGATGATTTACCAATTGGCTGTTGACCAAGGAAAAGAGTAGGTGTACCAGTCATATGATCTGTAGCTCCCGAGTCAATGACCCAAGGAGAGGATGAGGATGAGGCAACACAGCAAATGAGATGAACCGGTCGAGCAAGCGTAGCAAAGGAAGACTCTCTGTCCCACTGAAATGACAAGAACCCCCGGTAATCCTCAAATTTGAAATAACCACACTATCGGCGTAAGATTGAGCAAACTCGTCCCAAGATCCTCGGAGACAACCCGATGAGCTTGGGGAAAACCATGAAGCTCATAACAAGAGTCCACCGTATGACTTGTACCCTTACAATGAGTACGAGAATCGGTACCACGGCCACGACCCGCAACCACTGCGACCGAACTAACTACTCCCCGGACGTGCGACCATGACTATTGCCACCACGACCAAAACCACGACCACTAGACCCGTATCACCACGACCACCAAAATCAAATCGTACGGAATCATAGCCACCGAACTACGACTTCCACGACCAACCACGACCACGCTAAACCTTAATCAATCACGGCGCGACCACGGCCACTACTCGATCCAAAACCACCGTAAATGGCTAAAGCGAGCGATCAGTCTTTGGAGAAACAAACCAAAGATCCGAATAAGAAGCCTGACGAAGACGTCGAAACACCTCATCAAGAGAGGGCAACTCCCGCTCTCCCAATATCTGAGACCGAACGGGATCATAGAAGGACGACAAACCATATAGAAATCGAGCGACCTCCAAACGCTCACGCTGACGCTCCATAACCTGAGGATCACTGGAGATAGGCTCATAAACCCGAGTTCCTCACAAGTCCTACGAAACTTAGAATAGTAGTCCTCCAAAGAGCCGAACCGATGGACAAAGAAAAGAACTGGTGGTGAAGATCATATGTACGACGAAGATTGTTAACACCAGAATACATCCCGACAAGCCGATTCCACACTTGTTTGGCAGTGTCGAGATAAAACAGAGGAGCACTAATCTGGGGTTCCATACTATTCCACAACTCAACCCGGATATGACAATCTTCAGCTTCCCAATCACCATAATCCTTAGCCTCTTTGGCAGGAGGATCATCTGTCAAATAGCGAAATTTCCGCTCACCCATATAATAAACTTTAACAGCACGAGACCAAATAGCATAATTATTACCATTCAATAGAATGGAGGTAATGGACTCTTTTTCACGACGCCGAGAAGAGCTAGAAGAACTACCAATAATAATTGAACCGGAACTAGCAGCGGAAGCAGATTTTCCATCAGACATCTTTGCCAAATAAGGGAGTGACAAATAACCACCAACAGAACAAAGACAACCAACCAATCAACTAAACCAACCACCAATCAATCACTGAACAAAGTAAGCCCCAACTAACATCGGACAATAATAATCAGCAGACTGGCCAATCAAACACCAACAAAAATCATACCAGAAACAGCAAATTGACAGCGACAGATCGAGAGAACAGCAACAACATCCAGAAAACACCAATCGACAGTAGAGACATGAGATTTAGATGACTTCCAATAACTTTCGCAAGAAGGGAGGCATCCAGAGACCAATTTCGAGCAACAACAGACCAATTTCGAGTAGCAATAGGCCAATTTCTAGGGTTTTCGAGCACTGGGTTAGGGTCGTATCAGTTGGGTAAGGGTTTTGAACTGTGTAGAGTTAATTTCGAAGGGTATTAAGATCGTACAGGGTTGAAACAACAAGGTAACAGGATTTTCTGAGGTCTGTCGACTTCGTTTTTGGGTTTATAGGTCGAATAGAAGGTCAATTTTGGGTCTGTAATGGTCGATTAGAGGTTTGTAGGGCTCGGTTATGGTTTACAGAGATGAAAACGAACTCTGGGTCAATTTTGGGTCTCGGTTATGGGTCAATTTTGGGTCTCGGTTATGGGATTTTGTGATGGGTGATGGGTTTGATCGATTAGGGTTCGCATAAGGTTTTACAGTGATCGTATTGAACTGGGTAAGGATCGAAGTCAAGGTTTACAATGGTGGATTAGGGTTTCGTTGGATTTCCAGGGCTGGTTTGGGAAGATGATGGATGACGACAGTGTTGGTAATGTATGACGTCAGTTGGAAGATGGATTAGGGTTTCGAAAGGTTACGGTGGTTTCATATGTCGCTCTGATACCATGTTATTTGAGAGAAAGAAAGAAGTGTAGGGTGTTAAATTAACCCTAACACGAGAAAGCTTTATTTATATTGTCATGAGACACATTACTCAACATAACTAAGCAATGTGGGACCCAATTGTGGATTTGGGAGATACGGGAAGGATCACGCTGAAGAGAGCATTCATACTCTTGAATCACGATTGTTTCCTTCTTTGCATGACTTACATAGTGTCGCATCCTTTTGGTTCAGAGTGTGTAGAACAGAGAAGAGTGAGACATAGTAGAGAGAGTAGGGCAGTGTGAGGGCTCCTGCTTCGGGAGGTTGCTCGGCTCCCTCCCGGTGAAGCTCTGACAGGAGAGTGAGAGAGGGATACACTGAGAAGGTGAGTGATTGGTACCGCCATGTAATATCTTTGTATTTCCCATATAGTGAAACCGTCCTCTCCTCCCGTGGATGTACCCATTCTTCGGCGAACCCAAGTAAATTCCATGTGTTCTGTGTGATTGGGTATGTATGTGAGTTTATGGGCAAACCTGGGGCACAACATTGTTTTTATTTTAAACAAGCACTCGTAAAAGAAATTGATGCATATAACTATATTTCTTATTTTATCAAAAGCTTGACAGAACCTCATCGACTCTGCTACAAGAAATCTGTGTCCTTCAGTTCTTTCCTCAAGAGGCCATTCATATGGTAATATCATACTAGATGAGTATCATGTGACAGGCCACAAATCCTTGATCGTTCCAAAACTCACATTTTAAGGGGTAACAAAAGAGAAGGCAGAAAAGGGCATTTTGATGATATGCCTGGGCAACAGGAGAATAACAAAGTAGTAGTTATTTTTCATTCATTTCAGTAGAGTTTTTCAATCACATATAGAGCAGAAGGCAGGGAGGTATAAAACACAAACCTACCGGAAAAAAAAAAATCTTACCACTCTTTCCATTTCCTCTTCGTACTCCTCTTGCATTCGACGGTTATACCTCTTCCGTGCTTCCTCCTTAAAACTTGAACCACCAGTTGTACCTTTCCATGACAACCGTGACCTGCCCAACTTTTGAAGCACGAACATGAAAATCAGTTATATCGGCGAAGAAATACCGCACCTCTAATGGAGACAAACACAACAGCGCGCGCGCGTGCGCACACACACACACACACACACTGACACACATATGTAGAGATAGAGGAATACCTAACTTAAACTATTATGAATCAGTTCAACAGATAAAACTCCCCACGAGGGTATATTTTACTGAGATTTAATAAGAGACCATAAGAATTCATGGTCCTTAAGACGAAAAGCATGACTCATCCATAATTTTTCCTTTCATATTAGATGTTTCTGAGAAGAAAGCTACTAGTATATTTAATGCTTTCTCTTAAGTCAACCAAAAATTATTTCTTGAAGCATTTCCATAGCCCCAATTGAGGGTTGCAGATACCAGGAAATTCCTATTTCCATTTCCCAGTAAGAAATAAGGTCATAATAAGAAATTATTAACCTTAATTGCTGACAGAATTATTACTATCAAATTAGCACGATATAAGTGCATGAAACCAAAGATAGAGGCCACGAGGGGCACATGCACCACCTCAAGGTTTCAGAAACCAGAGTTTTGCTAAGTGCCTGCAAGTAAAAAAACTGTTTTCAATTCAGCCATTAAATACTTTACCGTCCTCTTTTTCTTTGATTATTTGAATAAAAGTTCCTGTATTTTGGTCCTTTATAAAGTCTCCTATGATATTCCTTTTCCTTTCAAATTTTTCTCTAAGGGTTGGACACCTAAAACCTGAAAATAGATGATTCGTTGGTATCTATTCAAATTTGGATACGGATACAAGGAACTGGGAATAGGCCTTCCTTATATATGTCTCCTATTGTTGTTAAAATCCTACGATACAGGATACGTATCCTACAAAACGTATTGTCTCCTTAGGAAAATGATACGTATCCCATCCCATATCCTTTTTGTATAAAAATCCTACAATGGTATATCCTACGATATATCCTACAATTACTTAATGGAAAAAATTCAAATATTATTGTAAGAAGTGGAACCTCAAACGCATTAATCTAAGTCGTTTGAGCGACATGCAAACCATATGAAGGATATCCAACCTCAATGTAGAGCTTGAATAGAAGAAAAACCATATTTCGATCATGTTTTGGGAAAATATTATTAGGGATTCTCTTTTCTGTCCTTAACTAAGGTAGTAGGAAATCTCAATATGATAAATCCTAGTTGAGAGACTTAAAATTTCACAACTTTTTTTTTTGTCATGCAGCGTGGAGCATCCAAGAGCTCTACCATATTAGCTAGCCACCACTTGTGAAATTTTGCAACTTAAAAAATTTAGTTTGCTGATGTTATTAGGTATAAATACTTGTTAATTATATATTAATTATGTACGTATCCCGATACGATTTGTAAAACAAGAAAAATGATACATGATACGTATCCCGATTTCAAAACCTTTTAGTCAGCCACCTAATTTTCAAAATAATGGATTTTTGTAGGTAAAAGAAACACTTGATTTTCATGTGCCAAAAAAATAGAGTACAAAATCAAAAAGTCATAATTTTCATATGCATGTGAAATGATGATAAAGAACCATATATTCTCAACTCAAGTATGAACCAAAGATGAATGACAAAAGATAAAGACAATGAACTGATAAAAATCATGAATCATTTACCTGAGTATAGAACCAATCAACTGCCCTCCGCAGCCGTCCAACCTGCTAGATTACTCCCAACCATAAATTAAAGCCTCCAATTTTAAGTATATCAGAAAAGGGTAAACTCACAGAGATGAACAACAACCGGTATAAATTGTAACTTACTAGCAACGTGGATGCAGCAGTAGCTCCGAACAGACCAAACCGGAACATTCCTCGCCGCTTCATAGCTGCTTCCTGTTGCAGACTGTCTCGATTCCTTTGACCGTCACCGTCTTTTCCATTCATAATTTCATTATCTCCGAAATAGGAATTCGAAGAACCCTAGACTCACGCTCTTGGATTGATGGTCTCTCTCCCTCTCTCTCTCTCTCTCTCTCTCTCTGGGTTTCAGTTCGAATGCTTGATTGATGAATTTCTGCAGGGAGCAACGTAGTAAGATTGGCGGTTGGCCGGGGACCGCCACGTAGGTTGGCAAACTTGAAACCATGTGGACGGGTAATAACAAATCACGCTTTGTTCGGTTTGGATTTTGAGGGAGAATTTTGGGGGTAATGGATAGACAGAGATAGAAAAAAAAAATTATTGGGGACCGTGCAGGACGGGTCTTTGAGACCCAAACCAAATAAGGTGTCAGAATCGCCGCATTTCCTATGGTTCGACCACTAATTAGGATTTGGGGTTTGGCCAAATTCATTTACTCCTACTTTTTTTAGATTTTTTTAGATTCGTTTTGTTTTTAAAAAAATAAAAATGGACCACTTAAATAATCATCCTCCAATCACTTTGAAATTAGATTTTCATCCTCTACTATTTTTGGAGTTATGTTTCCATCTCAACATTCAAATAATCCCAAAATTGCCCTTATAATGAGTTCAGGGGACTAAATTCAATTTTTTAGGACTGAATTCATTGAATTACGAATATATATATATATATATATATATAGAATCATGATCTACTAAGGACTCCCTTAGGATAAGAGTTTGCGGACCTCACCTTTCCGGATCAAATTTTGACGATCCGAACCGCTCAATGTTTTTAAAATGCATTTTCCAAGGTCCACGCGGAAAATCTTCAAAAAAAAATACCCGGAAGGGCTTGATCCACACAGTTTTTCTTAAAAACGCTATATAAAAATGCATTTTAAAAACATTGAGCGGTTCGGATCGTCAAAATTTGATCCGGAAAGTCGAAAAAGCATGAGGTCCGCACCAAATTTGTGTTTGAGGGAGTCCTCAATAGATCGGGACTGTATATATATATATATATATAGGGTAATTAGGACTAAATTCAAAGTCCATATGAATTAAGCCGTACTTTAGGGATTGGGATATATCAGAATCCCACAAATTATGTTTTCCTTCTCCCTTATATTTTAAACCCTAGAGAGAGGGAGAGAGATTTCAGTCACCACTGAAAAATTTAGGCAGTCCTAAATCCCGGATCGAAACCTTCACCCATTGCGATCCAACGTCGCCATCGACAGTCCTCTTTTCCCAGTGAACAAGGCATCATCGACCTGCTCCATAGATTCTACGTCGACTTTCCGATTGAGTCTCGTATTCGTCGCATTTTCGATCTCCTCAATTTTTTGGGAGAATTGGAAATAGGATACACCGTCGAGGTATAATGGCACGACATCATAAGTATGTATCCATCACTATACACCATGTTTTTTGTTTGTGAGTGTAATGGTTGCAACTATAGTAGATTTTTTTTTTTTTTTCGATTCTATGATTACAGTAGTTCGCGATGTGATTTCTAGTCACTCTGTTACCCATTTAAAACAGGACTAATTTTAGTTCTTTTTTTTTTTTTTGCCATGATAAGATATTTGGGGAATGAAAACTTAAATGATTGCTAGTTCGTGGGATAAGTTTGCCCAAATAGTCACTGCGTTTTTCTCCATGATTTTAAGAAAACTAGAATTTTTTTTTGCCTATCTTTGGTTTCTTTTCTCTCTTTTTTTGGGCCCGCGGAGCGGCGATTTGGCCAGACTTACATTCTGAATGCTCATGGTGAAAATTTATACACATCAGGAAATATGGTAAACTTTATGAATAATCATGGTAACAATAAGTAGACATCTTATATAATACTCTTGGTAACAATAAGTCCAAATCATGACTTGTTGTGGCAAGTATAATATTTGCCAGGGTAGTTGGCTTAAGGTATACATGTATGTATATTTTTTTTTTTACCATAATTCAAGTTGAAGAATCAACTAAATTTACCACGTTTTCTTTTAGTTCAGGACTAGGGTAGTTGGTTTAAGAGATTGTCCGAGAGCAGAGGCATATGGATGCGTTCGATAGCAGAGGCACATGGATATAGGATTGTCCCAATCCCATTCACTGCAAGCTCCTAATTGTGGAGGGGGACACACTAATCCTGTGATTTATGATGAATTGCATGACCAGGAAGAACCTCAACATGGGGGCTTTCTTCTCTACATATTCAATTGGGGTACAAAACATCTTTGTTGAATCCCTTAGGGTTTGCAAAGAGAAATTTGGGGGTTTTTCCTTATTAAATTCAATCCATGTAATTTCGTTTCTAATTTTTTTGTTATGTCATTTCTGTTTCAAATTTATGTGCATATTGGTATACATCTCTTCTAAATCTTATATATTGGCTAAATTGCCGTTGCGCGGGCCTAAAATAATAAAGAAATTGAAGACAGGCAAACAACCATTGCTTTCTGAAAATTATGGCGAACAATATTTACACATGATTGTTCCAGCCATTATGGTAAAGTTTGTTACTAACACTCAAAGACCTGGATCACATAATCTATGGAGCATTTAACTCGAAAATCCAATCATCCCTACTTTTTTCTTCAGTCTCAATTTCAAAAATTTCACTAATTGTTTCCATCAAAAATAGGAGGGGATTTTGTCTTGTTTCCATAATCCCGTTATTTATGGTAGGGGACTTTCATATACCACTTTTAGTCCCATTTTCCACAGTTATATAGGATTAGTTTTTAGTCCTAATCTTAATAGCTTTATATATACACAATTAGTTTTGAAACAACAACAAATTGACTGAGTATAATGGTTATTAACAGGTTGCTCCATGGATAATTTTATCACGACTCAAGAACCCAAAGTTTCATTGATCCAATTTTACCATGTTTAAAGTTAGATCTTTCTTGAACTAAGCCAAATCCAAATGATTCAAGCAGCGGAAAAAATAAGAAATTGAAAAAGACCCTTGAAATCTCACATTCACTTACAGAATAACTATTCTAGTACTTCTATCTCTATAACGTGAGATGTAGTGCAATTTAAATGGGTAGTGTAATTAATTTTAAGAGATAAATTTGAATGATTATGAATTTCTTATTCTAGCTGGATAACTATCTATATAAATAGTTAAATGTAGAGATCTTGAAGATAGGATGGGAAAAGATTTATAATTATGAAATTCAAAAAGATTTGCCAAATTACGTAAAAGGAAATGAAGTTTGCATTCTTCTTCTTCTTCTTCTTTTGGCTTGCATTATTTATTCATTAATTTTAGTTATGCAATAATTTACTCGTCATAACCATAAATATTAGTGTAAGGTTTCCTTCATCACAACAATTTTCGACTTAATCAATAGAAACTCTATATGTTTCCGTCATTAAAAAATTATTCCGTAAATGGAGGATTTGGTTAACTTACTGGATTCTTTTAGATATTCAAGAATAATAATAACTCCATAACCCTGTTGGCCAATCAATTACCGCCACTTGTCGCATCCACAGGTCTTCATTACTGCCACGTGTCAAGCTCACAACCCTCCTTGCGAAAACTCATCCTGCAATACTATATAAGATTAAGATTATGACCTTCATTTACCACTTCTTTTTGGGAAAGAATTAAATAATTGATTTTTTTTGGATTTAAAAAATTACCTTTGATTATCAATCGCCTTTGCTGACCCATGGTGGCATAATGACTCTTATATTTCCACAAAAGGACAAAGATGCACCGAATTAAAAAAAAAGAACGTGGTTCTTGCATATGTAATAACACGGAGTCGCAATACACGAAAAAATACCGGGAAGGGCTTGATCCAAGCATTTTTTCATAAAACTGTATATGTTTGTTTTTATGAAAAACTGCTCGGATCAAGCCCTTCCCGGTATTTTTTTTTGTTGATTTCTCGCGTGGGCCCTTAAAAACGCGTTTTAAACACATTGAACGGTTCGGATCGTCGAGATTTAGTCCGGAAAGTGGAAGTCTGGATTTTAAAAGCGTGCGGGATCCTTGATAGGAAGTGGACTGTGTATGTATGTATATATATATATAGGAAGGCGATCTACTAAGGACTCCCTCAAACAAAAATTCCGTGTGGACCTCACCATTTTTCGACTTTCCGGATCAAATCTTGACGATTCGAACCGCTCAATGTTTTTAAAATGCATTTTCCAAGGTCATATAGCGTTTTTAACAAAAACTGATCCGATCAAAGCCCTTCCGGGTATTTTTTTTTGAAAATTTTCCGCGTGGACCCTTAAAAATGCATTTTAAAAACATTGAGTGGTTCGGATCGTCAAGATTTGATCCGGAATGGTGAGGTCCGCACGGAATTATCCTAAGGACTCCCTCAATAGATCATTATCCTATATGTATATATAGAAAACTTCTAGTCCACACCTCCCGAAAATAAGAAAAATTGATTTTTTTTTGTGTTGCAAATTATTTTTGGAAAATCCGAGCCGTCTAATGTGTTCAGAAGGGGTTTCAAGGGTCCTCGCGGGAAATCTTCAAAAAAAAATACCGGGAAGGGCTTGATCCAAGCAATTTTTGCAAAAACTGTAAATATAAAAATTTTGCAAAAACTGCTTGGATCAAGCCCTTCCCGGTATTTTTTTTTGAAGATTTTCCGCGTGGACCCTTGAAAACACCTTCTGAACACATTGGACGGATCGGATTTTCAAAAAAATATTTGGATCATGGAGGTCCGGAAACGGGAATCCCGTTTTAGAAGTGTTCTCTCTCTCTCTCTCTATATATATATATATATAGGAACTCTCTAGTCCGGGACCCTTGGGTCCGGAACTCATAGTTCCGGATCAAATTTTCATGATCCGAACCGTCCAATGTGTTCAAAAGGTGTTTTCCAAGGTTCACGCGGGAAATCTTCAAAAAAAAAATACCGGGAAGGGCTAGATCCACGCAATTTTGTAAATATGCAGTTTTTGCGAAGAATTGCGTGGATCAAGCCCTTCCCGGTATTTTTTTTTGAAGATTTCCCGCGTGGACCTTGGAAAACACCTTTTGAACACATTGGACGGCTCGGATCATGCAAAAACATCTTTTAAAGGCTTCAAAACGCTTCAATCCGGGATTTTCGGGATCCTTGACAGGATCCTCCGCGCATATATATATATAGGGTTTGCTTCACATCCGGACTTTTAATTTCCGGACCTCATGATCCAGAATTTTTTTTGACGATCCGATTCGTCCAATGTGTTCAGAAGGTGTTTTCAAGGGTCCTCGCGGAAAATCTTCAAAAAAAAATACCGGGAAGGGCTTGATCCAAGCAGTTTTCGCAAAAAATATATATTTACATTTTTTGCGAAAACTGCTTGGATCAAGCCCTTCCCGGTATTTTTTTTTGAAGATTTTCCGCGTGGACCCTTGAAAACACCTTCTGAACACATTGGACGGATCGGATTTTCCAAAAATAATTTGCAACACAAAAAAATCATTTTTTTCTTATTTCCGGGAGGTGTGGATAAGAAGATTTCCGTATATATATATATATATATATCATATATATATATATATATATATATCAAGAAAGAGTAATAATGGAAAATCACATTATAAGAGGATGAAAATATAATCCCGTAAAATAAGGAGGATGAAAATCTACGTGGTATCTAAAAGGAGAATGGGAAAAACTCCTCTCAGCCTTTTTCTAGCTTCTGCTCTCAAAACCCAAAAATCATTAATGTTTTATACCAAAACTTATTATTTCGATCGCCACCCAAATACCTAAAATGCAAAAAGGCAAAAATGAAAAGGTGGAAAACACTCATCCAAACACCCTCTTAGCCACGATTCTCGGAAATCATATAGTTGCATACAACTCGTGCATCATGCTATTATAATAATGAGTCTTTCTTCGACAAGTACATGACACAGGAGTTAATCATGGAAATATGACACAAACTAACTAGCGTAAAACCCGTGCTATGCACGGGACTTGGGATTTTGCTTGAGTTTATTATAGGATTATTTTCCTAAAAGTTGTAGTTTTGCGTTAAATCTTTGGAGATTATAAATTTATCTCGATAAGAGGAATCTAAAGAGTTAAAAATTAAATAAAGTTTAAAAAATTATTGAAGACAAAACAATACAAATTTGTCTATTTTTTTATTATTGTTGTCTTTAGTGAACTTTTCTAAGTATTTTGTCACGGATTTTTAAATTTTTTGATTTCTCTTGTCGAGATGTATCATTAATCTCCAAATATTTAAGGAAAAACTAAAGAACGATCAAGAAAGACAAAAAGTTTAGAAAAAAGATCTATCAAATAAGTAGTTAGCCCAAACCCAACTTTAAATTGTACTCCATCATTCTATTCATTCACCATAGTATATGTAAACAACACAATATAATACAAAAAGGAAGATAATTATAACATAAAGTTTAAGGAAAAAAATGATGATTATTGATCAAATTATAAGATCGAATGAATATTTTTTCAACAATAATCAACCCTTCAGGACATGTGGGTGTGTTGTTCCTCCACCTTCTCTCTAAGAAACTAACAGCTAGGGTTTCCGTTTGGGGGGCGGCCTCCCCCTCCTTTTCTGCTCTCTCATCTCTGTCTATCTCTTCTTCTCCCTATCTTTCCATCCTCCATTTTCCCCATCTTGTTTTCTCCTCCGCCTTCTTTTTTCCTCTTATTTTTCCTTATCTCATCATGATCAGCGAGGTAATGGGTTGGGCGGTGGCAATGCTGGTGGTCAACCTGGAGTCATGGATCACGACTTTTGGGGTCTCCTAATCGTTTATGGGTACTAAATCGGTGGTTGCTTGGCGATATTGTTGGGATGTCCGGATGGCGATGGGGTCGGCTTGCGGTAAGTTCATCAGTTTCTCTGTCTCTCTTCCTCTCCACTATGTTTCTTTTCCACCCTCAACTCCCGTTTCACTGCCACACCCCTACCCTGGCATCCTCTCTCTGCTTTCTCCCCATGTTCTTCGTCCTTTTCCCTCCATTCTTGTCCCCGGTCTAATCAACTGCTGGGTTCCCAGGATTTTCGCCTAACGGTAAGGTGGTCTTTCAGTTGTCGATGGCTGGACGGTGTTGGTCTGCCACTGTGATCTCTGCTGGGTTTTCACGGTTTTGGCTTAACGACATTGGTGAGCTTCCGCGACAATGGGTGGTAAATGTCGATGCGTTTATTCTCCTCCGGTTTGCCGATGGTGGCGTGGTGGTTTTGGGGATGACGATCCGATAAGTTTGGCTAGATGTTTTGTTCTTAGTTTGGTATGGAGAAGGCTGGGGGTGGTGGTTGGTGTAGCTTTGGAATTTTAGGGTTTGCTTTTTGTGCTTCTCATTATGGCTTTATTGTTGTATTTAGGTATTTTGGCCCACAGGTGTTTATTAGTGCTTATTTGTTATATTTGAGCATTTTAGGCCCTCGGATGTTAAGCTTCGTCCTTTTTGGTGTGTTTTGGGCTTGTCCCAACGGGCTGTACTATCCAACTTATTGTTGGATTCCCCTCCCCTTTCCCTTAATAAAAATGTTAGTTTTGCCGATCAAAAAAAGAAAAAAGATATGTGGGTGTGTTTTCGCTCTTGATGGTAAAACAGCTTTCAAAATATTGCGCTGATCCACTCTTCATCCTTTTTTTTTTCCTAACAGTTAAAGATAAACTAAGATAGCCCAATAAGTAGTAGACATGTCGAATGACATATTAGACCCAATAAATATGCTTATTTTATATACAACTTTATATACAAAAACTTCCTTTATATTTTTGCCACTAGTGAACCAAAATCCTAGAGCCGCCTCTTGGTTGACTCATGCATGAACATAAAGTTACCACTTATCGGAGTTTGCTCTAATTGTTTTTTTTTTATCATAAAGACCTAAAAAAACTTCTTCACCATCCATAAATCTAGTGTTTTGGGTTGCAGGAATTTTTCAAACACAATTCCATGGAAAAATTAGAGAGTAAAATCTAACCAAATTTTACTAACAGAACATGACATTGAAAAACACCTCGTCGGGGTAGATGACCACTCCCGATTCATTGTGAGAAGGTAGACATAAATAATCGATCCCTTGTTGTAATCATATGAATCATACGGAATATTTTATACGTGAAGAGTAAAATAATCCATCTATAAGTCTTGTCTTCTGACTTGTTTGTCGAATATTAAAAAATACTCCCTCTGTTCCATTTCATTGGTCCCCTACGAAACTACGTGCAATTTTGAAACTAAAAAATAATGTACTTATGAACATAATTTGTTCAGCAATATGGATCTTGTTTGATAGATCTCATTGTGAACTTTTAAACAGTGCAAAAAAAATTCAAAAATTATTTTATAGATGCGTTATTTTTTAGTTTCAAATTTGCACGTAGTTTCGTAGGGGACCAATGAAATGGAACAGAGGGAGTAATTAATAAGAAGACTACATGCATTAAAATAAGGAGAGGTAAAGAAAAATACCTCACTACAGCCTAAATGGAGTGATTCATACTTTTTACTTTCTTTGTTGAGATCACTGTGCCTTTGATACCTCCGTTAGTTTTTTGAATCGTTGTTTTTCTTTTAAATGTGGCCCTTTAAAAACTATTTCCAATCTATATTGGAAGCACAATTTAAGAAAATTTGGAAGGAAAAAAAATCAATGTAAAAAGATATCAATAATGTTTTAGTGATCATTGTGGAAAGGATATTGACAAAATTTATGGATAGTTCAAAATTCTTTCTTTTGAAATTCAAAATAGTTTTATGGAAAGTTTTATATACGTGATTTGATCAAGCCACATTGCTAACTTTATAACACCCATCACAATCCAATCAACTGACGACACTTGTTGCAACCACGGCCCTCCTCGCGAAAACCCATCCTGCAATACTATAATAGATTCCTTAATTCCAAAAGGACAAATTATCTACACATTCCAAAAATGCCCCCGCTAGCTCATCAAAGTGTAAACCCCCACCAAATCCTATAAAGTGCCTAAACCCCAAGCCTAATGAAAGTGCCTAAACCTAAACTAAACCCTAGGGTGCCCTATGAAAGTGTCTAAAACCCTAAGGTACCCTACGAAAGTGCCTAAAACCCTAGGGTACCCTACGAAAGTGCCTAAACCTTAAAATTTGATAATTGGAAAGTGCACTCTAAACTTAAACCCTAGGGTACCCTACGAAAGTGCATAAACCTTAAAATCCTATAATTGAAAAGTGCACCATAAACCTAAACTCTAGGGTATTCTAAGAAAGTGCCTAAAACCGTAGGGTACCCTATGAAAGTGCTTAAACCACTAAAACCCTATAATTGGAAAGTGCACCCTAAGTACCTAAACCTAAAATGCCTAAACCCACTATAATCTACCCCAACGAACCTAACTCCCCCTAAAAGTGAACCACAAAATTTAACCTAATCCCAAAATTAAAGAGAATTAATTTTGTCCCATCCAGGACCCACGCACGCTAGAGAGAGTGACGGGGGCAGCAACTTGTCACTTTTCAGTGGATTGTGGGAAAGTGACGCATGCTGTGACTTGTCGCTTCCAAGTCAGTCAGAAAAGTGACGGGCCGGGTGGCTTTCCTATTGTAATTTTTTTTTATCATTGAGGGTATTTTTTTCTAGTATTGTCTTTGAACCTTCAAAAATTTCACATTAATGTATTAGAGACTTAGGGGGGGTTCCACTAACAAAAAATTGTTTTTTCCAAATACCGAGACAGGTCATTCTCTCACAACACATCACATAAAAAATCGTAAAAAATAAGTTTTTTCAAAAAATTGGGTTAGTGGAACACCCCCTTAAAAATAAATTATGCTGGACTAAACACCCTTTAAAGCCCCAAACTTGACCTTTAGGCCAATTTTCTGTATAATAATATATACTCCATAATCATAAATCTTTTCCTGTTTGACGGTTTGACCATCATACGCCACATTAATTCAACCATAATTCAAGGGTGATTCTAGCAGCAGAGATATCTTTTTGAATTACCGGCACATGTCCACGTCACCACCACCACTCAAAAATTCGAAAGAGGCACCTACCTGGCACTTTTGGACTGTCCTCTTATTACCTTCCACGTCGCACACCCGGCCCCACAAACGAACTCTCCCAACCAAAGTACAGTGCTCGCACGCGTGAAAAATTGCCTTCCACGTGGTACCGCATGCGTGCATCTAGCTGTCAATTTTGGTTTTGTAGGGTCTAGATTATGGCCTCCTTGGGCAAAAAAACTTAAACCAGATTATTGGTTTTGGGAAAAAAAATCAAAAAAACCAGAAAAAGAGTTTTGGGTAATAATCCAATAATCCAATAATATTATTTGTTTGTCTTTATTCAAATTTTTTTGCGTTCGTTAGTTTTGCATCATTTTGATTTTGTGGTTTTACGGATTCCTCTCGGCGAGACGAATCTAACAAGTACAAAATCTTGATCCAAAACTAACGAATGCGAAAAAAAAATTGAATAAGACAAACGAATAATCCAATAATCCATAATCAATTATTAGCCAAAATTTTTTTGCAGGGAATAATCTGGATTAAAAGTTTAAGAAAAACCAAACCAAACTTTGGATTATTTGAGAAAAAACCAAAAACCAATAATCTGGTTTTTTTTTTTTTATTTGAAAAAAACCAAAATAACCATAGAAACAGGAGAGAGAAAGAGAGAATAAAAGAAGAATACACTTTTAAACGACCCGAATACAATTTTCCAGCACCATACGTTTTATCATCGGCGTTATCCGATTTACAAATTTTTTCCAGCCCAACTTTATCCATCGGCAAACTACCTAACTACTATAACTGGGTGGGGTATATATTCTCCAGATCGATTCTCTCACTGCTCACTGCGTTCGTCTCAAGATTTTGCTTTCCACGTGTTTGCGTGTTTCCTATAATTTCTCATTTCTAGAGCTCTCTATCTCTCTCTCTCCACTTCTGTGAACTCGAAGCCACAGAATTAAGTCTCGTGTAATCATCGTTTAACCTTTCCTTAACGCTTACCATATTCTGATAATTGAGCATTCTGTATTCCTAATTCTTCCACTGACACAGGTATTGTTATCTCTCTGTAACGAGTACATCTGTATCTTTTTCATTTGGTAATGATTCTGCGTTTGTATATGTAAACCTCTTCTAATCATTTTCTCGAACGTTTGATTGGATATTTGATGGTGCTTCCTTGTGGCTGAATTGGGTTTTTAAGTCTGTGGTGTTTTATGATTGAGCTTGGCTAAAGTTTGTGATTTGAACTTTCAGAAGGAATTTCTGGAGGAGTTCAAGTTTTGTGTTGGTTGGCGATTAGTATTATAAAAGAATTATAAAAGAATGCTTTGTTAAGGAAGAGAACAAGGTCGTCTATGACTCGATGTGTGTGCGTATGTATTCTCGTTTTGTATTTCCTGTTTGCATCTATTTATTAAGCGTGCGTATTTGTCCATCTGGATTCTACTTTTTCATGATGATCGATCATCGATGGCTTTTTTTTAAGTAGTAAATACCTTTGCGAATATTTCAAATTCCTGCATTAGCAATATAGAAACAACGGTGTAACCAGTTTGTCAATTTGTTTTGCTATTGGCACTACCTTTGAAAAACCACTCAACACCCACACTATTGCCTGCCCCCCTTTCTTCTCTAACCTGTCTGGTTCCTTGAAAATCCCTGTGGATAGGTAAACCGGTGTGGATGTAAGAAGTCCTAATGCTGTACAACTATTAGGGCTTTCACCGCAATCCAACAGCCACCTAGGATTGTTTCTGTGAACATGATTGGTGCCCAAGTGCTTCTTATTTTTGTTGTTGATTTGCTTAATCTTTGTCGAAACAAGTTGTTGGTCAATGTATGTGTCAGGCTGGATGCAAATCAGTTGAGTTGGAATTTTTTTCCAGCGTCTAGGAAGGTTTTTATTCATTGATCTTTTATATCAGTTGTTGTCTGATTTTCTTTTTAACAGTCGTTCACTGAAAAATTGAAAAATAAGAGAGAAGTAAGTGTGTTTGCTTTTTTCCGTGCCTTGTCGTTTAGAGTTTTGTTGAGCATCCTCTTCATTAATTCTGCTAAAGGTGGAGAAATATTCGAACTTTCACCAAATTGTTACTTGTGCAGCTCGTAAACCAGTGCCCAGAAACATTTATTCTTGTAGTTCGGGTATTTCTATCATTCACATGCTCTGCAGCATTGTGTACTCCTAATACTCTTATGGTCAATCGCACACCTGGAGGTTGCTGATACATCTGACGGAGATGGATATCGCTGGTCTCTTAACTTCTGCTGGTATCAATATAGGTGTGTGTCTGGTGTTTTTCTCACTGTATTCGGTGTTGAGGAAACAACCAAGCAATGCAAGTGTGTACTTTGGACAAAGGCTTGCTCAGTTGCGGTCAAATGGGCGAGATCATTTCTCCTTTGTCAGATTTGTTCCTTCCCCAAAATGGTTATTAAAGGCCTGGAAAGCATCGGAAGAAGAAATATTGGCTTGTGGGGGCTTGGATGCAGTGGCTTTCCTCAGAATTGTTGTTTTCAGGTAATTATATACTCACTGAAACTTGTAAGAGTGAAAGTTTAAACACTTTTGATAACTCTATTACTGGTTTTCGAGGATATAAGGCATGAAGTATTTAGCCTGGACTCTTGTATAGGGATTTATGAACATTCGATAAAATTTATTAGGCTTTCTTTTTGTACAGACTGCTATTTTGTTCCTTGCGCACAAATAAAACAACATTCTAGTTTATCATTATATCACTATCTTGGTTACTGCAACTCATGGTAGCCATATGTAAATGTATTTAGTAGATGCCTGGGCACTTGCGATGCGTGTGAAAATCGTGTTAATGCAAAAGATGAAAAAAATGAAATTATTGAATTGAGATTATAGAAAATCTGGGATGTGACACACACACAAACTCTCTTTCATTTTGACCATTATTTGCATAATCGACCATTTATTTCATAATATATATATATATAATAGAAAGGCATGCGTGTATGTATATGTATGTATATATATATATATACATATAATATAATCTTCTAATCCGGACCCCCGGATTGAAGGTTTTTTGATTTTTTTTTGTGTTTGCAAATTGTTTTAACAAAATCCGAGCCGTCCAATGTGTCCAGAAGGTGTTTTCCAAGGTCCACGCGGAAAATCTTCAAAAAAAAATACCGGGAAGGGCTTGATCCATGCATTTTTCGCAAAAATTGTAATCCTTGGAAAACACCTTCTGAACACATTGGACGGATCGGATCGTCAAAAAAAAGCTCGGATCATGGAGTCCCGGAGTCCCGGATCCCGGAGGAGAAGTGGATACTATATATATATATATATATATATATATATATATAAACACACACGAGAGAGAGAAGGGGCTGGGTGGGGTGATATTTTTTTTTTTTTGGGGGGGGGGGTGGGAGTGGTTGTAAATAGTGTTGTGATTTGTTGGTGGGCAGTCCTTTATTCGTAATTGTAAAGGTGGCTGATAAAGGAATGGTAATAGGCCAAATCATTGAAAGAAAGTAGAGAACAAGGCCCACGCGAACAAACGTCAATTCATTTCCAGAACTTATTTTCAGTTTTCTAAAAGTCGCTAGGTGCGCCCGACTAATCGGCACCTAGGCAGATTTTAATCTACGCGTTAGACCCCTGCGGCCCTGCCTAGTGCCAAGGCCCCGACTAGTCGGCCGTCTAGACCGACTTTTGGAACACTGCTTATTTTGTTACATAGTACATTATCATTATTGCCGGTTGATATGTTATGAAGCCATTAGTGGGGAATTCTAATGTAATAACCCTTTAGGACTTAACTACCAAAACATGTGCCGATGTAAATTTTGTTGGACATTTAATGTAGTGCACTGAGGGGAAGAAAGCAATGGAGTAGAATATAAGAATACAGGATGAAGAAGAATCATAGAACTATAGAAGAGAGACGAGTGAAGGGTACATTTGGGGAGGGAACATAAAAAATTTCCAGCAATGAACAAACAATATGGCCCTTTTAACATGTGTTAAAACGCTTCCACCTATTTTAGGCTTATACACATGACCAGTGAGAAAAATAAGGAAACATGAGATTATACCTGATACCAACGAAGATAAAGCACGGAAAAAACTAAAAAGTTCTGATTCTCTATTATTCATCAAATGCCTTGTAGATTCCAATGATTTTCTTCCTTACTGGGAGAAAGCCTCTTCGCAGAGTGATGAAACAAAAATACTCCACCGATAGTTAGCACTGGCACAACAATCATCAAACCTAAAAGGCGTGTGGTCAATGAATTACTTCCTCAATCAAGATATATTAATAGGTTGCTTACAAGTTATATCCAAATGCAGCATTACTGATTACCACAACGAGACTTCTCATAAACTCACCATCAGATCCCCATGAGCTCCTGAAGACATTGAATGTGGACTAAACAATCGGATCATTCTTTATAGGAAGTTTAATTTATTTAGGATATATTCATGTTTCTTTCCTTATTTTCTCAAATCAACATCTCGATTAAACTACCAAATCATGCTTTCCCACAACTAGTGTAAGAAGGAAATAAGTGTGAAGCAAGATTGTTGATGAAGTCACATACATCAAATGTATCCTAAAGGATTTTGAATTCCTGAAAACTATATTACTAATCCAATGCCATCCCCATCAACACCATTGGGAGAACAAAAATGGATGGAGAAGAAAGCGTTCATTTGACAAAAAAAGTAGAGGACCACAATAAGAGGCATAATAGCTTGGTGAGTTTAGTATCTTTTACACAAGGTAATTCCTATTAAGGTTTCTTATAATGTAACCCATTGGGTAATGGTCTTTGCTATTAGAAAACTTGGCTACTATTTCTGTGCCAAGCTTGAGTTGTTTCTTACTTTTTATTCTATTCGCCAATTGCTACCAACTAGGAAAATTTTGTCATTCTAGCTGATTTGAAACAATAGGGGCCAGGCTTTGTTAGTTTAATAGTTCATATTTGCAAATGTTGGAGAGAATGTGCTTATCCTTTTTGGATCCATTTTTATCTGCAATTTTGAGCCCATAACTTGCACTTCGTTAATTCAATGGCTTTCGCTCACATTCTGGTATGCGAGTCTTTTGGATTTGATGTGATTTTCAGATAAAGTGGGTATAAAGTTCCCAATTTTTTGTGAAACCAATGAGCTGCCTGCCTGCCATTCATTGTTCTTGTGTAATTGACGTATTAAATATTACTATTTCTATTTCTCCCTATTTCTGGAGGGGGTGGGGAGTATGGTTGGGAGAGTGGGCTTTACATTGATGACTGTAATTTACCTTACAGGTTTTCTAGGAACCTATGCTTGATGCATTATTGTACTTATTCTTCTTCAAAATGAACTTTGAAGTAGAACTTGAGTCTTTGGAACACGTGCTATTAAGACATGAAGAATGCAACATGTTCTAAGTGTGAAGCGAAGTCCCACATCGCTTGGTTACCAAAGTAATTTGAAATATATAAGCGTGAGGGCACCCTCACTTCGTGAGCTAGCTTTTGGGGTTGAGTTCTACCCGAAGACCGTGTAACACTAAGATTGGAGCCTAACTACCAAATTGTCATAAAATTTATTTGGTAATAGCTTTTGACTGCCCTATTTTGTTGTAGTAGTTCTCACCCCTTTCTTTTAGATGTCCAAAAAAAAATAAAAAAAATGTTCTGAGTCTTTCTATTTCCTCTTGTTTATTCTTAGCTATAAAGCATGCGGTATTTTAAGTGTTTTATTCTAAGATATAGGATCTAACTTATTTGATGAATTAGTTCACATATTCGATTTGTAAATTTTCTTAGTATTTTTTTCAACAGTAGGCGAATCTTCTCCATTGCTGCCCTGATTTGTATTCCTCTTGTGCTTCCGTTGAATTATTTTGGCAAAGAGATGAAGCACCGGCATATCCCTTCAGTGTCATTGGATGTGTTCACAACTGGGAATATCAGAGAAGGGTCCAAATGGTATGAGTTATGTCAATATGCCTACTTCAAACAATTTATCCCAAAAGTTTCTGGAAATTTCTGTTTTTACTTGCAGATGTTTACACATTCTAAAACCATGAGTTCATGTTGCCTCTGATAACAAGCTGAAGGGCATTTAGGTCCTGCTGGCTTTTATACTACAAAATTAGAGTCCATGAGTCTTGCTTGGTCAAGGAAGGATGGTAGTCTTGCAGCTGTTCTGTGTTTAATGACTACGCTAAATTGATTACGTCTGCTGGCTTTTATACTACAAAATTGGAGTCCATGAGTCTTGCTTGGTCAAGGAAGGGTTTGGCAGTCTTGCAGCTGTTCTGTGTTTAATGACTACGATAAATTGATTATGATGCGTACTTATCAATATTTTTTTTTTTTTTTTTTGGAATACAATTGAGTTCGTGTGGCTTTCTAGGACAAATTGAATTGAAAGGAAAACTGGGTCTTGTTGCAATCTATACCTACCTTAGAAGCACAGATCTGGACACTGAATACGGACACGTATAAACATTATTTCTCCAAAATGTAGGACACTAACGTGTTGGGATGCGTTTAGTTATACATAAGTATTTGTGAAAGCACAAAAACTTCACTTTCACTTCTTGAAAAAAGCCCAAACCGGCTGTCAAAAAATGCGCTACAGTGTGTGCTACAGTGCACTGCGCCTTACACAGCGTTGGCGAACGTTCAAAACTTGGGATGAGCTTTTGAATGGGCGTTTTTTTCGTTTTATGGGCATTTAAGCCATACAACGGTTACTGACACCACCGTAACCAGAGGTGAATGTATTCGATCTGGAGAAGCCATTCAATACGTTCACCAGCAATTTCCAGATCTGAGAAGATATTGAAGGTTCTCTCTCTCTCTCTCAAAATCTCGATCTGGTTAAAGAAAAGCTCTCTCCCGATCTCTCTTTCAAGTACTACATCTGGTTTAAATCCCATTAGCATGTGCGACTTTGGCAAAAATCGTTTTATTATGTTTGTGTTTCTAGGTCTAGGACTCTTTGTAGCTTCAGGGGTGGTAGTTTCCTGAGGAAAGCAGGAGTGATTTTGCATTTTCAAGTGCTAAAGTTAGTGATTTTACTGGAAATTCAGGGGTTGATTCCGAAAGGCCAAGTGGGTTCAGTGACACCGAGCCAAGAAAAAGTGGATTGAAGGAAAGTGATTTTGCGATGAATGGGACCGAGGAGCGTATTTTTTGGAGAAGGAAATCAATTTTGGTGAACTTGATGAATCTGGGTTTATTGACTTGAAACTTGATTTAGAAATATAGCTCCAGGAACAAGAAAGATTTTGCTCAGAGTGAGTCAATCAAGGCCTAGAAAGCTCGAAAGCTGCTTGTGTGGGAAGGACCAACTTAGTGTTGGAAGGACCATCCTTATTGGCTTGAAACTTGATTTATCAACTTGAAACTTGATTTAGCAACAGAGTTAAGAAAAGCAGAGTACTCTGTTTTGAAGGGCAGTGATTTGGCAGCTTCATTTGAGGATTTTGGTGCGTTAAGAGGTGGGTTTTTTTTGGGAAATGTTAGAGCTTGTCCCACATTGGTTAATTATAACCTCCGAGTCTAGTATATGAGCCTGGGCAGCCTCTCCACTCATTGCCAATTGGTTTTGAGTTGGATGCTTTAACATGGTATCAGAGCTAGGCCTTGGAGGATTTTGGACAAGATCTCTTGGTTATTGCCCCGTTGTTTGTGCCATAAGTGCACCTTGTTTCGTTGTGATCCCAATGTTGTGGATCCATTGTTTGACTCTCCACGTGCGGGTCAGGGGTCGCATGTGCGGGGGAGTGTTAGAGCTTGTCCCACATTGGTTAATTATAAACTCCGAGTCTAGTATATGAGCCTGGGCAGCCTCTCCACTCATTGCCAATTGGTTTTGAGTTGGATGCTTTAACAGGAAAATATGAAAAGCATGAAATGCTCAGAAGGGAATCAAGAAAGACGAGAGAGGGTATAAGGGTTGGAGATGGATTTTCAAGCACCATCCTTATTGGAGAAGTGCAAGTAAGAAGGATGAAGGTTCATGTATTGGGGAGTTGATGTTGATGAACTATGAAGACTGATTTTTATTTTGTTTTCTTTTTCTTTTGTTTTTTCAAAAGTCTTGGTTGTTTTTTGCTTGCTGCACGATCCACAATTTTGTAAGGATGCAACCGGACTTGATTGTTGAGAGTGAGCAACGTGATGATGAGCACCTCGCAGCAAATTAATGTCATTCCTAGTCAATTGCGAGAAATGGCTAGACTTAGTAACTCTATTCCCCACCAAATCTTTAATAGCCAAAGGCAATAATGCGTATTTTGTTTTCGAAAATAGGTTCACACAAACATGTTTTCTGTTTTCTCTTCCTTTTTAGGGAAATCAGAAATTGTTTTTCAGACAACAGAAAATAGAAAACAGAAAATAAGAAGTGTTACCAAACAAGGCCTTAGTATTTTCACCATTTGCGCGTTTTCCATCTCTGCGAGAAGTTCTTCAAAGATCATTTCGTTTTGATCTTTTCGGAAAATGTCTGGGAGAGGAGATATCATACTTGAACTAGCTATATCTCCTTAAGCCATTTTATCTCACTTTACTTTGGTGCTAGTCCAATGTATATACCTATTTTTTTATATCCTAATGGAGTCCAAGGAATATACAAATTTTTAACTTTTAAGTGCATAATTATCTATATGGTTCCAATCGGTTGTTCTTTTTCCTTTAGTAACTTAGGCCATGTTTGTTTTTCAGGCTTGGGGTCCATTGCCTCGCATTGTATATCATATCCTGCTCTGCCTGTGCCCTTCTTTACTTTGTAAGGATACAACCCTTTTGCAATATCTTTTATGTTTACCCTCCTGTTTTATCAGGTAGATATCCACTGTAAGAAGTTGTTTTTTGTTTGTTTGTTTCTAGACATTAAGGCTTATTCTAGTTTGATTCTTTAGGAGTACAAAAACATTGCAAAATTGCGGTTGGAGCATGTTGTTGGATCTTCTCTGAACCCAAATTACTTCACAATTATTGTCCGTGCCATCCCATCATCTCCAGAAGAATCATGCAGTGATTCAGTGAGAAATTTCTTCACAAGTTATCATGCTTCTAGTTATCTGTCACACCAAATGATTTATCGGGCCGGTACAGTTCAAAAACTGATGGTGAGAATCTTCCTTGCAGATTCTACTGATGGATTGGCTGATTACATTAATAATGTATGCTTTTTCCTTATGATTTTGACTTTTATGGGCTGTAAAATACAAAGGTTTAGCAATAACAGCTTTTTGGGGTGAAATCTAATAATTGTTGCTTTCTATCATAAACATTTTATTTTCTTAACAGAATATGATTGTGTTCCATATATCCTTTGTATGAGACTGTTCTGTTAGCAGTTAAAGTGGCTTTCTGAATAAAAAGGTTATACGGACTACTACTTTATTGGGTGCAATGTAATCTTTCTGCTTCTCACCATTACACTGTCTCTTTAATAAAGTACTCCAAAACTTCTTGATAGCAAGGAAGAGTACTGTATAGAGGGCTTCCCTAAGACGTTGTGCACCCCAATCCTCTCCATGGTATTTGTTTTTGATTTTGTGTTGTACCCCTCTTTGGATGGTGAGAATATTGGATCTGCCATGTGATGGGTGCTTTATCTAATTGATTTGATACATGATACCAAATTAATTAAGAAGCTATGCATGCCTTAGGAGTGTTGGTGAGGAAGATTAATTAGAAGCCAGTTGGTTGAGGAATCTTGGTTGGAAAAGGAACATTGCCAAAAGAGTGTTGGCAAGTTTAGGCGTCCTTGTACAAGTAAACAAGACTTAATGGCAAACGAAATACTACTATACCCGGGCACAAAGCAAGGATGCTACAAATATACCAAGGGGGTATAATGGTTTATGAGCTGATGATGTACAGGGTGAGAGGAAAGATATTAGGGCACTGGAGGTAAGGGGTCAATGCCCTTGAGTGAGTGGGGCTCTTATAGGGGTGTTCATTTACATGATTTCTCCATCTCACATTGAAATATTTTATCGTAATGAAAATCTCTCCTGCGGATGTATGCAATTGGGGCTAAATATCATAAACTTGGTGGTTCTTTTTATCGTGTGTGCTTTTTATTTTTATTTTTTTGAGTGCTATTGACTTGGATGGGATTGCGGTAATAATTCCCAACAATTAAATGATGAGAAAGGAAAGGATTTGGGTTTCTCACCAAATCTCACCATTTCTTGGTGAGAAACAAAATAGACATTGGATATATGTAATCTTTCTCTTCATTTCTCACCTCTAACAACTGATAGCATGCTCATGAAACTAAATGTACTTCAATTGAACCTATACGTAGGGAAATAGAGGAGTTTCCTGCTTTTAGAATTCTACGCGCTGGCTTGTTAATTACATATTAAGCAGTTTTAGAGTCTACGCTAGTCTGAGCTATTTAATGAGATCTTCCTATATTTAATGCATAACAATTCGTTCTGGATCTTTTGCAGTTCACCAAACCTATTTTTTTCTTTTTCCATCTGCAGATTTATCTTTTTCTATTTGTATCAAAGCTTCTACAGCCATAAAATTTTCAAGGTTGTGGGGTTTAGACCTTTGGGTAATAAAATGTATGAAAGTAGCATTAATATGGTGCAGATTACTAGCATAGGTGACAGAAATGATTGTAATCCCTTGACTAAACAAAAATAAGTTTGTATCTTTAGTTGTCAAAGTATGGTTGTCCTATACGAAATATTCTCCATCTGAGAAGTTCCCGGCATTCGTACCACAATTCTACTCCATAGTCCTTTTGTTTGTGAACATTTAGCTGCGTTCTCCAACAAATAGGAATCTGTGCTTTGTTATTGGTCATGGTGTTTAAACTGATCTGCTTGCAGAATGATGCATCAAAGATGATCAAGTGCACTTCAACTGAGCAGTTTGGGACATATTTGAAAAACTGTGGTCTTTGTGGTGGAATTGCACATTCTTTCAAGGCCCTTTCTAGTGAACCGGGAAGTGTCAGGAATCGAAATGACGTTGCTGATCCAGATTTAAGAGATAAGGTAATACAATTTCACATGAATTTAGTGAAACTGCAGAAAAAGATAAAAAAAAAAGAGATAAGGTAATAGAATAGAATGGTATGGTATGTCCACCAGGAGCGGCTGAAGGATTTTAGCGTAAAAACACTATATAAAATAATAAAATAGATGTATTTGTTTCGGTTAAAAAATTATCGGGCCTAAAATAAATTTTTTTTTTTGAGCTATATGATCTTCTCACTTACAAATTGAAGAGAATTTTTCATTTACTCTGGACTTGTACGAATGATTTAGTGCAAGCAATAGTGAAGAATAATCAATGAATGATAAGGTAACAGAAATGAAACCAGGGGCAGATACAAGACTTAAGCTCAGCAGTGATATATACTCCCTCCGTGCCAATTTTGTAGTCCTTTTTGAGAGTTCGTCTCACTTTTCAATTGCTTATATCTCGTTATTTATAATGTTTTATGTGATTTTGAAACATTGTCTAATAGAACTAATTGAGATCTATCTAAATAGATCCTTATTGCACATAAATTACCATTTTAAAAATAGAGCTAATTTTTCATCCAGTTAGAATAGAACGAGGGACATTAAACTGGGATGGAGGGAGTATGGAAAAAGTTTTGTATACAAAACACTATACATATATTGATATTAATTGATTGCAAACTGCCTAGTTTATTTATTCTTTTGAGCTATATGATCTTCTTACTTATCTATTTAAGTGAGTTCTCATTTACTCTGGACTTGTATGAATTAAAGAATAATCAAATTTAATGGAAAAAAAAAGAAATTTGTATGCACAAAAAAAAGAAAGAAGAAAATTGCAGTGCGTTTTTTGAACCCACGGGGATCGCTTGAACCTCCTGAAAAAGCCACAATACTTAGCGTACAGTTTTCTATTCTTCTGCATGTTTGTAAAGTGTACTGTTTGTCATGAGTGGTCAGTCAGAATGCTTAGCGTGCTACTTGAGGTTTTCGCTAATTACTCAGAGGTCTCTCTAATTGCTATTTTGTAGTTCAATCAACTTCATACACTATCTTGAGGTCTCAGTTATTGTTTTTGTTCTGTTAGGGGCGGAGGCAGACGATGTGTATAGTTTAGACGGCAAGAACAACACGACAAAAGTTTTATGTCAGTCACATGTTAAATAATCAGGGAGTAAAGAGTTGGTCTTTGTGTAATATGTTAAAACTTTGCAATGTGCTTTTAATGTATCTAGAAGAACAGCCTGTTAAAAAATTCATTGAAGGCTTGTCTTGACGACTAGAAGCACTTGTTTTACACTGAGTCCATGTGTATATGGTATCTGTGGCTTTTGTGTTAGGTACAGATTTTCGTAGTTTCTATGTTGTAGCACCTTGTTTCCAAGCAGTTATGGGTTCAAGAGTAGTTCAATGGGTATTTGTTTTTACTTTGTACTATTGCTTAAGACAGTTTCTTTGATCGCATTATTGTTCTCAGTTATTCTTGGGTCGAAACTCTTAATACTTGGGGAATTTTGAACTTGGATTTGTATCCTTCTCGAGCATTAGCTTGTGTTTCACAAGTAAGACGCAGTCGAAACAAATTGCTAGTTTTGGTTGAATACTTTCGAAGCGTCAATGGCAACCACTTCAATGTAGTTAAATTCATCATGCAGGAGTGTGTAGCTGCTTTGGTTTTCTTCAAGACTCGCTATGCAGCTTTGGTTGCTTCACAGGTTCTTCAATCAGCAAATCCTATGTCATGGGTCACAGACTTGGCTCCAGAACCACATGATGTCTATTGGAAAAACCTTAGTATTCCATATCGACAACTTTGGGTTCGTAGGATAGCAATTCTTCTCGCCTCTATTGGTTTCATGATTTTGTTCATCCTTCCTGTGACTTTCGTACAAGGTCTCCTTATCCTACAGCAACTGCAGAAAAAATTCCCATTTCTGAGAGAAGTTTTAAGGAAGTACGTTATTGTCCTAGCTTTGTAAAGCCTTTTTCACACTTGCCTCAAGCAAGTTGGCAACTTATCGTGTTCTTACTTGTGTGCAGCAAGTTTATGGCCCGTGTGATAACGGGGTACCTTCCCAGTGCGGTACTGATGTTGTTTCTGCTTGCTGTTCCCCCAACAATGATGCTGTTTTCAACAATTGAGGGGGCTATCTCTCGCAGTGGCAGGAAAAAGAGTGCATGCTACAAAGTCTTGTATTTCTTAATCTGGAATGTCTTCTTTGTTTATGTTTTGTCAGCGAATATTATAGAACGATTGGATATAGTTTCTCGTCCCAAAGATATGACTGAACAACTTGCCGCAGCAGTACCGAGACAGGTACTTCTTGTCTTGCCTTTTATTGCATACCAATAGGTGCTTATCACCTTGGCTTATTTGCGTATACATCGCTGAACCCTATTGGTAGTACGAGTACCCAAGAAGCATGTTCTGGACGGACACGGGGCTGATATAACATCGACACACAGATATGGATAGGTTGATCACACGTTGAATATAATTCTGTACTTGAAATATTCTTTTGTAGATGAAATTATAGTTTTTGCCAAATTGGGATCAACCAGAATGATATTTAACATGGTGTAGATATAAATCAACAGTCACTTAATACGAACCATGAATCCTGTCAATTTTGACTCTGATCCAACTTGTACAAATTGCATTACGACCTCCTAATGTATCCCTGTCGTTTCCCTTATCTTGTTGTGTACACATTTAAGCATGTTTGAGACGTGTCCGGAATGTGTCATGCTGCATAGTGTTGGTGTCCGACACGTGTCTGGTACCGATACACGATATATGCGAGACCAATCGCCGTCTCACGCTTCTTTGTGTGAGACTATTAACCCATGGTCACTCATTACGGTTCTCCATACTAGGTTATTAGTGGATTATGCATTTCTATTGTCTTGAAGAGTCATTTTTTACCTTGATTATGGGTTCCAATTCTTTCCAGGCAACCTTCTTTATGACATATGTTATGACATCAGGATGGGCGAGTTTGGCCTCTGAAATCATCCAACCATACGGTCTTGTCTGCAACTTTTTGTATAAGTACATTCTCAGAAAAAAGGATGAACCGTCTAATGGCACTTTATCTTTCCCGTACCATACGGAAATTCCAAGAGTTCTCCTGTTTGGATTCCTTGGCTTCACCTATTCTCTGATGGCGCCTTTAATATTGCCCTTCTTGCTGGTTTACTTTTTCCTTGCAAGTCTTGTGTACCGTAATCAGGTGAATAAACTTCATTCTTTATGCACTGTTAGATTCCAGAAGAGGTTGACTTTTTCATATGGTTCATTGTCTATTGTTTGCTTCTGTTTTACTTTTATATTCGTTTATTTATTTTTGTTATTCCGAAATATTAGCTGACTTCTAATATTTATCCCTTTTGTTTTCCTTTTTAAACTGTATCAGTTGCATGCTTCATGTATTACCATCATGTAATGCAGCCCCTTAGGTTCAGTGTTTCTGGCCCTTTGCATTTTCAGGCCTGTGACAATAGAGGTTGTGTCCCTATGGGTAGAGATTCATTAACAAGTGACTATTTAATTCCAAATTTTGTAAATTAGGAAGTGAGTTCTTCTTGCTCTGTATGAGTTCGAAACAAAATTTCGCTTTATGTGAAGTAAGATTATTCTGGAGGAGGTATGTCACTGCTCTAGTTGTGTGCATAGAGTACAATTAAGAATCGCCATACTGGGTCCGGCAGCTGAGTTTATTGGCATTTCCATATGCCTGGATATTTTTTTTTGGATTTCGGACTGCAGGTGGTAGAGATTTGAGAGGTACAAGATTGAATGCTCTATAAAATAAAAGCTTTGATTCCATCTACTTAGAACTTGGAAGAAGCACTGGTTGTGGTTGAGGAGATGCCTCTCTCGCTTATGGAATTTATGATTAGGAACTGCCTGGGTATTCGGCAGTTGCTGGATTAGGATCTCTTTATGGGTGTGTCTAATTTTCATTTTATGGTTGTACTCTTGATGAGACTTTGTTCTCTTGCTTAGTTTTATGATATTTCCGAAGCATAAAAAAAAGAAAAGAACTTGGAACATGAATATTTTCCCTATTCATCTTGAATAATGCTGTGCAATGAACAACAATAACAACACCCTTATAATTCCCAATCTGTAGGGTATGGGTGAGGAAGGACCGAAGATAGACATAACCTTTGAGAATATATGTACAAAGTGGCAAGAGAAAGTTTTGCCACTGATATGCTTTGTAATATGAAGATGCAAATAGTGATATGGTCTTCTTGAATATGCCTTTCAGATTCTGAATGTTTATGTCATGAAATATCAAAGTGGGGGCCTGTTTTGGCCTATGATGCATAACACCACAATCTTTTCGTTGGTGCTGACACAAGTACTAGCTATTGGTGTCTTCGGACTGAAAAGATCACCAGTTGCAGCAGCCTTCACCATTCCACTGGTTATTTTTACTCTCCTCTTCAACGAGTATTGCAGGCAGAGGTTTCATCCAGTATTCAAGGACAATGCTGCACAGGTAGTACCATCTAGCCCAAAAAAGGAAAAAATTTGATCTTCCAATTCTGCCCGTTTGGTTTCCTTTGCTTATTTTTATAAGTGCTTTAGTTTTATTGGGTTTTTTTTTTTTTTTTTTCATTTTTGATCAACTTTTTTTCACTTACATGCTTCAAAGAAGGGAAAGTATGAGAAAATTGGACCTTGTGTGGACAAAACAACCAATTAACAATGAAGAAGAAAAATAGTCCCTGCGTTTTGTTTATTATTTCTTTTTTTGAATATTAATGGACATGTACTTCTCTGACCAGATGTAGGACAAATTAATTTTTTAACTAAATTATGATAGCCTTGTTCGTTTCCCTGTTTAGTTTTAGTTTTAGTCTTGATGACATCATCATTTCCCTCATTTCTCTCTCTATCTCTCTCCACTCATTACATCTGCTGACATCATCAAAACTAAACTAAACTATCTAACCAAACACAACCGATATATGCTCACGGAAGACGAAGAGATTCCGAAAATGTAAGCAAATAAGGTGAACTAAACAAGTCTTTCTAACCTGTTTCATTTGTGAATTTGTTTGTAGGTTCTTGTTGACATGGATCGGAGAGATGAACAATGTGGGAGTATGGAGGTGATTCATAAGCAATTGCCTTCAGCTTATTGTCAGTTTGCATCAACTTCCAATGCCTTGCCGAAATCTGTGCCCCCAACCCCCTGCAACGATGGGGATGATGTTAGCATTTGCGTCCCAAAAGACTCGAATCCAGGTTTGGTTCACCCAACAGTCGTAAAGGCTCTCACTGTTTTTCATCACAACATGCAGCCTAACAAGTAACAAGTACCTTTTTTTTTTTTTTTTTTTTTTCTTCCAGGAAGCAAACCCATTCAAGGAAACGAAGCACGGGGTCCTTCCAGTATGGAGATAGAAGAACCGAAGAAGTAGTAGATGGAAGGTTTTATTTTGGTGAGTGACAAGGAAATAATGATGAGGAAGACAAAAAGTGAGATTTACTGTGGTTTACATATGAGAAATTTTACATGCAAATTGTACACATACATTTTTGTGAGGAAAAAAAGTTGCCAATAGTCATTTGAAGCTTTTGTACAGAAGATTGCTCCCGAAGGACCTGTTGACTGAAATACAGAGTTTGACATTGCATACATAGATGATGGATCTCTGGTTTTCTATCATTTTATCTGGTTTTTCCCTTTTGGAACATCTATAAATCTAAATATAGAAAGTGGTTTCCACTTTTTGGTGAACATTTTTTTGAAGCGGTGTCACAAAAGTAATTCGCAATATATTCCAAGAAAAACTTTATGCTCCTCCTCTTAACCATGACAAGAATAACTGCCAAAGGCAAAAGGGAGAAATCACTCCTGCTCGCAACTGCCATATCCCATTCCCCTCCAATCTTCCCGTGTAATCACGAAAGAATTGCCGAATACTCCCACTTTCCTCTTCTTTGTTCATGATCATTCTTGTCCATTGTAAAGTCGAAGTTGTACTGTGTATATGTAATACGTATGGATATACACACACATATACAGAGAGAGATTTCACTCTTTGCTCCTCTCTTTTGTGTGGAAACGGGTAACTCTTTCCCAAGCATTTGGTAAATCTGATTGCCTTCCTGTTTCCATGGTGGGTTCTGAATTACTATTCATCAATTATGGTAATTCCTCAAATAACCACTGCAGAACGTTTCTAGGTTATGCAATGAATGTAATAATATGGACCAGGTTTGGATTGTTTCGAATTCAAGGAATTTCCATGTAACATGCTAGGACCAAAACTTGACAAGTCGACGGCTTTCTAATTGGCAAACAATTTCGGTACTCTTTTACCAAGTTGTCTAACTTGGGGTCAAATGAACCGGAGGAGTTGTAGTACTCACTTCATGAGTGATTAATTGATGAAGATGTGTAATTTTTTAGTATAAAGTATGTCATCAAATGATGAACATTTGAAAATATGTACCTTTTCAAGTATTATAAATACTTCACTTTTGAACACGTGTACTTTTTTATTTTATTTTAATACTAATTACTCTTTCTGTATCTCAAGATAGTTCACTACCAAAAAAAGTCCAATTTTTGAATAAAGAAATAGAGCACCACCGTGCATAATTCCTTACATTTCTTGACACCAAATTAAAGATATAATTGAGATTTTCCTCCAAAAATTACATGGCGTTTCACAATAAACTATCTTTGTGGGACAAAGGTAGGGAAGATATTGATTTTCGGTGCCACCTACGAATTGGAATCCTGGCTACAGAAGGGGAATAAAAAAAGTAAGGATCGTAGAAAGAGAACCCAGCCACCTATTTCTTTGGACGTTCCAGCTGCGTTTTGCGATAGCATGCGTGCTCTTCTTCTGTTAGCTAATGTTTCGCCGCTGTTCCTTTCTGTAGATCTGAACCATTATGCCATATCCTGCTAAACGAGTCCGAAGAATTGAACCATGGCCTTCTCTGTAGTTCCAAAAATAAGGCCAATGTTTTGCTCTGTGTCTCCTGACACGATAATTTTTTATGGCTCTATAATACCATGCCATACATTCTTTCTCCGTTGTATTACTTGGAGCAAAATATCTTGCATCTACTCAGTTATATATGCAATGAAATCTCTATGATTATAGTTGATCTCAAGATAAAGCAGCCAAAAACGAAGTACATCGATTTTCAATATGTCCGAGCTAACGAATATAAATAGGTCAGAGCCAAATTCTGTTCAATCGAAGCAATTTGAATAAGAAAACAACCTAAATCGAATCAATTAGAAGCAATCTAAACCAAGCAACCAATCACTATGTGTGAGTCGAATGTGTGCGCGCTAGTGTGTGTATGTATGAGCGCGCGCTTGTGTGAGAGAGAGAGAGAGGGTTTCCTAGTAAATTTTTTTAGAAGGGTTTCACTTTGATAAGAGCTAACGAAAGTGGAATTGGAGAACAATAAGCTTCTTCGAGACTGTACTCTCTCTAGGTAGGTTACTGTATTTCCTAGTCACGAGGACTTTTTTTCAATTAAGAATCTGTCTGTTACTGTAACTTCTGTGTAAATTGTGTGTTTATTTGAGAGAGAGTCAGAGACTTGATACCGGCCCCAACAAAAGAGATTGCGCTTTGAGAGACAATGAGCTTAGGGTTCTAGGCAGAGGCGGCTCCACCTTGAGCCGAGGGTGGTCACCCGAACACCCAGAATATATATTTTCTTAGAAATACATGCAAATAATTTTTTTTAAATTTTTTTGTCATTTTGAACACCATACTTAAAATGTTTGAACACACAATCCCAATGACGGAACTCACCATGGACTATTCGATATTTGAGAATAGTATGAAATGGATATTTGAGAATTTAGGTGTTTCTTTGTCTTTACACATTTAGCCCTAAAATGTAAGAACACCTCTCTCTCTCTCTCTCTCTCATGTGGTTATACTTATTCCAAGTGATTACTCATTACATTATAAAATATAGATCAATACTATTTTAATATATGTATGCACTATCTTTACACTTTAATATATTTGCACATAGGGTATATAGAAACAGTAGATTTGGATTATTATCTAGGTCATTCATAGCTTCTTTTTTTTTTTGTACTTGGTTGGTTGGAATCATGGACAAGTTTCTAATAAGAAAATGAAGAACGGTGCAAGAGTAATCTCCTATTGAAACTTTACTCCTAAAACTCGTCGAAGCGAAGAAGTATTGACTTGGAATTGTTGTTTTTTGGTGGTATTGTTGATCTTAGAGAATTTTTTTTTGAATATGTACAATTATGATTTCTATGGGACTGTAGTAGAATTCCTGAATACCATCGCAAGAATTATTGAAGCCGCCATAGATTCTAGGAGCCTTTCCATATCAATATGTGGTGAACAAGAAAGCACCTAGAGCACCAAGTAGTACTGCTCTAAGAGCAAATAATAATTTTCCATAGGAGTGTCAAAAGTATCCAATTAGGCTAAGGTTAAAAATGTCAAGTATAATAAGTAATATTCGTTAAGGGGTTCCAAATCAACCTTTGTGACATTGAAAGATCACTAGATAAATCAACCGGGTGTTCCTTTTTAATTTTATTTTTATTTATTTTTATTTTTTATTTTTTATTTTAGAGTTGTATCCTTTCTGGTCCATCAAAAAAGAGTGGAACACCTATACAAAATTAATTTATCTCAATAATAACATCAATATAAAGGTGTTATGAGATCATATCAAACAATATCCCATTAGTGTGGTTTTGGGCATGGTTGATGTACTCGACGAAATATAACAAGTGAACGGACGGTTAGACCCAAAAAAAAGGCTCGCAAAAGGCTTGAACTAATGAGCTGTACCAGCTCCGTTGAAGTCATGGTCAGAAAATCATGTCCAACAATTCAAACTCCGGCAAAAAAATAGTAGAAAAAAAAGAAGAAAACTTGATAATATATGGAGAAATGCAATAACAGAAGAATCCATTCTTTCCTTCTTTTGACAAGCTTAATGAAGACCGGCAGGCCACAGCTAGGCGCCAATCGGAATCGGAATGAGGGATGGTGCTATCCCTTTGGGGACAACATGGATGTTAGGCCGATCACGGCTGTCTGTGATCAGCCATGGACGGCTCAGATCTGTTCGGCAGCGGACGGTCCAAATTTGTTTGGACAAGATGCGATCTAAACTGTTCATGGTCAACCACGGACGGCCGTGATTAATTAGCCAGCACTCATGTTGTCCCTAAAGGGATGTCACCCACCCCAGGTCCGCGGCAATCTTATTCTTTGCAAACAAAGGGTAAATATTTTACTCCAATGTATTGTATATGAACGTATGAATACTCTATTACGATTGCTGCTGAAAACCCTGTTCCAACTCCATGTCCCGTCCATCTGAGCCGTCCATCCGAGCAATTGACGGCTCAGATTCGCAGATGAACATGTTTGATTCAGATTTGTTTGGGGTGAGATGGAATCCATGCCGTTGATTGCACGGATGAACGGAACAGGGAATTGGGACAAACACGACCTTTTTTACATAAAAATGAACGAATATTTTCTCGTGTTAGTGAGTGTCATAATCATAAAATAAACAACAAATTTTATGTGAGATATGCCAGTAATGGTGGTTTTTAATATAAAATGAAAAAGTGGTGAGAGCAGTCGTCGTTTGGCTATTGTCACGGTTAGGGGCAACCCACTTGGTAGGCCTCAATCACGGAAGTTTTTCCGGTGTTTATTATCGTCATTTAAGTTGGCCGAATGTGCATTTCACTTGAATTCAGATTTTTAAAATATTGGTCGTTTTGTTTGCTTCCTTCTTTGAAAAGGATATTCCTTTACTTTTACGGAATTTAATTTGTTAAAATTTACCTTTTATCTAACTTTTTCTTGGTCACGAATCAATGGTTATAGTTTTAAACCACGCAAATTGTGATTAACAACAATATTAGGTTTTTCTTTCGCTAACTAAACTGTAAAGGTATTGAAAAGTGTAATAAGTACACTGTAATGCGTGTCTTTTTTTTTTTTTTTGGTTTTTGTGTAATTATTGTGGCCATGTCGGTTAATAGTTTTGGGCCAGTTTTGGTTTGCTTACATCATCATTTCTCTCTCTATCTCTCTCCACTTATTACACCTGCTTACATCATCAAAACAAAATAAAACAAAACAAAACTTGTTAACCGAACAAGGCCTGTAGGACTTGGGTTGCTGCTGTGCAGTTTCTGTCCAGCAGCTACTGCGCACAATCCGAGCCGTCCATAAGTGTTGTCAACGGTTCGGATTGAAAATAAACTATTCGCACGAATAGTTCTCCTATTTTATTTGAAATCTGGGTTATTCATCCAAGTAATTGATGACCCAGATCGTGCACAACAACTAAAAGTTTCATTTATGACCCAAAAAATGATGGATATGGCTTGTCTGTAGAAATGAGTTCAGATTTGCAAAAGTATCATCTTTACGATATTTTTGCAAATCTGAACTATTAGATGTTGAGATAATCAACTGAGATTGGATTGCACTGGTTTTTCTGCGGTAAAACCAGGTACAACTCGGTCTGACTCAGTTCAACTCCTTGAGAGATGCTCTGGGTTGCTTCGTTTTTTACAGGGTGTTTGATTTTGCTGATTTTATTCTGTTTTTACTGTTTTTCTGGTAGTTGGGTTTGTTAGTTTGATTACATATACGCTGTTAGTGTCTGGTTTGAGCTGGGGACCTATTTGGGTTCTCTTCTACTGTCTTTTGATTGGATTCATCATCCCGTCCCATAGGTGTCGGGTCTGCTACGGCAAGTGTGTCTGGTTGTGGTTTCCATGCCATGCTTGTTTCAATTGTTAGTAGATTTGGTTCATTCCTGTAGTTTGATGTAATCGTTGCCGGATGGCTTTGATATGAAATATCTTGACGCTTTCAAAAAAAAAAAAAAAAAAACTGCTGAGAATCCATAATCAAGAATCGCAAGATAATTGACTCCCCACCACCCATATGAATTATGTAAAGGAATCATACATTTTGCAAAAGGATATGAGTCTAATTTCAAAGGTACAATCATTCCAAACACAAAAAACTATAGGTACGGTACACCATTTGATAATTAAAAGTTTTTAGGGCAGCGGCCGTCAACCGGATAAAATATTATACAAAGGAAAATTCTAAAATCAGTTTGAGAGAGAGAGGAAGAGATTTAAATTAGTTCTTGATTTCTTGTTTATTATTTAATTGGGCTGATATTAAGCCTTAAAAAGTGTATTAAAAAATGTGAAAAATGTATAAAAAGGTGTGAAAGTGTATAAACATGTGTGAAAAGTACATTAGAACTTGTGTTTTTTTTTTTTAAATGGGCGAAAAAACCTTATACAAACATAGATATTATCCTGATTCATGTGAAAAAGTTTTCTCCGTACAGTCAGGATTAGCAAATTAAGATATTATAGTGGTTGAAACCGTTGATTATAGAGAAAAACTTGAGTGCGGGATGCAGTGGCTACTCTAGAAAATTGTGTACACATTCACAAACATAAGTATCAACTGTAATAAACTAAAATAGCGCCTATACTAATAACCACACTTCAATATTTGTACCTGGGAACTGATTTTGACACTTCACTTTTTGATGACCACACTTCAATATTTGTTTTTTACTGTTTATGTCATGTATATCTTAAACGCTAAAAGACAAATATTGAAATGTGATTATCAAAAAGTGGAGTGTTAAAATTAATTACAATAAACAACATTAACTCAAAGTACAATTCAGAATCAAAATAGACACCCATTTATTTTAATCAAAATCATCTAGTGTTCTTTAGCCAACGGTGGTGACTGGTGTCAATATATATAATATTTTGATGGGGTCACTTTTTAACCAATTTAGAATTTACAATATAATAGCTAGTAAAAATAAAATTTCCATGGGGTCGGCTGACCCCACTCCTCTTCATGTAGCGTCGCCCCTGGCGGGATGGGTACTACATGGTGGTACGCGTCGCGCATCTCGGCCGTTCAAATATGTTTTGGACTTGGACTACCCAAATTTTAAAGCGAGAGAGGAGAGGGTGGGAGAAAAAAAAAATCATAAATGTAAACAATCTATCTAATCTTTTAATTTTTAATTCAGATTTTTTTTTTTGTCAATCCATACAATTACATCACATATGAAATGAAGTACAAAGTACAAACCTGAGACACTACATCAATTTTGAGAGTCAACTAGACAACCAAGCCCAACAATTTAACCAATACAATAAATAAGCCCGTAACAGAGTAGAAACAAAGAAAGGAAAAACCCTTACATGCAGGCGGGGAGATTCGAACTCTTGACCTCCTAGTGAGATGCAAGAGCCATGACCAACTGAGGTAGCCCCAGTTAGTTTTTTCATTAAGTATTTATGATCCTAAATATTGAATGAATTTTGGGAAAAAGTTAAATGACCGTGTAATTGGTATTCCCATGATCTGAATCGCATATATTATAAAGACTTACACCCAACTACCGACACATGCATAACACGAGCCATACCACCTAATACTCCATTCGTCCCAAATTGCTCGTCCCTTTTCGGGAATCCAACTTTTTAAGGAGAGTTGGAGACAAAATTATTATCTTAGAGTTCCAAAATTATCCTTCAAAACTGTGAAGTTTACTAAGTGGTTTGTATCTCAAAAAATATGCAATATAGATCTTATTTGATAGATCTCAATTAGTTGTTTTATACAAAGTTCTAAAAATCATGAAAATATTATATACTAAAATATATAAAGGATTTAGAAATGACACAAATTTCAAAAACTGTGAAATAAATTGAGAGGGAAAAAGTACTTTTAAGGGTAAAACTGAAAGTTTGACATATTTTAATAGTTCTTTTTAGAAATAGGACCAACGTTTTGGGACATCCCAAAATAGAAAGAGAAATCAACAATTTGGGATAGAGGAGTACTACTAGTTAAAGAAGGCCATATGTTACCAGTGCTCATCCAATTGAAATTATTGGGAGTAGGTTTGTCATGCAATGGGGCCATGAACTCTGAAATCGTTTGACAAAAAAACAGCTACCAGCTGTTTATGTCAACAAAGTTTTAACGAACTAATTCATCTGCTGGCTTACCAAACAAATTAAAATCTCAGAAACAAAAGTCAGCATTGTGAAAACAACTGTTTTGCCTAAAATTTTACAACTGTAAACAACAACTATATTATTAATTTTAGTGGTTTGGTCAGCCAGCAGATGAATTAGTTCCTGAGAAATTAACCCTCTGGTCTTCATAAGATAAAGATAATGTACAGGGAGAAAAGTCAGAATTTTTGTCCACTTAGAGAAAACTTTAATTCATCTAAAAAATAGAAGCTTTTTTCATTTTACAATCGTGCTGAAAATTAAATTTTTACCCAAAGAATTTAACCAAAAAATTAATTGAAATTTTCAACGACTTTTTTTTTTTTTTTTTTTAAAAAAAACATCTTTCTAGACAAGCTTAATTCTTTTGGCAAAAAAAGAAGAAGGTTGAATTCAATTAACCTCACTTGTACATATATAGATGGCTCCACTCGTGATGGTGAAAAGTAAACCAAAGCAATAATTTGCATGGTTTGAAAATTTGTTTACCGAATACTTATTATCAAATAATTGCACAAAAAATGAACTAAGAAAATAAGAACAAAAGTGACAAATTGTGATTAGGGCATCCCCAATACTGTAGTTAAGCCCTGATTTGTGTAAGAAATAAGGTCAGGTAGTTAACTTTTGTTCTTTTTTTGCACCCACTGGTATGATTAGGGAAAGGTTAATGTCAGAAAAATGGGTGGCAGAAATTGGCAGGTTTATATCTGTGGTGGTATGGCTAAATAAACATTAACTAGGGCCCACAATTAAAAAATGGAAGAAAATGTAGAAAGGGAGGAGAGAGAGAGAGAGGACCTCTGACCGAGAGAGAGAGGAGACGGCTATCTGTGGTGGTGCGCTGTTTGGGTGTCAAAATCTGGGGTCCACCTTTATTTGTATTTATATATGCATGTGTATTTTTTTTACATTTTAACAACACTTTAACAACACCACTGCAACACTTCTTACACTAACAATACATTTTGTCATAACAACACACAAATGTGACCCACTTTTTACACTTTTGTGTCATATAATAACACATTTTAACTCTACGACTGCGGATGCCCTTATATGTCCAGACAACATAGGTGGTGCTACAACCTACCAAGGGTAGGCAATTGAACACCCTGAACCAAAAAAATTGTAGGAAAAAAAACTAGATATTTAGGTTTACCCACTACATTGAACATCATATCCAACTAATTTTGAACACCCTACCCAATTATTTTTTATAGCAACCGTTCCTTTTATGCAAATTAATTTATTAGGAGATTATGTGAAAATTAAGTTCAATTGGATATCGGTAAATGTTTGATCAAAACTCTATTTTTTGGGGTCAAATAGAGACCCAATAATCAAATTATTTGATCAACCACTTATCTACAATTAAGTGAATTAAATTTTTTCCTCGCCTCCTAACAAATCAATTTAAATAGAATGAACGGTTATGATCATCAAATTAGGATCCAAAACATGTCTCATTTAAAGTAGGTAAACTTACCCTCATTTAAGCGTTGCTTCAAAAAAAATCGCTCTCTCAAACCCAGAGCATCCTCATCTAGTTTCTCATTTTGTGTACTACTAATAGAAATTGTTTGGGAATAGCGGGTTTGCTTTTTTACCGTAATATTTCTACTTGCATATGAGATTTTTGTGTGTATATTGTTGGTTAGTTGAGCTAGTATAATCACGGTAATTTCTGAACACCCAACTTCAAATTTCTGGAGCCGCCACTGCCAGACAAGTCATAAATATGAGGTTTCCAAAGTCACTAATTGGTTGTAACTCGAATTCTATTCTTTTTACTTGATTCATTCTACTATTTGGTGGGGAAAACATTTCAAACAGATCATAGTAAAGGAAAGAAATTTGCCTTATGGTTGCAGTCGTAACATTTAAACCATGCATGAGCAAAAATGGGATTCATGTTACACATAAATCACAGTGACATTGTTTCTAAACCAGAACATCTATCACATGCAATAGCAAATGCAAGAGAACTGTTTGACTGTTAAATTGATGCATACATATATGATTGCCGATTATTAGGTAACTGTCAGCGTCAAGAACATCACCGGTATAACTCCGGGGTTGGCGCAACGGCAGTCATGGAAGCCTTTGCTTTAGAGTTCAATTCCCACCCGAGTGCTATTAAATTTTTTTTGTTGTTCATGCGATAATTTGTCTATTGAGCCGAATACCAAGTTATATGGAGGAAAAGAACATCACGGTATCCCATATCTGCTGTCAAATGAATCATATTAATTTGCTATGCTAATGTACTTGATGGAAAATGCACATAAATGCATGTTAGTAATTTTTTTCACCATTTAAGAAACCTATTATGACAACCTCAATAAAAAAATTCCAAAGTCAGGATTACGGAGGGTGACTGTTCTTTTTGAATTTCAAGCACTTGGTGCAAATATTCTACTCGTGAGAGTGAAATGGACGTACTAAAAATGGATAAATTTAAAACTTAATTTGTCTTTTCTAATTAGCCTCATTAGAGCATGTGACAAGGTTTGGAATTCAGAGGAAAAGACTGTACAGATTCTTGATTTTCCTTGATTGTAAAGTTGCTCATAAGCACTGAACCCCAAGTTTGGGAAATTTACTGCCCAAAAAAAAAAAAAAAATGTGATTATCATTTTCTGTTGATGTCTTCTATAACTATCAAACATTAGAGTTAGTAATCTCGAAGGAGCATGCTTTTTTCATATATGTTGGATACATAACTGAAGGATCCGGCGTCCTGTAGTACCCAAAAGCACTACAGGGTGTAGTGTCTAATCTGAGTAACCCGTTCAACAATTAACGGCAATAAAATTTTATTAAAACTCAACAAAGGGTACATCGAGGGTTAGAGGCCACAACCAGACACATGTGTAAGAGGCGAAATTTCCAGCGAAGTGCTGGAAATGAAAAGACAAAAGGGAAAACAGAAAACAGATCCCCAATGCAAAAGTCCAATTAAGCCAATGATAAGCTCAAATTATCTTACATGAGTTAAGTATCTTACATACAATACACATCCATAAAACTAGATTATGGACTTCCTTTTTTTTTTTGAAAGGCAAAAAGGATTTTATTAATCTATGAAAACAAATTACAAAGATTAAAAGGATCCAAGACACGAGACATCCGGAAAGAGAAAGAGCCGACACAAGAAGGCACCTCTCACTCCGAAAGACGCAAGCGGCTAGGAACCAAAGGGAAAAAACAACCTGAGGCTGGCAAGAAACCAACCAAAACCCCCAAAAGGATAAAACACCACAAAGCAAAGCCTAAAGAAACCCAACCAAAGCCTAAAGAACAACCAAACACCTCAAAGAAAAAACCAACCAAAGCCCAAAGAACCACCACAAAAGAACATAGACCCAAACGACGTCAACGGCTTTCAACAGAAAAGCTTCTAATTATTTCATCATCATCCCCCAAATAATCTTCACCCAAGATCTTGTTAATTGACCTAGTCGCCTGAGCTGAATTAAGGTGAAACTTGTTCATGCCTTCAGAAGAAACAGATAAAGCAGCGGCTGCAATAGCAGATCTGAACACAACGCATTTCTTTTTCTTTTTTTTTTTTTCGGCCACCCATCTTCTTGGATTTAGGAAAAACCATCATTTCAGAAATCTTTTTATGTTTCCATTTTGCTTTCCTAGAATCCTTCACAACATCAGTTGGATTGAGGTCCACAAATAACTCGATACCCTGAACATCTTTTTCATTTAGAAAACCCACTTCAGCAAGATTCCAAAAACCTTGATCAAATTCCTCAACCTCCTTTTCCTTTATGGTACCAACTAAATCGGCATTTTTACCATCAAAAGAAACAAGAAGCTCTGAGTCCCCAACAACTTGGGCTCCTGACACAGCCGTCTTGCAACAATTAGCCTCCATGGACTGATGCACCACTTGGAGCTGCAAAGACTCAATCTTTTGATCCAACTTATGGGTTTCCTCTCCTAACTCGACCTCGCCAATGATATTATCCGCGACACAATCGAGATCATTAAGAGACTTTGCATCAACCACATGAACCTCATTGGTCGAGATATCCTTTTTGGCATTCACAACAGCATCAACATGAATGGAACTGGAATCAGTAGCAACTCCACAGTCATGCATCACCATGTTGGAAGGAAGAAAATCATTCATCGAAAGGCCAGGAGCGGAATTATCTTCGAGAATTCTAACATCATAGACTAAACCCCCATCAACTTCGATTTTAATCCATCTATCTATTCTAGATGACTCCTTGGTGACTATACACTTATTTACTACCACCTACGCCTCTTTTTAATTGTGTTGTTTCGTAAATCCAACTTATTAAGTAATTGTGTTGTTTCATATTGACTTTTACCTCCACATTACATCTTTTACATTAACTTTTACTTCCACTTTCGCAAATTATTCTCCATTTTACATATTAACTTTTTACCCACTAACTTTTCAAAATGGCAAAATAATAGTTGTATAAACTTTTACCCATTAACTTTTCAAAATACACACTTATTAAGGAACAACCAAAAATGGAATAATCGACTATAAAAAAGGGACGGAGGGAGTATATTATAATGGTGAGACCGTGAGAGTCTACTTAATCAAAGATAGTTCAGGAATATATGACCAAATGAAAAGCTAGAAACTAATAAACATTAAAAAGTTCTAGGGAATACCACACTTGCTAGATCCCAGCAAGTTATGGCCAAAATGTCAAAGGAATTTGTTATACTCTAGGTGCCTTTTGTTTGGGATTCCAAGGAGTTACTTTGTCCAAGGAAAACCATCTGAAACCTTGTATTAAAGAAATCATACACTTTTTACTACCAAACTAACAGACCCTGCAGCCATCAGAAACTACATTTACAAACTTGTATCGGCTCAACATGCCTCAAGATCTTGAGCCAAATTTGCATCTTTTAGGGTTTATGTTTAAGTTTTTAAGCTCTTAAGCCCTCTTAAATTAATTCTCCATCATAGAAGATACTCAGAACGACAAAAGTACGATAAAGAGGTCTCAGAAGAAATTAAGACAAACTATGTGCTCGGATAAAAGTACAATGATCGATAGAGCAAACAAGTACGAGAGAATCTCAAATCAAATCAAATTAACTCACAGAATGAGCCTATTAGGGTTTGTTCTGAGAACTCTTTTAGAACCAAACATCTTCACCAATTGTAATTTACACCGGCAATACAAGTGAAATACCGTCAATGGGCCTCACCATATCTCAACCTCATCCAAAGAACACCCCTGCAGCATTCCTTGTCAAACACCTTCATAGTTGGAAATAATAGGGGGATAACTCATAGTGCTCATCTCCCCCCACTCGAAGCTTTTACCAGAATTCGTTTCGGCCTCATGGCTAACCATGTTTCCAAACAAAAACTCCAGTCCATCTAGCCTTTGTGGCAGGTTTTCATATACCATTTCCTCATACTCGGGCTTATAACCGGATGAAACAGCCATGCCTTGACCATCGATATGGTAGTTGATGTTTTCCAATTGATAAACATCATTGGAAGCAGATGAAACAATCTCAATGGAGGGATAAGGTTGCTGGGTAGAGGAAATATCATTAACAGGATACTGAAGATTTGGAGTATCGTCATCAGAAAATTCTCCTCCAAGTTGCATAAGCAATTTTCCGATGGAAGCGTGATCATTGAATTGTAATTCTTGATTTGAACATGGTACTATGGGTGTGGCCAACACCGGAAGTTCTGGCCAGTATGATAGCTGGTTATTAGTATTAGGATCAACCGGCGGGCTATGATGATCGATGCCTTTCCTCATGCCTTGCTTTAGGCCACTCGCCTTCCGTGGTTGATGTGCTTTGCGCTGCTTTCCTAGGAGCTTCTTCTTTAGCCTTGTGTTCCAGTAGTTCTTTATGTCATTATCTGTTCTTCCTGGTAATTGTGCTGCAATGATAGACCACCTATTTGCACATAAAGGAAATAAAATTGACTTATACATCATTTTGCGCCTGTGTTTCAATACAAAAGAAAATATGATTTTCATCAATTGGCTAACATTTACAAAAACAAAAAGGACATATAAAGGACACAACAACAACAGTACAAGAAGAGCATATTCCAGCAAGTTTATATAGTTTTAGTTTTGGAATGATCAATTGAAGAACTAGAACTTCATGAATCATGAGTGTTGTTTATGGAAAGATATATATGTACACATATACTTGCTTGCAATACTTATATACCTGCTTCCAATACTTATATATAGGCTGCAAATTATGTTATCTTCTTCCTCAGAGAATTCTCCATGCTTGATATTTGGACGGAGATAGTTCAACCATCTAAGCCGGCAGCTCTTCCCACATCTCCGCAGACCTACATGATTTTGCATTACGTGAGATATAAATTAATTAAGTGAAAATCAATTCTAAATTTGTTTTAGATCAACATAAACAAGGAAGTAAAAAGAACAAAAATTTTGCAAGAAACAATTGAAAAATCAGCGTAGGGTTTTTTTGTGTGTGTATGTGAGTGTTAAAAAGTACCAATCTTTTGAGGCAAAGCAATCCAGTTTCCACCGGTGCCGTTTTGCTCGATGTATGACTTGAGCTTGGAGTCTTCTTCCGGTGACCATGGCCCTTTCTTCACGTTAGCTTTGTCACAACAAGGAGCTCTCCCCATTCTTTTTCTCCTTCTTGCTAATTTCTTGTGTGTGTGTGTGTGTGTGTGAGAGAGAGAGAGAGAGAGAGAGAGAGAGATTATAATAGGTCGAGGAGGATAAACATGTTTCCTGGAGCTGCCATATGATTTGAAAAGAGGGTCTGGAAAAAAGATGAGTCTGTGTACAAAATATTCAACATACATTAAATGCCAGAGGAGACCTAGGTTTTTTCTTCTTGTCTTTGCTAGTGTAGGATCAATTATACACCTTTCGACTGTTGATATCATTGAAAATGTAGGTCTAGCATTCTAACCATTCATTGAGTTGTAAATTCAACCATGGTATCACAACTAGGGGTACCACATACACCGGGCTAGGCTGGGTTTGAGCGAAGTTAAACTAAATAATAACAAGACTTGTGCAAGGCCAAGTCTCACTCATTACTTGATTTAATATGTCCAAGCCCAACCTAATTATTAATTTCCAAGCTCGATCATCCAACAAGCCCATTTAATTTTCTAAAGCGTGTCACAAAAATAAATTAATCAACCATAATGATCACAATTAGAATTCACGACTGTAATAATTATAGTTAAAGTTCTAAGTTCTCAAAAACTCTTAATGTAAATAATTGTTAAAAGAAATGAGAAGAAATTGAAGAGCATGAGGCGAAGATGAAACCTAGTATTCTTTACCAAGAGGGCTTTAAAAAAAGAACTTAACAACTGGGATTTATAGCGGCAACAATATATATATATATATACACCACACTTCCTATCCAAACTCCCGCATTTTATTAAGTTACGGACCTCCACTTTCCGGACCAAATTTCGACGATCCGAACCGTTAGATGTGTTTAAAACGTGATTTTAAGGTCCAACGCGAAGATTTGGCATCGTCAAAATTTGGTTCGGAAAGTCGAAAATACCCCTAGGTCCGTAACTTAATAAGTTAAGGTAGTTTGGATGTGAAGTGGACTGTATATATATATATATATATCCTATTAAAATAAATATACTATTTTATTCGGGCCGGGTTAGGCGTTAAAGAATTTTCCCAAACCAAGCCCATTTAGTAAACAGGTTTAAAATCTCAACCCAGTCCATCCCTATGAGCCTAAATATTTATCCTGAACCCTAAAGAAAAGGTTGTGATGGACGGGTTGGGAGGGTTTCCGGGCCGGTGTGCACCCTTATTCACAACTCCAATGATTCATAGAGTCGCCCCTCAACTAAAGCTCGAGGTGCCACCGCTCTGGGCCACCGAAAATTTGTAATTTTAAGGGTCCCTCTTACTTTGGTACCCCTTATAATAATCCAACAAGAAAATATACCATGTTTAACCTTCGGTTTAGGCCACCGAAAAGTTAACGCCGGCCCTGCCAATGAAATGTGTATTACCATATTATTTGATGATTCCACTTATTTTACCTTAACAAAAACATATGATGAGTTGACATGTAAATGTTATGGATTTCAACACAAGTTTCATGAATTAAACCAGGGACACACCCAAATGTGAGATTGTCTCGTGTCATTTCCTATTCACCTGTTAGGGCATGTTGTTATATTGATTGCCTTTCGAAAATCATCTATTGATGCATGCCCTTCAAAAAATTATCTATATTTTATAATATATCTCTTCTAATGATTTAATTTTTTTTTAGGAAAACTAAGTGAGCTCTATCAAATAAAATTCATATTACATATAAAAATTGATGCTCCCTTCGTCTAATTTTGATAGTCCCTTATTCCATTTTGGAATGTCCCAAAACACGTCTACTTTCCAAAATTAACAATCGAAACTTGATAAAATTTCATTATTACCCTTTAAAAGTTTTGTAATTAATCATTATATATTTATATTCCCCCCAAAAGTGAAGGCCATAAGTTGAAAATTTGAATACCTTTTAATATTGCAATCATTTTGCTCCCTTAAAAAAATTAGAATCTCTAAATGAGACTATCAAAATGGGACGGAGGGAGTAAGTAAAAAATATAATTTTTTTTTATAAAAGGTGTGAATACTAATAAAAGTATATGGGACGGATGGAGTAAGCTATAAGCATTAGAAGAGCTATGTTGCATCCTTGCCTCATTACAATGTGATCATGTTAGCTTTTACTGGAATTGAACTAAAAGTTTTCCTTGTTAATCTGCACTAATCCTCAGTTTCATGCCATTTGATTCAACAAATGGATTCAGTTTTTGAGAGAGAGAGAGAGTGGGGTTTTCAAACTATTTTACCAAACTGGTTGAAAAGATCCGGAACGAAATGCAGTTTGTTGTTATATTGAAATATAGAACGTTAAGTCAAATCCATCTATTGATGGTAACATCCTCACATGTCTAAAGTAGAAAAGTTCTAGAACCTCAAGATAAGGCACATAAATAGAAGTAAAGAGTAATTTTCGTTTTGGTAGGTTACCAAACTATTGAACAAGAAGACTTAAGAGAACAATAGCCTCTTTCGCGAAGGGCCCGCAACGTGCTTGAAATATCTGAGTAGACCAGCAGGGAAGGCAATGGGTGCTTTTTGAAATACACCCAAACAAGCCATCATCATATAGGAGGTAATGGAGGTTGATAATGTTGGAATTTTGAATTCAATTTGGATGATAAAGGACCAACAGTTACAAATCTGTGAATTGATTTGGGAGCCATAATGTTGGCAGTTACAAGGAGTGAAGACCCCCCATTATATGTGGTGATGGCAGATTTATTCGCACATTTATCATGTCGGTTTCATTCTGCAGCACTCAAGTGTCTTGGCATTTCCTATATATGTGTCATTCACGTATTGTGTTTAGTACTAGAAAATTCGTGCTCCACTTTACAAACTCCAGAAACTTGTTTTTTTTGTGAGAGAGAGACAGTCTAAGTTCACTTTGCCAAGGCGTTCAAAGGAGGTGTTCCGACGAGCGTGGTTCAACCGTTTTATCCTAGGAGACGGACACCAATCCACCTACAACATCTCGGTAGGCGGCGAATCCATTTTAAGGAGACTATGACTTTCACAGGACTCGGTTTGTTTTCGTTGTTCAATTTCAATTTTGTATAATATGTTATTTCAATTCTGTTCATGTAATTTCGTTACTGTGTACAATATCATTGAAATTGTTCTTTGAGATTCTGTGCTATGCAATTTTTCCAACAAGTTTAAAACGGATTTTGATCTTTGATTGGCAATTGAATTTCTAGAAAATAATTCTGTCTTTGGTACTAACGTTTGAGTTGCAAGAACATATTAGTTTCATGACTGGAATTTGGTGGTATCTCACTGTTGTGGGATTGATGAGCAATCTGACTGGATTACTCTTGTTATGGATTAACATTCAAAACGTTATGGCCTATGCCCTTGATCAGCCATGCGTGGCTTAATCTTTGTTCGAATTCTATTGGCTACGTGCCTAAGGCAGTTGTGACCGACTGGCCTTCGATTGGCGGTTTAGATCGGCCTTTAGAGTAGTCTACTTGGCTTATGCCTTGACACTTCTTGGCCTTGAAATGTGTTTGGTGATTGTTTGGCTTCTAGAGTGCTCTACTCGGCATAAGCTGTGACACCACTCAGCCACAGTCATTTGGATGTTCTGCTTGGTAGATGCAGTTTGTGTGCTCATCGTGTGCTCATCGTATGGATAAGCCAGTGCTAGGCGTGGTTCGGCCTGTGAGTGCTAGGCATGAAGTGCATAACCAGTGGTTGGCATGATGCACTCAGCCTTAGTACATGGCTTGTGGGTTGTTTTGAGCACTTGGTCGTATCTGTTTGACAGAAAAGGAGGGCAGATAGAACCCCGTTGAGGGCGCTACTCTCAGACACCTCCATGGGGGCGCCGCCCCCAGTACCCCCGCTAGGGGAATGACCCCAGGACCCCCATCGCCCCCCCGGACCCCCAGGTTATGTTAGACCGTTATGGGTTGATAAGTTTAGAATGTTAATCTTTACTTCTTGTCGATATTGTGAAAGATCTATTCACTGATATGTGGTTGATCTTATTTTCAGGCTAAGATGTCAGGTGACAAATCTGGAAAGAACTCGGAGACTCCAACCCAAGCTTCAAGAAGTGCTACTGCACCCATTCCTGGTGTTCCCTTTGTTCCTATGTCCCATGTGGATAAGCTAGGGAACTTCGGTGGAGGGGTTGGTTTCAAAAGGTGGCAACAAAAGATGGTGTTTTATCTCACCACCCTCTACTTGGCTCAGTATTTGAGGGAGGATGCCCCTCTTTTAACTGAGACAGAAATGGATAATTAGAAGCGTATGACGCTAGCAAATTGGAAGGATGGTGATTATCTGTGTAAGAATTACATTTTGAATGCATTAGAGGACTCTTTGTATTTTGTGTACATTGAGGCACAGTGTGCTAAGGAACTTTGGGAGTCCTTAGACAAGAAGTTCAAGATTGACGGGGCCACGTCCAAAAAAGTTTCTTGTTGGCCGGTTTCTTGAATTTAAAATGGTGGATACACGACTTGTATGTGCACAACTCCACGAACTTCAGATCTTAATGAATAAAATCAAAGCAGAAGAGATGTTGTTGTGTGAGTCATTCTTGGTGGCTGCAATCATCCATATGCTTCCTGAGACTTGGGAAGGGTTCACGCGTTATCTCATGTTTAAGAACAAGGAGATGACATTGGAGACTCTATTCTCCAAGCTCAACGTGGAGGAGGAGAACTGGGCTAGGAACAAAGTTGTCCAGTCTTTTATTGCGGCTAAGGCTAATGTGGTTGAGCATAGTCCATCTTCAAGTGGGAAGAAGAACCAGCAGGACATGCATTCTAATAAGCGGCCTAACAAGCAGGTGGCTAAACAGAAGGATATAGTTGTCAATTTGGGACCGAGAGGTGGTGTTGCCAAGAAGCAACAAAAGGCTCAGTTTCAGGTGAAGTGCTTAAACTGTGATAAGTTTGGGCACCGGGCTTTCAAGTGTAAGAACGCGTTGAACCCTCGTGCACATGCACATTTGATTGAAGGTATTTCAAATCTCAATCTGTTGGCTATGGTTTCTGAGGTGAACATGGTGGGTTCAAACCCGCATGGTG